>JANKKI010000170.1:0-746368 GCA_025175665.1 Cinchona pubescens
CAAAAATATCAAGAATTATTCGTGATTTAGCAAAATTAAATCACGTTTTTCATTCTTACAATGTGTTATTTGGTCTCATTATCTTTTCTAAAAGCGAATTGATTCGTTCTCCTTTCTTATTTCTTCATCTAATACGATTAGATCTCCTATATTAGTTCTTAATCTTTTATGATTAGTCCCTCTTTTTGGGTTCTTAATAAAGTAGATTAATGAAATCGTAATATTCAATGTCTATGATAGAACCTTTCTATTCTACACATTAATAAATATAAGTTCTACATTCTAATCATGTGTTATTCGATCTTATTATGTTTTCTAAAGGCACTTTAAATCGAATCCCTTTCTTACTTATTAATGTAGTACGACAAGATGTCCTTAATTTGTTCTTAATCTTAGATGATTACATCTCCTTCTGTGATTCTTAACAAAGTATGATAACTCTTTCTAAGTTCTTATTATTGTACGATTTCAACCTTGTTTCGAGTTCCTAAGTAGGTGTAATTGGCCCTATTTCTTAGTCCTTTTTTTAATATAGTTCTATGTTTTCTTAGTTCAAAGTCTCTTACAAATTAGTCTCTTTCTGGGTTCCTAATATATTATTATGACTACATCGCATTTTACGTTTTCACCATGTTTTATTAAATTTCATTATCTTTATTAATTCAATTTGATTCAATCTCCTTCATTATTTCTTAGCCTAATACAACTAGGTCTTCTTTGTCAATTCTTAATCTCATAATATTAGATATCCTTTTGTGGTTCATAACACAGTATGATTAATCTTCTTTCTTATCTCTTAATATCATACGATTAAAACGTGTTTCTCAATTCCTAAGCAAGTGTACTTTACCATTTTCTCATTTCTTTTTCTAGATACTATAAGAATCTTTCTTTAGTCAAAAACTATTTACTTCTTAATCTAGTATAACAAAATGACATTTTACGTTCGAATATTGTGTTATTATATCTCATTATCTTTTCTAATTGCACTTTGATTTGGTCTTGTTTAAGAGATAATCCAATACGACTAGATATATTTTATACACATCTAGGAATTGTACATTTAGTTCATCTTATAGACTGTCTCTTATACACATCTAGATGTGTATAAGAGACAGGTACTCAAAATAGAACAGTTCGATCATTCTTTAATTCTAAATTGTTTATGAATTGGTCTCTCTTTTGATTCTTAATCTTGTATAATTAAATCACGTTTTATGTTCTTATCATGTGTTATTTGATCTCATTATTTTTCTAAATGCACTTTGATTACGTTTTATGTTCTTATAATGTGTTATTTGATCTCGTTATCTTTGCTAAATGCTCTTTGATTCGAACTCCATTCTTGCTGATTAATCTAATACAACTAGATATTCTTAATTACTTCTTAATCTTTTATGATGATATCTCCATTTATCATTAGTCCTCTTTTTATCTAGTTCAATATCGTGTGATTACAGCTTGTATCTTACTAGATTAAGCAATGATTTCTTTATACTAGAAGGACTGTCTCTTATGTTCAATCTAGACTTGTTATTAGATCTTATTTCATTTCTAAATGCTACAAGATCACCTTAATTGGCACTTAATCTTAGACGATTACATTTCCTTCTGTAGTTCTTAACAAAGTATGATTAGTCCTCTCTTTTTAGATCTCCTTTATCAGTTCCTAAAATTGTACGATTAGTTCTGTCCTCTTGTGGTCTTAAGAAGTTTGATTAGACTTCTTTTTAGTTCGAAATTTCGTATGATTACGACATGTTTCTTTGTTTCCATTGTAATTTCCCCATTTTTGGATACTTTTTCGAGTGATGTTCAATCATTCTTTAGTTCTAAATTATTTATAAATTTGTTTCTTTTTTGATTCCTAATCTTGTACAATTAAATCACGTTTTATATTCTACGATGATGAGTTATTTGATCTCATTATTTTTTCCAAATGCACTTTAATTCAAACTCCTTTCTTACTTTTTAATCTGATACCAATAGATCTTCTTAATTAGTTCCTAATTTTGTATGATTAGAAATCCTTTTCTGGTTCTGAACAAAGTATGATTACTAATCTTTCTTAGTTCTTTAAATCGCACGATTACAACTTATACAATCTGTATTCTAAAGAAAGCGTAATTGGATTCTTTTCTCCAATTCTTTTTTAGTACTATTCAATCTTTTATCGTTCTAAATCCTTTATTAATTGGTCTCTCACACTTGGTTTCCAATCTAGTTTAATCAAATCGCGTTTATCATGTGTAGCTGGGTCTCATTATCCTTTCCAAATGTAGTTTGATGTGAACTATTTTCTTATTTCATGATTTAACACAACAAGATCTTCTATATTAGTTCTTATTATTGTATGATTAGATATTCTTTTCTGGTTCTTAACAGAGTGTTATTGCTCCTATTTCTTAGTTTTTAATTAAGAACTACCTAAAGTTCTTAATTTGTAAGAATTGTCTAATTTGGTAATCTAGACCTGTCTAATATAACAAGAAGATGTGAATATAAGAGACAGATCTAATATGATAAGATCTGAAGTTTCTTGAGACTTAATTTAATAAAGATATTAAATCAGAAATAAGTAATTTGTAATCTAGCCGTATTCCTTTAATCACTAGTCCCTTTTATAGTTTTTAATATCATATGATAACAACAAGTTTTTAGTCCTTAAGCAAGTATAATTGGCTCCATTTCTCGTCGGCTTTAGTACGATTTTATTCATCTTTAGTTCTTATCATGTGTTATTAGATCTTATTATCTTTTCTAAATGATCTTTGAATCGAATCCCTTTCTTCTTATACACATCTAGATACGACGACCTCCTAATTTATTTCTTAATCTTAAACGATTACATCTCCTTTTGTTGTTCTTAACAAAGTGTGATTAGTCCTCTTTTTGTGTTCTTATTATAAATCGATTTTAACTTGCTTTTAAGTTTTTAAGCTGGTTTAATTGGCCCTATTTCTTAGATCTTTTTTGAATATGATTCGTTGTTTTCTTAGCTCAAAGTTTCATACAAATTGGTCTCTTTCTGGTTTTCCTAATCCATTATTATGATTAAATCGCATTTTACATTTTCACGATGTGTTATTAGATCTCATTATCTATTATTAATGTACTTTGATTCGATCTTTTTATTTCCTTGTCTAATACAAATAAGTCCTACTAAAGGAGTTCAAATCGATGTGAACTGATCTTTAATTCTCGGTTCCCTAAACAACTATACTTTACCCCATTTCTAGTTCTTTTTTCGAGCACTATTCGATCTTTCTTTAGTTAAAAACTATTTACTTCTTAATCTTGTATAACTAATTTTCGTGTTACATTTTAGTATTGTGTTGTTTGTCCTCTTTATCTTTTTTAGATGAACTTTGATTCGGTCTCATTTCTCATTTTTTAATCTAGTACGACTAGATCTCCTTTATTTGTTCTTAAAATTGTACGATTAGTTGTGTCCTTTTGGGTTCTTAAGAAGTATGATTAGTCATGTTTTCTACTTCTAAATTTTGTAAGATTATGACATGTTTGTTCATTTCTGACGCAAGTGTAATCGGCCCCATTTTTCGTTACACTTTCGAGTATGGTTTGATCATTCTTTAGTTTCAAATTATTTATGAATTGTTCTCTTTTTTGATTTCTAATCTTGTATAATTAATCACGTTTTAAGTTCTTATGATGTGTTTTTATGATCTCATTATCTTTCCAAATGCACTATGATTCAAACTCCTTTCTTACTTCATAAAATACAAAGAACTAAGAAATGATGTCAACATCACTTGAAAAAAGTAGAAATCCTTTTCTGGTTCTAAACAAAGTATGATTAGTCCTCTTTCTTAGTTCTTAATATCACATGATTACAACTTGTTTCTCTGCTCTTAAGCAAGTGTAATTGGTTCCTTTTCTCCAATTCTTTTCGAGTACCATTCAATCTTTTATCGTTCTAAATCCTTTATTTTGGTCTCACCCTTGGTTCCCAATCTTGTTTAATTAAATCACTTTTTTTTCTTATCGTGTGTAACTAGGTCTCATTATCTTTTTTGAAGTCAAAAGTAAGAGACAGCATGCCAGATTTAGAACTAAATCTTTTATGAATTGGTCTTAGTCTTGGTTCTCGATTTGGCATAATTAAATCACGTTTTATATTCTTAGAATGAATAATTAGGTTTCATTATCTTTTTTTAATGCAATTCGATTTGTTCTTCTTTCTTATTTCTTAACTAATATGATTAGATCTCCAATATTTGTTCTTAATCTTTTATGATTAGTTCCCTATTTCGAGTTCTTAACAAAGCATGAGTAGTCCTCTTTCTTGGTATTGAAGATCGTTCATTAACAACTTGTTTATTAATTATTTCTCTGTTCTTTTACAAGTACGGTTCGATCTTTCTATAGTTCATTTATGAATTGGTCTCCTTTGGGTTCCTAATCTAGTCTAATTAAAATGTATTTTTTGTCCTTATAATGTGTTATTTGATCTTATTGTTTTTTCTTAATGCACTTTGATTCGAACTCCTTTCTTGCTTCTTAATTTAATACGGATAGATCTTCTTAATTACTTTTTAATCTTTTATGATGAGATCTACTTTAATGACTAGTTCTTTTTCTTAGTTTCTAGATATTGTAAGAGACAGGTCTTTTTTTATTTGTTAAGCAAGTGTATTTGGCTGCATTTCTCAATTCGTTAGTACGGTTTTATTCATCTTGTTCTGAATCTTTTATGAATTGTTCTCACTCTTGTTTCCTAATCTAGTATAAATAAATTGCCTTTACGTTCTAAAATTGAAGTGATTTAGAAAAAAAATCGAATCTAAATGTCCATAAGATTCGAATCCCTTTCTTACTTATTAATCTAATGATGACTAGACCTCCTTAGTTAGTTCTTAATCTTAGACAATTACATCTCCTTTTGTGGTTCTTAACAATGTATGATTAGTCCTCTTTTTAAGTTCTTATTATCATACGATTTCAACTTGCTTCTAAGTTATTAGGTAGGTGTAATTGGCCCCATTTCTTAGTTGTTTTTTGAATACGATTTGATGTTTTCTTAGCTCAAAGTCTCTTACAAATTCGTTTGTTTCTGGATTCCTATTCCATTGTTATGATTAAATTGCATTTTACATTTTCACAATGTATTATTAGATCTCATTATCTTTATTAATGTACTCCGACTCGATCTTGTTATTTCTTTGTCTAATACAAATAGGTCCTCTTTGTTAGTTCTTAATCTTGTAATATTGGATCTCTTTTTGTGGTTCTTAACACTGGATGATTAGTCTTCTTTCTTAGCTCTTAATATCGTGCGATTAAAACTTGTTTCTCTGTTCCTAGGCAAAAAGTGTGCTTTTCCCAATTTCTCAGTTCTTCTTCGAGCACTATTCGATCTGTCTTTAGATTAACTACTTACTTGTGAAAATGGTATGTTTCCCTCAATTTAATCATAACAATGAATAGGAAATCCTTTATTAGTTCTTTAAATTATACAATTAGTTCTATCTCATTATCGATTCTAAATGCAATTTAACTCGTTCTCCATTCTTATTTCTTAATCTAATAGGAATATATCTCTTATACACATCTAGATGTGTATAAGAGTCAGAATTAGACGTATAAGAGACAGCAATAGTTGGTAAAAGATTTAGATTAGATTATAATCTTATCACGAATCAAGAGATCTTATTTATTTTTCTAAATGCACTTTGATTTGAAACCCTATATTAGACAATCTAATACGACTAAATCTCCTTAGATTAGTTCTTAATCTTAGAAGATTACATCTCTTTTCGTGGTTCTTAACAAAGTATGATTAGCCCACTTTTTAAGTTCTTATTATCGATACGATTTCAACTTGTTTCCGAATTCTTAAGCAGGTGTAATTAGACCACTAAAGACGGATAAAACTATAGTGTAATGCGAATTTATTCTAAGTCTGTCTCTTATACACATCTAGATGTGTATAAAGACAGGTATTAGATTATAAAGTAAGAAAGGGATCTAATCAAAGTTATTAAGATCTTATAATCTTTTCTTAATGTGCTTTGATTCGAATCCCTTAATTACTTAATAATCTAATACGACTACATCTCCTTAATTAGTTCTCAATCTTAAAAGATTACGCTCATTTTCTTCACAGAGTACGATTAGTCTTCCATTTAAGAACTTGTACTCTTATACACTTGTTTCTGTGCTCTTAAGACAGGTATTAGAAGAAAGAAATAAGAAAGACTGTCTTCTGAATACACATCTAGATGTGTATAAGAGACTTTGAAGTCTCGTACAAATTGGTTCGGTTCCTAATTCACTGTTATTAAATTGGATTTTACGCTTGCACCATGTGTTATTAGATCTCATTATCTTTTATTAATGTACTTTGATTCGATCTCTTGTATTTTCTGATGTGTATAAGAGATCTATTAATCTTTAAAAAATGAATTTTGATTTGGTGTCGTATTTAGAAAAAGAACTAAGACGATGAGATCCAATTTATTTGTGCTTAAAAGAAACAAATGATTCGAAGCTCTGTCTTTTTCTGGTCCTTAAGAAAGTATGGTTAGCCCTCTTTTTTGTTCTAAATTTTGTAAGATCGACATATTTCTTCGTTCCCAAGCAAGTGTACTCCCCATTTCTCAATTATTTTTCGAGTACGGTTCGAACATTCTTTAGTTCTAGATTATTTATGAATTGTTCTATTTTGATTCCTAATCTTTTATAAGTGAACCACGTTTTGTGTTCTTATCGTTTGTTATTTGATCTCATTATCCTTTAGTGCAATTTGATTCAAACTCTTTTCTTACTTCCTAATCTAATGCGAATAGATCATCTTAATTGCTTCCCAATCTTGAATGATTAGATAAAAGATTCAGAACCTGTCTCTTATACACATCATCTCCTTCTTAGATTACCTATATAGCACGGTTATAATACCTGTCTCTTATCCACATCTAAGCAACATAGGTTCCATTTCTCCAATCCACGTGAGTAAATAAGAAATTCTTAGATCTAAATACTTTGTTAATTGGTCTCACTTTTGGTTCCCAATCTATAAAAATTAAATCGCGTTTTACGTTCTTAGACGTGTTACTAGGTCTAATTATCTTTCATGAGTGCATTTTGATGTGAATTCTTTTCTTATTTCTTGATTTAAAACGACGCATTTAGATCATCTTATTAAATCTTAGATGTGTATAATTAGATCTTCTTTTTTGGTTCTTAAAAAAGTATGATTCATCCTCTTTCTTAGTTTTTAATATTGTAGGATTACAACTTGTTTCTTAAAAAAGTATGATTCATCCTCTTTCTTAGTTTTTAACATTGTAGGATTACAACTTGTTTCTTTGTTCTCAAGCAAGCGTTATTGATCGTATTTCTTTGTTCTTTTTCAAGTACAACTTGATCCTTCTTTATTTCCAATTCATTTTGAATTTGTCTCACCCTTAGTTCTGATCTAGCATTATTAACTAACGTTCTATATTTTTGAGTGCGTTATTAAGTCTAATTATCTTTTTGAATGCAATTATCGTTTTCCTTTCTTATTTCTTAATCCAATAGGATTAGATCTTTTATGATTAGTTTCTTTTCAGGTTCTTAAAAAGTACATTAATAAAGATAATGAGATCTAATAATACCTGTCAAGTATAATTGGCTCCATTTCTTTGTTCTTTTTTGAGGATGGTTCAATCTTTCTATAGTTCTAAAACTCTTATACAGATGTAATCGTATAAGAGTTCCTAATCTAATCTAATTAAATTCATTTTAGATTCATATCATGTGTTATTTGATCTCATAATCTTTTCCAAATGATTAAGAATTGGAATGCCTTTCTTGCTTCTTAATCTAATATGGCTATATCTTCTTAATTACTTGTTAATCTTTTATGATGAGATCTCCTTATATGATTAGCCACTTTTTAGTTTTTAATATCAAACGATTACAACGTATTTCTTAGTTCTTAAGAAAGTGGCCTTGGCCACATTTCTCAGTTCTTTTCTAAGAAGTACAAAGAGATCCATCCTTAGTTCTAAATCTTTTACCAACTATTGTCTCTCTTGTTTCCTAATATAGGAACCAAAAGCGAATGAATTAGATGTGTATAAGAATCTACTACATAATGAGATCCATAATTAGTTCTTAATCTTGGACAAGATAAAGAAGCTCTAATACACATTTAGATAAGTATATTAAACAGATATCAAATTCTTATTACCGTTCGATTTCGGAAGAATGTTTCTTAGTTCTTAAAAAAGTGTAATTGGCCCCATTTCTTAGTTCTTTTCTGAATTCAAATCAATGTTTTCTTGGTTCGAAGTCACTTACATATTGGTCTCTTTCTGGGTTACTAATCCATTATTATGATTAAATTGCATTTTCCGTTTTCACCGTGTAATTAGATCTCATTATCTTTTATAATGTACTTTGATTACATTTTCACCGTGTAATTAGATCTCATTATCTTTTATTAATGTACTTTGATTCATTCTCCTTTGTTATTTCTTAGTCTAATACAACTAGGTCAACTTTTTAGTTCTTATTCTTGTAATATTAGATCTCCTTTTGGGGTTCTTAACCTTGTATGATTAGTCTCTTGCTTAAAAGATTGTTTCTCAATTCCTAAGCAAGCGTACTTTAACCCAATTCACATTTCTTTTTTGAGTACTATTCGATCTTTCTTTGGTTAAAAACTATTTACTTCTTAATCTAGTGTAACTAAATACCATTTTCCATTATAATATTGTGTTATTTTATCTCATTCTCTTTTCCAAATGCACTTTGATTCGAACACCTTTCTTGCTACTTAATCTAGTACGGATAGATATTCTTAATTTATTCTTAATATTTCATTATGTGATCTCCTTTTGTGATTAGTGCACTTTTTCAGTTTTTAATATCATACGATATCGACTTGTTTCTTAGTTCTTAAGCAAGTGTAATTGGCCCCATTTCTCAATTCCTTTGCGAGTACGGTTTTGTCCGTGATTAGTTCTAAGTCATTTATGAACTGTTCCAACCCTTGTTTCCTAATCTAGTATAAATAAATTGCGTTTTACGTTGAATCGCGTGTTATTAGTTCTCATTATTTTTTCTAAATGTACTTTGCTTCGAATCCCTTTCCTACTTGTTAATCTAATACGACTAGATCTCCTTAATTAGTTCTTAATCTTAGACGATTTCATCTCCTTTTGTGGTTTTTAACAAAGTACGATTAGTACACTTGCTTAAGAACTCAGAAACAAGTTGAAATCGTACGATAATAGGAACTTAAGCAAGAGGACTTGGGCCCATTTCTTAGTTCTTTTGTGAGTATAGTTTTATTCTTCTTCAGTTCTAAATCTTTTATGAATTGCTCTCACTCATATTTCCTATTCACATCAAAATGCACTGCGTTGAAAGATAATGAGACCTAGTAACACCTGTCTATTATACTGTCTCTAAATGTGCTCTGAGACAGAAGTAGAAGTTATCGGATCCAATACGTACTAATTGAGGTGATCTAGTCGTAGTAATCGATTCAGAATAAGTGGTTCTTGGCAATGTATGATTATTCCTCTTTTTATGTTCTTATTATTGTACGATTTACAACTTGTTTCTGAGTTCTTAAGTAGGTGTTATTGGCCTTATTTCTTTGTTCTTTTTCTAAATACGATTCAATTTTTTCTTAGTTCAATGTCTCGTACAAATTGGTCTTTTTCTGGGTTCCTAATCTATTATTATGACTAAATCACATTTTACGTTTACACCGTGTATTATTCGATCTTATTATCTTTTATTAATGTACTTTGATTCGATCTCTTTTGTCATTTCTTAGCCTAATACAACTTGGTCCTCTTGGTTGGTTCTTAATCTTGCAATATTAGATCTCCTTTTTGTGGTCTTAACACTATATGAATACTCTTCTTTCTTAGCTCTTTGTATTGTACGATTAAAACTTGTTTCTCATACACATCTAGATGTGTATAAGAAGACAGGATCAGCTGTAATCGACAGTGAGAAACGAGACTGAATCAAAGTGCATTTAGAATTACATAGCTCTGTCTTTTTCTGGTTCTTAATAAAGTATAATTTGTCCTCTTTTTTGTTCTAAATTTTGTATGATTACTACATGTTTCTTCATAACTACGCAATTGTAATCGGCCCCATTTCTCAATTCTTTTTTTAGTGCGGTTTGATCATTCTTTAGTTCTAAATTATTTATGAACTGTTCTATTTTTTTATTCCTAATCTTGTACAATTGAGTCACATTTTGCATTCTTATCATGTGTTATTTGATCTCATTATCCTTTCCAAGAGCACTTTTATTCGAACTCCTTTCTTACTTCCTAATATAATATGAATAGATCACCTTAATTACATCTCAATCTTACATGATTAGAAATCCTTTTATAACATCTAATGTGTAACAATGTATGATTCGTCCTCCTTCTCAGTTCTTAATATCGCACAGTTACAATATGTTTCTCAGCTCTTAAGCAAGCAAAATTGGTTCCCTTTTCGACTGAGTTCAGAGAAAAAAATAAGAATTATTTACGAATTGGTCTCTTTTTGAGTTCTTAATGTTGTCTAATTAAATTGCGTTTTATGCTCATATCATGTGTTATTTGATCAGATTATCTTTTCCAAATGCACTTTGGTTCAAACTCCTTTCTTGCTTCTTAATCTAATATAGTTATATCTTCTTAATTACTTCTTAATCTTTTATGATGAGATCTCCTTATTTCATTAGTATACTTTTTTAGTTTTTAATATCGTACGATTAAAACTTACAACATGTTTCTTTCTTCTTAAGCAAGTGTAATTGGCCCCATTTCTTAGTTCTTTTGTGAGTATAGTTTTATCCGTCTTTAGTTCTAAATCTTTTATGAACTATTTTCTCTCTGGTTTCCTAATCTAGGATAAATAAATTGCATTTTACATTCCTATCATGTGTTATTAGATCTTATTATCTTTTCTAAATGCTATTTGATTCGAATTCTATTCTTATTTATTAATCTTATACACATCTAGACCTCTAAAGGAGATGTAACCTTGGAAGATTACATCTCCTTTTGTGGTTCTTTGCAAAGTATGATTAGTCCTCTTTTAACATTCTGATTACCGTTCGATTTCAACATGTTTTTGAGTTCTTAAGAAAGTGTAATTGGCCCCATTTCTTAGTTTTTTTTGAATTCGATTCGATCGAATAGTACTCAAAAAAGAAATGTGAATTGGGTTAAAGTCTGTCTCTTATACACATCTAGATGTGTATAAGAGACAGGTATTAGACTAAGAATTATCATTAAGAATAATCCGTAATAGTAACTCAAGAAATTTGATATCCTTTGTTATTTCTTAGTCTAATAACAACTAGGTCCACATTTTTAGTTCCTAATCTCGTAATATTTAATCTCCTTTTGTAGTTCTTAACACAATATGATTAATCTTCTTTTTTATCTCTTAATATTGTATGATTAAAACTTGTTTCTCAAAGCAAATGTACTTCACCCCAATTCTCAGTTCTTTTTTTGAGTACTATTCGATCTTGCTTTCGTTAAAAACTATTTACTTCTTAATCTAGTGTAACTAAATCCCATTATGTGTTCTAATATTGTGTTATTTGATCTCATTCTATTTTTCGAATGCACTTTATTCGAACTGCATTCTTTCTTCTTAATCTAATACGGCTAGATCTAAGATTACAGAATGGGATTTAGTTGATGCGATCTCCTTTTATGGTTAGAGCACATTTTTAGTTTTCAATATCGTAA
Organism: Cinchona pubescens; assembly: GCA_025175665.1. Classification (NCBI taxonomy): domain Eukaryota; kingdom Viridiplantae; phylum Streptophyta; class Magnoliopsida; order Gentianales; family Rubiaceae; genus Cinchona; species Cinchona pubescens. Next base: position 11,733 of record JANKKI010000170.1, read on the forward strand.
GATTACAACTTGTTTCTTAGTTCTTGAGCAAGTGTAAGTTGGCCCTATTTCTCGCATCTAGAAAAAGTATGGATTTATCCGTCTTTAGTTCTAAAGAAGTATGAACTGTTCTCACTATTGTTTCCAAATCTAATATAAAGAAAATGCGTTTAAATTAAGATGTGTATAAGACCAATATTACCGTACGATATTAAATGCATTTTGATTCGAATCCCTTTCTTACTTGTTAATCTAATATGACAAGATTTATTTTTAATAGATATACCTGTCTATGAGTGATAGCAATTCATCTAGATGTGTATAAGAGAAGAAGAATAAAACTATACTCACAAAAGAACTAAGAAATGGGCCCAATTACACTTGCTTAAGAACTCAGAAATAATTGGAAACATTTCTTAGTTCTTTTATACACAATTTTATCCGTCTTCAATTCTAAATCATTATGTTCTTATCACGTGTCATTAGATCTTATTATCTTTTCTAAATGCCTCTTGAGTTGAATCCCTTTCTTACTTATTAATCTAATATGAATAGATCTCCTCAATTCCAGTTCTTAATCATAGACGATTACAGCTCCTTTTGTGGTTCTTGACAAAGTATGATTTGTCTCCTTTTAAAGTTCTTATTATCGTATGATTTCAACTTGTTTCTGAGTTCTTAAGTAGGTGTTATTGGCTCCATTTCTTAGTTCTTTTTCTAAATATGATTCGATGTTTTCTTAGTTCAAAGTCTCGTACAAATTGGTCTCTTTCTGGGTTCCTAATCCATTATTATGATTAAATCGCATTTTACGTTTACGCCATGTGTTATTAGATCTCATAATCTTTTATTAATGTACTTTGATTTGATCTCTTTTGTTATTTAAGTCTCATGTAAGATTGAGATGTAATTCTGTCTCTTATACACATCTAGATGTGTATAAGAGACAGGTTAAGAACTGTATGAATACTCTTCTTTCTCGCTCTTTATATTGTATGATTAAATCTTGTTTCTCATTTCGAGCAAGTGTACTTTACCTGTTTCTTAGTTCTTTTGAGTACAATTCGATCTTTCTTGATTAAAACTGCATTTCTTAGTAATCTTATTACATAAATCATGTTTTAAATTCAAATATTGTGTTAGTAGATCACATTATGTTTTTCTAAATGCACTTTGATTCAGTCTCGTTTCTCATTTTTTAATCTAATACGACTTGATCTCCTTTATTAGTTCTTGAAATTGTACAATTAGCTCTGTCTTCTAGTGCTTAATAAAGTTTAATTCGTCCTCTTTTTCTGTTCTAAATTTTTTATAATTATGACATGTTTCTAGTGTAATGGGCCCGATTTCTCAATTCTTTTTCGAGTACAGTTCGATCATTCTTTAGTTCTAAATTATTTATGAATTGTTCTCTATTTTGATTCCTAATCTTGTATAATTGAATCACATTTTGCATTCTTATCATTTGTTATTTGATCTCATTATCCTTTCCAAGAGCACTTTGATTCGAACTCCTTTCTTACTTCCTAATCATATATGATAGATCATCTTAATTACTTCCCAATCCTTTTGTGGTTCTCCTTCTCAGTTCTTAATATCGCACGGATACAACATGTTTCTCAGTTCTTAAGCAAGCAAAATTGGTTTCATTTCTCCATACCTTTTCGAGTACAATTGGATCATTTTTAGTTCTAAACTTTGTTAAGAAACATCAACTTTGGTTCCCAATCTAGTATAATTAAATCGCATTTAGATGTTTTTATCACGTGTTACTAGGTCTCATTATCTTTTATGAGTGTAAAGATGATATGTATTCTTTCCCTATTTCTTGATTTAATACGACTAGATCTTCTTTATTAGTTCTTATTCTTATGTGATTAATCTTCTTTTCTGGTTTTAGATAAAGTATGAATCATCCTCTTTCTAAGTTTTTGATATTGTACGATAACAACAGGAATCCTTAGTTCTTTAGCAAGCATAAGAGTTGCATTTATCTGTTCATTTCAAGTACAGCTAATCTTTCTTTATGTCTAGAACTTAAAAAAGACAAAGTACACTCACTAAAAGTTCTTGATCTTTGACTTATACACATCTAGCATAATTAAGTCACTTTCTTTATTGTTAGAGTGTGTTATTACGTTTCATTATCTTTTCTAAAAGCTGTTGGATGCGTTCTACTTTCATATTTTTTAATCCGATACGATTAGATCTCCTATATTAGTTCTTAATCTTTTATGATTAGTTCCACTTTTTGGGTTCTTAACAAAGTATGATTAGTCCTCTTTCTTAGTCTTCAATGTCGTACAATTATAACAAGTTTATTCTTTCCTAAGCAAGTGCAATTGGCCCCATTTCTTTGTTCTTTTACGAGGACGGTTCAATATTTGTGTAGTTCTAAATTATTTACGAATTGGTCTCTTTTTGAGTTCCTAATCTTATCTAATTAAATATTGTTTTACGTTCATATCACGTGTTGTTTGATCTAATTATCTTTTCCAAATGTATTTTGATTGGAACTCCTTTCTTGCTTCTTAATTTAATATGGCTAGATCATCTTAATTACATCTTAATCTTTTATGATGAGATCTTGTTTTTAATGTACAGATTACAAGATTACAAAAATTTCTTAAGTTCTTAAGCAAGTGTAATTAAGCCCCATTTCTCAGTTCTTAATATCGTACGGTCTTATTCGACTTTAGTTCTAAATCTTTTATGAACTGTTCTCACTCTTATTTCCAAATCCAGTATAGATAAATTGTGTTTTGTGATCTTATCACATGTTTTTAGATCTTATTATCTTTTCTAAATGCGAATTGATTTGAATGCCTTTCTTACTTGTTAATCTAATACGATTATATCTCCTTAATTAGTTCTTAGACTTGGATGCTTACATCTCTTTTTGTGGTTACTCCTCTTTTTAAGTACTTATTATATTCGATCTTGAACTTGTTTCTGATCTGAAGAAGATGTAATTTGCCCCATTCCTTAGTTCTTTTCTAAATACGATTTGATGTTTGCTTAGTTCAAAGTCTCTTACAAATTGGTCTTTTTCTGGGTTCCTTATCCATTATTATGATTAAATCTGATTTTACATTTTCTCCGTGTGTTATTAGCATCTCATTATTTTTTTATTAATGTACTTTGATTCGATCTTCTTTGTTACTTCTTGGTCCACTTTTTTTAGTTCTTAATTTACTTGCTTAAGAACTCCTTTTGTGGTTCTAAGCTTACTTGTATATTACTCTTCTTTTTTTTATCTCTTAATATCGTACGATTAAAACTTGTTTTGCAATTCCTTAGCAATTAAGCTTGACCCCATTTATCAGTTGTTTTGCAAGAACTATTTGAGCTTTCTTTTGTTAAAAACTATTTACTTCTTAATCTTGTATAGCTAATTTCCGTTTTGCGTTCTAATATTTTGTTACTGGAACTCATTCTCTTGTCAAATGCACTTTGATTCTAACTCTTTTCTTGCTTCTTAATGTGATATGGCTAGGTCTTCTTAATTACTGTGTTAATTTCTCACTAATGATAAAAGGAGATCTCATCATGACTGTTTTAGTTTTTAATGTCATATGATTACAACTTGTTTCTTAGTTCTTAAGCAAGTATAATTAGCCGCCATTTCTCAGTTCTTTTGCGAGCGAGTATAGTATTATTCGTCTTTAGTTCTAAATCTTTATGAACTATTCTCACACTTGTTTCTTAATCTAGTATAAATAAATTGCATTTTACGTTCTTTTCACATATTATTTATCTTAATATTTTTTCTAAATGCACTTTGCTTCGAATCCCTTTTTTACTCGTTAATCTAATACGACTAGATCATTTTAATTAGTTCTTAATCTTTCACGATTTCATCTCCTTTTGTGGTTCTTAACAAAGTATGATTAGTCAACATTTTAAGTTCTTATTATCATACGATAGAAAAGATCTTTTGAGTTCTTGAAGGTGTATTTGGTGCCCTTTTATTAGTTCTTTTGCGAGTATAGTTTTATGTCTTCGGTTCTTAATCTTTTATGAACTGCTTTCTCGTTTCCTAATCTAGTATAAATAAAGGAGATCAAGTCGTATTATGTGTTATTAGATCTTATTATCTTTTCTAAATGTACTTTGATTCGAAAGTCCCTATCTTACTTATTAATCAAATACGACTAGATCTCCTTAATTAGTTCTTAACATTAGACGATTACATCTCCTTTTGTGGTTGTTAAAAAAGTATGATTAGTCTTGTTTTTAAGTTCTTATTATCGTACTTTTCAACTTGTTTTTGAGTTCTTAAGCAGGTGTAATTGGCCCCATTTCTTAGTTCTTTTCTGAATACAATTCGATATTTTCTTAGTTCAATGTCGCTTACAAATTGGTCTCGTTTTGGCTTCCTAATCCATTTTTACTAATAAATGCATTTTAAGTTTTCACCGTGTTATAGATCTGGTTATCTTTTATTAATGTACTTTGATTCGATCTTCTTTGTTATTTCGTAGTCTAATACAACTTGGTCCATTTTTTAGTTCTTAATCTTTTAATATTAGATTTCCTTTTGTGGTTCTTAACACTGTACGCTTAGTTTTCTTTTTTATCTCCTAATATTGTACGATTAAAACTTGTTTCTCAATTCCTAAGCAAGAGTACCTTACCCCAATTATCAGTTCTTTTTTAAGTACTATTCGATCTTTCTTTAGTTAAAAACTATTTACTTCTTAATCTAGTATAACTAAATCCCATTTTTCGTTCTAATATTGTGTTATTTGATCTCATTCTCTTTTCCAAATTCACTTTGATTCGAACTCCTTTGTTGCTTCTTAATCTAATACGGCTAGATCTTCTTAATTGCTTCTTAATATTTCATGAAGTGATCTCCTTTTATGGTTAGTGCACATTTTTAGTTTTCAATATCATACGATTACAATTTGTCTCTTAGTTCTTGAGCAAGTGTGATTGGCCCCATGTCTCAATTCTTTTGCGAGTATGGATTTATCCGTCTTTAGTTCTAAATATTTTATGAACTGCTCTCACTCTTGTTTCCTAATCTAGTATAAATAAATTATGTTTTACGCTCTTGTCACGTGTATTATATCTTATTATCATTTCTAAATGCACTTTGATTCGAATCCCTTTCGTACTTATTAAAGATCTAAAACGACTAGATTTCCTTAATCAGTTCTTAATGTTTGACGATTGTATCTCCTTTTGTGGATCTTAAAAAGGTATGATTAGTCCTGTTTTTATGTTCTTATAAACAAGTTGTAATCATACTACATTGAATAATAAGTAATTGGACTAATCATACTTTGTTGAGAACCCGAAAAGGGAAGCAATTAAAAAATATTTAGATATAATATAGGAGATCTAATCGTATAAGACTAAAAAATAAGAAAAGAGAACGAATCAAATTGGATTTAGAAAACATAATGAGACCTAATCAGACATTCTAAGAATATAAAACATGATTTAATTATGCTAGATCAGGAACCAAGAGTGCGACCAATTAATAAAGGATTCAGAACTAAAGAAGGATCAAGCTCTAAACTAAGAAACTGGACCAATAACACTTGCTTCATAACTAAGAAACAAATTATAATCGTACGATATTAAAATCTAAGAAAGAAGAGCAGTCATACTTTGTTAAGATTTCCAGGTCTTAGAACTAAAAAAGATCGAATTGTACTAAAAAAGGATTGGAAAATTGGAACCAATTACGCTTGCTTAAGAATAGAGAAACATTTTGGAATCGTGCGATACTAAGAACTAAGAAAGTGGACAAATCATACTTTGTTGAGAAAAACAAAAGGATTTCCAATCATACAAGATTAGGAGGTAATTAAGAAGATATATTTGTATTAGATTAAGACGTAAGAAAGGAGTTTGAATCAAAGTGCATTTGAAAAAGATAATGGGATTGAATAACACATGATAAGAGCTGAAAACGTGATTCAATTACACAAGAAAATGCAATTTATTTCAGAGCACTTCCTAAATAAGTCGAATTAAAGAATGATGGAACTGTACTTGAAAAGAATTGAGAAATTGGGCCGATTACACTTGCAGCAACGAAGAAACATGTCGTAATCATATTAAATTTAGAATAAAAAAAGAGGACTAATCATACTTTCTTTAGAACCACAAATGGACCGAACTAATTGTACAATTATACGAACTAATAAAGGTGATCTAGTCGTACTAGATTAAAAAATGAGAAATGAGACCGAATCAAGGAGCATTTAGAAAAGATAATGAGATGTAATAACACAGTATTAGGACATAACACGCGATTTAGTTATACTACATTAAGAAGTAAATAGTCTTTAACTAAAGAATGATCAACTAGTACACAAAAAAGAACTACTAAATGGGGTAAAGTACGCTTTCTTAGGGGTTGAGAAGCAAGTTTTAATCATATGATATTAAGAGCTAAAAAGGAAGACTAATCGTACAGTGTTATGAACCACTCTAATAAAAAGAGATCTAATAATACAAGATTAAGAACTAACAAAGAGGACCTAGTTGTTAGACTAAGGAATAACAAAGGAGATCGAATCAAGGTACATTAATGAAAGATACTGAGATCTAAGAGATCATGGTAAAAACATAAAATGCAATTTAATCATAATAAGGGATTAGGAACCCACAAAGAGACCAATTTGTAAGAGATTTTAAATCTGCCATGGACAGTGAATCGTATTCAGAAAAGAACTAAGAATTGGGGCCAATAACACCTGCTTAAGAACTATAAAACAAGTCTAAATCGTATGACAATAAGATCTTAAGAAGAGGACTAATCATACTTTTTTAAGAACCACAAAAAGAGATGTAATCGTCCAAGATTATGAACTAATTAAGGAGATCTAGTCGTATTAGATTAATGAGTACGAAAGGGATTCAAATGAAGCACATTTAGAAAAAAAAATAACATCAAATAACACGTGATAAGAACGTAAAGCGTATATTTACAGTTTGTTACTGTCCTCACTCTTTTACAGTTCACAAAATATTTAGTACTAAGGATGGGTAAAATCGTACTCACAAAAAAATTGAGAAATATACACATTACTCTTTCTTAAGGAGTAAGGAAGTGAATTGTAATTGTACGATATTAAAAACTAAAAAAGTGGACTAATAGTAAAAGGAGATCATATCATGAAAGATTAAGAATCAATTAAGAAGATCCGGGCATATTAGATTAAGAAGCAAGAAAAGAGTTCGATTAAGAGTGCATTTGAAAAAGAGAATGAGATCTATTAACACAATATTAGAACGTAACACGTGATTTAGTTATCTTGGATTAAGAAGTAAATAGTCTTTGGTGAAGAAAGATAAAATAGTACACAAAAGAACAGACAACTGGGGTAAAGTATACCTGCTTAGGAAATGAGAAACTTCTTTTAATCGTACGATAGAAAGAGGTAAAAAAGAAGACTAATCATACACTGCTAAGACCCACAAAAGGAGATCTAATGCCGGTGGAAGTGCCGAAGGAAGAGGTGGAAGCCCAACCTTCTCCCAAGCTATCAAACATGCCAACAAAAAACCCTACAATTGTGGAGTCTCAAAATTTGAATCCCTTGTAAGGAGGGTTGAACTCGAATTTGGGGGAATAGGCAACAGATTCGGGTTTCACAAGAGCTAACTCATTCAAAGGCTATAACAATCCAGCTAGCAATCTATACCATTCAAATTTCAAACAAACTCTCCATGGATGACTCTTTCATCCCTCATGCAAAAATATGAAAGAGAGTTACCTATTTCTTTTCGACGATTACCCCATGCAAAACATGCAACGGATAATAATCATGAACCAGCTCTCTCTAGGCCTCAACCTGGGTAATTCCACGTCAAAAATAAAATTAGACGTAAGCGAATTTACAGCATGCCATGACCAGATGTGTATAAGAGACAGGTACAAGTGTTGTAATCAACCCCCTAAGTTTCTCGTGAAAAATGGATAGTATTCTCGTATGGAATATAAGGGGGATAGCTAATAAACCCTCTGTTCGTAGATTGAAGTTGCTAGTAAAACAATACAAAATAAAAATTCTTGCTTTAATGGAGCCTATGGTGAACAAAGCAAGGATCACTTCTTTTGCCCACAAATTAGGATTTGATAGCTATGATTCCCATCCTAATGGCAAAATTTGGGTTTTCTGGAATAAAGAGCTAGGTTTACCTCCCATTTTTGTTTCTGAAAAACTTTTCTATGTAACCTTCTCCTTGGCACCCTATCATACGCATGTGGCAACCTCTTTCGTTTGTCCAAAGTGCACAAAAATGGAAAGAAGGTGTCTATAGGAGGCTCTCGGGGCCGTTCAACCTCAATGTCCATGGTTGGTTGGTAGAGAATTTAACGTCATTTCCACCTCGGATGAATATAAAGGCTCTTGCTCTTTAGATTTTGAAGCTATGCGGTAATTCAATGATTGTTTTCATGATTGTGGCTTGATGGACATGGTCTTCTAGGGTTGCAAATATTCATAGCATATAATAGATTTGGAATTGTTGTGTGGAAGCGGCTAGACAGATATGTGTGCAACAATGGCTTTGTTGCAGCATTTCTAAAGGTGGCTTGAACGTCTAATAAAGACATGATCTAATCACTCGCCTCTCATTCTGAAAGTGTCCAATGCAACCACATGAGGCCCAAAACAATTTAAATTTTTAAACAGGTGGTCTAAACATAAGAAAATTTTGCAGGTGGTAGAATAGAATTGGTTCTTACATTGTTCTGGATCCCCCCCCTTTATTCTAGCTTGTAAACTTAAACGGTTGAAGGCGGAGCTGTGGAATTGGAGTCAGACAAGGTCAGGCGCAGGGTTTAGCAGCGGCCGTCCGAACGGTCGAACGGCTAAATCGCGTGTTATGTCCCTGTCTCTTATACACATCTAGATGTGTATTTCGAGATTAAAGTTGATGGAGTCTGGATCGAAGACATACAACGAATTGAAGCGGAAGAGGTTAAGTTCTTTCAAGAACTCTTGTACATCATGCAATGATCCCACAATGATAGACCACTCCTTGTTAGATACTCTCACAAAAGCAGTCTCTAATGAAGATAATCAATTTTTACTATCCGAACTCTCCACAAAGGAATTGAAGGAAGGGGTTTTCTCCCTCAATCCGGATGGAGGGACAGGTAGATGGATATAATGGGGTCTTCTTCACAACTTGCTGGGATATCATTCAACAAGACCTCTTCAATGCCATAAGGGACTTCTTGGTGGGTGTAAAATTACAAAGAATGTTCACCAGAACCCTTATTACATCTAATCCCAAAAACAGGCAATCCCTCATCTTTCAAAGACTTTAGACCCATTAGTCTTTGTATTTTCTTTAATAAAATTTGCACAAAAATTTTGGCCAATTGCTGTCTCTTATACACATCTCCTTTCCCTTGAGCAAGTGGATTATGTCCATGGCAAGAAATTGCAAACAACATCTTACTAGTGCAAGAGATGGCTGATTTTTTAGACCTAAAAACAAGAGGCGGAAATGTGATCATTAAGCTGGAGCTTGCCAAAGCATTTGATAGGTTATCTTGGCCTTTCTTATATGCAACTTTGAGGAAGTTTGGATTTGCCGAAGAATGGATTTCCTTAATGAAGAACTTCTTTGAGGATTGTTGGTTCTCCATTCTCATCAATGGGGTGCCAAGGGGTTTCTTCATATTATCAAGAGGAGTTAGACGAGGGGATCCATTATCACCCCTTCTCCTTAAGAAAGTGAAATCTTTTCCCGTGGATTGACATCTACCTATTCTACTAAGGTAGAGATCAATTTAGAGCAAACAAGTGATAAGAAATCTCACAAAACCTATACACTCTACCTTACTTCCGCAAGTTTACAGAGTTGGTAATAGTATAGGATGAGTGGGTATCGTCCCACAAGGATTGTTCGACGGCAATTACCAAGTTTTACGAATCTTTGTGTAGTTAACCAAGATCAATCAATGGATCAGATTGCTCTACTCAAAATCATAATTCAATAATGTCTCAAGCAATTAAAACCTAATTTTAAGCTAGATTATCTACTTAGCCTATAAGTGAACTAAATAATTACGAAATTGAGAAACTACTTAATCCATTCTAATAAAAAGCAAAAAAAAGAAAGCAATTAATTCCAATCTAAACTAATTGAAAAAAGATTAAAATTAAAAGCAAGTAAATTAACTCAATAGAATCACCATAAAAAGTTGAGGCATAGCTAGAAATTAACACATCTAAAGTAAAAATTGAAAGAGATAAAGTGAAAATATCAGAGACAGCTTCAATTCCAATTTGAAGAGCACTTTTTGGATAAATCCGTCTAAAAATTCAGTTCTTAATCCAATAAATGCCATAGAATCTGAATTTGAAAAATGTGTTAACTAAAACAATAATCTTTTGTTAAGAACCCTAATTTGCAAGCACTGTCTCTTTTTTAATAATTTAAACTAGTGTACGTAAAAATTATATCTACGTGAAGCTTACGATTAACCCACTACGAATATCTAATCAAAATTTGAACTATTTTGCTAAGAAATGAAAAGTAAATCTAAGAGACAATTAAAAAAAAAATCTATTTAAGAAGAAACTTGATGTTCAAGAAACCCTAATCTATCCTAAAATCTATTTTACTAACTACTTTTACTATTCCTACTTACTTAATTCCATCCTCTAAAAGTAGCTTAAATAGTACAAGTAAAACCTTGAAAGTAGTCCCTGATAGATTACAAATTTGCCCTCCATACTTAAGTAGCTTAATTAGGTTGTTTCTAAAAACAATCCTTTTGATGTGCTTAATAAGAAATGCAAACTTTATGCACCAACTAAAGATTTAAGCACAAATGAATACAATAGATATTCAACAATTTAAGCTTAAAGAACAAATAAGAAGATTGAGATTAAGAGTATCAAACCAAACTCCCAAACTTCTCAAGGTTGGAGCTTACAACCACAAAGATCTTCTTACAAGGCAACTACCAAGTTCTCAACTTGAAGTTTAGCCACTAAAAGTCTCTTCAAAGTAGGTGAGACAATAACCTCTTGTACACAAATGAGGATCACTCTTGCTCACACTAATTTCCTTTAGTTGAGCCAAGAGTTTTACATTCACAACCTCCCATTGTTACATGGCTGCAAATCTCTCCACTCTTACACTTGAAGAACTCTTACACTTCTAACCTCTTTTCACAAAACTACCTACACTATTACAACACTTGTACCCACTATTTCTCCCAAATAGCTCAAGTATTACTTGTAATCAATGTAGAAGTCTCTTTTATTTAATTCAGGCTAAGGGGTATTTATAGTTGTCCAAAATCTACTTCTAACAACTTTCCAACGGCTATTTTCTGCTTACCAGAAAACTAGTCGTTGGACCTTTCGGACGGTCGATGCAGCAAGTATGTGTCCTAATGAACTAGCCGTTCGACCGTTCGGACGGCCGCTGCTAAACCCTGCGCCTGACCTTGCGTCTATTGTCTGAGAAAGTGTCCGAACCTGCGTCTGGTCGATGCAGTGTCTTCTGGAAATATGGTCGGACGCTGTCGGACAATCATGAACATCCGCAACTCCCTATTTTTCTGCACACTTGTTTTCAAATTGTTAGTGCGATTTGGTCATCATCAAAACATGATTATCATAACTGGGGTTCAACATTAAGGCTAAATAATGAGCCTAAAAACTAAGAATTAAATCATCAACTAAAGCCGACTTAAACCCGACTTAAAACTAGCCCAATTTACACAGCACTTTAAATTATTATTGGGATTTACACAATAAAGACCAAACCAAAATGAACTTGAAAGGAAGTCTGGCCTTCCTGCACTTAAAGGATCTCCACTTGTGCTTCACTTTGAAAATTTTGAACTTCATGTATTATTCAATTGAGAATAGTCAAATCCAACTTGATCGAAATATCATGAATGTGATCCAATCTTGGCAAGAGTGAGTCCAAGCTTGCTTTTGCATTCATGTCCTCATCTTGACCCATTTTTAGGCTGTTCGGATCCATATCATTCCCTTCCTCCTCGAAAGGATTCGTCCTCAAATCTGAACCTAGATAAGAAAAACACGGATTGGTCAAATGGGACACAAGATTGGTAGAAGATAGGCATTGAATCCATTCACTATTATGAACACAAAAAAGTTTTGCAATGTAATTGTCCAAATAATTAAACAAATGTGCATGACAAGTTAGGCACAAGTATAGCAATTGCCAGAAAACACTGATTTTTAAACAAATTGGAAGCTAATTGACTGGAAACAAAAAATTTAGTCAAAGGGTTTTGAGGCAAAATTGATACGATTTCATTCTTACAAAGTATTTGACCTAAATCGCACAATTTTGTTTGCTCAACACCTAAGTTAGAAACAAAAATTTGGGTGGCGTGTCTAAGTAAAACAAAATCAAACATGTTATCACGCCATAAAAAGAACTAAACGTGACTTGCACAAAACATGAATAACTTGAAGTTAACTTTACTTGAAATTATGTGAAATTCATAAAAGAAGTTAATCAAGCTAACAAAGTTATCCAAGTTATTTTTCACAAAAGTGAATCGTTGAAAATTGTGTAGCATGCTAACACAACGATTCAAATTAGATTTTATGGCATGTAAATGATTATCAACTGAGATTTGGACGGATTTATCCAAATAGTGCTCTGTGAATTGGAATTGAAGGCAAGAATTCGGATGCCTTTTCTGTTCAAAACAACAACCAAGTGAAAAGAATCAATTTTAAACAAGAAATAAATGAAATGTACAATAAAAATAATTCTAAATTCAGAATTAAATTTATACAATTTCTTAAGATGTTCAAATATGAGAATTTCAACACAAAAAACAAAAATAAGTTCATACCATTGGGATAGGGTACTGACTACCATATCTTTCTTACCTAGTTTTGGATGGAATGATGAGCTAATGAAATGGGAGGTTAGTACATCACGACTTACACCATTGAAGGGTAGCACAAAAGAAAGAAAACTAGACAAAGCTTCAATAAATCAAGGTTAGACATGACAAAATAAATTCTCTTGATATCTCCCACTTTTCTCTCTATTTCTTGGCCGTGGTCGAAGACTTTACAATCTTTTTATCTTGACTTTCGGCCATTATTTGGCTTTTCCCACTTTGCTCTTTACTTTTGTTCCATTCAAGAAATTTTCTTTGAATTTATAATCTTTCTTCTTCTCTTTGATGTGGGAATGAATAAATTTAAACTTTTACCCTTTTTACACAAGTATAAGAGACAGTTGGTAAGCCATCATAGAATTGTTAGCACACAATTCCCATATTGTAAGTAGTAATGACAAGTACTTGCAATACTGCTGGTGATCACAAGCTACCTTAATAAGAACAGTTACCAAATTGTGAAAGTGATAAGTTCATAATTGTGCTATATTTTATGTGTCATTGCCACGTTTTAATCTGTTGTAAGAAAGATTTTAGATTTTATTGAGCTTTATTTGGTTATTCTTAGTTTTTGTAGGATTAAAGTGAAAAAGAGACGAAAAAGATGGAAAAGATGAAAGAAAATGCCAAGGGCGGAACCAGCATGAGTATGAAGCCCATTTTGGATGTTGTTTCGTATTTCAAGCATAACTTTTGAGTCCAAACTCTGATTGAGTATTTTGGATGCTTCGAAAAGTTATTTCAGAGTTCTACAACTTTTAAGTTATGAGTTTTCTAGGATTCTATAAGCATCTTGTTCAAAACTCCAATGTTGGAAAATGTGCAACGGCAAGAAGCGATTCTGACACAGTTTGGTAGATTGAGCATAACTTTCTTAGCTTAGTTCCAATTGAGGTGATTTAAGATGTTTTCAAACGCTAAGGAATAGAGCTACAACTTTCATGTTTTTCCAAATTGCTAGTGCATCAGGGTCAAAACTGAAGCCGAAAGTGAAGCCTACCGCACATGCACAGGGGAGGTGCAGTGCATGTGCACTATGACCAGAGGAGGAATTTCTAGCTCTGCCTAGGGCACACATGTGTTCAAAATAGGCGATTCATGTGATTGATTACAAGTAATACTTGAGCTATTTGGGAGAAGGGTTTGGGTACAAGTGTCACATTAGTATCCTTAGACAATTATTATAACCCTAGTACTCATTATAAATATCCCATGTAGGGTGAGAGAAAAGCATCGACACTTTTATTTTTCACGTTATAGCTAGGGTTTTCAGCATAAAAAATTCTTCTTTATTCTTTCGTGGCACTTTGTGCCTATACTCTTTTACTTGGTTGAGGGATTTGCAGCCATGGTCAATTCTACTATGTTGTGAGACTTTTTGTTCTTGAATTTATTCAATTTTATAGCAAGTATTGATTATTTTTCTGCAATTAATTTTATGATTGTTCTTTTTAACTTATTATTTCTGCAGAATAATTATGTAATTGGAATTAATCTACTGCTAGATTGTTTTAACCGCGTGTGCTTAATCCAATCTGTGAAGCAACTAAGTTTGACAATTGCTCGATTAGCGTTATTAAATTTAGGAGGCCAAAAATAGCCAAATTTTTCTTGGTGATTTTAGTGCTTCTATTAATTATTCTTTGGTGTGTGTCTGGATTAAATTAATAGATAGGATTAATCGGATCGCTGTTGAAAATTTGCCAACTTTAGAAAGAAATAAGAATCAAATTGGAATTCCGGTTGATTCTTCAATTAATGTTTGATATGGAAATTGAATTATCTTGTGTATCAATGATCGACTAGTAAAATTTTCATTGTGGATATGACCGAAACCAAGATTTTTCTTAATTGAATTTTCTCAAATTTATTTTGTTGTTTTAGTGTTTAGTTTTAAAGCATTCAAAACCCCCTCTTTTTAGTTTAGCATAAGAATAACTCCGTTCTCTATGGGATCAATACACATCACCACTACTACATACATAATTAAGAGTTGTTAATTTTGAGTGCCTACTTCAGCATTTCTCATTCACACCAGAAAGGTACAATAACTTGATCATCTGAGACAGTACTTTCCTTTCATTTGACCATCGGAACTTATGCTAAGGTTTCAGATGTGGCAAAGTAGGCAAATTCAACTTTTCAATAAGATATGTACTTGCCATATTAATCCACATGCTACTATCAATTATAGTACCACAAACCATTTCATTCACGAGAACTTTAGTGAAGAAAATCTCTTCCCGCCTGCAAGACATCACAAATAAAACTCACAAAACATAATAGTTAGTGTTAAAAAAAGAAATAATTTGAATTTTCCTCATCACTCGGCCTTACTCTTAGAGTGAAATTCACTCAAGTTGTATCACTCAACCCTCATGTATACCTTCAATTGAATGGCTTTTATAACTCAGATGATCTCGCCACACTGCCTTTTTCCTTTCTTTAGTTCACTCTCAAAGTCTTTGGTAGACTACAGGACCAAAGTGAGCTCCAATTGTGTCTTAACCACTTAATTGTTGGAAGTCAAAGAAAACAAATAATCACTGGCCAACGACAAATAAGAGACACCAAACTCTCTGATTTAAGCTTCAAAGAACAAGAAACAGATAAAATATTCAAAACTACTTGAAGCATCAAAACAATAGAAAGCAAATAATAATTTGATAACCAAATTTACCAAATAAAAAAGAAAACTAAGCACACAAGAACAAACAAGTAGCACTTAAGATTAACAAATATATTAAAAGAACCAACAAAATTAAATGCTTTTGAACAGAATTTAATTTGGAAAGTGAACCTTGACTTAGAAACGAGGATGAAATAGAAAGTTTCCAAAGACTTTGAGAGTGAACTAAAGAATGTAAAAAATAAGTGTTCCAAAATTAGAATTCGGAAAGTTTAAAAATGAATTTGGTAAGTTTGGAAATATGGAATTTGAAAAATTTCCAAAGATGAATTTGGTAAGTTTCCGAATTTGTAAGTTCAAAAGTTTCCAAAAGAACGAATTTGTGCAAGTTTCCAAAAAAAATCAACTTGGACTTGGTGAAAGTTTCCAAACTCAACTAGTAAATCAAAATCTGCTTAGATTAGAACCACAATAAAATAATTGCCAACATAGTTGATTTTTTTTGGAAACTTGCAAAAATTCGTTCTTTTCAATAGCCTTTTATTCTTACAAATTCCTTTTTTTTCCAAATTCTTTCTTCCTGGAAACTTTTTTTTTCACTTTTTGGCAGAACAAATTTTGTTTTTCTTTTTTTTCTTCTTTTTCTTTTTTAGTTTGGCCAACAAGACTTCTTTTTTTTTTTTTTTTTTATTTGGGTTTGCCCCTGTTTTTTTTACACATCTAGAACAACAAAGAGAATAATGAAGAACAATAACAAAGAAGTAACAATATGGCTAGAAATTTTTTTTTTTTCAATCAATAAGAACACAAAAGCAACAATCAACCAAGATGAAATGATATAAGAAGAACAAAGCACAAGATCAAGAACAAGACAAGAATCAAGAAGGAAAAAAAAAGTTTCATATGAACAGTACGTGAACAGTAATATCTTATGTGTATCTTTTTTTTTTCTTTTTGGCAAAAACAAGACACATGTTCTTCTTTACATTTCATCGTACCTGTGTATAATAGACAGGTAGAAAGCCGACTGAATTGACCAGCTCTGACACCAATCTGATGCAAACCCGTGCGCAATCGATTTGATGCCACGAAACCCAACAATTCAAGATGGCACCAAAACCCCAAGTCTTCCTTGGTCCATAACTGCAGCAATCACAAACGCCACATCGGATCATCCCTTGAAGACGCTACAATCTTACAACGGAGAATGGAAATCTTTTTCTCCGACGAAGAAGTACAAAAACTTGTGAACCATTTCCTTTCACACTAGTGGGTCTCTTTTCCTAAGGAAAACCAAACATGGAGACAGTAAGGAAGAGTTTCCACACCATTGGCTTCAAAGGCAACATCACGGTTGGCTTCCTAGATCACAAGCATGTTGTTATCCGATTTTTCTTGGAGGAGGATTATCTTCGCTGCTGGATCCAGCATAAGGGTTTATCAATGGTTTCTACAGACGTGCCCTCAAATGGCATCCACTTTATACTCCAGACATTGAGCCTTCAATTGAGCAGGGTGCTGAGGGGTCTGCATGGTATACATGGCAAACCTCTCTTAACAACAAAAGGAAACAAGCAAGTCGCAGTGGAGGCCAATCAAGAAAAATCAAGCAAACACCTTAGGAGTTGATAAAGACAAACCATCATAAGACACCTTGCTTCATGGCAAAATTGGAGAGATATTACCGCCACCAGTAGTTTAAATGCCAATGGAAGATACACAACCATTTCCAAGCTGCCAAACACGCCGCCGCCAACAACAAACCCAACAATGATGGAGTTTCAAATTTCAAACCCTTTGGAAGAATGGTTGACCTCGATTTTGGAGGAATAGCCAACAAATTCGGTTCCATAAGAGCTGACCCATTCAAAGGTCAGTAACAATTCAGCCAACAACATCTCACATTCAAATTTCAAATAACCTCTCCATGGCTCAAGGAGAAGGTTACATGGAAAAGTTGGTCAGGGTCAGCTCTTATGGGAACTTTTTCTAGTTGGCTATTCCTCCAAAATTATGCAACGGATGACATTCATCAGCCAGCTCCCTCTATTCCAACATTGCTGACTAAGTCCCGTCCAAAAAGAAAAGTCGACATAAACAAGTGTACAAAATTCTAAAGCCAATACAAACAAAGATAGCTAATAAAACTTCCACCCAGCCCCCATCTCTCCAGTGTTAAATAGATAGTATCCTATGTTGGAATATAAAGGGGATAACTAATAAACCCTTCATTCGTCAAAGGTTAAAGTTGCTGGATAAATAATACAAAATAAAGATTCTTGCTTAAATGGAGCCTACGGTGGAAAAATCAAGGATCACTCTTTTGCCCATAAATTGGGATTTGATAGCTATGAATCCAGCCTAATGGTAAAATTTCGTCTTTAGCTCCAAGAGCTAGTTTAAGTTCCCATTTTTGTTTGACCAACTTTGGAATGTAACCTTCTCCTTGGCATCCTACGATTCCAATGTGGCAACCTCGTTCGTTTATGCAAAGTGCACAAAAATAGAAAGACGAAGTCTATGGAAGACTCTCAAGGTCTTTCAACTTCAATCGCAATCATTAAATTCCCGAATAGCTTCAATGTCTAAAGAGCAAGAATATAAAGGTTCTTGCTCCTTAGATGTTGAAGCTATTCGGGAATTTAATGATTGTCTTCATGATTGCAGCTTGATGGACATGGCCTTCCAAGGTTGCAAGTATACATGGCGTGGTAATAGTTTGGAAATATGGAATTTGAAAAATTTCCAAAGATGAATTTGGTAAGTTTCGAATTTGTAAGTTCAAAAGTTTCCAAAAGAACGAATTTGTGCAAGTTTCCTGTTCACGTACTGTTCATATGAAACTTTTTTTTTCCTTCTTGATATCATTTCTTGTTCTTGATCTTGTGCTTTGTTCTTCTTATATTGCCAACATAAACAACTTAATGGGCAAACCCAAAAAATTCTCCTTTTCAATAGCCGATTATTCTTCTTCTTCCTTTTTTTCGTGTTTCTTTTTCCTTCAACACTTTTTTTCACTTTTTAGAACAAATTTTGTTTTTCTTTTTTCTTCTTTTTCTTTTTAGTTTGGCCAACAAGACTTCTTTTTTTTTTTTTTTTTAATTCGGCTAAGGAAAGATTTTTTTTAGTAGCAGCAACAACAAAGAGAATAATGAAGAACAATAACAAAGAAGTAACAATATGGCTAGAAATTTTTTTTTTTTTCAATCAATAAGAACACGAAAGCAACAATCAACCAAGATGAAATGATATAAGAAGAACAAAGCACAAGATCAAGAACAAGACAAGAATCAAGAAGGAAAAAAAAAGTTTCATATGAACAAGATGCGTGAACGAACGACTTATGTTTTTTTTTTTTTTTTTGCGAAACTAAGATATGAATTTCTTTGAAAGAAAATCTGAAACAATTAAAAATGAAAATAAACAAAATCGACTGAATTGACCAGCTCGACACCAATCGATGCAAACCCGTGCGCAATCGATTTGATGCCACGAAACCCAACAATTCAAGATGGCACCAAAACCCCAAGTCTTCCTTGGTCCATAACTGCAGCAATCACAAACGCCACAGTCGGATCATCCCTTGAAGACGCTACAATCTTACAACGGAGAACTGAAATCTTTTTCTCGGCGAAGAAGTACAAAAACTTGCTGAACCATTTCTTGATTGGCCTCCACTGCGACTTGCTTGTTTCCTTTTGAAAACCAAACATGGAGACAGTAAGGAAGAGTTTCCACACCATTGGCTTCAAATTCAGAAAATTGGTCATGAAGAGATTCCAAGCTACTACACAAAATGCAACAAACTTGGACACAGCTTCGAGGAATGCTTTGCTAATGCATCTAAGTCCTCCATGAACCATGCAGACCCCTCAGCACCCTGCAAACCGCAACAACAAAGCATTTGAGGAAACAAGCAAGTCGCAGTGGAGGCCAATCAAGAAAAATCAAGCAAACACCTTAGGAGTTGATAAAGACAAACCATCATAAGACACCTTGCTTCATGGCAAAATTGGAGAGATATTACCGCCACCAGTAGTTTAAATGCCAATGGAAGATACACAACCATCCAAGCTGCCAAACACGCCGCCGCCAACAACAAACCCAACAATGATGGAGTTTCAAATTTCAAACCCTTTGGAAGAATGGTTGACCTCGATTTTGGAGGTATAGCCAACAAATTGTGTTCCATAAGAGCTGACCCATTCAAAGGTGTAATGATGGTTTGTCTTGATGGCCTCCTAAGCGACTTGCTTGATTTTTTCTTGTTGGCCTCCACGGTTTGCTTTGGTTGTTTCCTTTTGTTGCTGCGGTTTTCATGATTGCTTGATTTTTAGACTGCGATTGCTCCATTCAAACTTTATGTTGCGGTTGACATTCATCTGAGCTCCCTCTAGGCCAAAACCGCTGAATAAGTCCCGTCCATGAAAGAAAAGTTGACTCCTACAAGTGTACATTTTTCTTGAAGCCAATACAAACAAAGATAGCTTCCTTTTGTTGTTGCGGTTTGCAGGGTGCTGAGGGGTCTGCATGGTATCTTTAACCAGCAACTTGTAATATTTAACTCTTATAACTAATAGAACCCTACGAAGAGACAGGTTTATTAGTTATCCCCTTTATATTCCAATAGGATACTAGATTCTATCCTGTCTCTTATACACATCTAATCAAGGATCACTCTTTTGCCCATAAATTGGGATTTGATAGCTATGAATCCAGCCTAATGGAAAAGTTGAATTTGCCTACTTTGCCACATCTGAAACCCTGTCTCTTATACACATCCAACTTTTCCATGTAACCTTCTCCTTGGCATCCTACGATTCCAATGTGGCAACCTCGTTCGTTTATGCAAAGTGCACAAAAATAGAAAGACACTTTCTATGGAAGACTCTCAAGGTGTTCAACTTCAATCGCCATGGTTGGTTGGCAGAGATTTTAACGTACAATAATATCCATTTCTAGCTCGGATGAATATAAAGGTTCTTGCTCCTTAGATGTTGAAGCTATTCGGGAATTTAATGATTGTCTTCATGATTGCAGCTTGATGGACATGGCCTTCCAAGGTTGCAAGTATACATGGCGTGGTAATAGTTTGGAAATATGGAATTTGAAAAATTTCCAAAGATGAATTTGGTAAGTTTCCGAATTTGTAAGTTCAAAAGTTTCCAAAAGAACGAATTTGTGCAAGTTAAAAAAAAAAAAAAACTTTGAAAAGGTGAATTTTACCTGTCTCAACTAGGAAATCAAGATCTGCTTAAATTAGAAAACTTAATATTCATAATTGGAAATTTAAACAACTTAATGGGCATTTCCAAAAAAATTCTCCTTTTCAATAGCCGATTATTCTTCTTCTTCCTTTTTTTTCGTGTTTCTTTTTTCCTTCAACACTTTTTTTTTCACTTTTTGGCAGAACAAATTTTGTTTTTCTTTTTTTTCTTCTTTTTCTTTTTTAGTTTGGCCAACATAGACTTCTTTTTTTTTTTTTTTTTAATTCGGCTAAGGAAAGATTTTTTTTAGTAGCAGCAACAACAAAGAGAATAATGAAGAACAATAACAAAGAAGTAACAATATGGCTAGAAATTTTTTTTTTTTTCAATCAATAAGAACACGAAAGCAACAATCAACCAAGATGAAATGATATAAGAAGAACAAAGCACAAGATCAAGAACAAGACAAGAATCAAGAAGGAAAAAAAAAGTTTCATATGAACAGTACGTGAACAGTAACGACTTATGTTTTTTTTTTTTTTTTTTTGGCAGAAACTAAGATATGAATTTCTTTGAAAGAAAATCTGAAACAATTAAAAATGAAAATAAACAAAACTGACCAGAATTGACCAGCTCTGACACCAATCTGATGCAAACCCGTGCGCAATCGATTTGATGCCACGAAACCCAACAATTCAAGATGGCACCAAAACCCCAAGTCTTCCTTGGTCCATAACTGCAGCAATCACAAACGCCACAGTCGGATCATCCCTTCCTGTAAGCTAAAGACATTGAGCCTTCAATTGTGCTGCTTTGGATTACCCTAAAAGGATTACCACTTTATTTTCAGCCTCGCACAAGCGGTCGGTACTCCCCTCAAATTAGACATGGCTACTGAACATTTTACCCATCCCAACACAGCTAAGGTATGTGCTGAAGTGGATATTTTGGCAACCCTTCTCTCAAGGATTTGGCTAGGTCTTGGGTAGGAGGTAGGAAAAAATGGCAAATGGCAGAAAATTGGTCATGAAGAGATTCCAAGCTACTACACAAAATGCAACAAACTTGGACTAATTTGAGGGGAATACCTTTGCTAATGCATCTAAGTCCTCCATGAGACCATGCAGACCCCTCAGCACCCTGCAAACCGCAACAACAAAAGGAAACAAGCAAGTCGCAGTGGAGGCCAATCAAGAAAAATCAAGCAAACACCTTAGGAGTTGATAAAGACAAACCATCATAAGACACCTTGCTTCATGGCAAAATTGGAGAGATATTACCGCCACCAGTAGTTTAAATCCCAATGGAAGTTACACAACCATCCAAGCAGCCAAACACGCCGCCGTGTTGGGATGGGTAAAATGTTCAGTAGCCATGTCAAATTTCAGTAACCCTTTGCTGAAGAATGGTTGACCTCGATTTTGGAGGAATAGCCAACAAATTCGGTTCCATAAGAGTGACCCATTCAAAGGTCAGTAACAATTCAGCCAACAACATCTCTATTCGTTGGCCATTGGATACTTTCCTTTTTGTATATAACCTGTCTATTATACACATCTAGATGTGTAAACCCTTCATTCGTAGGTTAAAGTTGCTGGTTAAATAATACAAAATAAAGATTCTTGCTTAAATGGAGCCTACGGTGGAAAAATCAAGGATCACTCTTTTTGCCCATAAATTGGGATTTGATAGCTATGAATCCAGCCCTAATGGTAAAATTTGGGTTTTCTGGAATAAAGAGCTAGTTTAAGTTCCCATTTTTGTTTCTGACCAACTTTTCCATGTAACCTTCTCCTTGGCATCCTACGATTCCAATGTGGCAACCTCGTTCGTTTATGCAAAGTGCACAAAAATAGAAAGACGAAGTCTATGGAAGACTCTCAAGGTGTGCCAACCAACCATGGTTGGTTGGCGAGATTTTAACGTCATTTCTAGCTCGGATGAATATAAAGGTTCTTGCTCCTTAGATGTTGAAGCTATTCGGGAATTTAATGATTGTCTTCATGATTGCAGCTTGATGGACATGGCCTTCCAAGGTTGCAAGTATACATGGCATGGTAATAGTTTGGAAATATGGAACCATGAAAAATTTCCAAAGATGAATTTGGTAAGTTTCGAATTTGTAAGTTCAAAAGTTTCCAAAAGAACGAATTTGTGCAAGTTTCCAAAAAATCAACTTGGACTTGGTGAAAGTTTCCAAACTCAACTAGTAAATCAAAATCTGCTTAGATTAGAACCACAATAAAATAATTGCCAACATAAACAACTTAATGGGCAAACCCAAAAAATTCTCCTTTTCAATAGCCGATTATTCTTCTTCTTCCTTTTTTTCGTGTTTCTTTTTCCTTCAACACTTTTTTTTCACTTTTGGCGAACAAATTTTGTTTTTCTTTTTTTTCTTCTTTTTCTTTTTTAGTTTGGCCAACAAGACTTCTTTTTTTTTTTTTTTTTAATTCGGCTAAGGAAAGATTTTTTTTAGTAGCAGCAACAACAAAGAGAATAATGAAGAACAATAACAAAGAAGTAACAATATGGCTAGAAATTTTTTTTTCGTGGCATCAGAATCGAAAGCGCAATCGATGAAATGATATAAGAAGAACAAAGCACAAGATCAAGAACAAGACAAGAATCAAGAAGGAAAAAAAGTTTCATATGAACAGTACGTGAACAAGATGCGACTTATGTTTTTTTTTTTTTTTTTGCGAAACTAAGATATGAATTTCTTTGAAAGAAAATCTGAAACAATTAAAAAGAGCAGAATTGACCAGCTCTGACACCAATCTGATGCAAACCCGTGCGCAATCGATTTGATGCCACGAAACCCAACAATTCAAGATGGCACCAAAACCCCAAGTCTTCCTTGGTCCATAACTGCAGCAATCACAAACGCCACAGTCGGATCATCCCTTGAAGACGCTACAATCTTACAACGGAGAACTGGAAATCTTTTTCTCTGACGAAGAAGTACAAAAACTTGCTGAACCATTTCCTTTCACACTAGTGGGTAACTTTCCCTAAGGAAAACCAAACATGGAGACAGTAAGGAAGAGTTTCCACACCATTGGCTTCAAAGGCAACATCACGGTTGGCTTCCTAGATCACAAGCATGTTGTTATCCGATTTTTCTTGGAGGAGGATTATCTTCGCTGCTGGATCAAGAATAAGGGGTTTATCAATGGTTTCTCTGACGTGCCCTCAAATGGCATCCACTTTATACTCCGGACATTGAGCCTTCAATTGTATCTAGATGTGTATAAGAGACAGGTCTTATGATGATTTGTCTTTATCAACTCCTAAGGTACTCCCTCAAATTAGACATGGCTATCTTGAACATTTTACCCATCCCAACACAGCTAAGGTATGTGCTGAAGTGGATATTTTGGCAACCCTTCTCTCAAGGATTTGGCTAGGGGTAGGAAAAAATGGCAAATGGCAGAAAATTGGTCATGAAGAGATTCCAAGCTACTACACAAAATGCAACAAACTTGGACACAGCTTCGAGGAATGCTTTGCTAATGCATCTAAGTCCTCCATGAACCATGCAGACCCTCAGCACCCTGCAAACCGCAACAACAAAAGGAAACAAGCAAGTCGCAGTGGAGGCCAATCAAGAAAAATCAAGCAAACACCTTAGGAGTTGATAAAGACAAACCATCATAAGACACCTTGCTTCATGGCAAAATTGGAGAGATATTACCGCCACCAGTAGTTTAAATGCCAATGGAAGATACACAACCATCCACAGCAGCTGCCAAACACGCCGCCGCCAACAACAAACCCAACAATGATGGAGTTTCAAATTTCAAACCCTTTGGAAGAATGGTTGACCTCGATTTTGGAGGAATAGCCAACAAATTCTCTTCCATAAGAGTGACCCATTCAAAGGTCAGTAACAATTCAGCCAACAACATCTCACATTCAAATTTCAAATAACCTCTCCATGGATGACTCTTTCATCCCTCATGAAAAAAAAATGGAGGAGTTACCATGTTACTTTTCAGATAGTGATCCCTCCATGCAAACTATGCAACGGATGACATTCATCACCACTCCTCTAGGCCAAAACCGCTGAATAAGTCCCGTCCAAAAGAAAAGTCGACATAAACAAGTGTACAAAATTCTAAAGCCAATACAAACAAAGATAGCTAATAAAACTTCCACCCACCCCATCTCTTATAGGATACTAGATAGTATCCTATGTTGGAATATAAAGGGGATAACTAATAAACCCTTCATTCGTAGGTTAAGTTATCCTTGATTTTTCCACCGTAGAATCCATTTCTAGCAAGTAATCTTTGTTTGTATCTGGAATAAAGAGCAAGTTTAAGTTCCCATTTTTGTTTCTGACCAACTTTTCCACACCTAACCTCTTCCATAGCATTCTACGATTCCAATTTTTGCAACCTTTTCATAAACGAACGAGGTTGCCACATGTAGAAAGTACGAATCTATGGAAGACTCTCAAGGTGGAAAACTTGGTCATACACAAAAATGGGAACTTAAACTGAACTTGGTTGGCGAGATTTCTATCATTTGTAGCACGGATGCATATAAAGGTTCTTGCTCCTTAGATGTTGAAGCTATTCGGGAATTTAATGATTGTCTTCATGATTGCAGCTTGATGGACATGGCCTTCCAAGGTTGCAAGTATACATGGCGTGGTAATAGTTTGGAAATATGGAATTTGAAAAATTACTTCTTTGTTATTGTTCTTCATTATTCTCTTTGTTTCTTCTTTTTCTTTTTTAGTTTGGCCAACAAGACTTCTTTTTTTTTTTTTTTTTAATTCGGCTAAGGAAAGATTTTTTTGTAGCAATCTACAACAAAGAGAATAAAGAAATCCTAACTCCAAGAAAAATCTTATACACAACATGCTTGTGATCTATTATAAACCGTGTTGTTGTCTTTGAAGCCAAGTCTGAGAAGGTAAAATTTCTCTGACGAAGAAGTACAAAAACTTGCTGAACCATTTCCTTTCACACTAGTGGGTAACTTTCCCTAAGGAAAACCAAACATGGAGACAGTAAGGAAGAGTTTCCACACCATTGGCTTCAAAGGCAACATCAAGAAAGACGGTTGGCTTCCTAGATCACAAGCATGTTGTTATCCGATTTTTCTTGGAGGAGGATTATCTTCGCTGCTGGATCAAGAATAAGGGGTTTATCAATGGTTTCTACAGACGTGCCCTCAAATGGCATCCACTTTATACTCCAGACATTGAGCCTTCAATTGTGCTGCTTTGGATTACCCTAAAAGGATTACCACTTTATTTTCAGCCTCGCACAAGCGGTCGGTAGACCCCTCAATTAGACATGGCTACTGAACATTTTACCCATCCCAACACAGCTAAGGTATGTGCTGAAGTGGATATTTTGGCAACCCTTCTCTCAAGGATTTGGCTAGGGGTAGGAAAAAATGGCAAATGGCAGAAAATTGGTCATGAAGAGATTCCAAGCTACTACACAAAATGCAACAAACTTGGACACAGCTTCGGCTCAATGCTTTGCTAATGCATCTAAGTCCTCCATAACCATGCAGATGTGTAGAAACCATTGCAAACCGCAACAACAAAAGCATTGATGGCGAAACAAGCAAGTCGCAGTGGACTTGCCAATCAAGAAAAATCAAGCAAACACCTTAGGAGTTGATAAAGACAAACCATCATAAGACACCTTGCTTCATGGCAAAATTGGAGAGATATTACCGCCACCAGTAGTTTAAATGCCAATGGAAGATACACAACCATCCAAGCTGCCAAACACGCCGCCGCCAACAACAAACCCAACAATGATGGAGTTTCAAATTTCAAACCCTTTGGAAGAATGGTTGACCTCGATTTTGGAGGAATAGCCAACAAATTCGGTAACATGGTAACTCCTCCATTTTTTTTTCAAAGGCTGTAACAATTCAGCCAACAACATCTCACATTCAAATTTCAAATAACCTCTCCATGGATGACTCTTTCATCCCTCATGAAAAAAAAATGGAGGAGTTACCATGTTACTTTTCAGATAGTGATCCCTCCATGCAAACTATGCAACGGATGACATTCATCAGCCAGCTCCCTCTAGGCCAAAACCGCTGAATAAGTCCCGTCCAATAAAGAAAAGTCGACATAAACAAGTGTACAAAATTCTAAAGCCAATACAAACAAAGATAGCTAATAAAACTTCCACCCAGCCCCCATCTCTCCAGTGTTAAATAGATAGTATCCTATGTTGGAATATAAAGGGGATAACTAATAAACCCTTCATTCGTAGGTTAAAGTTGCTGGTTAAATAATACAAAATAAAGATTCTTGCTTAAATGGAGCCTACGGTGGAAAAATCAAGGATGTCTCTTTTTGCCCATTGGATGGGATTTGATAGCTATGAATCCAGCCCTAATGGTAAAATTTGGGTTTTCTGGAATAAAGAGCTAGTTTAAGTTCCCATTTTTGTTTCTGACCAACTTTTCCATGTAACCTTCTCCTTGGCATCCTACGATTCCAATGTGGCAACCTCGTTCGTTTATGCAAAGTGCACAAAAATAGAAAGACGAAGTCTATGGAAGACTCTCAAGGTGTTCAACTTCAATCGCCATGGTTGGTTATCTGAAATAGGAACATGGTATTGGTAAGTGTTCTGATAAGGTAGCTTGTGATGTAGCACCTTTGCACACTTGTCATTACTACTTGGTGAGCTATGGGAATTGTGTGAAAATGGTTTTTATGATGGCTATACTAAGGCATTTTAGTAATTGTCAACATAAACAACTTAATGGGCAAACCCAAAAAAATTCTCCTTTTCAATAGCCGATTATTCTTCTTCTTCCTTTTTTTTCGTGTTTCTTTTTTCCTTCAACACTTTTTTTTTTCACTTTTTGGCAGAACAAATTTTGTTTTTCTTTTTTTTCTTCTTTTTCTTTTTTAGTTTGGCCAACATAAGACTTCTTTTTTTTTTTTTTTTTAATTCGGCTAAGGAAAGATTTTTTTTAGTAGCAGCAACAACAAAGAGAATAATGAAGAACAATAACAAAGAAGTAACAATATGGCTAGAAAATTTTTTTTTTTTTCAATCAATAAGAACACGAAAGCAACAATCAACCAAGATGAAATGATATAAGAAGAACAAAGCACAAGATCAAGAACAAGACAAGAATCAAGAAGGAAAAAAAAAGTTTCATATGAACAGTACGTGAATTTCATCTTGGTTGACTGTGTTCTTGCGAAACTAAGATATGAATTTCTTTGAAAGAAAATCTGAAACAATTAAAAATGAAAATAAACAAAGACTGAATTGACCAGCTCGACACCAATCGATGCAAACCCGTGCGCAATCGATTTGATGCCACGAAACCCAACAATTCAAGATGGCACCAAAACCCCAAGTCTTCCTTGGTCCATAATCGCAGCAATCACAAACGCCACAGTCGGATCATCCCTTGAAGACATGCTTGTGATCTAGGAAGCCAACCGTGATGTTGCCTTTGATTAGCAAAGCATTCCTCGAAGCTCATCCACTTTATACTCCAGACATTGAGCCTTCAATTGTGCTGCTTTGGATTACCCTAAAAGGATTACCACTTTATTTTCAGCCTCGCACAAGCGGTCGGTACTCCCCTCAAATTAGACATGGCTACTGAACATTTTACCCATCCCAACACAGCTAAGGTATGTGCTGAAGTGGATATTTTGGCAACCCTTCTCTCAAGGATTTGGCTAGGGGTAGGAAATTTTCAAAAATGGCAAATGGCAGAAAATTGGTCATGAAGAGATTCCAAGCTACTACACAAAATGCAACAAACTTGGACACAGCTTCGAGGAATGCTTTGCTAATGCATCTAAGTCCTCCATGAACCATGCAGACCCTCAGCACCCTGCAAACCGCAACAACAAAAGGAAACAAGCAAGTCGCAGTGGAGGCCAATCAAGAAAAATCAAGCAAACACCTTAGGAGTTGATAAAGACAAACCATCATAAGACACCTTGCTTCATGGCAAAATTGGAGAGATATTGTTGCCACCAGTGAGAGTTTAAATGCCAATGGAAGATACACAACCATCCAAGCTGCCAAACACGCCGCCGCCAACAACAAACCCAACAATGATGGAGTTTCAAATTTCAAACCCTTTGGAAGAATGGTTGACCTCGATTTTGGAGGAATAGCCAACAAATTCGGTTCCATAAGAGCTGACCCATTCAAAGGCTGTAACAATTCAGCCAACAACATCTCACATTCAAATTTCTCATTATCTGGAAATAACCTCTCCATGGATGACTCTTTCATCCCTCATGAAAAAAAAATGGAGGAGTTACCATGTTACTTTTCAGATAGTGATCCCTCCATGCAAACTATGCAACGGATGAGATGTCATCAGCCAGCTCCCTCTAGGCCAAAACCGCTGAATAAGTCCCGTCCAAAAAGAAAAGTCGACATAAACAAGTGTACAAAATTCTAAAGCCAATACAAACAAAGATAGCTAATAAAACTTCCACCCAGCCCCCATCTCTCCAGTGTTAAATAGATAGTATCCTATGTTGGAATATAAAGGGGATAACTAATAAACCCTTCATTCGTAGGTTAAAGTTGCTGGTTAAATAATACAAAATAAAGATTCTTGCTTAAATGGAGCCTACGGTGGAAAAAAGAGATCACTCTGTTTGCCCATAAATTGGGATTTGATGCTAAGTATCCAGCCCTAACTGGTAAAATTTGGGTTTTCTGGAATAAAGAGCTAGTTTAAGTTCCCATTTTTGTTTCTGACCACACTTTTCCATGTAACCTTCTCCTTGGCATCCTACGATTCCAATGTGGCAACCTCGTTCGTTTATGCAAAGTGCACAAAAATAGAAAGACGAAGTCTATGGAAGACTCTCAAGGTGTTCAACTTCAATCGCCATGGTTGGTTGGCAGAGATTTTAACGTCATTTCTAGCTCGGATTATATAAAGGTTATTGCTCCTTAGATGTTGAAGCTATTCGGGAATTTAATGATTGTCTTCATGATTGGAGCTTGATGGACATGGCCTTCCAAGGTTGCAAGTATACATGGCGTGGTAATAGTTTGGAAATATGGTATGGAAATGGCTAGATACAATGATTTCTTGCAGCCTTTCAAAACATTAGTGTCGAGCATCTAATAAAGACATGCTCTAATCACTCGTCTCTCACCCTCAAAGTGTCTAATGCCAACACATCAGGCCCGAAGCCATATAAATTTCTAAATATGTGGACTAAGCATAAGAATTTTTTGTAGGTGGTAAAAAGAAACTTGGTCCTTACAATGTTTTGGATCCCACTTCTTTACCCTAGCTTGCAAACTTAAAAGGTTGAAGGCGGAGCTGCAGAATTGGAATCACACAGTGTTCGAAAATGTATTCACCAAAGTCATGGCAATTGAACGAGAGAACAAATCAAGGAAGAAGCCTTTCTGCAGCAGCAAAGTCAAAGTAACCTACTTGCATTAGTTCATGCACAAGCTGTTCACAGCAAGTGTCTCGCAGAGGAAGAAATGTTCTGGTGTGAAAAAGCAAGGCTGAAATGGCTAAAAGATGGTGATCACAATACTACATTCTTTCATTCCACACTCATGGCTAGGAAACAACGATTGTGTATTTCAAAGATTAAAGTTGATGTGGGTTTGGACCGACGACATACAACAAATTGAAGTTGAAGGGGTTAAGTTCTTCCAACTTCTCTTGTCATGTATGATCACACAATGGTTCAGACCACTCCTTGTTAGACACTCTCACAATGGCAATCTTTAATGAAGATTGTGATAAATCTTACTCTCCTAATGTTCAACAACGGAATTGAAGGAGCTGGTTTTCTCCCTCAATCTGGATGGAGTGGAGGGTATTGGTGGATATAATGGGGTCTTTTTCACCACTTGCTGGGAGATTATTCAACAAGACCTCTTCCAGCATTGTAAGAATACTTCTTCAATGGTTCAAAATTACCAATAATGTGTACCAGCACCCTTTTTTCATTAATTCCAAAAATAGCCAATCCCTCATCTTTCACCGACTTTAGACCCATTAGTTTTTGTACCTTCTTTAACAAAATTTGCACAAAAATCAATGCAGAGAAATTACAGACAACATCTTACTAGCTCAAGAGCTGGTTGATTTTTTAGACCGGAAAATAAGAGGTGGGAATATAATCATTAAGTTGGACCTTGACAAAGCATTTGATAGGTTATCTAGGCCTTTCCTATATGCAACCTTGAGGAAGTTTGGATTTGCTGAAGAATGGATTTCCCTTATGAAGAATGTTTTGGAGGATTGTCCTGGTTCTCCATTCTCATCAATGGCGTCCTAAAAGGTTTCTTCAAATCATCAAGAGGGGTTCGATAAAGGGACCTTCTATCTCTCATTCTCTTCATAATCATGTTGCAAACCTTTTCCCATGGATTGATATCCCAGTTCCATTCGGGAAAAATTTTAGATTTTGCCTACCCGAAAATTGCCCAACCATCTCCCATTTGGCTTATGCGGATGATATTTTTATTTTTACAAAAGGAGAGTCCACTTCCATCCTAAACCTCGTGGCTTTCCTTTTCAAATTTGAGACATCTTCGGGCTATCTTTCTAATAAGTCCAAAAGCTTCTTCTATTTTTTCAAAAAAGCATCAACATCTCGGATTTGGATGATTCAAGCCAGGATAGGTTTCGTAAAGAAATCCTTACCCTTCATATACTTGGGGTGCCCCATCGAGAATGCAAAAAAGCTAAATTCTTTATTTCAGCCATTGATTGAAAAAGTAGCATCCTGCATCCACGGTTGGAAAATGGTGGCTCGATTTCTTTCCCCTCGAGGTCGACTTATTCTTATCAAACATGTACTTAGTAGCATTCTGATCTTTCTTATTGCAATTCTTTCTCCCCCAAATTCAATTCTTAAGGAGTTGGAGAGGCAATTCGGAAATTTCTTTTTGGGAACATATGAAGGTGTTCACAAACACCATTGGATTGCGTGGGCCACAATATGCTAAGCAACATCATCAAATGGACTCGGCATTTCGCCTCTATTGGATGTGGTAAACGGATTTAACATGAAACTATGGTGGAAGTTCCGCGAAGGTTAATCATTATGGTCTTCTTTCCTCCAAAGGAGATACTTAAAAGGCCAAGTTCACCCGTGTATAGCCAAGGAATCACCTGGAGATTCATTTACACGGAAAATGATGTTGACTGTCCGAGAAGAAGCGAAAAACACATGTTATTCCTAATTAGGAAGGCTAATTCTTCATTTTGGTTTGACACTTGGAATGAACAAGGGCCTTTCTTTTGCTTGGTGGAGTAAAGTTTATGATAGCTACATAACAGTGGAGCAAATGTGGAATTTCAGCGGCAGGAAACTATCCCTTCTTGATGGGAGATATTCCAGTGAAGAAATGCACAAAATTGGAAATATTCTCAAGGACAAGGAAATCTTCTTGAAAGAGGAACCGAACCAGCTCACTTGGACCCTAACATCCAAGGGTTCTTTCTCAATCTCATCGACTTTTCCACCACTTGAATAGTCATTCTCTAGCCTCTTCTTTGAGTTCCTAAGGCTGCCTACTCACCTTCAATTACAACGGGGGCAATTCATAAAATCCTCCCATGCATTATTTGCTGGTTCGTATGAAAACCTGGAAACAAAGCTATCTTCCAAGGGACGCCCATCAATGAAAAATGGATAATTGTTGATATTTGTGCTTACTTCAAAGATATTTCTTCAATTTATCCATTTAAGAAGGTGATAGATGCTTATGAACTTTTTCTTTCAAGAGGTATTTGCAATCAACTTCTTCAATCAAAACTGCGAAGAGTACTTGGTGTCAAGTTGGAATGCCCTCCTCTTGGATCTTTCAAGCTGAAAGTGGATGGAGCTTCAACAGGCAATCCCGATATGGTAGTATCCTCAGAAATCATAATGGACAATGTATCAAGGCCTTCTCCAACTGTTATAAACTACAAACCAATTTGAAAGCCGAGATTTTGGCCCTTGTGGATGGCCTCAAAATGTGTTGTACGCTACATTTACAAGCCGTGGAGGTGGAATTCGACTCATTTCAAACTCTTGTAAACATCTTGAATGGCCTGTTCTCTCCATCATGGAGCATTGATAAACTCCAACTCATCAAAGACTTATTACTAGGAAGAATTGTTACATTTTCGCATATATTTAGAGAGATGAATCAAGTTGTTGATAGTTTAGCAAATGAGGGCATTAGCAATCCTATTTGTGTTGAATATGACCAAGACACCGCTCCTTCTCATATAAAAGGTTTGGTGCTCTTGGATGCTAGAGGATTCCCATACATTCACCACTGTAAATCTTGATTATATTATGATGATTCCTATTTATAGGCGTATAGAAATCCTAAAATCTAGCTAAAAAATCATAAAAAAGTAGTCCTAGGGTTCAGCCATAAGTCGCCCCAACATTTGGCCTAAATGGGCCTTGTTAAGGCTAATTAATCAGCCTACAAACTAAGAATTAAATCAACAACTAAACCCGACATAAACTCGATTAAACCCAACTTAAAACCAGCCCAATTTACACAATACTTTATAATTATTATTGGGCTTTACATAATAAAGACCAAACTAAATAAACTTCAAAGGAAGTACAGCCTTCTTGTACATAAAGGATCTCCACTTGTGCTTCTCTTTGAAAAATTGGACTTCATGTATTATTGAATTGAGAATAGTCCAATCCAACTTGATCGAAATACCACGAATGTCCAATATTGGCAAAAGTGAGTCCAAGCCTGCTCTAGCATTCATCTCCTCATCTTGACCCATTTTTAGGCTATTCGGATCCCAATCATCGCAAAAAAACTGAAAAATGGGGCCAATTATACTTGCCTAAGAACTAGGAAACAAATTGTTATCGTACGATAGTAAAAGCTGAAAAAGGGGACTGATGATAAAAGGAGATCTCGTCATAAAAGATTAAGAAGTAATTAAGAAGATCTTGATGTATTATATTAAGAAGCAAGAAAAGAGTTAGAATCAAAGTGCATTTCGAAAAGATAATAAGATCAAATAACACGTGATAAGAACGTGAATGAATGCAATTTAATTTGACTAGATTAGGAACTCAACAAGAGGCCATTCGTAAATAATTTAGAAATATAGAAAGATGAACTGTACTAAAAAAAGAATAGAGAAATAGGGCTAATTACACTTGCTTAGGAACGAATACACATGTTGTAATCGTACAACATTGAATACAAAGAAAGGGGACAAATCACACTTTAACAAACCAAAAAGGGGAACTAATCATAAAAGATTAAGAATGAATATAAGAGATCTAATCGTAATAGATTAAGAAAAGAGAAAGCAGAACGAATCAAATTGGATTTAGAAAGGACAATGAGACCGAATAACACATTCTAAGAATATAAAACACAGTTCTTAATAAAGCAAGGTCAAGATCCAAAAGTGTTGTTGTGACCATTTCATCTGTTCAAAAAGAAATCTAATCAAGCTGTACTTGAAAAAGAACAGAGAAATGGGACCAACAACACTTTTGTACGATGTTAATAAATAAGAAATAGGAGAAATAATACTTTGTTAAGAACCAGAAAAGAAGATCTAATTGTACAAGAATAAGAACTAACAAGAAAGACCTATTAAATCTAGAAATAAGAAAAGAGTTCAAATCCAAGTGCACTCGAAAAAGATAATTCTGTCTCCTATAACACATGATAAGAACATAAATAGGATTTAGTCATACTAGATTGGGAACCAAGAGTGAGACCAATAAATAAAGGATTTAGAACTAAAAAAAGATCGAATTGTACTCGAAATGAATTGGAGAAATGGGATCAAATTCTCTTGCTTAAGAACAGAGAAACATGTTGTAATCGTGCCATATGAAGAACTAAGAACGAGGACTAATGATACTTTGTTGATAACTCTTTTTATGTTAGGGTCCAAGTGTATGCTGTAATTAAGAAGATATATTTGTATTAGTTTAAGAAGTAAGAAATGAGTTCGAATCCAAGGGCATTTGGAAAAAGATAATGACATCAAATAACACACTATAAGAACGTAAACGTGATTTAATTATACAAAATCATTATTTGGAATAAAAAATAGACCAATTCATAAATAATTTAGAACTAAAGAATGATCGAACCGTACTTGGAAAAGAATTGAGAAATGGGGCCGATTACACTTGCTTAGGTGCTAAGAAATATGCTATAATCATACGAAATTTAAAACTAAAAAGAGGACTAATCGTACATTCTTAAGAACCACCAACACAGAGCTAATCGCACAATTTTAAGAACTAGTAAAGGAGATCTTCTTGTGTTGGATTAAAACATTGAAACATGATTGAATCAGAGTGCATTTGGAAAAGATAATGAGATCTAGTAACACAATATTAAAATGTAAAATGCGATTAAGTAATACTAGATTAAGAAGTAAATAATCTTTATCTCTAGAAATCTAGATGTACTCGAAAATGAAATGAAAAATGGGGTAAATACACTTGCTTAGGAACTGATATAGAAGTTTTAATTGTACGATATTAAGAGCTAAGAAAGAAGACTATGCATACAGTGTTGACAACCACAGAATAGGAGATATAACATTACAAGATTGAGAACTAACAAAGAGGACCTAGTTTTATTAGATCTAATATTACTAGAATTTTTCCTTTTCTCATATCTATAGGGAGGCACATCAAATTGCGAATTAGCTTGCAAATGAGGGAATAAAAAAATAGACATATCTTGAGTATAACCAATGAAAAATTTGTCATCATGTGATAGCATTGTTGTTGTTGGATGCTTAAAGCTGACCCTACATTCGCCTGTTAGGCTGTAGATTTTAGAGAGATTAGTCAACAGAAGAGGCGTAGGGGAAGATCGAAAAAGACTTAGTAGGTAACTTGTAAGAAAGATATAGCCCATCTAAGAATTTTGGAGAGTATGGTCCATGATAGAGCGCAGTGGCATAGCAGGATTCATGCAGCAGACCCTACTTAGTGGGATTAAGGCTTGGTTCGTTTGTTTGTGTTTGTTTTTATTGGGAAAAAAATAGTTGTATTATACTTGGAAATAACAAAGGAGACCGAATCAAAGATACATTAATAAAAGACAATGAGATCTATTTGTTAAAGTGTGATTTAATCATAATAATGGATTAGGAAACCAGAAAGAGACCAACATGTAAGAGACTTTGAACAAAGAAAAAATCGAATTGTATTCTAAAAAGAACTAAGAAATGGGGCCAATTACACCTGCTAAAGAACTCATAAACAAGTTGAAAACATACAATAATAAGAACTTAAAAATAAGACTAATCATACTTTGTTAAGATCCACAAAACGAGTTGTAATCATCTAAGAATTAGAACCAGTTACGGAGATCTAGCCCGTTGAGATTAATAAGTGAGAAAGCAATTAGAATCAAACTGCATTTGGGAAGCAAAAAATGATCTAATAACACGTGATAAGAACGAAAAATGCAATTTATTTATGCTAGAATAGGAAATTAGAATGTGAACAATTTAGAAAGGATTTAAAAGTAAAGACGGATAAAACCATACTTGCAAAAGAACTGAAAGATGAGGGCCAATTATACTTGCATTAGAACTAGGAAACAATTTGTAATCGTATGATATTAAAACTAACAAGGGGGACAGATGATAAAAGGAAATCTCATCATAAAAAATTAAGAAGTAATTAAGAAGATCTTGTCGTTTTAGATTAAGAAGCAAAAAAG
The DNA here is from genome assembly GCA_025175665.1 of Cinchona pubescens. Classification (NCBI taxonomy): domain Eukaryota; kingdom Viridiplantae; phylum Streptophyta; class Magnoliopsida; order Gentianales; family Rubiaceae; genus Cinchona; species Cinchona pubescens. The sequence continues at coordinate 48,147 of JANKKI010000170.1, forward strand.
GAGTTCGAATCAAAGTACATTCAGAAAAGATAATGAGATCAAATAACACATGATACGAATGCGAAATGCAATTTAATTAGACTAGATTAGGAACACAAAGAGAGACCATTCGTAAATAATTTAGAACTATAGAAAGATGAACTGTACTCGAAAAGATAGAAAAATGGGGCTAATTACGCTTGCTTAGGAACGAATAAACATGTCATAATCGTACGACATGGAATACTAAGCAAGAGGACTAATCACACTTTGTTAAAAAACCAAAAAGGGGAACTAATCATAAAATATTAAGAACGAATATAAGAGATCTATTTGTATTAGATTAAGAAATAAGAAAGGTGAACAAATCAAATTACATTTTGAAAGTTCTGACAATGAGACCTAATAACACATTTTAAGAATATAAAACGTGATTCTAATTATGCAAGATCAGGTGTCCAAACTGATGGTGATCAATCGTCCACTAAGTGCTCGATATTGAGGCTCTTGGAAAAAGAACTGAGAAATTATACAAATCTAGAACACTAGCCTAAGAACTAAGAAACAAGTTGTAATCGTACAATGTTAATAACAAAGAAAGAGGTGCAATAATACTTTGTTAAGAACCTAAATAGAAGATCTAATTATACAAGAATAAGGTCTAATAAAGAAGATCTAGTCCTATTAAATCAAGAAATAAGAAACGAGTTCAAATCAAAGTGCATTCGAAAAAGATAATGAGACCTAGTAACACATGATAAGAAAGTAAAACGCGATTTAATCATACTAGATTGTTAACCAAGAGTGAGACCAATAAATAAATTATTTAGTTCTCAAAACATTTCTGAATTGTACTTGAAATGGATTGGAGAAATTGAACCAAATATACTATTAATATCCATGATTAAACAGACAGTCATTCATGCGAGATTAATAGCTAAGAAAGAAGAGTAATGATACTTGCTTGAGAACCACAAAAGGATTTCTAATCATACAAGATTAGGATGTAATTAAGAACGTATATTTGTATTAGTTTAAAAAATAAGAAAGGAGTTCGAATCCTAGGACATTTGGAAAAGATTAACGTGATTTAATTATACCGGATTAGGAATCAAAAAGGAGACCAATTCATAATAATTAGAACAAAAGAATGATCAAATTTCTCGAAAAAGAATTGAGAAACGGGACCGATTACACTTGCTTAAGCACGAAGAAACATGTTGTGATCATACGACAAAAAAAAATTTGTTTGGCTGAAAAGCGAAAAATAAAAAAGAAAACGTTGAAAAAAACGTTAAAAAAAAAAAGAAGAAAAAGAAGAATTGGCTTTGAGAAAGAGAAAATAATTTTGTAGGATTTTCCCATTAAGTTGTTTTTGTTGGCCATTATTTGATTGTTGTCTTTAATCCAGGAAGGTTTTGATATCCTAATTGAGTTTTGAAACTTTCCCCAAGTCCAAGTTGATTTTTTTTTTTTTTGGAAACTTACACAAATTCATTCTTTTGGAAACTTTTGAACTTCTAAATTTGGAAACTTATCAAATTCTTCTTTGGAAACTTTCCAAATTCTAAGTACTGAAACTTACCAAATTCATTTTTGAAAGATTTCCGATTTCCAATTTTGGAAACTTACTAAATTCAGTTTTGGAAACTTTTCAATTTCCAGATTTGGAAACTTTCTATTGTTGGAAACTTTCTAAATCAAGGTCTGCTTTCCAAATTTGTAATGTTGTTCAGAAGCACTTAATTTTGTTGGTTTTTTTAATTTCTTTGTAAGTCTTAAGTGCTACTTGTTTGTTCTTGTGTGCTTTGTTTTATTTTTTATTTGGTAAATTTTCTTACCAAATTCTTATTTGCCTTCTATACCTTTTGTTGCTTCAAGTAGTCTCAGATATTTTGTTGTCTCTTGTTTCACTTTGAAGCTTAAATCCGGAAGTTTGGTGTCTCTTATTTGTCATTGGCCTGTGGTTATTTGTTTTCCTTGACTTCCAACTAATTAAGTGGGCAGTGTGGTAAAATCATTTGAGTTATAAAAGCCATTCAATTGAGCATATACATGAGACACTGAGTGATCCAACTTGAGTAAATTGCTCTCCAAAAAGTAAGACAGAGTGATACGGGGTTGATGCCAGGGTATGTAGAACTTGATCACAAATGCTAAAGATCCCAACTTTATGATCGTTAAAGGACGGCCTAGGGTTTATATGCACAAGAGAAAGGTAGTTGTTAATAGACCTCCTTGATTAGCCACAAGGCAATCTTTTATTCTATTTTAAGGAATTGATCCAAATACACAAGAGGAAAAAGAAAAAAAAAACTGAAATTTTATTGCCAAAATTCATTCCTTCAATTGTGTAGAAGACCCCTCTATTTATAGTTGAGGGTGGAGGATTCTAGGACTAAATTATTCAATGTGGGATAGCTAGTTTATACACATTGGGCTGGATCCTACAGACATTAGCCTTTAAACCCACATTCTTATGGATCTGTATTTACAAAACATGGCTTAGTATAATTACGTCTTAAACCTGTCAATTATACACATCTAGACACTTAAAAGAGACAGGGCTCAAAATAAAAGACTAGAACAACTAAATAAAAGAATATTCCATGGCCGAAATAATGAGGCTACATTTCGGCCCTTCCCTGTTCTCATCCTAGGCTTGATCTTATAATGACTTGGACGTCCATTACTAAGAACATCTTAGACTCTTTAGTGGAATTTATCTCCAAAAGGTTTGTGAGCTCTTCTTGATCTTCAACAACTTCAACTAAGCCCAACATAGCTTTATTGAGATTCATCACAGGTAAGTCCAGCTTGTATGCGTTGTCGTTAATGCGAGCCATGACTTGGAACGGTCCATCACCACGTGAATCTAGCTTAGATTTTCTCTTGTTGGGAAATCTCTCCTTGCGCCAATGAACCCATACCCAATCTCCAGGTTCAAAGACGACCTTCTTGCGACCCTTGTTTCGCACCTCAGCTATCTTAGCATTTGCTTCCTCAATGCGCTTGCGGGCCTTCTCGTGCAACTTCTTGACCATTTCAGCCTTCTTTTGTCCATCTACATTGACAGCTGAAATGGTCAGTTGCAGAGCAAAATCCAAAGGAGTAGTGGGATTAAAACCATACACTAATTCAAATGGTATAAACTTAGTCTATGAATGCATAGCACGGTTATAAGCAAATTCAACAATTGGCAAACAATCTTTCCAAGTTTTCAAATTCCTTTTCAAAACAGCACGCAATAAGGTGCCTAGTGTACGATTGACAACCTCAGTTTGACCGTCTGTTTGTGGATGGTAAGTAGTAGAAAACAACAATTTAGTACCCAATTTATTCCACAATACATGCCAAAAATGTGACAAGAATTTAACATCCCTATCAGAAACAATGGTATGTGGGATGCCATTCCAACGCACAATCTCCCTAAAGAACACAGATGCTATATGAGATGCATCATCAGATTTTGTGCAGGGGATAAAATGTGCCATCTTGCTAAACCTATAATACAACCACAAAAATGGCAATCCTTGCCAGACTTAGATCTTTGGAGACCTAATACAAAATCCATAGATTTGAAGAGGATGGTAAAGTATGACTCAATCTTCCAAGAAGATGGGTCTAAAAGCGGTAGTCTGAAGTTGGTAACATTGGTATCGGATGCCAAAATGTCCCATCAACCCTCCCCCATCATGATTCCCTAACAAGAACTTCACGTAAAGAACAGGCAGGAATACACAGCTTAGTCTCATAAAAAAGGTAACCTTCGTGAAGATAGAACTTTCCAAATTTCCCATTTAGACATGCAGTATAAGTCTCTTATACACATCTAGATGTGTATAAGAGACAAAGATTTAATATGCTCAAATCCAAAGAAATTAGCATGCAATGTAGTGATCAAGGTGTACCTACGGGACAAAGCATCCGCTACAATGTTATCCTTCCCACTCTTATATTGAACCACATAAGGAAATGACTCAATGAACTCACTCCACCTAGCATGTCTACGACTCAATTTGTTTTGGCCCTTTAAGGGCGAATTGTGTGCTTTAGGGACTCATGATCAGAGTGAATAATGAACTCTCTAGAGTATAAATAATGACTCCAATTTTCCAAAGCACGTACTAAGGCATAAAGTTCTTTGTCATAGGTGGAATAATTTGAAGAAGCACCACTTAATTTCTCAGAAAAATATGCAATAGGTTGCTTCTTTTGTAACAATACAGCTCCTATACCTATGCCAGATGCATCACATTCAATCTCAAAAGGAGTATCAAAATCTGGCAAAAGTAAAAGAGGGGCAGAGGTTAACTTAACTTTGAGCGTGACGAACGCCTTTTGTTGAGCTTCTCCCTATCTAAAGCCGACGTTCTTCTTGATAACCTCAGTTAGCGGGGCTGCTATAGTGCTAAAGTCCTTCACGAACCTCCGGTAGAAACTCGCAAGCCCATGGAAGCTACGCACTTCAGAAACACTCTTGGGGATCGGGCAGTCCTTGATAGCAGCAACTCTTGGACTCGTCCACATGTGTATGCCTCTAGAGGAAACAACATTGAGAAACCCAAGAAACACGACACTTTCCAAACAAAAGTGGCATTTCTTAAAGTTAGCATACAACTTTTCTTGTCTTAAAACAAGCAAAACAGCACGAACATGTTCAATATGCTCATTAAAGCTTTTACTGTAAATCAAAATATCATCAAAATAGACAACGACAAATTTACCAATGAAAGCTCTAAGAACATGATTCATAAGCCTCATGAATGTGCTCGGTGCATTAGTGAGACCAAATGGCATGACTAACCACTCATACAAACCATGTTTGGTTTTGAAAGCAGTTTTCCATTCATCACCTTCTCTCATCCTAATCTGCCAGTATCCACTTTTTAAATCTATCTTAGTGTAAATGCTGGATCCATGTAACTCATCAAGCATGTCATCAAGACGGGGAATAGGATGGCGATACTTTACAGTGATTTTATTGACGGCTCGGCTATCCATGCATATCCTCCATGAACCATCAGGTTTAGGTACTAGTATTGTAGGCACAGCACACGAGCTGCATACTTTCTCTTACACTACCTTGACTAACCAGTTCTTTCACTTGCTTTTGAATCTCCTTAGTCTCCTCAGGACTAGTTCTATAAGCAGGACGATTGGGGATCACGGCTCCAGGCACTAAGTCGATTTGATGCTCTATGCCTCGAAGAGGAGGCAAGATCAGTTGTCTTTTGAAAAGCATCACTATTTCCTGCAAGAGAGCTTTAAACATACTGTGGCAGAGAATCATCTAGGTCAGTGGTAGAGAAATAAACATCCTTATACACAAGCAAGACTATAGAGAAATTACACTTCTGTACTTCTTTAACTTGCAGGGTTAATTTTCCATCTTCTTTCACTTTAGACTTAGCAAACTCCCTTTCATTAGTTTCTTTGAGCTAAGTTCGGCCAAAGCCTTGTTATGCTCATCAACATTCTTTTTAATTTGATTTTGCTCTTGAAGGACTTGTTGGGGAGGTAGAGGATGCAACACAATGGTTTTACCATCATCTTCAAATCTAAGAAGGGACAATTAGTATGACCATCATGCAGTGTTTTCCTATCAAATTGCCAAGGGTGTCCAAAAAGTAAATGACTTGCATTCATAGGGACGACATCACACAATCTTTGTCATTATATTTGCCTAGGTTAATTGAGACATGCACTTGCTTAGTTACTTTTAGTTCACCATTTTCATTTAACCATTGCAGTCTATAAGGTCTAGGGTGTTTAAATGTTGGCAAATTTAGCTTATCTACCATGTATTGTGAAGCTATGTTCACGCAACTCCCATTATCAACAATTAAACCACAAGTCTTACCTTGGACATGGCATTTGGTGTAGAATATTAGGAATGTGTATAAGACTTTCTTATTCGGGCATTGGGATGAAATGTGTCCTCTTCCACCACATCTGAAACACTGAATGTCCCTTGACCGGTTAGGGGCCGAGGTATTACCTTGGCTGGTTTGGGCCTTTGGCTTTGCAGGAATGGGGTTCTCCTTGAGTTTCCCCATTCTCTTGCTCTGTTCAGGGTTAGTTCGAGGAAATCTCCAATTTGAACTGGAAGTAGAGCTAGACTTGGATTTACCTCGGAGAGTCTTTTCTACCTTGTTTGCCCTTTGCAACAGCTCTTTATAGTCCAAGTACTCGTGAAGATCAACCACGTCAGCAATCTCTTTGTTGAGGCCGTTGATGAATCTCTCCATGGTGGTCTCTTCATCTTCATACAAGTGAGCTTTGCTCATTGCCATCTCCATCTCTCGAGCATACTCCTCCACAGTCAGATTCCCTTGTCGGAGAGATTGGAGCTTCCTTAGCTGTTCCCTGTGATAATGAGCAAGTACAAACCTTTTTCGAAGAAGGGGTTTGAGGTTAGTCCAATGAGTTATAGGGTAATCACCTATTCTACGTCATTCTTTTATTTCAGATACCCACCAAGTCATAGCATAGTCAGAAAAGCAGGATACAGCCAACTTATATTTCTTTTCGTCTGAATAGTCATAACAATCAAACAAAAGTCTACCTTTTGTTCCCAGTTCAAGTATTCTTCAGGATCGGCTTTACCTTGGAACGTGGGCATAAGAGGTTTGAGAAAGCCAATTTGCTTGTCCCCCAAGGGTGGTGAATCTCCTCCCTTGGTTCTCGTCGAGGGTATGCCTTGGAACTTGCTCTCTTCTTTGGATTTGTCGTGGACCACGCCTCCTATCAAAAGACAAATTGGTTAATTCATCATATTCTAAATCATAATCAGACTCTCCTTTGTCTTCTTGAGTATTGGTTTTGCGTGTGGTCTCTCGATTTGGAGTAGTTGAAGTAGATGCTTGTGGTTTGCCTCGAAGTTGCTGAATTTCAAGACTCACAGTGGCAAACTTCTCATCAAAGTCCTCCATCTTATTTAAGATCCTTGCCATTACACTTTGCATAGCAGTTTCTTGCATCTCCTGGTTCCTTTGTTGCACGTCCAGCATGTGCCAAGTCAAAAAACTTGATGGCTAAACGAAGGGGTAAAAAAGGTTAGTGATAATCAATAAGAGAGGTTTCACTCTTTGGGAGTAATGCACTCAAGTCCTCACTTTGGGTTTTATCACTCTTAATGATCTCACCTTACTCTTTGAAAATCTCACTTCACTCAAAGATTCTCTTATGAAGCCTTGTAAAAACTATTCATAGCCAAAGGGTTCCAAAAGTTGATCCTCAAAGCAACCAATCGTATTGATTGGAAATAATGTCCAAAAGGATCTCGAATCAATATAGTTTGAAAATTTAGGCTTAACCCTTCGGATATGAGACAAGGCAAAAATCCAAAAGCAAAAGGACACAAAGAAAAGCACAAAAAGAACAATAAGATCACAAAATTTAGTAAGAGAGAGAGTTTACTAAATTAGAGAAGATAATTTCAAAAGAAAGAAAAGAAAGTAAATTTTTTTTTTTGGCAGCAACAACAAAGAGAATAATGAAGACAATAACAAAGAAGCAACACTAGATCTGATTTTTTTTTTTTTCAATGAACAGTACCTATGAACAGTATATGAACAGTGCGAAAAGTGTGATGAACTTACAATTTGAGTTTGACCAAAATTCTAGCCAAAGCTCTGATACCACGATGATACGGGGTTGATGCCCAGGGTATGTAGAACTTGATCACAAATGCCAAAGATCCCAACTTTATGATCGAAAAAGGACGGCCTAGGGTTTATATGCACAAGCGAAAGATATTTGTTAATAGACCTCCTTGATTAGCCACAAGGCAATCTTTTAACTATGAGCAAGGAATTGATCTAAAGCCTAATTGGCAGAAAATCAATACCTGGTGTTGGTTATAACCTCTAGTGCTCAATCTTGAAGCCCCAACTAGATTCCTAGTCTAGTAATTTACAAGACTAAAGAGAAATCTAAAATTCTAATTCACTCGTATGAGAGGAAAAAGAGAAAAATCCTGAAATTTTATTGCCAAAATTCATCCCTTCAATTGTGTACAAGACCCCTCTATATATAGTTGAGGGTGGAGGATTCTAGGACTAAATTATTCAATGTGGGATAGCTAGTTTTAATAGTTGGGCTGGACCTACAGCTCTTTAGCCTTTAAACCCAATTCTTGTACACTTAACTAATGGCTGAAATACATGGCCCAAAAACAAATAATTACGTCTTGAAACTAGCCCAATTAAACACACTAACACTTAAAACAATTGGGCTCAAAATAAAAGACTAGAACAACTAAATAAAAGAATATTCCATGGCCGAAATAATGAGGCTAAATTTCGGCCCTTTAGCTTCTCATCCTAGGCTTGATCTTCAATGACTTGGACGTCCATTACTAAGAAAATCTTAGACTCTTTAGTGGACTTTATCTCCAAAAGGTTTGTGAGCTCTTCTTGATGATCTTCAACAACTTCAACTAAGCCCAACATAGCTTTATTGAGGTTCTTAGCTCTTGATCTCGTAATTGGACCTTGTGGAACTTGAAGTGCGGATTCCGTGAGCCTATATCGAGCCTTTGTGGACAATTGATCACCATCAAGTCCTTGGGATGTATCACCGAGTGATAAGGAAAATTCTAATTCTTTTTTTCTAACACAAACCACTTTGTTTTGTGAGTTTCATTTTTGATGTCTCATAGGCGGGAAGAGACTTTATTCACTAAGGTTCCTGAGCAACACCGCTCCCTTCTTACTTGTCCGACAAGGGAATCTGACTGTATACAGAATATGTGTATAAGAGACTTTGTCTTGTAGCACATTTGCATCCTTATATGACCTGTCTCTTATACACATCTATCATGTGAATATAAGCTTCAAATTGCAAATTGCCCGAGTTGCTCAACCGTCATTATTTGATTTGTGGCAAATGAATCAAATTTAAATTTATTCATTTGCCACAACATCAAATAGAAGAAGAAAGATTAGAAATTCAAAGAAAATTTCTTGAATGGAATAAAAGTAAAAAGAAAAGTGGGAAAAGCCAAATAGTAGCCAAAATTCAAGATAAAAAAGATTATAAAGGCTTTGATCGTAGGCCAAGAAAAAGAAAGAAAATAGGAGGATATCAAGAGAATTTATCTTGTCATGCCTAACCTTGATTTATCTTTGTCTAGTTTTCTTTCTTACTTGTAAACTTTCAAAGGTCTAAGTTGTGATGCACTAACCTTCCAATTCTTATCTCATCATTCCAACCAAAGCGAGACAAGAAATTTGTATCGATTCCATTTCCTTCTCTCAAGTTTGACTTACAAAATTTTGTGTGCTTAAATTCTTAGTTTCAAGCATTTTAAGGAATTTTACAAATTTATTTCAGACTTTAGAATTATTTTTTGTGTACATTTTATTTCAATTGATTCTTCTTTAAAATTAATTCTTTGATTTGGTTGTTGTTTTGAACGGACCAAGCATCAAATTCATAACTTTAAAGACGATTCCTTTTGTGGAGCATTGACTTATCTATAATGCAAAGTCCAAGCCAAGTTGATCATATTTTACATGCCATCTGAGTATATAATTTGAATTGTTGTATTAGCATGCTACATAATTTTTAGCATTTCACTTTTCTTCAAAATAACTTTGATAAATTTGTTTTCCTTGGTTAACCTCTTTTACGAATTTCGAATCTCATGTAAAGTTAACTTTGAAATATTCAAATTTTGTACAAGTCAAGTCAAGTTTTTGTTGTGGATGGATAACTTGTTTATTTTTTTTTTTTTTTTACTTGGACTTGCCACCCAAATTTTTGTTTTTTACTTATCCAAAGAGATCAACATAAGTTGTGTGATTTAGACCAAATACTTCGTAAGAATGAAATATTATCAATTTTGGTTCAAAACACCTTGACTAAAATTTTTGTTCTCGAACAAAAACCTTCCAATTTGTATCAAAATCATTGATTTCTGGCAATTGCTACAATTGTGCTTAACTTTTCAAAAATGAATATTTAGATTTTCTACTTTGGCGACATTTGTTTAACTGTTTGGATAATTACTTTGCAAAACTTTGTTGTGTTCACAATAGTGCACAGCTTCAAGGCCTATCTTCTGCCAGTCTTGTGTCCCATTTGACTAATCTATGTTTTTCTTATCTAGGTCAGATGTTTTCCAAACCTTATTTTGATGATGACATAAACACTTAACTCTGTAAAACAAGCTTTTGCAGGAACAGCTCTTTCGGACGCACAGGACCGTCCGAACTAGGTCAAAAGCACCTCGGACGCATTGCAACGTCCGAACAAACTGGCAGAAAGAATGGAACTCTACTGCCTTTCTTTCGGACGCTCAGGACCGTCCGAAGCTCTATCGGACGTAGGATCGGACGCATGCTCGGACGTCCGAACGAAGCCTCTCTACAACACTGGAAAAAGATCGGACGCTTCCTCGGACGCATACAATTCCTATCGGACGTCCGAAACCCCAACGGCTATTTTTTGTGCATTTATTACTTAGCCGTTAGGAAGTGGATGTGTCTGAAGCCAGTATTTATTGCTCTTATAAATAGGAGCTTTTATAACCTGTAAAAATCATCTAATACATTGAATACAAGTCTACAAGAAAGTAATTTGAAGTGCAAATTGACTTTAGAGCCTTGTTGTATTAGTGTGAAATTGTGAGTGTAATTCAACATTGAGTGGAGTGATAATCTTGTATAAAAGTGTGGTTGTAAGTGAGATTCTTGGCTCAACTAAAAGAGTTTTAGTGTGAGCAAGAACTTCCCAGCTTTGTAAAGATTGTTGGCTCACCAAGTGTGTGAAGCATTCAAATTTGATACTTCAAGCTTGCTAGCTTGGAAGTAGTTCTTTTTGTTCAATTTATTCTCTCTTTAATTTACTGTTCTATTGATATTATTATAACTGATTTTGTTATAACTGATTTCATCTTGAAAATATCAATATCTCTTAAAGTAATTTTTAAGAAACCTAATTCACCCCCCCTCTTAGGTTGCTTTGGGACCAACAATTGGTATCAGAGCTTGGTCTCATTTATTGCTTAAACTGCTTTTGAGAAAAGAACTATGGCAACCAACAATGCTCTATTTTTGAAGGCCAATCTATTACTAGGCCTCCCATGTTTAATGGGACAAATTTTATTAGTTGGAGAGATAGAATGAAAATATTTCGCATAATATTGACATTGAATTGTGGTATTATGTCAATGAAGGTCCATTTGAAGCTTATATCATTGATGATCACACAAATAGAAGAAGAGAAAAGACGAGGATTGAGCTCACTCCACAAGACAAGGCAAATTTGACGTTAAACGCAAAAGCCATGAATGTGCTATACAATGCCTTGGATGCAAATCGCGTTAAGGGTTGTCAACCCCAGTCTATGGGATAAGCTGAAGGAAATTCATGAAGGGAGCGATGATGTTCGTGAGCAAAAGAAATCTCTACTTGTTACCAAGTATGAGTCCTTCAAGATGGAACCACATGAGAACATAGACAAAATGTACTGCAGGTTCTTTCAAGTCTATCCAAAGAATGGGATGCCAAAACAATTGCCATAGAGGAAGCTAAGAATTTAAATTTAATGCCTATTGAATCACTAATCAATTCTCTTACATCTTATGAACTTAAGCTAAAGGCCAAGGTTGTGGATGATGAAGAAGCAAGGCCAAAAAGGGGCATTGCTCTAAAGACCTCTCAAGAGGAAGATGAAAACAGCTCCATCAATCTAGAAGATGAAGATCTTGATGAAGGAGATCTTGCACTCATCACCAAAGGATTTCTCAAACATTACATCAACAAACGAAGAATGAGAAGAGGCGGAGCTGCAAACACAAATAATTTCAAAGGGAAGTCAAGACTTGAGCTAAGGAAGCAAAATGATAAATGCTTTGAGTGCGGTCAACTCGGGCATTTTGCAAATGAATGTCCCTCCAAGAAAAAGAAGCAGAAGGAAGAAAACCAAGATTCAACAACTTTCAAATCACTTGGGACGATTGCAATTCCGAAGGAGAAGTTGAAGAAGAAATGGAGTCGGCACAAATGGCCTTTATGGCTATTGGAGACAATTGTTGAGGTAAATTCTAACTATGACTCCAATGATGAAAATGATGAAGATGATCTTGAAGCTTTCATTTTGAAATTGCATGATAGCTTAAAAGAATCATATGCTAGAAATAAGGAGTTAGTAAAAAAGTCAAATGCTTTATTGAATGCTAACTCTAAACTTGTGAATGAAAACAATAGGCTATCACAAGAAAATTGTGATTTGAAGAAAAGAATGCATGAGAGATCAAAGGTCAAGGAAGAACAAGCCTCCTTGAAGAAAAGAATGGATGATTTAAATACTCTCTTAGCTAGAAAGAAAGAAAATGTTGTTGATATGAAAAGAAATAGAAATGTAGCAATCAACAAAAATTTTGTCATATATAGAAGAGAGGACTTATGTATTGTACTCAAAACCAAAATCTTCTTTATATGGAAACAAAAGCATTGTTTGTAGATATTCCCAACAACATACACATACTAAGAATATCCTTATGTCAAGAAAAATGAAAAACTTAAGGTGACAAACCTTGCATGGATAGAAAGCTGTTCACTAACACATCTAGAATACCCATCTAGACATGGGTCTTATACAAGTTATCAATTGATTTATTGTGTAGGTACTTAACATCGCCAACAATGCTAAGTGGTTCATAGATAGTGGATGTTCAAGGCACATGACGGGTGATGCCTCTCTCTTCACAAACCTTACATCCAAAAATAGTGGAAAAGTCACTTTTGGTGACAACAACAAAGCAAAATCAATCGACATTGGTGATGTAGGTAAAAATGGTGAAACCTTGATTAAGAATGTACTTCTTGTTGATAATTTAAACTATAATCTATTAAGTGTTAGTCAACTTTGTGACAAAGATTTATATGTTTTCTTTACCAAGCATGAATGTCTTATACTTGACAAACTGAATCATGTTGTTTTGTTCAAAGGCACTAGGCACAATGACGTTTATGTGATTTATCTCGATAAAATTAGCAATAGCAATGTAAAATGTCTTACCGCTTCTATAGATGATCCTTGGCTTTGGCATAGAAGACTTTGTCATTTTAATATGGATTTGATTGAAAAATTAGCCAAGAAAGATTTGGTAAGAGGCTTGCCAAAACTGAAATTTCTGAAAAATAAAATTTGTGATGCTTGTCAATTTGGTAAACAAGTCAAAGTTTCTTTTAAACCTAAGAATTTTGTGTCTACTCATAAACCTTTAGAATTGTTGCATTTAGACCTATTTAGACCCACTCAATATGCTAGTCTAGGTGGTTGCAAATATGCATTTGTTATCGTAGATGACTATTCGAGGTTTACTTGGGTATTATTTCTTGTTCACAAAAACGAAGCATTTGAAAAATTTGTAAAACTGTTTTCCAAAATTCAAAATTTATTCGATACAAAAATTGTTCGTTTAAGTAAGTGACAATGGTGCCGAATTTAAATTTGGGGGTTTTCCCGACTTTTGTGATCACAACGGTATCTTTCATGAGTTTTCGGTTGTTAGAGTTCCTCAACAAAATGGTGTTGTTGAAAGGAAAAATAGGACTCTTGAAGAAACGGCTAGAGCTATGATTAGTGAGTGTGACCTACCACAATACTTTTGGGCCGAAGCGGTTAACACGGCTTGTTATGTCATGAATCGAGTTTTATTAAGATCGTCTTTAAATAAAACTCCTTATGAACTCATTTTTTTGTAAAAAACCCGTTGTGAGATATTTCAAAGTTTTTGGTTGCAAATGCTTTATTTTAAAAATCAAAGAAAACCTTGGAAAATTTGACAAAAAATCGGATGAAGGAATTTTCCTAGGATATTCTAGTGACAAGAAAGCATACCGAGTTTACAATAGAAGAACTCTTTTAATTGAAGAAGTTGTGCATGTTACATTTGATGAATCTAATGGTGTTATCTCAAAGAATTTGTGTGAAGATGAAGACACAGGTATTCTAAAGGAGCTCGAAAAGCTCGATATTCATAAAGATCATCAAGAGGTTACATCAAGAGTTGATATCAACAACCATCAAGTTGATGATGAAAAGAATGAGGATGCTCAAAACGATCTTCCGAAAGCTTGGAGATTCGTCTCTAATCATCCTCAAGATTTAATTATAGGTGATCTATCCGAGGGGGTAACTACTCTTCTCATAAACCTTTGAATAATAATTGTGCATTACTTTCTCACATTGAACCCAAACATATAGATGTTGCCTTGAGTGATGAATCATGGATTATTGCTATGAAAGATGAACTTAGTCAATTTGAGAAAAATAATGTATGGACCTTAGTTGAAAGACCTTCTTCTCATCCCGTTATTGGTACTAAATGGGTGTTTAGAAACAAATTAAATGACAAAGGTGAGATCATAAGAAACAAAGCTAGACTTGTTGCAAAAGGTTACGCTCAAGAAGAAGGCATTGACTTTGATAAGGATTTTTCTATTTAAATCATCCAATGACAGGTTCTTATCCTTGGCTTGATATGGTTTGAAACAAGCTCCAAGAGCTTCCTTTTGAAATTATAAGTGGATTCTTCTTAGCCTCTTGTTTTCATTCACAAGTTTCTTGCACAATGTTTGATTAAATCCTTTGGTGATGAGTGCATTGTCTAATTGTTCAAATTTATGTTGATGATATTATTTTAGCTAAGCAACTAATGAAAGTTTGTGCAAGGATTTTTCACAACTAATGCAAGAAGAATTTGAGATGAGCATGATGGGCAAGTTGCAATTTTTCCTCGGACTACAAATTCATCAAACCAAGGAAGGAACATTTATTACACAAATCAGTATCAAAAGTACACAAAAGAGCTGCTCAAACGATTTGGCATGGAAGATTGCAAACAAGTTGGTACACCAATGTGTACTTCAACCAAACTTGATAAAGACGAAGAAGGTAATAGTGTTGATGAAAAACACTATAGAGGTATGATCGGAAGTTTACTTTACTTAACTGCTAGGCCGTAGAAAGATATCATGTTTGCTGTTTGTCTATGTGCTAGATTTCAATCTTGTCCTAAAGAATCACATTTGATTGCAGTTAAAAGAATTTTTAGATATCTAAAAGGAACAACGGATTTTGGTCTGTGGTATCCAAAGTCCTCTACATTTGATCTAATTAGCTATTCTGATGCTGACTTTGCTGGATGTAAAATTGATAGAAAAAGTACCAGTGGAATGTGTTATTTTCTGGGAAATTGTCTTGTGTCTTGGTTTAGCAAAAAACAAAATTCCATTTCTCTTTCTACGGCTGAAGCCGAATACATTGCTGCCGGAAATTGTTGTGCTCAACTTCTTTGGATGTAAAACATACTTTAAAAGATTTTGGTGTCATTTTTGATTGTGTTCCAATATTATGTGACAACACTAGTGCAATTAATGTCACAAAAAATCCTGTTTTGCACTCTAGAACTAAACACATTGATGTTAAGCATCATTTCATTAGAGATCTAGTTTGTAAAAGAGACAGCGTATAGATGTGTATCGAGACGGTAGCGTCCGAAAGAGCTGTTCCTGCAAAAGCGTTTTGAATCACTCAGAAAATGCTTGGGGATTTTACAGATAAACTGTGCTTAAATTCATTGTTCGGACGCACTTATTCGTCCGAACAGATTTGACTTTCGGACGCTCTGGATCGTCCGAAAGCATGCGTTCCTTCTCGGACGCTCATATTCGTCCGAACAATATTCTATTTTTCCTTAAACTCTCTGGAATTTTTCCGGAAGCACTAGCTCGTCCGAAAGAAACTTCGGACGCACTAGCTCATTTTCGGCCGTCCGTTCTTCATCTTTCGGACGCTCTGTCGGACGCAGGCCAAACGTTCGGCCGTCCGAAAGGTACCTCTGTTCTATTAAAACCATCAGAAATTCCCCCTTTCGGACTTACCTCCCCCACCGAAAACCCTCTTGGCGACGTTTTTTCCTGAGCGTCCGAAGAAAATTCACAGTCTCACCTCGATTCAGAAAATTGATTAAAGACATCATCCTACCCATAATCCTTAGCCCCTAAATCACATCTTATTTCTCCCTTTCACCATCCAAATTCCCCAAAATCTCACAAATCCTCAATTTCTTTTAACTTTCTTTTCTTCCATAAACAATGGTGAAATTACGTGGCGGTTCCTCTTCGGCGATTCGCGGTAGAAAAACCAAAGGAAAAGCTCCTGTTCGAGGAGAATCATCCACAACTCCTCAAGTTTCCACCACTCCGACTCTGTCCAAATTCATCGATGCCAAGGCATTGGAGCGGTACACTTCTCTTCTTAGTAAATCCATTATAGTTCAACGTCCTGCTTCGAGTAGTCTTTTCGATGAGTCAATATAATCTTCCTATTATAAAATCCTGTTTTGAAAAACAAAATTGGGGTCATTTAGTTCATCTCGATTTACCTGTTTATCACGATATGGTGCTTCAATTCACGGCCAATCTTCGAAAAGGTCCTACTATTCGCACCCTTATTTCTCGTGTTAATAACACTGATATTGAGATTTCATCCAATATAATCAACACTATTTTTGAATGTGCAATCTCCGACCCCTCTGAGTTTTCCTACTTCTTTTCATTGGATAAATGGCCCGCTGAGGATACTCAGTTTGATATCGATGAAGTTCGAGCCATTTTCAACGTCCATTTTAAACAGGCTTCGGAAGCCAAGACTACTCTGCTCACCCCTGAACTTAATATTATGTATACCCTTGTAACAAATCTTTTGTTGCCAACTGACGGGCATCGTACTGAGCCTGGGAAAATGCAACTGTACTTATTTTTCTGTGTTTTCAAGGGTATTTCTCTAGACTTTGGGTATCTTTTTTGTTCCCTATGGGAGATTGTATAAGACTTTTTCTAACCGATACTCGAAGAAATATTCCTTTTGGAAAATTTCTCACAAAAGTTTTTGATTCCCTCAATGTTCCCTTTACAGGAAATAAACAATATCCTCCTTATTTTAATAAATCCTACATTGAACGTAAAGGTCTTAGGTTTTTTAATGATCAATGGCTAACTAAGGCAGCCACAGATATTGTATAAAACCCAATCCCATGCCTCCACTTCTGAGTTTGCTATCCCTCATTCTCCTACTCCTCAACCACCTCCACTCACACCTGCACCATCTACATCTGCACCATCTAGCTCTGAACCCTCTCTTTCCCATATCTGTGAACTCCTCACATCCTTGAGCACTCAAGTCGGTTCCTTTCAACGACGTACGAATCGTAAGCTCAGACGACTTGAGACTCGCCAAACCATTATCCAAGAGGCCCTCAGTCTCGGCATGTCTGCTTCGGCTCAAGTCCAGTTTGCTGAGCTTCAGTCCCAACATCCACTGGAGTCATCTTCTGACAGTAGGATGAACCTGAAGATGACCAGACACGTGACGACACTACAGCAGCTGATCAAGAAGATGCCGATGACGATGACGAAGACGATGAAGATATTGACGACACTTTTGAGTTTATCATGCAACGTCGTACCGGGGAGGAGCATGACAGTGAAGCCACTGATGAAGATGTTCCATCCAAACGCCAAAAGACAGAGAAACGCTCAAAAAAGAAAAATGACTCCCATTAGTTTCTTTCTGTTTTGTTATTTTCCGCAGTGAACCTTTTAGCATTGAATATGTATTTTCTTAAAACCTTCAGTTGAATGTACTAAACTTCTTTCAATTCTATAAAAACTGCCTGCATGTTCTAAGGGGGAGTCTTTTTGATTGATGTCAAAAGGGGGAGTAATTATACTATGCTGTGTTGAGCTATGATTACAACATTGTGCTGTGATATGACTAATATGCTGAGTTATACTATGCTGTGATATGTTGAGCTGTGATTACAACATTGTGATTTGTTATGACTAATATGCTGAGACTTATGT
This sequence comes from Cinchona pubescens, assembly GCA_025175665.1. Taxonomy (NCBI): domain Eukaryota; kingdom Viridiplantae; phylum Streptophyta; class Magnoliopsida; order Gentianales; family Rubiaceae; genus Cinchona; species Cinchona pubescens. Next base: position 66,011 of record JANKKI010000170.1, read on the forward strand.
TGAGCTGAGATTACAACATTATGCCTTGATATGATTAAGGTGGAAAATTGATATCCCACTATGATATATTGCAAATTGATTAGTCATATTCAATTAAGGTTTGTCATCATCAAAAAGGGGGAGATTGATGTTTTCCAAACCTTATTTTGATGATGACATAAACACTTAACTCTGTAAAACAAGCTTTTGCAGGAACAGCTCTTTCGGACGCACAGGACCGTCCGAACTAGGTCAAAAGCACCTCGGACGCATTGCAACGTCCGAACAAACTGGCAGAAAGAATGGAACTCTACTGCCTTTCTTTCGGACGCTCAGGACCGTCCGAAGCTCTATCGGACGTAGGATCGGACGCATGCTCGGACGTCCGAACGAAGCCTCTCTACAACACTGGAAAAAGATCGGACGCTTCCTCGGACGCATACAATTCCTCTCGGACGTCCGAAACCCCAACGGCTATTTTTTGTGCATTTATTACTTAGCCGTTAGGAAGTGGTTGAAGCCTGTATTTATTGCTCTTATAAATAGGAGCTTTTATAACCTGTAAAAATCATCTAATACATTGAATACAAGTCTACAAGAAAGTAATTTGACAGTGCAAATTGACTTTAGAGCCTTGTTGTATTAGTGTGAAATTGTGAGTGTAATTCAACATTGAGTGGAGTGATAATCTTGTATAAAAGTGTGGTTGTAAGTGAGATTCTTGGCTCAACTAAAAGAGTTTTAGTGTGAGCAAGAACTTCCCAGCTTTGTAAAGATTGTTGGCTCGTCCAAGTGTGTGAAGCATTCAAATTTGATACTTCAAGCTTGCTAGCTTGGAAGTAGTTCTTTTTGTTCAATTTATTCTCTCTTTAATTTGCTGTTCTATTGATATTATTATAACTGATTTTGTTATAACTTATTTCATCTTGAAAATATCAATATCTCTTAAAGTAATTTTTAAGAAACCTAATTCACCCCCCCCTCTTAGGTTGCTTTGGGACCAACAAGGTCCAAATTCAAGGATGAATCCAAGAATTTCGAGGAGGGAGGGAATGATATGAATTTGGAGAGACTAAAAATATATCAAGTTGAGGAGGTCAAAGGTGGATCAAGCTTGGACTCACTTTTTCCAAGATTGGAGCACATTCGTGGAATTTTGATCGAGTTGGATTGGACTATCATTCATTGATACTTGAAGTCCAATTCTTCAAAGTGAAGCACAAGTAGAGATCAATTAAGTGCAAGAAGGCTAGATTTCCTTTCAAATTTATTTTATTTTGGTCTTTATTACGTAAAGCCCAATAGTAGTTTAAGTTTATATAAATTGGGCTGGTTTCAGTTGGGTTTAGCTGTTGATTTAATTTTTAATTTTTAGGGGTCATTAATTGACGTTATTAAGGCCCATTTAGCCCAAATCTTGGGGCTAGTTATGGCTGAACCCTAGCATTAACTTTTTAGGAGTCTTTTAGCTAGATTTTAGGACGTTATTAAGGTTATAAATAGGCATCATTATATGGACGAATTACAGCACATTTTATGTCAATAAAATTTGTCTTTTTCGTGAGGAAAAAGTTCTTTCACTTAGTATTTAAATTAAGACTTTTTTGGGATCATCGCTTGAGCAATGGTGATTATTCAAACCAACTTATACATTGGTTCTCGCCTGATTCATATAGGCAACAGGTCAATTCTCGCTTTAAATCTTGTTAAGAGTTTGGTTCTTGTCTCACTATAGACAACGGGTTGATTTCTTGCTTGATTCTTGTGTGTTCTTCCATTCTTGTTTGTGTGTGTTTATTGTGCAAACTCCTATGACCAACTTCAGAATCGATCCTTGGGGTTTTTATGACATCTTGAATTGTTGGGTTTCATGGCATCAGGTCGATTGCACACGGGGTTCACATCAGAGAGTCCACTTCCATTCAAATCTACTGGTTTTTCTCTCAAAACTATGGTGGATGTTTTGCAAAGGCCAGTCACTACGGTGCTATTTTCTCCAAGGAAGATACCGTAGAGGCCAAGTTCACCCTTGTGTAGTCAAGGTTGAATCACCTGAAGATTCATTTACATGGAAAATGATGTTGAGAGTTTGAGAGAAATCGGAAAAGCATTTGTTATTCCTAATTAAGAAGGCTAATTCTTCATTTTGATTTGATTCGTGGACTAAACAAGGGCCTATCTTTCAAATGGTGGAGCAAGTCTATGAAAGCCATCCACAGTAGAGCAAGTGTGGAATTTTGAAGGCTAGAACCTTTCCTCACTTGATGGGAGATATTCTAGTGAAGAACTTCACAACATTGGAAAAATTCTCAAAGATAAGGTAAATTTCTTGAAGGAGGAACCGGACCAACTCATTTGGACCCTAACATCCATGGGTTCTTTCTTAATCTCATCGACTTTTCCACCACTTGCACGGTCATTCTCTAGGCAAATGATTTGAGATAAGAGGCTTTAGCTGAAAATCTCCATCTTCATGTGGAGATTGTGGAACAAATGGTTTCTAATGGATGATACAATTTCCAAGCTTGGCTTTCCGTTAGCCTACAAGTGCAGCTTCTGCAATAATGAGGAATTCTTGGATCATCTATTTATGGCATTCATAGGAATCACAATGGACAATGTTTTTTTTTTCTTTTTGAGCAACCACCTACTAGATGGGCATAGTCCATTTTTTATTTCATTTTTAAAATGAAAAGGTACATGGAGGCTAACATGAGGTCTAGCTCTCCAGCAATAAGAGAATGAATTCAAAGACATACTCTTTGAATTCTGGCATCTTGAAAGATCTAGGATTCTAACATCCACTAATTCTATGAAATGGCCTCTTACATTTTAGAACTAAATTAGTGATTTGAAGTACTAACATCCTCTAATTCAATGCATTTGTCTCTTATATATAGAACTAAATTAGAGAAAGGGGTTTGGAGGTCATCCTGGTTCGCATTGCTCCTGGCATATTGTATGTGCTCTTGGCATTACTCTTGGCATATTGTATGTGCTCTTGGGTGCACTAGATTGTCATCAAGAAACTCATTATCTGAAAAGTAGCAAGTTTATATTCTACCAACACTTATCATTGGGCATGATGGAATCATCAATTGATTTGAACTTTGGCTGTTGGAGAGAAGGCAGGTTGGATATGAAGATTGTTTCTTTGCTGCCCAAGAATTTGCTTGGATGTTCGTTGTTGACAATTTCCTTGAATGTAGGCTTTCCCTAAGCTGTGAGGTCTTTCGTGTTTCGAGTTTGGTGGTGAATCATACTAGGCTGGTTTGTTAGGGTGGGATTTCCTTTTGGTTTTCTGATTAACTCTAGTTCATTTGAAGGTTCATCTTGTGCCTTCTTTGCCTCGTTCAAAGCTGCTCTTGTGGTATTGGACCTACCTTTTGAATTTTGCATGGTTTCTTCCAGAAAATGCAAAGAGAAAGGTGCGTTAGGACAAGGAGAGTTGTCTGAAAAATAGCATAGGAGTTCCTCCATAATTCGGGCATGAGGGATAGCAATGTCCAGACCACCTTGCATGAATTTTGGATATGGTAAGAGAAGATCATCTTTGGGCTATTCAGCTCCCTTGAATTTTGAATTTGAGGATTTTGAAGGAATCATAGCTGGTCTGAATTGGTCAATAAATCTCCAACCAAGTTTCTTGCCAATGAATTCAAATTTGAGTTTCCAATCCCTTGATCTGAGGAGGTCAAATTTTCAGCACACAAATTTTGGGAAAGGTTAGTTGGAGTACCCCCTGGTCAAATCTGCCCCTACTGGTTGATACCATCTAGAGCTGCTTGACCATGGGTGGCTCCACCACTAGGGGGTCTTTCTTGCATTGGTCATCCATCTTTGGCTGTTCATTAAGCGGCTCGTCCACTTTTGTTTGCTCTACCAATTTATCCACTAGTAGTTCCAAGCAAGGAGTTGCATCAATTTGAGACGTAGGGATATCTTAATTGGGTTTATCATGAGGTACTCCAGAGGGACCACCTTCATTCTTCTTGGGAGGTTGCTATTGTGTCTTACCATTGTTTTTGGAAGAATTTTTAGTTTGGGTCAAGGGTTCTTTGTGCACTTTTTAACATCTCTGACATTCCAGCCAAACAATCAACTGGACTATGACCAATCTTATGACATTTTGTACAATAATGTGGAATTTTCTCATAACTGATTTTCTGCCATTTTCCTTTGTCCCCAACTCCTAGTCATACTCTCGGAAGGAGGTTGGCTAGTAGATCCACTTCTACACACAGATTGGTTATATTGGGTCATGTAAAGTTCTCCGTGGCCATATCTATCTTTGCTGGAGTTCTAACAGCTTGCACAAGGCTAAAATTTGGATGCTTTGTGAAGCAGGATGTTCGTAGCCCTTCAAATGTAATCCATATAGGCATTATAGAAGGCTCAATTTCTAGGGTAAACAAAGGGTGCCATTTGAACACACGCATAGAGAAACCGTTAATAAACCATGTGTTCTTGAGCCAACAGTGTAAATAGTTCTCCTCCAAGGCAAATCGAATGAGTACATGCTTGTAATTAAGAAAACCAACTAAAAAAATCACCTTTAAAGCCAATTGAACGTTTGGAAGCTGTTCCTATGATGTTTCCATGTTGGGTATGCCTCGTGGGAAATTACCCACCAAGGTGAAATGAAATGGGGCTGCTAGCCTTTGGACCTCTTCTTCTGTGAAAAATATGGAAGGCTCTCTTTTGTAGGACTAAAGCGTCTTTAATGGTTGGTCCAGTTGCTGAATTGGTGCTAGGGGATTTCTTGTTTTTGAGAACATCTGCAAAGGATTTTTCTGCCCTTCAGCCCTTCTCTTCAGGCATGGCCGAGATGATGTGAAACCCGTGCGCAATCGACTTGATGCCATGAAACCCAACAATTCAAGATGACACCAAAACCCCAAGGATCGACTCCAAAGTTGGTCACAAGAGTTTGGACGGCAAATACACACAAACAAGAACGAAAAAAAAAATATACAAGAATCAAGCAAGAATTCAACCCATTATCTATAGCGAGACAAGAACCAAACTGTTAACAAGATTTAAAGTGAGAATTGACCCATTGCCTATATGAATCAAGCCCAAGAACCCAAAGCTATGAGTCGGTTAGAACAATTATCGTTGCCCAAGCAATGATCCCATCAAAGTCTTAATCAAAAGACTAAAAGAAAGAACTTTTTCCTCATGAAAAAGACAAATTTTACTAACAAAAAGGTGTTGTAAAATTCGTCTATAAAGTGATGCCTATTTATAGGCTTGTAGAAATCCAAAAATCTAGCTAAAAAACTACTAAAAAAGTAGTCCTAGGGTTCAGCCATAAGTAGCCCCAAGAACTGGCTAATGGGCTTAATTAAAGCTAATTAATGAGCCTAAAAACTAAAAATTAAATCAACAACTGAACCCAACTTAAAACCAACACAATTTACACAACACTTTATATTATTATAGGGCTTTACATAATAAAGACCAAACTTATATAAAGGTCTGTATAAGTCTGGTCTTCTTGCACTTAAAGGATCTCCACTTGTGCTTCACTTTTAAGAATTGGACTTCATGTATTATTGAATTAAGAATAATCCAATCCAACAACTCGATCAAAATACCACGAATGTGCTCCAATCTTGGCAAGAGTGAGTCCAAATTTGCTCTAGCATTCATCTCCTCATCTTGACCCATTTTTATGCTATTCGGATCTATATCATTCGATCCCTTCTTGAAAGGATTCTTCCTCGAATCCAAACCTAGATAAGAAAAACACGATTTAGTTAAACTGTACACTTATACAGAATCTAGGCCTTGAAGCCGTGCACTATTGTGACCGCAAAAAAGTTTTGCTAAGTAATTATACAAGCAATTAAACAAATGTTCAGGCCAAAGTACAAAATCATTCAGTTTTGATAAGTCAAGCACAATTTGAGCAATTATCAAAAAACACTTATTTTGAAACAAATTGGAATACAATTGACTATTAACAAAAATTTTAATCAAAGTGTTTTGAGGCAAAATTGATACGATTTCATTCTTACAAAGAATTTGACCTAAATCACATAATTTAGGTTGCCCAAAAACTAAGACACAAGAATTTGGCTGAAGCATGCATGTATGTAAAATAAAATCGAACAGTTTATCCCGCCATAACATAGACTTGACTTGAATCGGACAAAATTTGAATATTTCAAAGTTAAATTTATTTGAGATTCGAAATTAATAAAAGAATTTAACCAAGCTAACAAATTTATCCAAGTTATTTTGAAGGAAAGGGAAATGTTGAAAATTATGCAGCATGCTAACACAACAATTCAAATTAGATTTGATGGCATGTAAATGATTATCAACTAAGGCTTGGACGAATTTATCCAAACAATGCTCCACAAATTGGAATTGAAGTTCAAGAATTTGGATGCCTTTTCTGTTCAAAACAACAACCAAGTCAAAAGAATTAATATTAAACAAGAAATAAACAAAATTTACACTAAAAATAATTCAAAATTCAAAATTAAATTTGTATAATTTCTTAAGATGCTCAAATCTAAGAATCTCAACACAAAAAGCAGAAAGAATTTCATACCTTTGAGATAGGGTACTGACTACTATATGCTCTTCCTTACCTCACTTTGGTTGGAATAACGAGCTACTCATATGGGAGGTTAGTTCATCATGACTTGCACCTTTAAATGTTAGCACAAAAGAAAGAAAACTAGACAAAGATAAATCAAGGTTAGACATTACAAAATAAATTCACTTCATATCTCCCACTTTTCTCTCTTTTTCTTGGCCTATGGTTGAAACCTGTACAATATTTTTATCTTGACTTTCAGCCGCTATTTGGCTTTTCGCACTTTGCATTTTACTTTTATCCCATTCAAGAAATTTTCTTTGAATTTTTAATCTTTCTTCATTTATTTGATGTTGTGGCAAAGGAAGATATTTAAACTTTTTACCCTTCTTACACAAATGATGCGTCTTATTATAGCTTTCATAGAAACCATTTTTAGATAATTCCCATAGCTAACCAAGTTGTAAATGACATGTATGCAAAGGTGCTGCATCCCAAACTACCTTATCAGAATAATTACCAATAGTGAAGGATATAATAACTTGCTCAGTTACGTCAAACGCTTCACTTTTAGTTGACCATCGGAACTTATAAGGTTTTGGATGTGACAAAGTAGGCAAATTCAACTTTCCAACCAGATATGAACTTGCCATATTAATCCATATTCTACTATCAATTACAGTATCACAAACCCTTTAATTCACAAGAACCTTACTAAATGACGTCTCTTCCTGCCTGCAAGATATCACAAATAAAACTCACAAAACAAAGTGATTAGTGTTAGAAAAAATAATCAGAATTTTTCCTCACTACTCGGCCTTACTCTTGGGAGTATATGAACTCAAATTGTATCACTCAATCCCTTGTGTGTACCCTCAATTGAATGGCTTTATCACTCACATGATCTCACCACACAGCCTTTTTTCTCTCTTTAGTTCACTCTCAAAGTCTTTGGAAGGCTATGAGAACCAAAGTGAGCTCCAATTATGTATTAACTCTTAAGTGGTTGGAAGTCAAAGAAAACAAATAATCACGGGCCAACGACAAATAAGAGACACAAACTTTTGGATTTATGCTTCAAAGAACAAGAGACAACAAAATATCCAAGACTATGTGAAGCAACAAAACGTGTAGAAAGCAAATAAGAATTTGGTAAGCAAATTCTTATTTGCTAAAACAAAAGAAAACTAAGCACACAAGAACAAAGAAGTAGCACTTAAGACGAACAAAGAAATTTAAAAAGCCAACCAAATTAAGTGCTTTTGAATAGAATTACAAATTTGGAAAGTAGACATTGATTTAGAAGGTTTGTAAAAATAGAAAGTTTCCAAATCTGAAAATTGGAAAGTTTCCAGAAATGAATTTTATAATTTTCCAAAATTGGAATTTGGAAAGTTTCCAAAAACGAATTTGGTAAGTTTCTAGATTTAGAATTTCAAAAATTTCCAAAGACGAATTTGGTAAGTTCCAAATTTGGAAGTTGGAAAGTTTCCAAAAGAACGAATTTGGGTAAGTTTCCAAAAAATAAACTTGGACTTGGGGAAAGTTTCCCAAACTGAACTAGGAAATCAAAACCTTCTTAGATTAGGACCACAATCATTGATTGCCAACATAACCAACTCAATGGGAAAACCAAACAAATTTTTTTTTTTTCTTTCTCAATAGCTGATAATTTTTCTTTTCCCTTTTTTTTCTAGTTTCTTTTACAAAGATGTGTATAAGAGAAGTTCAATTTTCTGCTAAACAATTTTTTTTTCTTTTTTTCTTCTATTTTTTTTCAATTCGGCCAAGAAGGCTTCTTTTTTTTTTTTTTTTTTTTTTGGTAGCAGCAACAACAAAGACAACAATGAAGAACAATAACAAAGAAGCAAAAATATGGCTGGAATTTTGATTTTTATCAATATGAACACTTTTGAAACAAAGAACCAAGATTGAATGATAATCAAGAATCAGGGTATGGCAAAAGAAGAACAGGGCACAAGATCAAGAACAAGACAAAAATCAATAAGGGAAAAAAAATTCGGATGAACAATGATGAACAATATCGAGGAATAGTAATGATGTAATAGTATGTGAATAATAACATTTTTTTTTTCTTTTTAGCAGAAACTAAGATATCATTTTCTTTGGAAGAAAATCTAGAAAAAAATCAAAAAGCAAAAATATATAGAATTGACCAGAATTGGACCAGCTTTGATACCAATATGATGCGAACCTCGTGCGTAACCGACTTGATGCCATGAAACCCAACAATTCAAGATGGCACCAAAATCCCAATGATCGATTCCAAAGTTGGTCACAAGAGTTTGGACAGAAAACACACAAACAAGAACCAAAAAAGAACACACAAGAATCAAGGAAGAATTCAACCCGTTGTTTTTACCAAGACAATAACCAAACTCTTAACAAGATTTAAAATGAGAATTAATCCTTTGCCTATATGAATCAGGCAAGAGCCAAATCTATATGTCGATTAGAATAATCACCCTTGCTCAATCGATGATCCCAACAAAGTCTTAGTAGAAAGACTAAAAGAAAGAAGTGTTTCCTCACGAAAAAGTCAAGTTTGCCACTTTGTTTTTGATAAAAATATGCTATAAAATTCGTCCATATGATGATGCCTATTTATAGGCTTATAAAAATCCTAAAATGCAGCTAAAATCTCCTTAAAAAGTAGTCCTAGGGTTCAACCATAAGTAGCCCCAATATTTGGGCTGAATAAGCGTTATTAATGTTAATTAATGAGTTTAAAAACAAAGAATTAAATCAGCAACTAAACACGACTTAAAACCAGCCCAATTTACACAATACTGTAAATTATTATTGGGCTTTACATGATAAAGACCAAACTAAAATAAACTTGAAAGAAAGTCTGGCCTTCTTGTACTTAAAGGAATTGTTCTTCACTTTGAAGAATTGAATTTCATGCATTATTGAATTGAGAATAGTCCAATCCAACTTGTTCGAAATACCATGAATGTGGTCCAATCTTGGCAAGAGTGTGTCCAAGCTTGCTCTAGTGTTCATCTCCGCATGTTGACACACTTTTAGGCTATTCGGATCCATATCACGAGAGGAACCATCGCCCAGGAAAAATATCAGTGGATGGAGTTTTTAGTGAAAGAAAAGTCAGAAAGAAGGAGGAGAAAAATCTTAAAACCACTATCAAATCATCCACTGGACAATGTATCAAGGCCTTCTCCAACTGCCATAAACAACAAACCAATTTGAAAACTGAGGTTTTGACAATTGATTCATTAATTCTTGTCAAAATCTTGAACGGCTTGTTCGCACCATCATAGAGCAATGATAATGAACTCTAATTCATCAAAGACTTCCTAGTAGGTAGAACTATTTCATTTTCGAATGTATTTAGAGAGATGAATCAAATTGCTGATAGTTTAGCAAATGAGGGCATAAACAATCCTATCTATGTGGAATATGATAAAGACACCATTCCTTCTTGCATAAAAGGTTTGGTGCTCTTGGTGCTAGAGGCTGCACATACATTCGCCATTATATAAATCTTGCTAATTTTCTAATAAAATTCTCACCGAGTTCGATGATTGCTTAAAAAGAGAGTGATTCGAACAGTTCAGAAAGGATTTAGAACTAAAGACGAATAAAACCGTACTCACAAAAGAACTAAAAAACGGGTATCAACTATTATTGCTTAAGAACTAGGAAACAAGTTGTAATTGTACGATATTAAAAACTAAATAAGAGACAGCATCCAATCTTTTCTCATAAATACGATCTATCTTTTATGATTGTCGTTTGATTAAAGCCATTCAATTGAGGGTACACACCTGTCTCTTATACACATCTAGATGTGTATAAGAGACAGATCTCGACTGGGGAATTAGAGAGAAAACTAGACTGTGATTAGGAACTCAAAAAGAGACCATTAACAAAGTAATTTAGAACCAGAGAAAGATATCTGTACTCAAAAAACAATAGAGAAATGGGGCTAATTACACTTGCTTAGGAAGGAATAAATGTGTTGTAATCATATGACATTGAATACTAGGAAACAGGACTAATCGTACTTTGTTAAGAAACCCAAAAGAGGAACTAATCACAAAAAAGTAGTAAAACTAATTCCCCAGTCGAGATCACGGTCTGGAATAGTCGAGACCACGATCTCGACTCTCCTTCCAGCAATCTTCATTTCATCCATTTTGCAATTTGGTCCCTTGAGTCTAGATGTGTATAAGAGACAGGTCAAGAACCTTTAATTTTTAACCTGCATAATATTAACACCATTAAGCACTTAATTAAACTAAAATTTTCAAACAAAATTATCATAATTAATTCAAGAACAAAAATAAAATACATATGAAAGAAATTAACTAAAATCTTCAATTATTTATCTAATTTCAAAATTTAAACTATCAAAATGCTATAATTTAGAGGAAAATAACTCTAGTTTACGAGAGTTATCATAAGGCAAATTAATTAGCCTTAATAAAGCCCGTTTAGCCCAAGTGTTAAGGCTACTTATGGCTGAACGCTAGGACTACTTTTCTAGGAGTTTTTAGCTAGATTTTAGTATTTCAATAAGCCTATAAATAGCCACCATCATATGGACGAATTTTACCAAGAAGCATATTTTTATCAATAATATTTGTCTTTTCGTGAGGAAAATGTTCTTTCTTTTGGTCTTTGGATTAAGAATTTGTTGGGATCATAACTTGAGCAAGGAGATTGTTCTAACGGACTTATAGATTTGTATTCTTGCCAGATTCATCTAGGCAACGTGTCAATTCTCACTTTAAATTTTTTTATGAGTTTGTTTCTTGTCTCGCTATAGACAACGGGTTTAATTCTTGCTTGATTCTTGTGTGTTCTTTTTTCGTTCTTGTTTGTGTGTGTTTGCTGTCCAAACTCTTGTAACCAACTTTGGAGTCGATCCCTGGAGTTTTTGGTGCCAACTTGAATTTTGGGCTTCGTGGCATCAAGTTGATTGCGCACGGGGTTAACATAAGACTTTGAACAAAGAAAAAATCGAATCGTATTCAGAAAAGAGCTAAGAAATGGGGCCAATTACACCTGCTTAAGAACTCAGAAACAAGTTGAAATCGTACAATAATAAGAACTTAAAAGGAAGAATGCCCATTCATACTTTGTTAAGCTCCACAAAAGTAGTTGTAATCGTCTAAGAATAGTAACTAATCAAGGAGATCTAGTTGTGTTAGATTAATAAGTGAGAAAGCAATTCAAATCAAATTGCATTTAGGATACATAATATGATCTAATAACATGTGATAAGAATGTAAAATGCAATTTATTTATGCTAGAATAGGAAAACAAGGGTGAGAGTAGTTCAAAAAGGATTTAGAACTAAAGATGGATAAAACTGTACTCGCAAAAGAACCGAAAAATGGGGCCAATTATACTTCCTTAAGAACAAGAAAACAAGGGGGGGACTGATGATAAAAGGAGATCTCATCATAAAAGGTTAAGAAGTAAATAAGAAGATCTTGCCATTATAGATTAAGAAGCAAGAAAGGAGTTTGAATCAAAGTCTATTTAGAAAAGATAATGATATCAAATAACACATGATAACAATGTGAAACGCAATTTAATTTGACTAGATTAGGAACTCAAAAAGAGACCACTTCATAAATAATGTAGAACTATAGAAAGATGAACCGTACACAAAAAAACAACAGAGAAATGGGGCTAATTACACTTGCTTAGGAATGAATAAACATGTTGTAATCGTACGACATTGAATACTAAGAGGACTAATCACACTTTGCTAAGAAACTGAAAAGGGGAAAGCTAATCATAAAAGATTAAGAATGAATATTAGAGATCTAATCGTATCAGATTAAGAAATAAGAAAGGAGAACGAATCAAATTGCATTTAGAAAGGACAATGAGACCTAATAATCAAATTGCATTTAAAAAGGACAATGAGACCTAATAACACATTCTAAGAATATAAAACATGGTATAATTAAGCAAGATCAGGATTCAAGAGTGTGAACAATTCATAAAAGATTTAGAATACCTGTCTCTTCAATCTTTCTGGAAAAAGAACTGAGAAATGGGACCAATAGCACTTGCTTACGAACTAAGAAACAAGTTGTAATTGTACGATGTTACTAACTGAGAATGTCAGAGAGGAGAAATAATACTTTGTTAAGAACTAGAAAAGAAGATCTGATTACATAAGAATAAGAACTAATAAAGAAGATCTAGTCCTTTTAAATTAGGAAAAAAGAAAATAGTTCAAATCAAAGTGCATTCAGAAATGAGAATGAGACCTAGTAACACATGATAAGAATGTAAAATGCGATTTAATCATACTAGATTGGGAAACAAGAGTGAGACAAATGAATAAAGGATTTAGAACTGAAAAAAGATTGAACTGTACTTTAAATGGATTGGAGAAATGGAACCAAATATGCTTGCCTAAGAATAGCGAAGCGTGTTGTAATCGTGTGATATTAAGAACTAAGAAAGAGGACTAATAATCCTTTGTTGAGAACCACGAAAGGATTTCTAATCATAAAAGATTAGGATGTAATTAAGAAGATATATTTATATTAGTTTAAGAGGTAAGAAAGGAGTTCGAATCCAAGGACATTTAATTATACAAGGATCAAAGAAAAACAAGCCTCCTTTAAAGAAAAGATTGGATGAGTTGAATATTCTTTTGCATAAAAAAAGGGAAAATATTGTTGATTTGAAAAGGAATAGAAATGTATTGATCAACAAGAATTTTCTCACATTTAGATGGAATGGTTTATGCTTTGTAAAATCAAAATCATCCTTGTATGGAAATAAAAATGTTATTTGCAACTATTGTCGACAACATGGTCATGTAAAAAATAATTGTTATGTCAAGAGAAATGAAAAACTTGGTATGAATTCTATATAGATTTGTAGTCATTTTACTAACTCTTATTGACCCATCTAAATGTGGGTACCAAAATTTATCAATTAATTTCTTTTGTAGAAAATGAATATCACCAAGGATGCAAAATGGTTCGTAGATAGTGAGTGCTCAAGACATATGACCGATGATGCATCTATCTTCACAAACCTCAAATCCAAAAACAGTGGAAAAGTAACATCTAGGGATAACATGAAAGCAAAATCAATCAGCATTGGTAATGTAGGTAATACACATGAAAATAGTGAGACCTTGATTAAAAATGTGCTTCTTGTTGATAATTTGAATTACAATTTATTAAGTGTGAGTCAACTATGTTATAAGAATCTATATGTGTTTTTTACCAAACATGAATGTCTAATTCTTGATAAAAATTATGTTGTCTTATTTAAAGGTACTAGACATAATGATGTTTATGTAATCTATCTTGACAATATTGGTAGTAGCAATGTAAAATGCCTAACCGCCTCTATAGATGATCCTTGGTTTTGGCATAGAAGGCTTTGTCATTTCAACATGGATCTAATTGAAAATCTTGCTAAGAAGGAATTGGTAATAGGCTTACCAAAATTGAAGTTTTTGAAAAACAAAATTTGTGATGCATGTCAATTTGGGAAACAAGTTAAAGTGTCTTTTAAACCGAAAACTTGTGTGTCTACTTCTAAACCCCTGGAATTATTGCATTTAGACTTGTTTGACCCAATGTTAAAGAAAATAAAAGCACAAAAAAGGGAAGGGAAGGGATGAAAGCTTCTCTGGCAATGAAGGATGGTTTGTGCACAATGTCCCATCATAAATATCTAGGAGGTGAGTTGAAACTTGTGAACTGCTTATAACTATACTCGATTAACCTACCATCACTGTCATTAGCTACACAAGTATAACTTAAAGCAATTCACAATCTAAAACACATAAACCTAACTAATTACGAGGTTTAAAACCTTTATTACCCCACCGGGTTCTTAAACTAAACCACATAATAAATTAAAGCGTAAATAAATAAAAAAGAATTAAAAGAAATACTCCTCTAGTAAAACCAAGGAGGCTTGTCGAGGATATTGTAATCCTTAGTAAATGTGCTCCACTGCTTAGCGCATCCGAAATCCCCAAGGAATTGAACTTCGACATAAGTAGATTGTATCTCCCTGACCTCCTTTAGAATGTATCCTTCTTCTTTCACTCCTTCTAAAACTGGCTCTTTTCTACGAACACCCCAAACAGAACCTCTTTCATTGTACCCGGGACAAACGTCACACTCATGTACCAGAAAAGTTGGTGATTCCTCTACATAAGCATTGAGTGTCTCAGTTGTCGTAACTTCAACTTCATGAGGCTCTTGGGAACCGGTTTCTTGGAAGACATTTTCGATTTGTTCTTCTTGAACCGGTTCTTTACCCATTGGTAGAGAGGTTGGAGTCCATTGTTCTTCACTATTTACCACTCCTGGAATCTGAAAAAGCTGGTCTTGTAACTGATTATTGGATGCGGCTTTGATAAGTTCATAATTGTGCTATATTTTATGTGTCAATTACCACTTTTTCATGTGTCGAAAGCAATATTTGAGGTATTATTGAGCTTAATTTGGTTATTATTAGTTTTTGTTGGGTTAAAGTGAAAAGGAGCTGGAAAAGATGGAAAAAAGATGAAAGAAAATGCTAAGGGCGGAACATGCACGAGTATGAAGCCATTTTGGATGTTGTTTCATATTTCAAGCATAACTTTGAGTCCAAACTCCGATTGAGCTGATATTTGAGTTTCTGATTTAGAAAGATATTGAAGAGTTCTACAACTTTTATGTTTTGAGTTTTCCAAGATTATATAGGCATCTTGTTCAAAATTACAAAGTTGGAAAATGTGTACCGGCAAAGAGTGATTCTGACCCAGTTTCGTAGATTGAGGATACCTTTCTCATATGAGCACCAATTGAGTTGATTCAAGATATTTTGGAAATCTAAGACATAGAGATACAACTTCCTTGTTTTGAGTTTTCCCAAATTGTGTCTGCATCAGGGTCAAAATCGAAGCCGAAAGTGAAGCCCCGCGCACATGCACTGGGGTTGTGCAGCGCATGTGCGCTGGCAACTTTTCAGCACTGCCTAGGGCTCACATGCACCCAAAATAGGCAGCGCATGTGCACCCGAAGTAGTAGAATTGCGTATTTTTCAGTTTTTGACAGATTTCTTTGCCAGGTTGAACTCTTTTCACCCGATTTCACGTTCTTATATGTAGGCATTAATTGTAACCCTAAATACTCATTATAAATCAAGACACCCCATTTAGGGTGAGAGAAAAGGGATTGACACCTTTATTTTCTTTTGGCTAGGGTTTTAGCAATAGAAATTTCTCTTTATTGTTTCATGGCACTTTAATCTAAACTCTTTTCTTGGTAGAGCGACTTGAAGCCATGGTCAATTCTACAAAGTTGTGAGACTTCTCATGCTTGAATTATTCACTTTTATCTCAAAGTATTGATTGTTTTTCTGCGATTAAATTTATGATTGTTCTTTTTAACTTGTTATTGCTACAGAATATTAAGTTATTAGAATTAATCTACTGCTAGATTGTTTTAACCGTGTGTGCTTAATTCAATCTGTGAAGCAACTAAATTTGATAATTACTGGATTTGTGTTATTGAATTTAGGGAAATTAATCATCTAATTTGCATAACCGCGTGTGTTTATGTTTAATTAGTCTAATTGTTCTTGTTGATTTTAATGCTTCTATTAATTAATCTTTGGCGCGTGTCTGGGTTAAATTAATAGTTAGGGTGCAAATTTAATTGGATCGCGTGTTGAAAATTAACCAACTTTAGAAAGAAATAAGAATCAACTTCGAATTGGTATTCATTTGGGTTAATTCTTCAATTAGTGCTTGATATAAAATTGAATTATCTTGTGTGTCAAGGATCGACTAGTGAAATTGCCATGGTGGATATGACCAAAGCCAAGATTTTTCTTATATCAAATTTTCTTCAATTATTTTATTGTTTTAATTTTAGTCAAAAGCATTCAAAACCCCCTCTTTTCCATTTAGCACGAGAATAAACTCCGTTCTCTGTGGGACGACCTATACTCACCACTACTACATATTGAGAGTTGTTAATTTTGGGTGCTTACGATAGTATTGCAACTCGACATCATCATTTTGCCACACCATTATGTTAGTCACAGAATCTAGAAATATTTTCTTGAAGTTGAGCTTGTTCTTCTCGGAGTTTAGCACACTCTTCTCGAAGTTTTTGAATTCTAATCTACAAGTCCATTGATCCTGCCTTATCGTCATACTCTTGGATTGATTGGTGAAAGAATTGGGGCTCCATTTATTCATATAAAGGCTCTGAGAGTGTAGGAAAAGAATAGGGATAGCCTTGGTAACTTGAGAAAGAATTTGGATAGTTTGACCATCACGTTTGATAATCATAAGAGTAGGGAGGATAAACATAAGAAACATGCTCATTGGTCATGCCTCTATAATCATAAGGATGAGAATATCCTTGGCATGAGTTATTCCAATTCATTCCTTGTATGTTCTTGTAAGACCGACACAAAAACAACAAGTACTAACACAAAAGCACACAAACAAGGAAAATAGGAGAATTTAAACTAGTAGCTAGCCAAAACTATCCACTAAAAGAGAAAATCTTTTTGGATTTTTTAAATAGAAGTGACACAAAACACAAGAAGGGAAAATCTTTTGATTTTTTTTAAAAATATTGGAAATACACAATGAAACTAAAACAAATAAAACTAATTTACACCTCAAAGTAGTATTCTTGTCAAATTATATCCTACCGATATTGCCGAAGACCCAATCCCCGGCAAGGGCGCCAAAAACTTGATACGTGAAATATCTAGTTATAAAATTTATAATCTCCTAATCCAACTATTAACTAGATAACGCACCGCAAGTGTACGGAATCAATAGTATATAGCGGAAGTACGGGTCGAACCCACAAGGATTGGTTTAGCAATTACCGGTTATTTGACTTGAACACTATTTGAAGAATCATTATGGAAGAGATTTGAATAAATTAATCTAAGAACTAAAATCATAATTAATCTACGAAAGCAAATAAACTACTCTTACCATTAATATACGAAAGCAAGTAAAGAAAGCCTTAAATTAAAAGCGAAGAAAAATATGTAACCCTAGAAAGCATTAAACAATAAAAGAATCATAGAAAAAAACTAAATAACATAAGAAAAGGTTTCAGAATGCTTTGTTAATAAAGAATCACAAGTTCTTGGTCCAAGGTTGTCAATCTTGAACCTCCTCTTCAATCCTTCTTAGAAAATAAAGAAAACCCTAGTCTAATCCAATGAATTTCTATTCAAATGGCTAATCCAACTAATAGCTGATGTCCCTCTTTCAACGCCCCTCATAATGGGGTAATTATAGGTGTTTTTAGGGTTTTGGGGTTCCGAGATGATAAGTACACAATTTCCCATGCAACCGGGCCCATGGAGGATGTTTCTTGCAAAATAAATCAAGTTTTGTAGCCCACCCATCGATTGACGTAAATGAGCTGCAATTTTGTCACGCATGAGCACGCTGCGCAGAACCAGAAGTCGAGCTTCTAGAGAGGGTGCACATGCACTGCAATTCCGTCGCGCATGTACTATCCCAGCAGACTCAGACTCAGGTTCCTCCTCGATTTTGATCATGATGCAGGCCGAATTTGGGAAAACTCAAAACATAAAAGTTGTAGCTCTATCTCTTTTATTTCAAAAAAAATTTGAATCATCTCAAATGGACTTTTGAAAATAAAGTTATGATCAATTTACCAAACTGTGTCTTGAGAAGCACTCCAGCCGGTGCATATTTTCCAACTTTGCTATTTTGAATGAGATGCTTATAGAATCCTGGAAAACATAAAACACAAAAGTTGTAGGAAACTTCCTTATATTTCTAAATTATCCAAAATCACAGAAATTGGAGCTCGAACAAGAGAGTTATACTTGATCTTCCAAACTGTATCCGGTTTGCACCATGCTGGTGAATGTTTTCCTCCAATATTGTGACCCATTTTAAGTCATTCTTCACTCAAACCCTAGAAAACTCAAAATAAACTATTTTAGCTCATAATTACTCAATTATTACTCAAATTACATTAAAACAGAGGTAAACGATACATAAAATATATGACATTTAGGAGCTTATCAGAAGGAATATTGTTTTGGGTATCCTCTACATATCTTTGTTGTCTAATGCCCTAATTTGCAAAAATAATCTACAATTTGGTTTGCCTCTCTAAATACATGTGATATAACACAATCCCTATTAGCTAGAAACTTTCTAGTTATAAATGGGACATCTTGATTAATGTTCCAAGGAGGAGAAGCTCAGCCATGGATAATGTTTACAAGTGAATGTGAGTCTAATTCCATCTCGAACTTTTCCAAGTTTAAGCTACCACAAAGTTTAAGTCCATTAACTAGTGCTTTGGCTTCGGCTTGCAAATTTGTTTGACAACCATAAAAATTGCAAAATGCTTTGACAGGACAATCAACCGCATCACGCATGATTCCTTCTCCAACTGCTTCACCCGAGTTTCCTTTAGAGGCTCTGTTGACATTAGTTTCTATTGTCTGATGGATGGAGGGCTCCGTTGAACTACTATCACTTTTCTTGGCTTGGTAGCTATTACATGTTGGTAAATACCTTGGGAAATAAGCAAATCATCAACTGCACAAGTTCAGGTAAAAGTCATAATGGAAGAGATGTTCCTCAAGTAAGCACAAATGTCAACTAACAAATTTGGAGCCTTTTCAATTTTTCCTTCAAAAACTGCTTGGTTCCGTGCTGTCATGCCAAATAAACCAACGGATGATCGAGGGAATAATCTTGTGCATGATGCCCAAGTGTTGATGAAGGTGAGGCTGACCACCACCAAGATTTTAGCTTGATCAAAATTTGACTAGACATGGGAAAATTAATCTCAAGTAGAGCCTCTAAGTAAGACCAAAGTTGGGCAGCCACCGTGCAAGTGACAAAAAGATGATCAGTTGTTTCTTAATGTAGGCAGAATATACATTTTGAAGCCAATGAAAAACCAATCTTTGAAATGACAGTATCCAATGGAATACATTTGTTTAGAAGGCACCACACAAAAATGGAGATCTTTGATTCCTAATGATCATCCCAAATCATTTTTCTATAGAAAGAACATGACGCATTTCCCATTTTAACAATTGATGAAACTGAGAATGATCCATTCGATGTAAGCTTCCAAGCTATTTCATCCTGTTCTTCTGATAAGAAAAGCTCTTCAGCATTCAACAGGCTTCCAATGGTCAAGAGTTCAGCCATTCTATGTCATATCAAGGATCAAGCACATCAAGATTCCGGCCATTAGTACCCCAAACTTGATCCACCGATAAGTGTTCATCATAAACATGTTCCACCTTGTGGTAAAAGCACCCTTAGGCAGCCATGAATCAAACAAGAAAGAGAATTTTGCATTTGTTATTCTTAAACATAAATCTTCCTCTGCCTCCTTGCGAATCGCCAACATCTTTCTCCGTACCAAGGAATCACCTACTGTTTCTTGGACAAGACAAGGGTGAATTGGCTTCTTAACATATCTGAAAAAAAGAAAAGAGGACCATAGAGAACTTCCTTTTTGAAATCTCCGCCAATCGGTGAATCAAGTGTGGGGTACTAATGGCCGGAAGCTGATGATACCTAATTCGTTATTTGCCGTTGGTTGGCAAATTTTACTACAAGAAATCAAATGTCTTTCCAAGCCAATGTCCAAACTTTCCCAGAAAAAATTGGCGAATAATTGTTCCAATTATTTCATAATTGCTTTTGGGGGTTGTACCAAAAACAGCTAACAAGTAAATTGGAATACTACCGAGGACATGCTTAATTAGAATCAACTTACCTCCAGGGGAAAGGAATTTTGTTTGCCTTCCATTGATTCTAGATGCCATCTTATCAATCATTGGTTAAAAAGGAGCTTTCTGTTTTTTCGCCTTTTGGATAGGACATCCCAAATATTCCAATGGAAAGGATTTCTTGGAGAAGCCAGTTTTTTGTTAGATAACCCTAACCCTGGAAATGGGGGCTTTGGCCGAGAAGTAAAACAAGCTTTTATTCCCATTGATAACCTGTCTAGAAGAGGATCAAATTGGCTAAAGAACTACATTAAATTTTTAAGAGATAGAGTTTCACCCTTTGTCAATATAACTATATCATCTGCAAAGACCAAATGGAAAATAGGTTTGCAATGCCAGGGAATAGAAAAACTAGAAAATTTGCCCGTGTGGAAATAATTTTTTGGTCCCCTAATGAAAACCTCTAGCATGATGATAAATAGAAGGAATAAGTAAGTGGATCACCTTGGCACATTCCTCCACTTGATTTGAAAAAACCCCTTGGCATGCCATTAATGAGAATTGAGAGCCAGCAATTCACAATGACATTACCAATTAGAGCAATCCTTGTTGAGAAAAACCCATCTTCTCCATAGTAGTATAAAGGAATGCAAAAGATAACCTTTCAAAAGCCTTGGTCAAGTCTAGCTTTATAATAATATTCCCTCTGCGAGTTTTCCTGTCAATGAAATCCACCAGCTCCTGGGCAAGTAAAATGTTATTCGCAACTTCCCTTCATTTAGTAAAAGAAACCTGCTCTTCAGCGATAATCTTTGGCAAAATGACTGAAAGCCTATTAGCCAAGACTTTTGTACATATTTTAGTTACAAAAATACATAGACTAATCGGTCTAAACTCATTAAAAAAAGAAGGGTTAGTTCTTTTGGGGATCAAAGTAATAAGAGTGCTAGTGAAAACTCTTGGTAACTTTGTTTCTTTAAGGAACTCATTAACGGCATGGTAAAAGTGAATAGGTCCACTCGTATATTCTCCCAGCAAGTGGTGAAGAAAATGCCATTGACACTATCCGTACCTGATGCCCTTCCGAGTTCAAGCCAAATGCTGCACATATGAATTCAGCCATTGTGAGGTCAGCCCCTAGCTTCTGATTATCAGCATGAAGTAACTTAAGAATGACATCAAAAAAGTGAATTAACAACTGAGAAAGAAACATTACCCGGCAATAAGTCTTGGAAATGTCACATCCCTTCTACTTCAATGTGTTGCTTGTTGTCGTTCCATTCTCCATCAATTTTGATTTTGGAAATAAAGAAAATTCCAGCCGACCCTCGGTGAAGCATGTAACCAAAATTGGAAAAGTTTTCTTTCCCTCAAGCTATTTTAAACCTAATCTTATACTCCAAAAGATTTGTATAAGACACAGCATTTATTAAAGGTTCCATGGGAATGTGCCAAAATACTTGATTGTGTTGGGTCGATTGGTTTAAGTATTCTTCCTCTCGAGATTTTACCTTCATCATTGCTGGTGCTACTTTTTGAAAAATATTTCCAAAAATTGTGGAACTCCAATTTCTCAGCTCTAGCTTCACTCTTTTAAACTTTCGAAGCAAGCAGGAGCATGGAGGACCCGAGCATGGTTTGTTCCACTACTAAAAAACTGTTAATTACCTGCATATTTTGCTTAGGTAACAATCCTTCCCTCAAATTGGGATGCCAAAAAAAATCCGCGGGTAAAAAGGCCGTGGATAATTGTTTCCTGTAGATCATAAAATTTGCAACTAAATTTGATGCAACAATTTATGCGGAATATTACATGTGGATATTTTCTGCAGCTAATTTCGCAACAATGTTCTGTTAAGAAATCGTTTAAAAGGAACTTTAATGGGGATTTTTCTACAGAAAATATCCACATGTAAAATTCCATAGCAAAATCCCCAGAAAAATTCGCAAAAAAATTCCCCAGCAAAATCCCCATGTAAATATTTTGCAGCAAAATTCGCAAGTAATATCTGTAGGAAATTTCCGCAGATAAATAATATACGCAACAAAATCCCCAAATAATTTTTGCAGTAAATAATTTCCATTGCAAAATTCCTAAATAATTTTCGCAGTAAATTTTTGTTAATGTTATTTGGTTTTTTTCTTACCCCTGTACCATAATGTCACATTCCAACAATTTCAACTCAAATAATAATTCATATTCAAAAAAATATAATACGAAACAAAATCAAATACAAATACAAATAATACAAATTAGTTTTTTAAAAAAACAATCAAATATAGTCTAATCATTAGATCTACCATCTCATCATCTGCATCACGAGGTGGGGAACGCTGATGACGAGAGGATCCAGGAAGAACACCCAACCGCTCCATCAAAATATTCAACTGGCTTCTCATTTCAGACAGTTGGGCTTGTACTGAAGCTTGCTTCTTTTTCATTTCTTCCTTTTCCAGTCTCTCCCTTTCCAGTTGGGCTTGTAGTTTAGCACTAAGGGAGTGGACTGTGCTCCTGATCCTCTCATCAACATCCCCAGGTAGGCTGTATGGATGTGAAGGTCTAGATGAGGAACCCTTTATGGTCTTACCTAAAGAACCAAGCCCAGCAGCTCTGCGTTTCTTCTTTCCTCCCATGGCGTCATACCAGATATCCAAGTCAGACGGCAGATGCTATGGGTGTTGAGAACCATTGGCAGACATATTATCATTCTCAACAGTACTTTGAGAAGATATTTCAGCCTTTTTCTTCTCAAAGTTCTCCTGCAAAAATCAAACAAAAAAAGGTCAACTTTCTGGAAAATGAATAGTAAAGGACAAATCAATAAAAGATTCTAATCAAGCCTTAATGAATACATAAGCAGGTTGGGCTTGAGGAAGAACTCAATCTCCCTCCTTCTTCTTATGGGTGCAGAAATAGAAATCAAAGAATGGCCGATCTTCACCCCTCTCAGCCTTCTATAATTAAAACAAATAAATATTTTGAAGTCATCAATAATGAAGGCATTTTAATATAATAAAGTATTAAAACTACAAAAAATTTATTATGTAAGTATTACCATTTTCTTGAATTGCACTCTATGCAGTATAGAATCGCCCGTATGTAATGATGCACCAGCATTAGAGCCCGGTTCTACTTATTCGGCTCGAATTTTTGTTTGAACTCTAAGGACTACCAATACTTATTCAGGTCTGCCCATGCACTATCCCCCATTAAAGATGGTGTTTTACCCTTTTTAAACTTTTTGTAGCATCTGGGCCAGCCTACCTGCCCTTCTCTTCTCAAAATTCTCCCGCACCGCTGCATTGTGCCTAGGTGGCCATCAAAATGTTTTCTACAACGTTCAAAGTAAATTGTCATATAAAAATAATATGAAAAATAGAATTACCTAGTCAATTAATACATTGAAACAATATAGACAAAAATACCTAAAATTCCTCAAACCACATGTCTCTTGTGGCTGTAGAAAACTTCTTCCACGACGGTTTGCCTTCTTCAAACTTGGTCTTTATGCATGCAGCAGTGCCCTCAATTGCTGGTTTATGAGGCCAAAACCTAGTTACAACCAAACAAGATTAATACAATACGTTATCTTTGTATAAACAATTAAATCACAATTTTGTGTTTATCAGAAATAATATTAACCCATTTCCATCGGGCTCTATCCAAATCAGTGTGTCATTATCATCATTGCCAATGGCACTAGAAGAACTGGCGGATGTATGAAGGGCACCAGTGGGATAGGGATATCAATTAGGGATTGCTTTGAGACTGATAATGGGGAGGCTGAGGAATTGGTTGAGGCTGAGGATTTTGCTGTGATGTGGATAGTCTAGATTGACACATGGCACGAAGGTTAGCGATAAGGATTAACTGAGAAATGTTGGCATTTGTTTCTTGAGTTTTTTATGCTTGGAGCGTGGAAGCAGAGGGATTTGGGCTAACACTCCTGTTGCGTTGTACTCTCCCTCTTTTGTTTCTTCCCAATCTTTTTGGTTTTTGCTCCTCCTTTATCTCCTGCATCAGCCATCTACAACAAATAATGAAACCAAGTAAGATACATCACAATCCAATACAAAATCACATAGCACTAATATAAGCAGTCTTGAAAAAATAACATGAACAAAAGGTACGTTCAAACCATAAAACAATAGAAATGCAAAAATAATTATTCTTATACAACAATTATTCTTCTTATAGAACTATTATTATTCTTATAGATCTACTATTCTTCCTGTTCTTCATCTTTGACTTCGTCTTCGTCTTCTTCTTCTTCTACTACTACTTCTTCATCATCATCTTTTTCTTCTTCTTCTCCTTTTTCTTCATCTTCTTCTTTATCTTCCTCTTTCCTTTCTTGCCTCTCACATAAATGAACTTCTTCACCATTGTGTTCATCATCATGCAGTTGATCATTTGGGTCTTCATCAATCATTTCATTAAAATGGGCTTGATCCTCTTGATAAGCAATTTCCAATGCTTGTTTGTTATCCATAGCCACAGTTGGCTTATTTTTTATAACTACCTACCAATCAACTTTGCCAATTCCTTTTTAGGATAAGGGCAATAAATATACTTGTGCTGCCATTGCAGCAAAAAAAAAGGGGGTAAACTTCGTGTATCTTCAGTTTTTCTTCATTGCATAATGCCATACCTCTTGTACTTTCACACCACGTGGTTATGTATCAAACCACTCCCAGTTGAATATTATTAGATTCTTTATTGGTTGTCCTGATCACTTCAATTCGAGAATCTCGTTGAGGCACACTATAATAATCATTGCAAGCTGAGCCTTGTCCCATGCCCCTAACACATGCTCACTATTGTATGTTTTTCTACCTTCACCCCATATAGTAGTATATAATTTGTAGCCACTAATGAATATTACAGGCCATGACTTTGCAAATCTCAATGGTCCTAAGGCAATGTAATGCAAATGAGGATTGTGTGACATGCATTCCGTGTTATTAGTCACCTATTATGTCACGCCCCAAAAACGGGACCGTAACACGCCGCGCTAATGGCACACCGGTCCAAAGCGCAAGGCACAAACGAACAGAGCAACAAACTTAATTTTCATTCCAATTCTACAAGAGTTAGCTTGGAATCTGAGTATAATCTAAAGCTGCTCTTAATGCAGAGAAAGCTACCAGTACAAAACTTATCTAATACACTACCCCTCTCCAAACAAAAGAGAAGCTTGGAAGATTATCCGCAGAGTCCTACCAGTAATGTGGAATCTGGAGAAAATCTAAAGCTGCTAACGCGGTGGAGAGTCCAAAAACGAGCACCTAATCTGAAAAATTGTAATCACGTGGGGTGAGCATAACTAGCTCAGTGGATATCATAAAAGCTCTTCAAATGGGGCCAAGTGTTTCGATACAAAGAAAACATAAAGATAATAACATTTGCGAAAACCATAGTCATAAAGCAGTTTCTAAAATGTCTCATGCCATTTAAAAGTCAATAAACCATAATCATAAGTAGTTTCTAAAATGTATCATGCCATTAAAACGTCAGGCATGTCTTTTGTTTCAAAACATAGCCAAAAAGATCCAAACATTACAAAACATCGTATGCTTTTCCAAAACATAGCCAAAAAGATCCAATCATTTCAAAATATAGTATGCTAAAGCATAGCTAACAAATCCAAGTACAGTTTCAATCCGGAATTTAATAAAATAGCATGAGTATCTTTTAGCATGAGTATCTTTTAGGCTCCAAGGTATAACCTACAGTACTAGCCGATCTAGTAATCTACCACACCTACTAGTCGACCGGGAGGTCAAGTTATCCCATCACAAGACCCTCAAAGCAAATAGTTCATCACATTCACAGTCACCATGGCGTCCCATGGATGACTATAGAACCGTGCAACCAAAATCTATTTCTCCAAATACATCTGTCTCTTATATACCTCGGTCACCTATGAGCCAAAACAGTCATAAAATGCTTTCATATCAAAAGAGTTTGCAAATATATCAATTGATTAACATAAAATAGCTTGGTCCCGATTTCATATATAATAATTCCAAATTGGGAAGAAAAAAACCGAAAAACTTCGCCTCTCCCTAGGCTATAAGTAGGTTATCCTCCCTGCCAACAAAATCCAATTCCAAGGTATTCAAGGGACCTTGGTCATAACCCAAATTGAAGTATGTCACTCAAAACAACATATACAACCAACCAACAAAATCCATTTCCAAGGTATTCAAGGGACCTTGGTTACAACCCAACTCAAAACAACATATTCAACCAACAAAATCCATAAACGGAAAGATTCACCGGAGCAATAGCCGGGACTATATCAATAGCATTCCACAACAATGGAAAACACCTAAAACCATCAAAAGATCATTAAAGACCCTTTAAACATAACCAATTATCCAAATTATCCTAGTTGCGCCAAACTTCCGCTTACTTACAAAATGAAGGAAATCAATTCCACTTGGTTTCAAGTCTCAATTCCTATCCAAACTAACCTTAAAACACTCTTAAATCATCATTAGATCTGCATAGACATAAGCATAGATAGCATAACATTCTAGGCTCATATGGAAGACAAAACCCTAACTCATAATCTTAAAATTTGTAATCTAACCATGGAAAGTTGTTAAAAATCAACCCCAATCACTTCCCAACCTCCAAAACACTAAAAACAACCTTTACATAACATACATAAATCACAACTTATAAGGCTGCAAAGAGGGTTTTCTCAGCCATAAATAATCCTACAAAACTTGAAATTAAAGCTTAAATCATAAAGCCCATAAGCCATAAATGCTAAAATACATAAAATCTTACCTTCCAAGTGATTTCTACTTGAAATCCAAGAAAATTTTTGAGGGAAAAATGGAGAAGAAGAGTCGGCCAGCAGCAAGGAAGAAATGAGGAAAAATAAAGCAAGAAGAAGGCTTAAAAAGAAATTCCAAAGTTGACCCAAATAGTGCCAAATTGACCAAATAGTCTCTAAGTTGACTATTTGACCCAAAAACTAATTTTTTTGCTACTAACTTAACATTTTTTTTTCTTCTGAATAATCAGCCATCATACAACACTTACACACCACAATGCACTAATTACACTTAGTCCAATTTTTGACCCGTTAACCCGCCGGTACCGAAATCGCGTAAATCGAAAAATTTGCCGAATTGAAAAACGAATAAGTTGAAGTATAATACTTTATGACTATTTATAATATGAAAAACATTTTAAACCAGTTAAAATCAAAGAACAAGACTATTAAAATACTGGGTTTCACATATTAAGTCTATCTTGTTAGTAGGACATGTATTGACAATATTGTATACATTATAAACATCGAATCTAAATCCTTACATACTCTCGGAACCAACGGGGAAAGTCAGCTTCAATCTGTTGATCAATGATAGCTTCGCTAACATTACCATACACACTTCTCACTTGAAGCTCTATATGCTGCACCAGAATTATTGATATGGTAAGAGTCTTATCCAACAAAACATATTTATAGACTTAAAAGGGGCACTACTTACCCAAGATATTCTTTAACCTCCTCACAATTTAACAAAACATGTAACTAGGCAGCTTGCAATTCTTTATCACTTAGCCATCGAGTTGTGCCCTTGCCAGCCGTACGCCCAAGAAAATTGAAGACTAAAAGAGTTGATTGTCTTTATAATTGTCAACACCATCGTCATTATACACAAGATGAACTCTATTTCTACTACAAAGGACATGCGGCTCAAAGTAATGAGAACTAAATACGCTATTTCTTGAGCCAAATATGCTTTACATTTAGACCCTTCTACGTTAGCTTTGTTCTTCATAGTCTTTTTAATCTTGGTAAGGAATCTAAATTTTGGAAAGAGCATTGTAATCGTGAAATAATTCATATGAACAATAGTTTTCAAATTTGACAAGAAATTAATGAGTGTTTGGTTACCTTTCAAATTGATACATCCATCGATACTGGACAGGGCCACCTATCCTTGCTTCATAGGGTAAATGAATTGGCAAGTGCTCCGTTGAGTCAAAGAATGATTGTGGAAAGATACGCTCGAGTTTGCATAATATGATTGGAATGTTTTCTTCCATGCTTACTAAATGGTCTTCCCATAAAACTGTTACACACAAATCTCTAAAGAATTGGCTCAATCCTATAATTGGATTCAATATCCCATCAGGAAGTGTACAGGATGCCATTGAAAAGACTAGATGTGAGAAGACACTGCATCATAACATGATAGTCATGACTTTTCATCCCAAACAACTTTGCCTGTTTCTTATTCACACATCTAGCTATGTTGGACATATAGCCATCCGACATTTTCAATCCCTGTATCCAGTCACATACATCATCCCTTTGGGTTCGAGTTAAATAAAATTTGGCTTTAGGATTCCTCCAATTCCCATTGGCAAGCTATACCAAATGCAACTTCGATCGCCAACAGTACTCTGTCAAGTCTAGTCTTGATTTTGCATTGTCTTTGGTTTTAGCTTTGTTGCCCGTAACAGTATGGAACACAGTGTCAAACATGTTCTTTTCAATATGCATGACATCAAAGTTGTGTCAAATGAGGTTGTTTTTCCAATAGGGTAGGTCCCAAAATATGCTTCTCTTTGTCCAATTATGAGTTTGACCATAATCACCAAAGCGTACCTACTGGCCAGTGTCAGTTATCCTGGGAAGGTGACAAAATCTCTCCCATAGTTGGTCCCCAATCAACCTTGATGAGGAGGGATAGAACACTCTTTCTTTCCTCTTAGGAAGTAATTCCTTCTGAAAGTATGATCACGCTCCAAAAATTGACGATGACAGTCAAACCAAAAATTTTTCCTCCCATTGTTCAAATAGAACACTTTTGAATGCTCCATGCAAATAAGGCATGCTAGTTTTCCAGCCATACTCCATCCCAATAACATGCCATATGTAGGAAAGTCTCCAATTGTCCACATCAATGATGCCTACATTAAAAAGTTTTGTTTCTTATAGGCATAATAAGTCGAGACACCATTATTCCACAATTGTTGCAACTCATCTATAAGTGGCTGTATATACACATCAATTTTACTTTTTGGATTGTATGGACCTAGAAAGATCATAGTTAAGAACATGAAAGGGAAAGTCATGCACAGCTCAAGAGGAACATTATAAGGAGTAACAATTACGGGCTAGGAAGAGTAAGGTGTTTTAGATTGGCTAAAGGGAGTAAACCCCATCAGAACACAAAACTAGTCACTGACATTTCGAGGCCCAGCAGCAAAGTCAGGATAGGTGGGATCAAAATGTTTCCATGCTTCTCCATCATGCAGGTGACACAATACACCTTCTTCTCTACGATTTTCCTGGTGCCACCTCATGTGCCTTGCAGTGGTCTCCGAAGCATATAAGCGTTGAAGCCGTGGAATAAGAGGCAAATAATGCATCTTTTTACGTGACACCTCTTTGCAATTATCTTTACGCCTTCTACGTTCTTTATAATGAGGTTTATGGCAAAACTTACATTTCCCCAACTCCTTATCATGCTTCCAATATAACATGCATCCATTAATGCAGCAATCGATTTTTTGGTAAGTAAGACTCAATCCTGGTACTAGTTTCTTTGCGCTATAAAAATCAGAAGAAATCTTGTTTGACGAAGAACAAACTTCATTCATTAGTTGTGCCATACCATAAAAACATCCACGGGGCATATTGTAGTGAGATTTTAAACTCATCATCCTGACAACTGCCACAACACTGTAAGAATATGGCTCACACCTAGGCCATACTGGTTCTTGAGCTAGATTCAACATATCATAGAACCTAGCAACATCCATAATTGGAGGTTTCTTAACATTTTGTTCACCTTCTTGACTAGATCCTAACCCTACAACATCATATACCGTGCCCTGATATCTATTGAATGTTCACAACCACCTGTAGAAGGCCCACTGGTTTGCCCATAATGCACGTCAAAATCACCCCTTCCATTGGCTGAATCCATATCAAAGTCTAAATTAATACGAGGTGCATCCTCCCCATGTGACGTCCAGTACTAGTATCGAGGTTTAAACCCTTACCTCAGAATATGAACATGCACCATATTAGAGACATGGTGTCACTCATTTTTGCACTTCACACATGAACATCTAATAACTCCCTCAGTTAAATATTTCGGTTGCTGACAAGCAAAATTTATAAACCCAGCCAAAACCTTCCAAAAATTCTTCCACATATCTCCGGAGATTTGGAAGAAGCCTATTATACACTCTATCTTTGATGCTCCGGGATTTCCATTTTTCCTAACCAAACTAATGACTTACTTAGTCTGCTGTTAAACAATTAATTTCCAAACAAATATAAGAATATAATTTCATGAAGATTTTCTACATGCATATTATTGTAAAAATTTAGTATATGATAGTAAGTTGACTATTCTAACAAGACAAATATATTTATGTCTTCATGTGATCCTTTATTTAATTACATATATTTATCCTAATCATTACTCTTTCATTTTTTTTTTTTTTTTTTTTAAACCTAACCACCTATACATTGGTTGGGATGGCAAAACTGGGACTTTTAACTAGTGGGATAATAGTATTAGAAAAAACTTGGCAAAGAATAATGAATAAACTGCACTATGCCAATCAAATTAGAAGAGAAGATTACAATCATCTTCAACAGAAGAAAGAAAGTAGTAACTCATCAACCCCAAATTTGTTGTATGGAAATATAGAAAAACTTGGCAAACACAATATGCAAAGACATCCAGGAATTAATGGAGAACCTTGGTAATTGTTTAAGCAATGAAGGAAGTTCACATAGTCAGTTCACATAGTCAGTTCACATAGTCAGTTCGACATAGTCAGTCACATAATGAACGAAGTTCATATAGTCAGTTCGACAATCCAAATCACTTAAACAATATACAAAATAGTACAATAATGCAAATCAGTTCAACAATGATCAGCATCAACTAGAAAGATATGTTCTACAAGGAATAACAAGATGATTTACTTCAAAATATATATACTATGCCTGAGAACCTTGGTAACAATTTTAAGCAATCTAAATCTTTTTCACTTAAATTTGCGTAACAAACATGTATAACAAGTGAAATTGGAAGAATCAATTCAATGTTTATAATTGACCTGTAGAACAAAAGACGACTCATTGAACACAATTTAGGGCATCCAAAAAGGTCAGGAAAAGATTAACACTACTAGGATAGAAATAAATGCAGTTTCTTAGCCATTTTGAAGCCTCTTCTGGACAGCTTATCAATGGGAACTTATAGCACATCTCACTGTCTCGGCCAATTGATTAATTTCTAAGTTAGGGTTAACCAACGCTAATGTCTATTATAATATTAGGAAATGTAATCGGAAAACAAAAGTAACATTAAAATTTCTCTCACCTCCAACAACTACAGTCTATTGTCTAAAAACTACTATAAATAGGAGTCTTCTCCATTACAAATATACACATTTGTGTTAACTCTTTAAAAGAGCATTATTTTCATGAACTTTAGCTTGGGTTTTAATACCAATTACTGAGACAGTGTTTAATAAGTAGGGGTATTTTGATAATTTTAGGCTTTTAGAGTTAAAATATTATTTTTTGTTTTTAATGTTTAAGTACACTTATTTATGTGTTTTATGGTATTTTTATAGGTTTGAAGTTCTTTGGTGGTGAAACAGGATGAAAATGGAACAAAATGGCAAAACCCAGCACTAAGGGCCAGGTGCAGACATCAGTCACACCGGGGTTGCGACCAAAAGTAGGAAAAGCATTTTTCAAGAGTTTATGGATTTTTACGAGTGTTTTTTACCTTCAAATTTGAAAATCCTATTGAACACTATAAATATGTGTCCTAGGGTGTTATAATAAATGAAAAGAGTGAATGTAAGGTAGACATAACATCCTTTAAACCTAGAGTAGCCGTCGTGGTAGAAAATTATCAGAAGAACAAAGTTCATCCCTCTAAGAAGAGATTCACCAAAGAGGAAGATCAAGGATCAAGAGTAAGCTAGTTTTTTTTCCCTTTATCTTTCCTATGTTATTTCAAAGTCTTTCATGTTGTGAATCGATCTTTTGATATATTTAATCCTACAATTACACACTAATTTCATAACTAGTGTTTGTTCGGATTTTATCATGATAATTGATTCCTGAGATTTTATTCATTCTTTTAATTTCACATGTATGGTCGTTTATTTGAATTGATCCTAATGCCTTTAGATTATTGGCCACCATCTAGAGTAAATTGTAACCCTATTTCAAATCGATAGAGGATACTTAGGGTTTGGACGGGTTTAATAGCCTTTGTTAAAAACAATTGCCGATAGGTTGAACCATTTTGTTGGTATGGATAGAAATATACCTACTCATCTTAGGTAGTCATTTAGTGTCACCATTATGAATTAATCGGGGCTTTAATCCACATGACACATAATGGACTATTCGAGCTTAGTAGATTTGCTATGATTTTGTCAAGAACTTGCTACTACCTCAATAACCCTAGATTAGTAAACGAATTGTGAAGTTGAAGGAACAATAAACCAAAGCAATTAATTGGATTGGTAAATAAAGAATAAATCCTGGGTTTAATATCTATTGGTTTCTCATCTACTTATTTAGTTATTTATTTCTTATTTTCAATTTTATTCTACGGTTTTATTATTTAGATTGAGTTTTACATATATCATTCTGGTAATTTTCAATTGTGTTAAGCGTAATCCTCGTAAGAACGATCTTTACTTTCATTGTGTTACTTGTTCGATTAGTATACTTGTGAACGCTCTTTCAATCTATACTAGACTGTGGAAAATATGCTATGTTAGTTCTCTCCCTAATCACAGTCCATATTATTACAACCACTAAACTAAACTATATATCCAAGTAAGTGAGTATAATAGCAATATCTATTCGTGGGTAGTGTTTTGCAACGTCAAACTTACTTAGAGGTCATTATTTCTTAGAGAAGGAATGCCACATCAACCTAGTACAGCACGAAATGTATCACTCCTAAGAAGTGCACTAATTAATGTGTCTCGACCATGAACAGGATTTTCTAATCCTTGAATTAAACAATTGTTGTATTTTATTAATGAATTATTGTTGTGTAACTGTTATCCTTTCTTTGGATAATTTTTCCAACACTAGGTTAAATGGGTTGAAATTAGCTGAGAAGTGTTATAACCTAGGTTACATTTATTAGTCACATGTATTGCACAAGAAAACTATCATTGTCTCTTACAGAACATTAAAATTTGTCCTAAATTAGTATAAATTGGAAAGTTTGAGGATTAAATGAGTTTTGTCTAGAATTTGGGGACCAAGATTGATCATGACCCAAATGTTAGGAGCTGAAATATTATTTTTACCATGTTTGGATCGTGAGATTTAATAGTCAGGCATAATGCACGTGACTTTTTTAATCTATAATTGACGTAATTTTCAAATTTATCCTAAATTTGTAGAAATTGGAATGTTTGAAGACTAAATGTGCTTTGTTTGGAACCTTGGGGAATAAGATGGACTACAACCTAATTGGGGGCAAAAATTGCATTATTTTTCCCACAAGACAATGATTTAGGCAAGTTCTTTGGACGATTTGCACCAAAAAGTTGACCTAATTGTCATTTTATCCTAAATGTCCCCTTTTGAGCTTGTTAGCCATATTCTTCGATTAATCATGCTATTTTAGCCGACTTACTTCATTTATTTTATCCTCTTTCTACCCATTACCTTAGTAGTTAGTATTGGTGGTTCACAACTCAATTCTATTTGATTTATGTTATGAATGGTTAGGAAGGATGTGAGTTTTGTTTGTTGGGGGAAAAGTTGAAGTTATCCATCTTGTTTGATGCAAATTTCCTATGTAATGTTGTAAAAAATGTTGAAAAAAAAGAGAAAAAAAGAAAAGTAAAAAAAGAAGAATAATTCCTTCTAGGTGGAGTTAGTGTTATGAATATAGAAGGACAATTTCTTTTAAGTTGTAATAAATAAGGTACATTTTGACTTCAAAAATGTAGTTGGTTAAATGCTATGGTTGTACAGGGAATGTTCTAGTGGATTATGGCTTGAAGTTATTTACTAACATGTTTAAGGTGATGTAAGCTACTTTTATCCTAAATATGTATCCTACCTTTATCCCTTGGCCTACGTTACAAGGTTTAAAGACCTACTTGATCATTGATTTGAATTCATTTGTATTAGTGAGTATTGTGCGTGTTAATTTCATCCAATATATTTCTCCATTGCTGAATTTTTGTTCAATCGGTTTTTCATTGATTAGTGAATGAATGATATCTTCTTTTATGAGTGGACAGTTAACACTTTCACGATGATGATATGGAGATTGCTTGGAAATGTTCTTTTTTATCCATGTTGAATCCATATCTCTTCATGTTTATTTTTTTCTTTGTTACAATAGTTGACATGTTGAAGAAAGTTAATGTGATTAAATATTTTTATATGTTTGTTTACTTGGGATGAGTAAAAGTTCAAGTTGGGGGATGCGTTAACTCTCCAATGGAGAGTTATTTTCATGTACTTTATCATGGATTTCAATCAAATTCTGAGACTTTGGTTTAATAAATAGGGGTATTTTGCTAATTTTAGGGTTTTAGTGTCAAAGTGTTATTTTATGTGTTTTTATGTTTAAATAGACATATTTATGAGTTTTATGGTTATTTTATACGTTTGAAGTGTTTCAGTGGTCAAACAGGATCTAGATGTGTATAAGAGACAGAGCCCAGTATTAAAAACTTATCATATTTAATCAAGAACCCTTAGCCAAACCTAGCTGAAAGAAATTAAGGCGCAAATGGTCCTAGGAGACATCAGTCATGCCAGGGGCTATGACCAACTCTAAAAGCCTAAAATTAAAAGAAAGAGTATACCAAGTCTCTTATGGGCATCTTTTTGTGTATAAGACTTGTAACCCTATTGAGCACTATAAATATATTTCTGTAAGGTGTTAGAATAAAGGGAAAGTAGTGAACATAACATCTTCTAAAACAAGAGTAGCCATCATGAAAGAAAATAATTAGAAGAACGAAGATCTAAGATCTTGATCCTTCCAAGAAGAGATTCACCAAGGAGGAGGATCCAAGATCAAGACTAATCCTAGTTTTTCTTCATTTGTCTTTCCTTTGTTATTTCAAACTATTTAATGACTGTTAATCAATCTTATGATGTATTTGACAACTCTAGTGAACTAGAGTTATTTTTCTCTAAATTATAGCATTTTGATAGTTTAACTCCCAAATTTTGGGTAAGTAATTAATGATTTAGGTTAATTTCTTTCATATGTGTTTGTATTTCCGTTAGAGAAGATTAAATATGATAAGTTTTTATACAATTTTTAGTTTAATTAACTGCTTAATAGTGTTAATATTATGCAGGTTAAAATTAGAGGTTCGAATCTGGGATGTACCAAACTCAAATGACCAAATTGCAATAATGGAAGAAAGGAAGAATGCTAAGAGGAGAGTCGAGATCGCGATCTCAAACTTTCCATATCGCGATCTTGACTCGGGAAATGGTCTTAATGTATTAGTTTTGAGATCGCAATCTCAATTCGTTCCATATCGCGATCTCGACTAGCTGAGAGTTAAGTTGTAAGGGCAATTTGGTAAATTGTCAACCAGCAAACCCTGATTTTTGCCTTGTATAGCATTACACTATGTAAGCTACTTAAAAATAGAAACTAAGTAAGTTGTAGATAGTTTAGTTAGATTTTAGGATAGTTTAGGATATCTTGAACTCCAAGTTTTCTTCTTTAATAGAAATTTCTCTTTAATTGTCTCTTAGATCTTCTTTTAATTTCTTGTCAAGTTCGAATTTTGATTAGATAATCGAATTGGGTTAATCGCAAGCTTCGCGTAGATATAATTTTTATTTGCTTTCTAGTCTAATTTTGTAAGAATTTCTTTACTTGCAATTTAGGGTTTCTTAAGTAAATTACTTGATAATTTCTTATATTTCTAGTTAGAATTTTCAATTTCTTGCATTAATTTCTAGTTAATTCTCAGTGGGCTTTCTTTATTTTTATCAAAAATCCAAAAATACTTAGATTTCTAGTCGTCTTAACTCTTTCCAATTTCTAGTTTAGAAATGGTTGCTTTTAGTCTTCAAAGACTCTTAATTGTAGCCCTTTTTATTGGGTAATTTGCTTACCTTCAATTTTAGTTTTAATTTGGATAATTTAGGTTAAAATTAAGTGCTTTGGTACTTGCTTTTACTAGAATAGCTTAATTAGTTCCTTAATATCGTAATTAGTTATTAAGGAACTTACTTGCTTTTTAGTTAATCTAGCCTTAAATTAAGTTTTATCGCTTTCATTTAATTATGGTTTTTACTAGAATAGTTCCATCATCCCTTGTTTGATTTTGTTTAACTGCACAAATATCCATAAATCTTGGTAATTGCCTTCCAACAATCCTTGTGGGACGATACCCACTCATCCTAAACCACTATCAACCCTATACACTTGCGGAAGTTAGGTAGAGTATAGTGAATTAGTGTAGTTAACTACACAACTTGCAAGTAGTTTCCTTGTTTAGCAATTGACCTCCAGTTTTGGCGCCATTGCCGGGATTGTCTTCGGTTTTTGGCAAATCAAGCGCTTTACAGTCATGTAGATTAAGCACTTTAGTTTAGTTTAGTTTAGTTGTTTATTTTGTGAATTATTATGTTTATTGAATATCTCGTGGAATCGACGTGGAATTTCAATTGACTATTTGCCTTGGTTGTGTAGTGCATGGTAAGAGGAGCTCAAGAGCCATTCATTTGCTTAGACAAGACAAGGGAAAAAGAGCTAAGAGAACTTAGAAGATTGAGAAGGGTACAACAAAAACTAGAAAGAATCGCAATGGCAAATGCTAATGCTCATCAA
Source organism: Cinchona pubescens (assembly GCA_025175665.1). Taxonomy (NCBI): domain Eukaryota; kingdom Viridiplantae; phylum Streptophyta; class Magnoliopsida; order Gentianales; family Rubiaceae; genus Cinchona; species Cinchona pubescens. Next base: position 103,158 of record JANKKI010000170.1, read on the forward strand.
GGGAATTTAAACATGGAAAACGAATAAGAAAAGGTAGTTGGAAATAGTGGGATTGGTGGCTATGGGAATGGAAATGGCATGAACGGGAATAGAAGGCCATTGAGGGAATATGCTTTACCTAATTTTGATGGGGCGAACTCAAACATTGCATGGATGCCCGTGCAAGCCAACAATTTGGAAATCAAGCAAATCCTGCCCTAGTCCAAATGCTTCAAGCCCATGCCATGTTCGGAGGTGGACCAAATGAGGACCCCTACACACACCTCATGAATTTTGAAGAAGTTTTGAACACATTTAAGTTTAATGGAGTATGCCCGAATTGTGTGCGGATAAGGGTGTTTCCTTTTTCTCTTCGTGATAGGGCAAAGTCATGGTTGCAATCCCACACCCAAGGAACATTCACCACTTAGAACCAACTTGCCCAAGAGTTCTTGGCAAAGTACTTTCCACCCGCAAGAACCGCTAAATTAAGGAATGAGATTACATCGTTCAAACAAGATGTTGGTGAAAGCCTAGGAGAAGCTTGGGAAAGATTCAAAAAGTTCCTAAGAAGATGCCCTCATCACGCCATTCCTTTGTGGCTTCAAATCCAAACCTTTTATAATGGTTTACTTCAAGAGACAAAATCCATTGTAGATGCCTCCGCTGACGGTTCTATCTCATATTAGACTCCGGAAAAAGCTCTAGAGTTGTTACTAAATAGGATGGCATACAACCACTACTATCATGGGCCGATAACTCCACTGGTGGCTCAACACCAAGCTAATCAAGCCAATATAATTAGTGGAGCGTTGAATCTAAACATGCAAGATGCCTTTTTGGCACAACAAAGCATGTTCATGAGTGTGATGAACAACATGGCAAAGGTGTTGGAGAACCTAGGGAAGCCTAATAGTGTAAATGCTATGTCTTCTTCTCTAACTCAACCTAGCATGACATGTGATTTTTGTGGAGGCGGCCATGCAAATGGACAATGTGAGATGCCATATGGAGCTAATGAGAAAATTAATTATGTGGCTAATCAATCTTCATTTTCAAGGAACCAATCCAGAAGTTATGGGAACACATACAATCCTTCTTCGAGGAATCAACCAAATTTCTAATGGAGTAACACCAACAACCAATCCAACCCTCCTTACCAACCAAATCCCCCACCTCAAAATGTCCAACACACTCAAGCCCGGAATTCCTCATCCAGACAGCTCCAACTGCAACATCAAAGAAATTTTCAACCCAACTCATATCAAAATTTCCCCAACCTTCGTTTCAAAACCAACAACAAAGACCTCCTTTCCATTATGCAAATTATTCCTAACCCATGTATCCTGATCAATATGCTCCTAGAGAGAATTTGGGTGAAGAAGGTTGGAAAAGAGAAGCCGAGTGTTTGACAAGAGAATTGGATAAGAAAACGGAAGAGCACAAAAGAGATTATGAGAATTTGAAGGCTTCAACAAGAAATTTGGAGATTCAATTTGGACAATTGGCAAGGTTGAACAATGACAGGCCTTTAGGAAAGCTTCCGAATGACACCATTCCAAACCCTAAGGAGCAATGCAAGGCTACTACCCTTAGGAATGGTAAAGAGTTAGAAGAAAGAGTTGGGAGAAATTCAATGAAGAATGGAGAACAAGAAGGGGTTGAGGATGAAGATAAAGAAAAAAAGAAGTCTTCAAATGGGCAAGACAAAATGATGAATGAGAATCTATTATGCCCAACTCACAAAGCAATGAAGACAAGGATCCTAAGCATCATGAGCCAAAACATGTTAATATGCCATTTCCTCAAAGGCTAAGGGATGAAGAAAAGGAAAAGAAATTCAAGAAATTTTTAGAGATTTTCAAAAAACTTGAAATCAACATCCCTTTCATGGAGGCACTTGAGAACATGCCTACCTATGCCAAATTCATGAAACAAGTCCTTACTTCAAAAAGAAAATTGCATGGCGATGAAATTTTGTGCTTAACGGAGCTTGTAGTGCACTACTTACAAAGAAGTTTCCACCAAAGCTCAAAGATCCCAGTTCATTTTCTATACCTTGTGAGATTGGGGGTTTACAATTTGGAACAGCATTATGTGACTTTGGAGTTTCAATAAATCTCATGTCTTTTGGAGTATTCAAGAAGCTAAATGGAGGTCAATTGCTAAAAAAGGAACTACTTGCTATAGTTTTTGCATTTGATAAGTTTAGATCATATTTGATTGGACCTCAAAGGTAATTGTTCACACCGACAACTCCACATTAAAATATTTTTTTTCTAAGCAAGATGCCAAGCCACGTTTATTGAGATGGATACTTTTGTTGCAGGTGTTTGATTGGGAGGTGGTCGACAAAAAAGGTATGGAAAACATGGTAGCCGACCATCTGTCAAGAATTGAGGCATCTAGACTTGTCAATCTTGAAGAAGGGATAATAAATGAAGAATATCCAATTGAGAAGTTGTTTGAGGTGAAGGAGGTGAGTCCATGGTATGCGGATATTGTGAATTATCTTGTGGCAAGGATAGTACCAAAGATGCTAAACATCAATGAGAGGAGGAAATTCTTTATGGAACTTAAACATTATTTTTGGGAAGAACCGTATTTGTTCTGAAAGTGTAATGATCAAGTCCTAAAGGGATGTGTTCCGGAATGTGAAGTATTCGATGTATTAAGACATTGTCATTCATCTCCGATTGGGGGGCACCATAGAGCTCAACGGACGGCCCTCAAGGCTCTCTTACAAGGTGGTTTATATAAGCAAACTATGTCAAAGGGTGGGTAATATTTCAAGGAAACATGAAATGCCCTTTCATGGCATTATTAAGTTGGAGGCATTTGATGCATGGGGGGATTGATTTCATGGGACCTTTTCCGGTCTCATACTCCAATAAGTACATTTTGGTTGCGGTGGACTATGTGTCGAAGTGGGTTGAAGCAATTGCTACTCCAACCAATGAGGCCAAGGTGGTTACTAAATTCCTTCGCAAGAAAATCTTTTCTCGATTTGGAGTTCCTCGGGCTATCATTAGTGATGGGGGATCATATTTCAAGAATTCTCAATTTGAGGCATTAATGACAACATATAGGGTGAAACACAAGGTTACTTTAGCATATCACCCACAAACATCGGGTCAAGTGGAGGTGTCAAACTGAGAATTGAAGAGAATCCAAGAGAAAACGGTGAATAATGCTAGGAAAGATTAGGCATTGAAGTTAGATGACACTTTGTGGGCATATGCTTCTCGTATGGCATTTAAAACTTCCATAGGCATGTCTTTGTACCGTATTGTATATGGAAAAGCATGTCACTTGCCGGTGGAACTTGAACATAGGGCATATTGGCCATAAAGAACTTGAATTTTGAGTTGAAGGAGGCATATGAAAAGAGAATGCTTGATTTGAATGAGTTGAATGAATTCCAGAGGGAGGCATTTGAAAATTCTTTAATTTATAAAGAGAAGACAAAGGCATGGCATGATAAGTATATCCAAAGGAAGGAATTTAAAGTCAGTGATTTGGTGCTCCTTTATAATTCAAGACTCAAGTTATTTCCAGGAAAGCTTAAGTCAAGATGGAGTGGTCCCTTTGAAGTGGTCCAAACCTTTTCTCATGGAACGGTGGAAATAAAGGGGAAAGAGGGAGCTTTCAAGGTCAATAGACATCGGCTTAAACCCGACCTTAGAGGAATCATTGAAGGTGGATGAGAAATCGTCCGATTAACACAAGAATGAGGGTCATGCCATAGTCAAGCTAGTGACTATAAAAGAGCGATTCTAGGGAGGCAACCCAAGTCTTTAATTTAGTTGTTACTGCCTTCTTTTGGTTTGATTTTTAATTGGCTTTATTTTGAGTAAATTGGTTTGAATTAGGTCAGAATTTTTGTCTAAAAAAAAATTTTGAGTTTTTGAGTTGAATAAATGGTGCTAAAGAATGAGTGAAAATTGTCATCCTAACTTGTGAATTTTTTGTTTGTAGTTTATCCTTGCAAATGGAGAAAAGTGATCAAGAGTGGAGCAATTTCAGCTAAGTGTGAAAAATTCACTTTGCAAAAGTAGAGCTATCGCGATCTCAAACTCAAACTTCTGGAGGGCAGAATGGTCATTTGGTCGAGATCACGATCTCAACTCCAAACTTCTGCTAAGACTATTTTTGCACCGAGTTGAGATCGCGCTCTCAATTCAGTCGAGATGGTGATACCAAAATCGAGATCGCGATCTTGAAGTGCATAATCGTTTTAAATACCACTTCTTCTTCTTCTCTTTTCATAAAATTCCCTATTCTTCTTCTGTAAACCGAAATCCCCAACCCCAATCCCTCAAAATTCTTCCCTCACTTTCACTAAAAATCACTTTAAACTCCACACCCATCACTAATATCATTCTAATTTCCTCTAGGAACATCAAAGCTAGCATCTTTTTGAGAATTTTTTAAGAAATTTGGACTTCATGGGGGGGTTGATACACAAGCAACTTTTGGGAAAATTTCAATCCAAAAAACAAATGGGTAATATCCTTCCTAGGATTCTTAGTTTTAATTTATAAATTGTTAACGATAATTTTGGGGTTTTGTGGATTAATTTGTGGTGAACATGGTACTCAATTGTTGAATTTTGGACAATAATTGATGTGAATTTATTTTAGGAGAATTGTGATATTGATTTGTCCAATTGTTGGAATTATTGGCTTGATTTTTGATTGGAATTGATTTGGAATTGAAATACTTGGAGAATTGTTGGAAATTGTTGATTGTGATTTTGTATCTCAGATAAGTTGTGGTTCTTGATTGGGGGTTGAATTCTTAAGTTGTTGATTGAATTTTGTTGATCAAAAATAACTAGAGGGGTTTATGGCAGTGCTGAAAGAAGAGTTAGAATGAGAGAAAGAGGAACCGGGTCTAGGAAAACGAAGTCCGGAGAGGGTACTAGTGAAGAGGTGGGTTCGGAGCAACCGTTTGAGAGAGGTGAGCAAATTGAACCTCAATTCTCGAGTGATAGGGCTCAGCAATTGTACAAGAATAACGAGAAGCATGAGATGATTAGAGAACGAAATTTTGACTGTCTATGCATTGGGAAATTTATGAAGATGCTAGACGAGCTATAGAGGAACAAATTAGGTCACGGCATTAGGAGAGTTTTAACACTCAAGTTGACCCCGGGGCTACCCAACTAGTCAAGGAATTTCATTACAACTTATGTGAATTAGAAGATGGTAAGGCGCGCATACGGGGGGTTTTAGTAGATTTTAGTACTGATGTGATCAATGCATATTTCAACATAAATACCCGTACCTTCTAGTCAATACTTGGGATTTTTGAATAATAAAAATAAGGACATGAATGCAATCAAAAATGCCATTTGTGATAGAAGGGTAGATTGGATTAAGAGTACTTTGTCTGCCACTGGGTTAAAATTTACTCATCAAGGACTCTCATTAGTGGCTAAGCTATGGTTTTATTTTGTCAGTAGCCGCATTTGGGGGTCCAATGCTGTGAGCTTTATCCAAAGGGATAAAGTACTCTTAGTTTATACCATCATGACTGGGATCCCGGTGAATGTTGGTAACCTTATTTGACAGGGGTTTTTGGAGAGTGGTAGGTCTGGATGTCCTATATTTTATGCCCTTAGTCTAATTCACCATCTTTGCACCATAGCAGGTTGCCCGATTGGTCAGTTGGAACTATTGACACATCCTAGAGGAAGGATTAATCGGGAATCTGTCTATAAGATGGTGAGAGAATATGAAAAGCACCACCAGGAGAAGCACCCTACCCAACCACAACCATAGCCAAAGTCACCACCACCTCAGAGAGTTTCAATGATTCTGATACCCCCAGGTTTGATATTTAATGCTCCAATAAATGAAGAAGAAATGAATGATCTACAAGGATACTGGTCATATAGTCAAATGGTGATGCACAACAACTTGACCGTTATCGGGGAAGCTTTAAAGATTACTTCATTAGGCACTTGGGTACAGCCACCCTCACCTTCGGCATGGCACTTTGGTCCACCTCGTGGACAGTACTACACACCACCGGCGACTACCACACATCTTGAGGGATCTAGCTACGCGGGTGCGACCGGAGGGGACATGGATGATGATCATGAAGAGGCCCAACCTAGTGACGCTGAAGAGGGCCAAGAAGAGATGGAATGAGGAGATGAAGCCACCATTTGCTTGAGCATGGACAAAGACCAACCGTGATCACTGGATGATTTTATGGATGATAATAATTCTCTCTGTTTTTATTGATTGAACACCATAACTTTTGATATTACTTTGGATTACTTTTGTCTTTACTTTTAGTCTTTGGAATTGAAGTACTTTAGTTTTTCTTTTTAAGTTGTTTAGCTAATGGCCTTAAGCTGACGCCAAGTTGCTAATTATTTTGATGCTTTATGGATTGAATCTCTTTTGGAATCTCATGTTTGACACTTGGTGAAGTTTGGTCATTGCTTAATAAAAGTAGAGTGGCTAAAGGCCCTAAGCTGATGCCATCTTTGCATTAGTTGATGAGTTGAATTGAATGCTAATTTTGTTTTAAGCTTGAATGGTGAGATGCATGGCACAGATTATCACTCTTAGCATTTCTACCCAATTTTAGTTCTTAGTTTATAATTATATATGATTTGAGTAGTTTTTGTTATTTTTGGGTATGTCTTTATGTTTAATTTTGGGTGAGTGGAAGGATGATTTATTCATCAATTAGAATAAAAGAGACAAGTTTGGGAGTGTCTATTTCTTTGTGTTGGGAACGGTTATTTTATACATATTATTGCCACTTGATGTTTAATGGATATAAGAAAAATTGATCAATTAGGTACTCAATGATGATAAATTTTGATGTTCAATGCTTTGTGATTGAAGTATATGATTGATTCATTTCAAGAATTTTTGTGTGAGTGAGCAATTCATTTGCAACATAAAGAATTCATAAACTTAGCATTACTATTTTTCAAAAAGAAGTGCTGAAATTTTAGGAAAAATTATTTGAAATGTTGTTTCTTATCAAATCACTTATATTATGTGGTTGGTGAATTATCTTTTGGAAAGAAATGAGTTAAATGAAGTAGAAGGAATTTTGGGACATTTTGTGTGTTTGCATAGGGAATGTTCTTCTAACTTGAGAATAATTGATATTCGAGATTAATTTTTGGTACATTTCACTCATTTTCCTTGGTTTAGGGCCGAAAAAAAATATTAGGAATAAGGCGAATACGGGATTCCGACATGTACCCATGTTGTTTCTCCGAATTAAGCCATTAGATCAATGCGTTTTAATATACCAATAAGTTAATGAGTAAATGTATTAGTTTGTAATACTTATCATTAATCTCACATTACTTATTCCTTGTTTGAGGTTTATTCCCGAAATGTGTGACATTTACATTTAAGTTGATTCCTAATTGAACTTCTATTTTCATGATGCTTAGTCGAGATAGTTGACTAACTTCATAATATTTGTGATTTGAGAAGTAATGATGTTTCAAATGAAAAGAACCAAAACTTTTGGTAATTTTTTTTCAAAACTTGATTGCTTTGTTAGGTAGAATTCAACTTTGAAAGGACAAAAAAGAAATGATTAACCACACTAATTCATCTATACTCTACCTAACTTCCGCAAGTATACGGAGTTGATAGTGGTATAGGATGAGTGGGTATCATCCCACAAGGATTGTTGGAAGGCAATTACAAAGATTTATGGATATTTGTGTAGTTAAACAAAATCAAACAAGGGATGATGGAACTATTCTAGTAAAAACCATAATTAAATGAAAGTCTTAAAAACTTAATTTAAGGCTAGATTAACTAAAATGCTACCTTAGCAAGTAAGTGAAAATGCCTAATTACGATATAAAGGAACTAATTAAGCTATTCCAGTAAAAGAAAGTAAAGGAAAGCACTTAATTTTAACCTAAATTATCTAAATTAAAACTAAAATTGAAAGCAAGCAAATAAAAAGGGCTACAATTAAGAGACTTCGAAGACTAAAAACAACCATTTCTAAACTAGAAATTGGAAAGAGTTAAACTAGAAATCTAATTATTTTGGATTTTTGATAAAAATAAAGAAAGCCCACTAAGAATTAACTAGAAATTAATGCAAGAAATTGAAAATTCTAACTAGAAATGCAAGAAATTATCAAGAACCCTAATTTACCTAAGAAACCCTAAATTGCAAGTAAAGAAATTCTTACTAAATTAGACTAGAAAGCGAATAAAAATTATATCTACGCGAAACTTGCGATTAACCCACTACGATTATCTAATCAAAATTTGAACTTGACAAGAAATTAAAAGAAGATCTAAGAGACAATTAAAGATACAATTTCTATTAAAGAAGAAAACTTGGAGTTCAAGATATCCTAAACTATCCTAAAATCTAACTAAACTATCTACTACTTACTTACTTTCTATTTTGAAGTAGCTTAAATAGTGTAATGCTACACAACATAAAAATCAGGGTTTGCTGGTTGACAATTTACCAAATTACCCTTACAACTTAACTCTCAGCGAGTGGAGATCGCTATATGGAACAATTGAGATCGCGATGTCGACTCTAATACACTAAGACCATTTCCCGAGTCGACATCGCGATATGGAAAGTTTGAGACCGCGATCTCGACTCGGAAAATTGTCTTACTGTATTAGAGTCAAGATCACGGTCTGAAACAGTCAAGATCGCGATCTCGACTCTCCTCCCAGCATTCTTCATTTCATCCATTTTTCCTATCTGGTCCCTTGAGCTTTGTTCCTTCCAACTTCCAACCCTTAATTTTTTAACCAGCATAATATTAACACCATTAAGCACTAAATTAATATAGAATTTTAAATAAAAACTTATCAAATTTAACAAGAACGGAAATACAAACACATATAAAAGAAATTAACTAAAGTCTTCAATTACTCACCTAAAATTCGGGATTTAAACTATCAAAAGGCTATAATTTAGAGGAAAATAACTCCAGTTTACTAGAGTTATCATAAGGTTAGTCCAAATTAATTAGCACATGACAGATAATTAAGAATCCACAATTTGATAATGGTTTGTCATCTGATATAAATATGACCACCACAAGTAAGTAATTCAATTCAAAATAAAATTCCTTAGTAGTTTGATATTGTCTAATATTAATATTATTTTTTAAGGCAAAAAATACGGGAGTTTATATTTTACCCTCCTTACAAAACATTTTGTCCTCAAAACTTGAGCACTGTAAAAGAGAAACATGCACCTTGCTCTTTTAGCCCCTTCTAGCTTCCATGTGCTTCTCTCATATCTTGATTAGCCTATTGAACTTTTACATATGGAATCATACTTTTACTTAGTCCTTGTTCATGGTTGATGGTTCTTAGTGGTGATTCTTCATAAGTCAAATTTCTCTAATGTCCAACGATTAAGACTTAATCACATAATTTGAGCAAAGTATATACTTTTGCAATTGTAATACTTGAAATACATTATGCACTGTTGACAAATTAAGTGTTGAAACTTAACTAATGCGCTAGTTTTCCAACTCATTCTGATATCTCAAATAGTCTTACTTATTGAGAATTTAACCCAAATAATCTTAACTTTCTCCAATATCTTTATCATTAAATCGAATTCAGACATCAATTTTTTTTTCATCAACTCAATTTCAATATAGTAGGCATCTACTCTTTCGTCTATATAACACTCTGAAAGTCATTCTAATCTTGCTTAACTCTACTAGTTTAATAATCGATCTTAATTTCCTCCAAAATCTAATTCTTATGGGAGTCTCAAGATTGTATATTGCAAGAGTGCTCTAGAATTGATTGTACATTTCTAGATTGTATAATACAACATTTCAAATCCTTTATCTCATAACCTTTTTGTACCACCAAATAAGAAGTAAAAATACCGGTCACGGTCTAGCATTATGCTCACAAGTACTCCATGAAAATTCACAATTTGACCCACACATCACTCCACTATCTTTTCCAACATGGAAGCACTTCTTAGTTACTTCTTATGTCCCCAGACATAAACTATCCTATCTAACTTATAAGAATAGTAATTTTAGTCAAATCATTATCGTATGGTAATTCTATCCACTATCTTTGCCTCATATTCAATTCCTCTTGAGTGTACAGATACTTCAGTCTTTTATGATCTGTAATCACTTCACCTTGTTCGTCATATATAACCGCCAATTTTAAATCATGCGTTGAGTAACTCTTCACATAGGGGTTTAATTGCCTTAATGCGTAAATAATCACCTTATCATTTGCTTCAACACAAAATGTAATCCATCTTTAGTTGCATCATTTTAAATCACAAAACCTCTAATTCCGAATAGTAAGTCTCAAACAGGTGTCTTTATGAGATCTCCTTCTTCAAATTTGAAATCTCCTTTCTCATTCCAACAATTACACAAATTATACCTTCTTTTATATAACCCGCTTAATGGTATTATAATAGTTGAAAACTATTCAATGAACTTGCGGTTTAACTAGCTAAACCGAATATGTTTATTGCCTTAATAACGCTTGTAGACTTTGGTCAACCCGCTTATCCTCGATCTTTTTAGGCTCTATAAAATTCCATATATAGAAATTACATGTTCTTGAACAGTTACACTTGATAACCAAAATCCGTACTTTTAAAGATAGCGCAAAACTTACCATTCTTTTTTTTTTTTTTTTCAAATACCAAGAACTTCTCCTAGATACTTCTCATGGGTTTCTTACTTAGGAAATAAATCAAAATATTATCAATAAATAGTTTTAGGTCTTTTCTAGAAAAATTTCTTTTAGTATTTATTGATAATATGAGTTCATTGGTCAAGTATGGGAAACCCAAGATGTGTATAAGAGACAGATGTCCAAAAGCATTCTTAGGTATTCCAACCTCTTTAATTTTTAATTCATGATTTGCAATACCTTCTAACCCTTAAGTTAATCAACTAAATCATCAATTATAGGGAGAGGAAACTTATTCTTAATAGTAATCTTGCTCAATTCCCCACAATCAATATACAATCTCAGACTCCCATACTTCTTCATGAACTACATGGGTGGTCCCCAAATTGAAATACTTAACCTAATAAATTTCTTAATCAATAATTTCTTGTAATTATTCATTTAGTTCCTTATAGGTAATAGAGTCATCCAATATCTTTTACATTTGCTTCAAAACACAATGTAATAATCTTTAGTCGCATCATTTTAAATCACAAAACCTCTAATTCCGAATAGTAAGTCTCAAACAAGTGTCTTTATCTCCTTCTTTAAATTTGAAATCTTCTTTGTGTATTCCAACAATTACACAAATTATACCTTCTTTTATATAACCCGCTTAATGGTATTATAATAGTTGAACTATGTAATTATTCAATGAACTTGTAACAATAACTATATAAACCGGTTACGCTTATTGCCTTAATAACGCTTGTAGACTTTGGTCAACCTGCTTTGTCCTCGATCTTTTTAGGCTCTATAAAATTCCATATAGTTGAAAATTACATGTTCTTGAATAGTTACACTTGATAACCAAAATCCGTACTTTTAAAGATAGCGCAAAACTTACCATTCTTTTTTCTAGATTTTTTCAAGAGACAAGCACTTCTCCTAGATACTTCTCATGGGTTTCTTACTTGGGAAATAAATCAAAATATTATCAATAAATACTAAACACAAATTTTTCTAGTTGAGACCTAAAACTAATCCTTGAATCTTGCAGGAGCATTGGTCAAATCAAAGGATATCACCAAAATTTTATAATGTCCACATTGCGTCCAAAAAGCACTCTTAGGTATTCCAACCTCTTTAATTTTTAATTCATGATTTGCAATACCTTCTAACCCTTAAGTTAATCAACTAAATCATCAATTATAGGGAGAGGAAACTTATTCTTAATAGTAATCTTGCTCAATTCCCCACAATCAATATACAATCTCAGACTCCCATACTTCTTCATGAACTACATGGGTGGTCCCCAAATTGAAATACTTAACCTAATAAATTTCTTAATCAATAATTTCTTGTAATTATTCATTTAGTTCCTTAAAGGTAATAGAGTCATCCAATATGGTGCTTTACATTTGCTTCAAAACACAATGTAATCCATCTTTAGTCGCATCATTTTAAATCACAAAACCTCTAATTCCGAATAGTAAGTCTCAAACAAGTGTCTTTATCTCCTTCTTTAAATTTGAAATCTTCTTTCTCACATCAACAATTATAAGAGACAGCTATTATACCTTCTTTTATATAACCCGCTTAATGGTATTATAATAGTTGAAAACTATTCAATGAACTTGTAACAATAACTAGCTAAACCGAATACGCTTATTGCCTTAATAACGCTTGTAGACTTTGGTCAACCTGCTTTGTCCTCGAGATTCTTTTTAGGCTCTATAAAATTCCATATAGTTGAAAATTACATGTTCTTGAATAGTTACACTTGATAACCAAAATCCGTACTTTTAAAGATAGCGCAAAACTTACCATTCTTTTTTTTTTTTTTTTCAAATACCAAGCACTTCTCCTAGATACTTCTCATGGGTTTCTTACTTGGGAAATAAATCAAAATATTATCAATAAATACTAAACACAAATTTTTCTAGTTGAGACCTAAAACTAATCCTTGAATCTTGCAGGAGCATTGGTCAAATCAAAGGATATCACCAAAATTTTATAATGTCCACATTGCGTCCAAAAAGCACTCTTAGGTATTCCAACCTCTTTAATTTTTAATTCATGATTTGCAATACCTTCTAACCCTTAAGTTAATCAACTAAATCATCAATTATAGGGAGAGGAAACTTATTCTTAATAGTAATCTTGCTCAATTCCCCACAATCAATATACAATCTCAGACTCCCATATTTCTTCTTCATGAACTACAATGGGTGGTCCCCAAATTGAAATACTTAACCTAATAAATTTCTTAATTGATAATTGCTTGTAATTATTCATTTAGTTCCTTAAACGCATTCGAGTCATCCAATATGGTGCTTTACATAGTGGCATAACCTCGCATACCGAGTTTATCCCAAGTTCAATTTCTCTATCCTAGTATTGTACGTAATTCTTCCAAAATTTCTTTGAGTTTCACTCATTCCTCTTGGGTGTCTACCACATAATCTGAGTATACTTCACATACTTTTTTAATTATTACTTTACTTGCTTGCACTGTACTCAATAACTTTTTTTATTTTTTGGAGATGACAACCTTTTACCCATATTGCCCTAATAAATTACTTCGACCCATTAGAAAAGATCTCATATGTACACCTCAGCATCATATTTACATAACCAATCATTTCTAAGATATCATCAAAATCACTCAAACTAATTGGACCAATTTACTTTTAGATTCCTTTCCTTATATTTTTCTACAATCACAGTCATACAGTAATTCTCAAATAAGATTTCAAAATACAGTTGTCCGAAGTATATACACATAACATTCTTCTAGCCACTCAGGTAGTACCAAAAATGTTCCCACAAATTATCAAGTTTTGAGTTGTAAGCATTCATCAATTTTTCCTAAAATCCTATATTTACCAACTTGGATTGAGTCCTACTATGTAATTTCACATTAATAGGAACAAATCTTCCTAATACCACAAACATATATGAGTACTCCATAACCGACATGTTAGGTGCTTGACTCAAAATTTCTATCTAGTAGATCCCATAATAGACAATATCTCTTAAATCAGGTATCAATTTATGGAAAAATTATAGTTTATAAAAAATTGAAATGTGAAAAAAGTAAATCATGTTTTATTGAAAAATTACAGTTTTACAAAATATGACACAAACAAAATCCTTTTGAAAATAAAAGAATGTGTAACAAATAAATCTTACTTTCATCAAAACAATACATAATGTTTTCTAGAACATATCTTTATAGATACAATAACAAAACACCCAAAATAAATAAAATATCAGACCAAAATCACAAATAGTTCTAAAATTTCAAACATTAACATATTATTGTATTCTTAATCTCTTTACCCATGATCATTCTCCAAAGTTCCTAAAAACATTATTCTTACCATATTCTTTATTCTCATAAAGGTGCAATCTTGATATTTCACTAACTTTTTAATCTCATTCTTCATCTTTTTCCTAGGGGCATTTCTGATCTCAACTTAAAAATTTGACACAACAAAAGTTAACCCTAAAATTGAAATCTAATTACACACATCAATTCCTTGAAAGTTTTCTACCTTTCTTCACATTTGTCCTTCAATTCCAAATATTCCTAATTTGCTTCTCTTATCCATAATACCTTCTTCTCCATACCTTTATCAAACTAACTCTAATACACATACTCTAAATCATTTTCCTAATTAGTCTCAATCTTAAAATATTCAAAATCATCAAAGTTACTTAAAGCTCTATATTCTAATCCTTATTAATGGTTGCTTATAGATCCTAAACAATAGCTCTGATACTACTTAAACTATCACGCCTCAAGCCTGCATACTTCGACACGTGGCAGCTGTCGTACCCTCAACCCTTAAAGGCACAAGGCACAAAAATAAAACACAATCAAAATAAGTTCATTAAAATACTAATAAATTCATAACAATTAATTATCAACTGTCTCGAATATGCAGCTAAGAATATATAAACTAAACTGTCCAATGTTTGGAATCCAAAATATCTTAATATTTCTCTAATTTTTAATCAATTAATAATACTAACTTTTCTTGGACATTGGAAGTTCAATCGTTAGTATGCACCAAATTCTTAGATATATGATCATCCTCTTACCATGTCTAATTATGCTAAAAAACTATTATAATGAGGTGAGCGACAAGTAGCTCTGCAAGAAGCTAATACCACCTTACTAGATCAAACATGTTACATATATACTTGTTTTACAAAGTTTTATCACACATTCACATAGAAGTATTTCAAAAAAAAAATTATTACAAATCAAAGTAAAAATCTTATTTCACATAATGGCAAAAGTTTCTTTCCAAAATGTCCTTGCAAAAATAATACGTACATACTTTTAGAGTAAGTGGCATTATATTAAAAGTTTACAGAACAGATTTCACAGAGATCAAAAGTTCAAAATTAAAATGAGAATATCATAATTAGAATTCATAATCAGAGTTTTGAAATTCAGAATCAGAAAGCTAGAGTCAAATTCATAATCTGAGTTTCAAAGTTCATATCATGGTTCATTATAGGCTCATAAAACAAACACACTTAATAAGCTCAACCTAATGCTAAGAGAACTTACTAGAAAACGTTATCAAGGGATCCGACCAAAACTTATCTAGACTCAAAAGTAGAATACCAGGTTTTAGTCACGTAGACAAAATACCAGCTCTTTGTTCACCAGGATAGAAATTCTCAACTATAGTCCCTACCTACTATTCAGGGTTATCTTAAGAATCTTGGTTCGTTATAAGGTAATGGCCGAGCAAATATTCCAATCATATACATGTGAAATAATCATACAAAGTTCCAAAAATAATGCCACTTATATAAGTTCATAATGTCAAACAATTCAAGTATCCATGTAAGGTCCAAATTTCATAACAAAAATAATATTTTTAATTGTTAACATTTGATGCAAAAATAGTTTTTGAAAACACAAAGAGGTGGTAACCACTAACTTCGATGTAGCAAACACAAACTGTAGTAAGAATCTAACTAATTCCCAATACAAAAATTATCACGTATTACTTAAATACAATTGCAAAATAACCCAACTTGAATATATATTATCATGCCATCTACCAAAATATTCAAGACCCAAAATATTCTATCAAAAATTATATCTCAAAGTCCATTAATTTAGAAAAAATATTATTTCTTAAAAAGAATACTAAATCCAATCATTTACTTTATCACAAAATATTTATCATATTTATTCTTGCATAAAGTATTATTACAAAACCACTATGCTTTTACTTATTCCAAAATATTTAGTCATGTTGATATCACAAGAAAATAATTTTTCAAAATATCCAAAAATATAACATCCAAAACATTATCATTACTACTAGTACTTCAAAAGTGTCTTATTTGGTTGCTACAAAAGCTGTCTTTTAGGGAAAAATATAATTTTAGCCCCGAAATTTTGGATCATGATCCATCTTGACCTCCAAAGTTTCAGGCAATACACATTTATCAAACATTCTAGATGTGTATAAGAGACACATATTTAATTAAATTTGTTTTCTATCCTGGGATAAAACACTTCCCAACCTATTTAAAACTCATTTAATCATACTTTCACTTTTTCCTCTGACTATCAACATCTAACCATTCACCATTCTTATCTACATTATAACACTTCCCGTGCATGTGACTGTTAAATCTAATCTGGGTTATAACACCTTTCAACTAATTTCAACCCATTTAATCTTGTGTTGAAAAAGTTATATTCAAAGAAAGGATAATAATAACACAATAATAATTCACTAATAAATTAAAACAATAGTTTAATTCAAAATTAATCTTGGAATTATAATAAAACAATAATAGTTCACTTTGTACAGTATAATAAGACTCATTTATTGAGGTTAATCTTTTTAATATTTGCTAAAGTTGGTGTATTAAATATAAACTCAATATTTAGTTGCAAATGTTGAACAAGATTAATTGACAAATATATTAGTTCAAATTTATGCTTCATGTGCTCATAAGTAATTTTATAATATTTTTAAATTAGTGAAGTACGATTTTTTTGTTGTTAAATTTTTTAAATATTTTAAAATATCAATCATTGACGAATTTTATCGTCACAACTGTTATTCTTAGCAACATATTTTTGATCGCTAAATTTAGAAAAAAGAAAAAAAAGAAAAAAAAATAAGAAAACATGTCGCTAATTGTGGTTAATAATATTTCAAAACCAAATTTAGTAACCAATTATCCGTCGTAGGAATTTTGTCAGTAAAATTGTTGCTATATTTTATTGCCGAGGCATTTTCGATGGATGGACTTTGTCGTCCAATCCATCAGTAAATTGTTTAGCCATGGATTTTATCAAAAATCTGTTGGTAAATCTATCGCTAAATGGGTTGAAATTAGTAAGAAAATATTATGACATCAATTTTAAAATTGGTGAATGGTTACTTACTAATTGATAGTCAGGGAAAAAATAAAAATATGGTTGAATCGGTTGAAATTGGTTGGGAAATACAGATATCCCTGGATAGATTTGACTTTTTTCATTTGTAATTGACAAAATTTTCATCTAGATGTGTATGTCAGTGACTTTTTCCATTTCTAATTGACAGAATTTTAAATTTGTCCTAAATTGGTTGAGATTGGAAAGTTTGAAGACTAAATGTGTTTTGCCTGAAACTTTGGGAACCAAGATGGACCACGATCCAAATTTTGGGGGTTAAAATTGTATTTTTTTTTTCCTTGTCTTTTAATACCCAGTAATTACTTACAAGTTGGAGGTTTGCTCAATGCAGTTTCACAGGCCTTTCTAATGGTTATCACTGGTAAGAATGATTACAATATTTCTCAATTGGGAGTTTTGGTTCTGCCCAATCAAATGCAGCTTAAATTTTCCACTATAAGTTGGAAGGCACCACCTCCAGCTTTCTTCAAGCTTAAAATGCTGATGGAGTGTCTAGGGGAATCTAGGCTTATTAGCAGGAAGAAGAGCAATCAGGGACTCAAATGGCTATCTTGTAGCTGCGTTTTCTTCCTTTTATGAAGGTATTCGTACAAAGCTATTTGCAAAATTGATGGCTCTACTTGAAGGGCTAAATCTTTGTCATAAATTACATATTCAGAATTTGATCATTGAAGTAGATTTCATGGTTTCATTGAGTATCATCACTAACAAAATTAAACCTCATTGGCAGCTGGATAAACTAGCCCAAGGAATTCAGCTCGAGCTCTCTAAGTTGAGTATCACAGTTTTGCATGTCTTGAGGAATGGAAACAAGCTAGCAATGTTTTGGCCAATACAAGTCGTAATGAGAGGTGCAATACTATATATGACAGCTCTTCACTGCCCATTTTAGCTAGAGGAATCCTTAGATTGGATAGACTCTCGTATGTTTATCTTAGGGTTTCTTCTAAACAAAGCAACTAGTGTTAGGGTTTATTCTGTAAACTCTAATTTTAAGGAGATTTTGGTATTAAGTCCTACCTCTTATGTAATATTTTTACATTTTAATAAAATTTGGGAATGCCTTCCTTCACCCCTTTATTTTATCCAAGGAACTAGTGGTTAGCCAAAAAAAATACTTACATTAAAAGTGTACAAGTTTCTAGTCTAGAATCATATTACATTTGACTAAAGGACTTGCTATGTAATCATCTAGAATATTTCCAAAATCAGACTACATTCCCGATATCATCTTTCTTTTCCTTTTTGTTTTCTTACAACTACTAGTGTTACTACCATTACTGCTACTGCTACTTCCATCTCCAAGGTTACAGCACCTTTCCAAAACCAAACTAAAGCCAACTCCACAGCCAAACAAACACCACCCGCCATTTAAGAAACCTCTTCTTTTTCAAAAAAAAAAAAAATTCCAGAAAATTCTTAGTTAAGTTATGCAAAATAAATTCAGAAATTAAGTCCTTATCCTTTTGAAATAAATTTTCACCCCTGTCTCTTATACACATCTAGATGTGTATAAGATGTGACAGCAATTTAGAGAACTAATTGTACATACCTATGTACAATGATTTTCTCTAAATTGAATGGTAGTCCGTCTCTATCGATGCCCCACCAAATTTCTAGCAAAACAAATAAAGTTTAAACCTTTGACAAAACCTCCTATTTATATTATCGAGTCTCAAAAGTTCTCCAACTCTTGGTCTTATAATATAGCTATTTTTCTTCCGATGAATCCTATTGGTATTTGGTCACTTAAGTTGGCTAAAAATTTAGTCAAAATTAATTATGAAAATTAATAAATAATTGGCAAAAGACTTGTACTTTAAGTGGAAAATATTTTTAGTCAAAAGGTTTGTCCAAATTAATTAACACATGACAAATTATAATCCACAATTATGATAAGGATTGGTAATCTCATACAAATATACCACCCAAATAAGTAATTCAATTCAAATAAAATTCCTCAGTAGTTTGATGTTATCTAATATTAATATTGTTTTTTAACGCAAAAATTACAAGGGTTTACAGTTGACCTCTTTGATCTCAGCATGATCAAACTTTTTTTTACCCATGACCTCTTCCACTCGGATTCATGGTATTTTTCCCATTCATTGCTCGACTACAAGAAGGACAATTTCATCTCTTGCCTAGATCAAACCTTCACCCAACACCATTAAATTAAATGTTGATGGTCCTCATTGGAAAACCTAGGCCAAGCAGCAGCTACAGAATCATTTGAAATTCTCATAGACATGTTTTTTGGGTTTTCTCATCACTTGGTAATGTCACTAGCATGGAGGCAGAATTCCACGCTTCATTGAAGGGGCTACAACTTTGTCAACAACATAATCTATAGGATGTTTCTACTGAAGCTGATTCTTTAGCTTTAGTTAAAATGTCAATTAGAAGCATAACCTCTTGAGCACCCTGGAGTTTGGATTTAATATTGCAATACATTCAGGACCTTATTACTCAAGGACACCGCACTCTTAGTCATATAGTTGGATTGCACGCCCAAAGATCCATATCATATGGATTTTTTTCCATAATTGTGTTAAAACAAAGCCCAACTAAGCTTATCTCACAATGAGAAAGATTCTAGTCACAATCAAGCATGCTAATATACTCTTAATTGTAATCCAAATGATATAAAAATATGAAAAGCTCATAATCAATTGTATTATTCTTTCTAATTGTTTCGCATAGATAAATTATCCAAGAACCATGTGACACAACACACAAATACTATATACTATGAATGAAATTATGTTACCAAATTCATGGAAAACTTGCAAAGTCATTTCACTTTGTGAACACACTTTATAGACACGAAAATAGCCAAATCTTCAAATGCATTATCAAATAATACAAGATTCCCATCTTGAAAATTACCTTTATCTGAATTTTCAGAACAAATAATTATGCACATATTACATGTAATTAGCCATATCTTCAAATATAAAATCCAAACTTTGATAGTTACTTTTTATACTCTAATTATTGATATGAACAATATCTAGATGTGAGCCAAAGACTGAGAAGGTGTTGATTCAAGTAACATTGATAGCATCTTGTCATGGCGTGTTAACGTCGCCTCTAGACAATCTACATTTGCTTCAACCACTGAAAGCCAAATCTACAACTGCTCTGTTAGCTTATGCAACTTCTTTAGTGAATTTGTTGGCCAAAAATCAAGGCTAAAATAATATTTTTCAAATTTTAGCATTTTGTTAAGAAGTTGAATTGTTCAACTTTATTTGAATTATGTAGTTCTCTTGATGAGATTTTTAGACCAATAATGTTGATTTTTTGGTTGATGTAATGCCTATAAATTGAAGGTTGATCAATGAAATTATAACACTATTTTCAATCCCTATTCCAAGTTTTAACCAATTTTTAACCTTTCTTATTCTTTTGAATCCAACAAGTGGTATCAAGAGCTATAGTTGGTTTTATAGGATCTATGATTATGAACATAATCAAGAAAGCCTTGAAGAATCCATAACTTTTTTTCAAAGTACGCCTAAATGTCAACCAATAATATTTCCTTCCTAGCCCCAAAAGACTTTGTTGGTGAATAATTGACAGGTGAGTATGTTTATCTCATTGTAGCGTGAGTATGTTTAAAAAAAATCAACTCTTTCAACTTCTTCCACATTTGGGCAATTTTTTTTTACTCTATATCAAAGTTGAAGTTAAAAACCTATTTATTCAAAGATAGAATGAAGTTGTAGAAAATGTAGTACTTATAAGTTCATACAAAGTTCTCTTTGGCAATTATCTATTGCATAAATTCTTTGGAAAGAGAAAAGACTTAAAAGGTGATATGAGATACAATAATCTTAGGATCCAACCAATAAGCACAAAGTACATCCCAATTTTCTTGAGTCAACTTAGCTGGCTTGTATCTGCATGCTTCATTGCAGAGCCAAATTACCCGAAATATTTGTGCAGTCAGCATCTCTGATCTCTACTCCAATTTTTCAGTGAGTTTTCTATCATTTTCTTAGTTTCATCATTTACCTATATATTCAACTTCATTTTTCGACAGCTTTGTAGAATGCATCCGATCAATAAACCTTCCTTTCACTAGAGGAATATGAATAGCCAACTTAGAACCTATTACTTTATTAAGATTATAAGACCCAACCCATCAGTTGGATCTCAACCTTTCTTTTTTGTGTTGTAATTTATTTATGAACATTATAAATTAGTAAAACGTGGCATTTCTTAAAAACCATAATGATGACAAGATATGGCAAAATGCATATAGTAATATGACTTGGCTACCAATATTATGTGAAAAGAGCTCATTAGGCGAATTAGGTGTTAAGCCCACAGATTGTAGTCCAGTTGCCTATTAAGTCGTACACTGAGGCATGTTGTGTGCACCTGTACAAGTTATAATCATGCAAGAGTGATTATTTAGTTTGTCAAAATAGAAAAAGGATGCTTTAGCTATAAACAAAAATTAAAATGGGCATCATGTGATTTTATTGAAGTACTGATATGAAAGAAAACAACATTCACTCATAAGTTATGTTAAACTATAAAAGATAAATGTCATGTCACACAAAATATGTGAAGAATTATAACAAAAATAAATACCAAATATTAACGCAACTAATTACAAGCCTCTATATCACTATTGCTGTAGAAAACACATACACTGCCTCATCATTAGCATATTCATCCAGTTTTTTGTCATTTTCATCATAGCCATCCCAAATGACATCATTCTATCGTCTTGAACTCCTACCTAATGCACAAAGTGAGGCTCAACATCATCTCTATGTAGTAATTCTACATTCATAGTCTTCAACATGTATGGGTGCTCTTGATCTTGATAGGCTTCATCAACAGTATAATATTTCATCAACTTTTGAATTTTCTTCTTCAAATTCATCTACGTCGAAGAACTACCTATGCGTAATTGTTGGATAACTCACTATTTCAATCCCAAATTTGTATCATTCAAGTAAAATACTTATTTCACTTGCATGCAAGCATAAAAGGATCATCCACATATCATGGTCGATGAATATTAATACTTGCTAAATTGCCCTTTATACAAATAGTTGATCTCTTGTTGATACTATCAAACCACTCAAACTTGAAAAGAACAACCCACCTACCTATTATATACTAAAGTTCAATAATATCCACAAGTAGACCTAATGACTTTATCTCTATTATAACCTTCAATGATCACCTCACTATTTTGGTTCTTATGATGACTGTCACATTCTTTTGTAAAATCTCACACTAGTAACAATAAATCTTGTATATTTATTAACGCTTATGTTAAAGGCCTACATGTTAATGCATACAAATCATCACTAGCTGGTGATTTGCTAAGGCGCATTTGTTCCATATACAAGAAAAGTAAATTTAGTAATTATTGCGGGTATAAATTTATATTTAAAATAATAATTTTATTAATTTCTATTCTTTACACACACGTTGTTTGAATCAAATAGGAAATTCTTCTTGTGCCTGTGTTCGATCTTAAATGGACTTATACGACTAAGCTCATGCTTAGGTTCTCTATTCATTTAAAACATGTTAGTTTCAATAATCAATAAACACTTGATATTTAAAGATAGTATTTGTAAAGTAGTACTCTATATATGGACTTAAGTCCACACAATTATTATGCATGTACGAAAGACACATATCAAGCTCTACCTTTGGAAGATCAACATAAATCGATACTCCAAAAGGTCGAAGCTTTTGCAAAAATTTACAACCCTACACTTTAGCTAGCATCTTGATTTCTTCCATAACAGTTGAATTGAGTTTCAATTTCCTAGAAAGGTACATTGTACAAAATGTGAGTCTCGTCAACCGATTGATGACTTGGTTCAGATATACTATGACAACTAGTTAGTGATATCCTGATGGAGAATCCTGTTTTCCATTCAAGGTCAAATCATATTAAAGTGCATTATCACTTCATTCAAGAAAAAGTGTTGCACGGTGAAGCTAACTTGAAATACGTAAATACAGATTATCAAGTTGTTGACATATTCACATAGAGTTTGACGTCTTCCAAATTTGTAAGTTAAGGGAATTGTTCGACATGGTTTCGAGAAAAGTTAGTGTTGAGGGAAAGAATAAAGAATAACGGCACTAAATTAGCCACAAAAGTTCATAAAGGTGGGCTATCATTTTTGGAGTCTTCTTCTCATAAACTGGAATAATTGACAGGTTTCTAGCAAATTGCAATAGATAATTGCCAAAAGCTTTTCAATTTGAACATGAAAAATGTAGGCAGAGTAGATCACAACTCAATCTTCAGCCGAATTTGAACGTGAGTTTATCAGATCCTCCCAATTATTGAGCATTTAATGTGACAATAAAAATTGGTGATCAGTCAAAAGTCTTATAGTATAAATATGTTTTATTTGTTCAGTTATTTTTCATCCAAATCTTTGCTTCAGAGTCTAAAGCTAAGTTCTAAATCTCAGTGTCAAGTAGGCCTAGAGTTTCGGTGACCTCAAATAAATATTTAAATAGTTATCTTGTTTGTGAGTGTTATTATTATTGATCACAATTTTGATATTAATATATTTGTATTAGAGTATAAATTCGTGTTATCTATTTAACGATTTTCTCTATTTGGTAATTTAATTTTGGACGTTGATATGTAACAATCTAAACATTAGTCAAACCACAAGGGGTTCTAATGACTCTATGAAATAGAGTTATTTTACCATCTAAAACACTAGATTTTGTTTAGTTTTTTTTTTTTACCTGTTTTTAGCTAATTTTAGGGTTCTTTTTTCCTTCTTTTTGTTCTAAGTGTCTGTTTGTGCATTTTTAGCCAACTTCTCCTTAACCTTGGCACTATAAATAGTACAATTAGGCCTCTTTTTCTCATAGTTAGTAGGTGTACTTTAGAGTTTTCTCCACGCAACTTGGGGATGAAATTTTTAGCTTAGGTTTTCATTTTTCACGTCTTTGATTAGTTTAGATTAATTTCCTTGTTGAAAATTGAAGCTTTTTTTTTTGTAAGTATTTATTTATGTTGAAACTACTTTAGTTAGTTTTACATACTAATTCATGTTTCTTAAGTTTAATTAGTTTAGTTTCTTCCTTTAGATACTTTCTTTGCTTTCTTTCTTAGTGTACTATTTAGTTTAATTTTTTGCGCTTTTTTTGGTTAGGCTTTCTTAAATAATTTCTAGTTTAGTTTAGCTTATTTTATTTATTTAAGTACCATCTTTCTACCTGCTTTCATTAATTGCTTTCTTAAAAGTTCTTTCTTTTAGTTTCTTGTCTTTATGCAGTAATTAGTCTTGGGTTAAGATTTGGTAATGCCAATTTTCAATGGGTGATGATTAATTGGTGACGTTGAATGGCGAAAGTAGAGTGAAATTAGGTAATTATTGAGAGCTTATTTGGGGGTTTAAGAAAGTATCTAATTCTTAAATCTACTTGGTAATTTGGGGTAAAATATGAAAGTTACATGCAAAATTTTGACTATTCAACAACTAAATTAGGTTAGATAATAGTTTGACCAAGATATTATTTAACCTAGTTGGTTTGATAGATTCAGGCAATTAAGGACATTAGTAGTGTTGTCTAAATATTAGTTAACTTAATTAAATTATTTGACCTCCATTTGAACAACCCATTGAACCAAATCTAATCAATTAACCAAAATCCAAAAATTGGCTAATCGAACCTCAACCCACTTTAAAATCGCTTGCTTAGTCTTTCAAATTTGGTTTTAGTTAAATCTTCCTTTTAATCAACCTCTTCAAATGGCATTCTAACCAAATAATTGGTAATTACCGACCAATCCTCGTGGGTTCGATTCCTATTTTCACTTGCTACTACTTCATCCCGTGTACTTGTGGTGTCACATCTAAAAAAGAGTAGAATTTATGTGTTAATAAATGTAGAGCTACATGTGAAACACATCAAAATTTTGGTGTCGTCATTGGGGATTTATTTTCAACAGTATCAATATAATTTGATTGGAATACTACTTTAAAATTCTTTGTTTTCTTGTACAATTGTTTCACTTATTTGATAACTCAAAAAGATTTTCTATTCTAGGTTTTATAGGTTTGTCACTTATTTTGAAAAATCCAAATGATATTTATTTTGATTGATAGTTTAGACTAACTAGTAGTATATAAACCTTCCTACTTTTTTGTTTGTGTTGTTTTAGTGCCTAATTCTCAAGAGCATGTAAGGAATGAAATGGAATAAATCATGCCAAGGATGTTATTATCCTCATGGTAATGGAGGCATGACCAATGAGTATGTTTCTTGTAGTTATTCTTCCTAACCCTTATACAATCAAATGGGATGGTATGACCATCCAAATGTCTTTTTGAGCTACCAAGATTTTTTCTTTTTCTTTTCCTCCAACTCAAGAGGCTTTATATAAATAAGTGGAGCCCCAAAGTGTGAGTGTCTATCCCACGACCACAATGACGAATGCTAACAAAGAGGTAGACCAACTCACACTTCAAACTCAAGGGAATTTTCTTCACCAACCGACCCAAGAAGTTGTGAGGCAAAAATGATGGGGATCTGGATGATACTCCAATAAGATGACTTCCAAGCCAAAATTTGAGAAGACAAAGCCAAATATTTTTAGGATGAAACTAAATTTTTAGAGAATCAAGACAAGTCTATAAAAAGGTTACAAGAGTAACTTTTTGAGCATATAGAATCGTGGTTGATGAAGACTAAGGGATTCCAACACTCCCAACAAATGAAAAGGATAATGGACATTTAAAGATCAATATGGAAAGGTCGAGTCATTGAGCTTGTACAACAAGAAGGAACCAGAAGGGTGCTACAATTTCACGACCATCCTACCTAAAGAAGTGTCATATGAAGTGTTTGTTGATAAAGAATTGGTTCAAAAAGAAGAAATAGAAATGCGCATTTTAAAAGAAACCAGATGTGAAGAATTTCTCGAACTTGAATTTTCAACAATTGGGTCATTCAACACTTGTTTGGAAGCATCATCAACTTATCCTTTAAATAAGTGTGAATTTATCTCGTAATGAGAGAGGTACTATGTGGACTGTTCGTGAAAAAAATGCGGCTCAAGAATGGTGTAGAAGATGAAGGGTACAGTTTAGAGGGGACCGAGCAGGTGCCAATTATATATGCTAAAGCCATACAAATCCTTGGAGATTTTGGATGTATTAAGAAATGGAGTAAGTTCACCAAGGATTATGACATCCATCACAAGCCTCCTTTGTGTTGTTAAGGGAGTATTTCTTTCTTTTTTCTTCATTTATACTTTATTTTACTTTACATACTTTAGTTTAAGAACCTGATGGGTAATAAAACTTGTAGCCTTGTGCTTAGTGTAATTTATCTTCTCATGCTGTAATAATTTTTTATATGCGTGGACAAATTTGGTTATTAATGATAGTGTTGATGGAAATATAGGACTTTGGGTGGTTTGTGATTGTTATATGCTTTATTGGATGAATTTGAACTTGGTTTTTACCAATTGGTTGTGAAAAATCTAATTGTTGTTACACTTTATTGCTAAGAGTTTGAGTTTATTTTGAGAAATTCATATGAATGCTTGATTTATCTTGAAGCGATAGTTTTTGTTGTTGAATTCCTTTTTTAGGCATTATGTATGAAACTAAGTTTGGGAGATAAGTTAGGCATATATTTATGTCTATTTTGTTTTTATTTAAATTGTTTGGTACCCTTGGAATCCCAATGACCTCTACTTAGTGTAATAATGTTGGTTGAAGAAGGAAAATCAACTTCTAGGGCATGTGCTTAATTAGAAATGGTATTTATATAGTTTACCTAGAATTCCTCATTGCTTAGCCTTGTTTGGTGTTCTGTTTATTGTTGACGAATTCCTTAATTGAAGGTAGAACTATAGTTTTGAATTCAATTTGTGTTAAGTTGGTTACATCCATATTCGCTTTGAAGTAATATTATTCATTATCTATATGACTTTTGTGATTGTCCGAATAAGATTGAAAGTCATTCTTTAGTTTCATGTTTATTTAGTTTAAGTGTTTGTATGATTTCTAGTTGTATTGCCTTGTTCAGTTTCACAATTTATATTTAAATTAGTGTGTAGTGATTGGTTTATTATTTATTTTATGAATGTTGGGGTTGGTCTATTTTAAAGAGGAGTATATAGTAATTTTTTCCTTTATAATATCATTTCATACTTGTGGAAATGGTGACTTTAAGCTTTATGTGTGAAATATTAGATGGCGTTTGTAATATCTTGAATTACCCATTCAATTTCTCAACTATTTGAACTTAAATGGTTTCCAATTATACCCGAATTTGATACCAAGGATCCATTTGGTAGGATGTAAAAAATTTCTTGGGAAGATATTTTCAATAAAAAGAATTTTCTCAAAAAATAATTGTTTTCCTATGATTTTACTGGTGTTGGGTAACTTTTGGAAAAAAATTTCATTACAAATATTAAACCTCAATTCTCAATTATAGAGTTACCGTTAACCAATTAATAGTTTTCCCCCACCCCATCGTCCCACCACCACCAACAAAGTCAACCTTGCATAGCCCCACCACTACCACCACCACAACCACAACAACCTCCGTCAACCTTTCAGTAGTAGCCCAACAAATACCACCACTATCAACCTTCCATAGTCCCATAGCCACTACCACTGTTAACCTCCTATGGTTAACAACCACAATGGGTGGTTCAAGTTGTTCCTATAGCCTAACAACCACAACCACCACCACCACAATCAACATCCCATAGCCCTACAATTACTACCCTCCTTCCATACCTTCTCTTAGTTGGTTAGTAGCCTTCCTTCACTCTCCTCCCTAGCCAATTGACCCATGTAAGTCCTTATCTTTACACCTAGTGGTCTCCTTACATCCATGAATCCAAATAGATTTTTAGGTTTTTACCATTGAATCATAAGCATATTCCATCATCGAGATGGACAAAAAAAAAGAGCAATTTGTAGTTGAAATAAGAAAGTTATCCTGAATCACCGACAAAGTTTGCTAGAAAAGTTCACCGGCAGAATCTTCAAGGTCTAGGTCATATGGCTATTATGTTTCTATATGACAAATATATTTTTTTAATCGAGTAGGATACAGTGTCCCTGGCTTGAGTGGAAATCAACTTCAGTAAAAAAATTTGGCAAGTCATTTTCCATTGGATGGTATAAACTATTTTACATTGGAAAATCTTTTCACTTTATCTAGACAAACCAAACATCGAAAGTTCGGAAAAATATCTCCAAAAAACTATTTTAAGCTGAAATAAACAAACCCTAATTGTAGTTTTTTTAATGTTTATCATGTTTGTTCTTAGGTTTCTCATTTAAATAGAGCTTGAAACTCTCATTTGAACATCATATTTTGAGTGATTGATGAACCAAAAAAGGTCAAAAATTGGAGGACGATGAAGTATAACTTAGGTGATAAGATGCTTCTTCTATTACTTATTGGTTATGGATTCAAGTTATTAAGGGTAAGGTGAGAGGTGAGTTTTTTTTTTTTTTTTTTTTTAAAGTACAAAAAAGAAGTGAGTATTTGCAAATTCAAGATTTCAGACTATGGTATTATTTGAGGATTCGTTTTTCCAGTTTAGCTTAACCTTAGGATCTGATTGCATAATTTGGCAGAACTTCAAGGGAGGTAAATAATTAGGGGTGAGCACAAACCCGATTAATCGAATTTGCAACCATTTTCACTTTCAAATTGCAATTTCAAAATTGATTAATTGAAATTTGGTTAATAAATTATTCTGATTGAATTTTGAAATCAAAAAATTGGTTACGAAATCAGAATTGAGTTCTAAATTCGGAATTAACCGATTTTTGAATTTAATTCGGTATTCGACGAATTGAAGACCTTTCAAGAAAAATCTTTGATACTTAACTAACAATGTTAAATCTTTATTTTGAGTAAATATACTTTTTATATAATATGATTTTACAAATTAATACTATAATTTTACTTATAATATATGTATATAGTCATACAAATGATATTATTATGTACACACAATGTGTAAACATACATATGTATACAATTAATATATTTACAATCCAATTGTGAAACTCTACAAATTTCACTAATGAATTACCTTGAAAATAAAAAATTGAGAAAATTTTGACAAATAGTCCCTCGAATATTCAAAAAGTATTTTTTAAGTCCCTCGATATGAAATGATGAGTTTTGGTCCCTTGAAAATCTAAAGTGTATATTTTTAGTTCCTAATTACAATTCTATTGATGTTTTGGCCTGAAAAAAAAAAAAGTGATCATCACTTGTCCATAATTTCAAGGGTAAAATTGGAAATAAATATTATTTTCCCAAAATAAACCACGTGACCCGTGTCCTCTCTACACTTCCCCGTTCCTACCACCACTGCCACCGCCACCGCCCTACCACTACCACCACTAGCCCACCCTAACCGTCACCACCACCAGTATCCCACTACCAACACTTTCCAATTCCTCCTTCCCATCCCCTATCTCCCTCTCCAACCTATCTCCCATACCCCTTCTTCCTTTTCTAGCCCGATCTTCCACCACCCTATCCCCCTCCTCTACCTCCAGTGATCTTCCCTCCTTGAACACTAAAATCTAAGCAAAAACCACAAAAATCTTAAATTTTAAAAGACCTAAAAAAACACATCAAAATCGTGTCAATTGGATCTGGGATGATGAGTTGGGAGTGGATGAAGATGACAAATTGAGGGGTAGAAGTGGCTGATGGCAGTTGAATCTGGTATGACAGATTGGGATAGATGAAGTGATGGGTTGGGAGATGGAGGTGCCCGATGGCAGTCTAATCTAGAATGGGGTAGAGAAACATAAGACAGGGATAGGAGAGAAGAGGATAAGGATGGCTGCCAAATCTGTGTTAGGAGTGGGGAGAGAAGAAAGTTGTGAGACTGGGGTGGAGTTGGGTTAGGGGTAGTGGTGGTGGTGGAGATGTAGGTTGGGTATGGCAGCTGTAGGGAAGTATTAGGAAAGAGAAAGGATAGTTGGACTTTTTAAATTTGAACATAAGGCTTTTGATTCTCAAGTGATTTTATTTGGGACAAAAATAAAGTTTGTTTCCTATTTTACTCTTA
This sequence comes from Cinchona pubescens, assembly GCA_025175665.1. Taxonomy (NCBI): domain Eukaryota; kingdom Viridiplantae; phylum Streptophyta; class Magnoliopsida; order Gentianales; family Rubiaceae; genus Cinchona; species Cinchona pubescens. The sequence goes on from JANKKI010000170.1 coordinate 133,323, forward strand.
AAGTATTTTTTTTCAAACCAAAACACTACCAGAATTACACTCAGGGATAGAATAATATATACTTCAGATATTCAAGGGACCAAAAATCATCAGATCATATTCAAGGGACTATAAAAATACTTTCTGAATATTTGAGTGACTATTTTATGATTTTTCCAATAAATTATATTTCTACTAAATAATTAATTTTACGAACAGATAAACAAAATAATTTTATAAATTATCGAAATGAACTATTTCTAAGAAAAACAAATTTTATGAGAAAAGTTAATAGTTACTTTATTGTAAAAAGTATTTATTAAGACCTACTTTATTTCATACAAAATACATATTTGTACATAATTAATTTAGTCAATACAATATTTATCTCATAGATTTCAAAAAATAAAAAATAAAACTTTATTATCTTAACAAACTTTTTAAATAAGAATTTAAATTCTACTGAGATAAGCATGAGAGATTGGTGTTAAATATCTAATTTATAGGAATCCTATGCTATTTTAACTAACCTTCCTATTACCTTTTAAACGATGGAAAGAGAAGGGGAGAGAGATAAAAAAATTAAAAAAAAAAAAAAAAAAGAGTGAGGAATATAAAGAGGAACTGGAAATACGAATGTTAGGAAGTAGAAGAATATGAATCCTACCATGGATGAAAAACCAAGAAGATGAAGGAGAAGAAAAGAGAATGAACAACCATAGATTTCAAGAAAAAATATTCTATTTAAAGTGAGAATTATTCTGTTGTTTTATGATAAATCTATATGTTCTTGTTTATAATGGTTTAAACATGGGTTTAGGATGAAAATAACATGACTAAGATTGATTTGATGGTATGGAATTATTTATTAAGGTTGGAAGTTAAATCTCGTAACAGCGACTGATTTGTACAATTTTTTTTAAGAGATCATATCTTGGTGTAAAAAAGTCAGATACCATATTAGTATTGGAAACTAGACTTATAGACCTTTAAATTGGCATAAGTTTTATGATCTTTTTTTTTTTTTTTTGTGAATTAATACTATTAATCTTCTGAGTAAGAAGAAAAATCCCGTAACTGAGATTTCTAGACAGCATACACTATGCTGTATACTCATAAGAAATTGGCTATATCATAGTGTGAGAATATCGGAATGGATTATCTTTGATAGGATTTTAAATAAGACTCATTGGGATTTAATTTGGTATAAACATCTCTTTTTAACTCGTTTTATATTGAATTTGGTGAATTTTTAAAATTAACCAAAAATAAGCAATGATGACTTGGACAAATTCATCTTTGTTTACGTACTAAATTTGGAATAAATTTTTAATATGACATGATTTTAATCTAAGAATTATTAATTCATAAGAGTTTTAGTACATTAACTCTAGTTTTTAAATGTATAAGGATCATAGTTATACTAGTTTTATATTGGAATTTGTGATGATTTGAGTTAAGTGACAAGTAAACCTAAAATAGGTTTTTTCTAGATTAATTGAATTGTTTTTAGAAATACTGTTGAGTATATTATTCTTTGTAATATAGAATTAATACTCTCATTGTTACTTGAGTTATAAGTCTAAAGATTTAGTAATTCTAATAAAACTGCACAATCTGAAAATTTACAGTGATGTTCATAATGATGCTTTAACTTTGTGTGCATTTTTTGCCATTTACATTGTGTATTTTTGAAGATGTTCCACAGAAGTTGTAGTATATTGACGTAGGTTTCTAACAATACTAAAAACAAGAATTTTATAATTTTATAATTCAAGATATGATGATTTCAGTAAACTCAACCTATTCTGGAAATCAGTTTACGAACTCATGATAATTTTGTAACTTTGAGGCTATTTATGAATATATTAGAATGAGAATCTGAGAATAGTTATTTCACAAAAGTTGTAGAGTTCTGAATCTAGTTTATAAAGATATAAGGCAATTTTTTAGAGTTGGGTAGCTCAATATACATTCATTTTAGTAAATACTATCAAAGTTGAAATTAGTGTTTTAGTCACGACTTTTTATTGGGAAGATTTGTATGAGTTTATTCTTGGTGCCCCCTTCTTGAATTATTTTTAGCCTTGAAAAATTATGAAAAAGGAAAATGCCTAAGAAGTTTGAGTCGAGACACAAAATTTGGAAGCATTTGAGGTAAATAACTCTTACTTCCTTTGTAGAATTTGAAAAACATATTTATGAAATAAATGACTTGTAAATGCTACTTTCGTGTGAGAAAAAAATGAACCATATGTATTATGTGCATTTTTAACTATTTGGCATGTCATATGGTTATGATCACATATGTTGTATCTTATATTTCATGTTTTATATTGACTCTAATATTATGGACATGTTGATACCGATTAATCATGGTTAATCCTTCAGTAACTGTTGAACCCCAGTTATGTTAATCACGTTTGAATGATGACCAAATCGCACTAATGGTTGGAAAATAAGTGTGCAGAAAAACAGGTAGGTTCGGACGCAAATGATCGTCCGAACAAAACAACCAGAAGACTCCACGGACGCAAATGACTGTTCAAAAGATAGAGCTTCGGACGATGGTACTTAGTCTACATCGTCCGACACAAAGAATTTGAAGCAAGTCTCGGACAGAGAACCCCGTCCGATCATATTTTCAGAAGACTTTGCTTCGATCGGGCGCGGGTTCGGACGCATCCTCGGACGTCCGAACGAATACCCTCAGAGAACGGACGCAGGGTTTAGCAGTGGCCGTCCGAACGGTCCAACGGCTAGTTCGTTCGGATGCACACTTGCTGCATCGGCCGTCCGAAAGATCCAACGGCTAGTTTTTCAGTAAACAGAAAATAGCCGTTGGGAAGTTGTTGGAAGCAGATTTTTGGCAACTATAAATACCCCTAAGCCTGAATTAATTAATAAGAGACTTCTACATTGATTACAAGTAATGCTTGAGCTATTTGGGAGAAATAGTGAGTACAAGTGTTGTAATAGTGTAGGTAGTTTTGTGAAAAGAGTTTAAAAGTGTAAGAGTTCTTCAAGTACAGATGGAGAGATAACAATTGTAACAAAGGGAGGCTGTGAGTGTAAAACTCTTGGATCAACTAAAGGAAATTAGTGTGAGCAAGAGTGATCCTCATTTGTGTACAAGAGGTTATTGTCTCACCTACTTTGAAGAGACTTTTAGTGGCTAAACTTTAAGTTGTGAACTTGGTAGTTGCCTTGTAAGAAGCTCTTTGCAGTTGTAAGCTCCAAGCTTGAGAAGCTTGGGAGTTTGGTTTGATTCTCTTAATCTCAATATTCTTATTTGTTCTTTTAGCTTAAATTGTTGAATATCTATTGTATTCATTTGTGCTTAAGTTTTTATTTGGTGCACAAAGTTTGAATTTCTATTAAGCATGTAAAAAGGTTTGTTTTCTATACAACCTAATTCACCCCCCTCTTAGGTTGCCATTTGGGACCAACAGTAACATCAGTGACTGTTGACTCATGTATGTACCAACTGTGTTGGTGTAAGGTTAGCCCCTTAGTTATTTGATGTTCATGGTCTCATGTGCTAGCCTGATGTCGAGGAAACTTTTTCTAGTAAGGTAGTACGAGACTTGATCAGTTCTGTAAATATTTAGTGTTGACTAAGGTATGGAAACTAGTAGATGAGCTGAATTGTTCTACGAGTTATTTCAAAAGTCATGACATGCCTTACTTGTTATGTGAAAGTATATGTTTTGATAAAGCACATGATGTATTTACAAACTACATGAATGTATGCTTGACTTAGAACTCTTTTTATGTATATGTATATATAAATATATGTATAGTTCATCATAGAGGAGGCATAAGTTACTAGCTAAGCAACATTTTTGCTCACCCCACGCATTCAACAATTTTTATAGACAAGAGTAAGTATGAGTATGTATAAGGGATTCGATGGTAGTTGAGACTGGCAATTTCTAGTTGTGTTTACAAAGTTGAACTTCAAGACTCTTATTAGTAGTTAGCTTCTATTATTAGTATTAAAATGTGAGTTTGTAATTTTAGGACAAGTTAATCATTAGTATTTAAATATTTTATGATTTTCTATGCTAAGTTGATTTTATATTGTTTGGGTGATTAATTATTTTTGTTAAGTGAAATACTTACAGATTTTATGATTTAGATATGATGCTTTTGCATTCTCGAATATACATCTAGATGGTAACAGCAAATGTGGCATTTCGTGTATGAGCAAGCATACTTTATATATATATATGAAGTATTAACAAAATATTACATCCATTCAAGCATATAATAGTCTTGACGATATGAAATTATATTATATTTTACTATTAGTTAGATTTTGTATTAGATAAGTTTTTCATTTTGTATGAAGAATTTTAGTCTAATGTCAATAGATCTAATTAGTGAATCTAGTTAATCGAATTCGAGACCGATACCCAATTCGAATTTATTTTGAATTCAATTTGAAATTGAAACTGTAATAATTTTATCTCATTTCTAAATTTTGATATTATTATTTGACCGATTAATCGATTGATTAACTAATGTAATGAAGCATTAACCCCACGTTTGGTATGCAGAAATGGGTTGAAATTGAAAGATCATCTCAAGTATAATTAGTTTCAACAACGTTGGAATAAACAGGATTGCTTATTCTTACTTTAATATTTAATAGTAATATTTGGTAGTTTAAGTTAGAATGCAATATGTGTTTTATTAAGTACAATCGATTTTAAATTAAAAAAACATTCTCATTTTTGTTTTTATTAATGAACTATCTTTACAATTAAGAAAATCTTTAAATATTTTGCATTAAACTAAAAAATTACAAAATTATATTAAATTATTTTTACATTTAAATAATTAAATTGTACAACTTAATTATTTAAATGATAAAAATTTAATTATTTGAATGCAAATAAAAATTTAATATAATTTTGTAACTTTTTAACAATTTATTGTATAATCTAATGTACTTTATCTTAAGATAAAAAAAAAATGATAAGTCTTATATATTATGCATTCAAATAATTTCATTGTACAATTTAACAATTTACCCTAATGATAAAAAATTTAAAAATACATATTAAATTTATTTTACATTCACATGATTAAATTATATAATCTAACTAATTACAGCTCTATAATATCTTATTTATTTATAAAGCAATGAGATTACAACTATGTAACTAAAAAATTGAATAAATTTGAAAGAATTAGATAAATTTGACATTTCATAAATTTCTCTTTTTAAATTAAAGTTGGAAAAAGTTTTCCTCAATTTTTTTTAAGGAATGGCTTTCCAGGATATAGTGGGAATGAGTTTTTCTTATGGAATGGCATTTCTAAGTTAAACTTCCTATACTAACACGATATGGAACGAGTAAGTTGGAAAGGGATTTACATTCCAGTTCATTCATACCAAAGGTAAATGTATTACAATCCATCGAAGAACTGTTCAACTTCAACATATCCTGAACCTCCAAATTTACTCCAAATAAAACTTCTGTACTTCGCACCAAAGTGTAAATACAATAGGACAAAACAACAGACAAACCATGTCTATAAGAGACATATGATGTTCTTCTCATCATCCTCATGAATTCCTCAGCACTAACTTCCCCATCATCTGAGAAATTAAAAGTAACCTCGTGTAGTTGATAAATTCAATAAACAGCATAAACAATAATCACACAAAAAATCGCTTCACTGGAATAGCTGTTTCCCTTTACCATCCTTACTCTAGTAAAGGTTCCTGACAAATCACAACGGTCAAGATGCATATATTCCATAGGAAATCAAATGAAGGAAAGAACCTAACTATGGCAAGTAGAAAATAGATAAATGACAGAAATAAAATGGTGGAACAAAATCACTATAGCTTAGTTACGGTAGCAAACAAAAAGATAAAAATAATTGTACTAGAGCAGGTCTGGAGTTGACAACCCGCTTTCTTTTACTTATCCAATTCGTTACTAGAATCACCACTCACTCCAACGGATCTATCTAAACATAATTTTCAAAATAGGGGACACATACAAGGCAGTAAACTACATGACATAAAATTCCAAAAGCAGTATCCAACAAGCAACAAAATTTAGATTAGCAAGCATATTGTCTTAATATGGAAGAGGTTTCTTTCATAAGCATATGTATTTAGTACAAATGATGCAAATATTCATGCCAAAAATGTCTGTGCAAGGAATTGGCCTAGGATAGGCTAGAATACACATCCTAAAACTGTCAGTAGACAATCAACGTTAATATATGTTTTGCAAGCTTTAAGAAACTGAAATAGAGCATCATGAACGCCATGTAATGAATCATGCTCCAAAAGGTACCCAACACATTGTCAAAGATTAAGAACAGAAAATTACGATCACGATCTGCTTCCTCTACCATCTCCTGAATTTCTCTGTCAGTAAAATTTTCTCCTAATTCCCTAGAGCTATGCTGAATGTCGGCAACAGATATTTTACCCTATATTGAATGATAATAGAACCAATTATGACCAGAAGAAGCACTCAAAAGAAAAACCAGAGAGAGAGAGAGAGATTTATAAACAGAAAAGTCTACATTTTTATCTTGGTCAATGATTTGGAATACTTTCATGAGTTCCTCTTTATTGTCCCTTTCTCCAATCTTAGCAGTCATCATATTCTGCACAAATTCATTAAAATCAATTGCACCGCTCCCATCCTTGTCCACTTCTGCAATCATTCGATTAATTTCCTGAACCAAAGAAACAAAAAAGAAGCTAGGATCAGAACATCATCAATACAGTACAATGCTATTTAAATCTTGTAGGAGAGTAGATGGAGAAAAGAACTCAAACAGAATAGTTAAATACAGCACGAACACCACTGCAGATAATGAAGAGATAAAGAAGTTTTATCAAGCTGTTGTGACAGACAAATACAAAATGTGCTTATCTTTAATTCCTTTTAAGCAATGTTATTAGTGGCAGTATAATTCCCCACATAATTACTCTTCTTCTTTTCCCTTTTTATGAGTAAAAGATCTCCAAAAGACAGAAAAAGGGAAGCTGTACAAGTTCCAACTTAGTCAAGTCAATCTACAGAGCATAAACAGGAAATTCCTGGCCATTTCACATGAACAGGAAGAGGTCAGATTTGATCTCATCATTCTTTCAGTGGAGATGCTAATATTTAACTGATTTAAACCCTTGTGCAAAGTATCTTGGGATTGACTACAAGAATCCCTTCATTTAGTTTTCACTCGGCATCTGGCACGTTAAATCCTAGTTACATGAACCGTCCTTCTAAGGTCACCACCATTTATTACTCATTGATTTTTTGCTTCCCAAGCAACGAATAAAACCTAATTAGGGGGGAAGACTTATCCAGATAGATTTGCACAAAAATCGCAAGCTTTCTCCAACTACTTCATTTGGTCAGAATCTACTTTATATGCTTCAGAAGATTCAGCACACATAAAGGTAATATACCCAGCTATACAAAATCCTAGGTGTCACACCTTCGCCTAATGTCTTTTTGATGCAGAACAAGAAACATTATTTTGATCAAAGGACTTCAATTCTAGATGAAGACTTTCAGGCACAAGTCCACAAAATAGGCTGAAACGATAAAATCAATTTTTTCAGTCCAAGGTTCAAAACCCAAATTAAGAAAAAAGTCCAAGCCCATCCCAAATAGTATGCATGTTTGCCACTAATGGTAGGTTGAACATTGGACTAGAATTCTTCAAACCATTTCGAATTAGTGCAAACTAAAGAGAAGTATGGATGAATATAGATGTGTTGTATGACAACTCATGCCAACCGTAAGTTGGGTACCCTTTTGTAGAATTCAATGGAATCTTCTATAAGAAAGGAGGTGAGAAGCGCTCGAGTTAAAAAGTTCGCATTGTAAAAAATAAGGTTTCTACATTTTGAACGAGTAGGAACATAAAAGTTATCCTTTCAAAGACTTCTTCATTACCATGTGATATACCTAGTGAACTCCAGCAATGTGATATACCTATTGAACTCCAGCCTTGATTTCTGTGTCCCTTTTTGTACTTCCTGCGGTCACTCAGAAATGCGATGCCCCATCCCACATCGGAAGTGAGAGGGGATATTGTATTATTTATAATACCTTAGTTTCTGAATTACTAACAACTTGGCTTAAGCATTTTGAACCCATTGTTTCCAAACTCAAAAGTTGTTCGGTCAATCCAGACCCGTGGTGTTTCAGTTGGTATTAGAGTGAATCTCGTGTGGTCTCTACACGGGATGAGATTGGGCCAGTGGAATTGGAACGCGCTATGTAGTGTATTGGGCCAGTGGAATTGGAACGCACTATGTAGTGTATGTGACATGTTATTGGGCCCCCAACTTGACATGTTATAAGCATTTTGAGCTCGTTGTTTCTACTCAAAAGTTGTTAAGTTAGTCCAGACCCGGGATGTTAGAGTAATTACTTTGGCACATGCAATCATGGCGTCTCAACTCAGAATTTACTAGTTACATTTTAGAGACTCACTACACCACCTTTTCCAAATCTTCAATTAGTTTATATGAACAGAGAAATTTTGAAACTCAAATAACCACGGAATATTCACTAAATCAATGTATATTAATATCCCAACTTAAAACCATAGATTGTGATATTGAACCATGTAATTATATAGCAATTGACATAAACCAACAAAACACTAACACATGTTCCTAGAAGGTAGACGTGCATATTGCTTTTACCACTTTGATGTTTCCTAACAATGAACTATAATTCACTTGCTTTATATTCATACTCAATGGTTCCATTCTAAACAAACAGATTCATTCTTTTTTCTTAAAACAATTAAAAAAAATAAAATCATCAACAAGAAGCATATCAGGTTTCTTTTAAAAACTAGCAATAGTCAGCAGAACTCTTCAAAATTTAAGGAACACACTTATATCTTCCACAGCACAGACTCCTGGCATCAAGAAGTTCCCCCTTACCATAAGTCCTTTCCAACTCAACATGGTTCTCTCTATGTGCGTGTGTGTGTGCGTGTGCGTGTGCGTGTGCGTGTGCGTGTGCGTGTTTGCGTGCAAGTGTGTGCGTGTGTCTGTCTGTGAGAGAGAGAATGAATGAGAGAGAGAGAGAGGCATGCGTAAACTTATTTGTTTGAAGCACAGAAACGGGAGGTTATAGTGCAAAATGATCAACCCATTCTCTTGCCCAACACTAAAGACAAAAAACAATTTAGTTTCAACAAGGTAGCCCGGAGATCTGCACTGTGAGTTCCCCATGCATCACGCTCAGAAATTACTTCAAACTGAAGTCTAATTTTATGGCATTACCCTGCTCAGGTTAAGCAGCATGTATGGGTGATATCCAAAGTAGGTTGGATTCAACTTTGCTCTTATAATTGCATCCAAATAATAATTAAAAGGCATTATGATCTTCGCAGTGAAATAAATTTCTACAATATGTGTAAAAACAAAAATCAATTAAATTGAATTGCTTGATCAATACCTTTCCTGGAAACAATGGTATGTGGTACTGAAGTACATATTACACAAGAAGAATAGAATCATCCCGAGAAGACCACTGTTTTTCTTCTTTTTTTTCCAGTAAGGATCCCTGATGCAGTCAATGCAGAGCTCAAGAAAATCAAAATTTAAAGATTTTAATGATTTTTTCCAGCTTCAATCAGTCATCTCATGACAAATACCAACTATTTATTATAGTTGGATACGTTATGTCTATAGTCAAGTGTCATCGAGTTGTAGAAGCTTCTCAAATTTTAGATGTTAAAGGGTATTCCAGTCTATTCCTTAGTGCTGGAAATTTCAGCAATTGGGTTTCTTAGTCTTAAGCAGTATTCTAATTGTACTAGGTACATAATTAGAGTGTAGTTGATGTAGGATAGTTGAAGTAGTATTTAGTTATGTTTAGGACAGGAATTCACAATCCTAATCATGATTCGATTCTATGTTTTAGGTGATTTTCAGCTTAAAAACCATTGTAGCTAAGTTACTTTTACACAGAGATTGATGAAATAAAATTCATTTATTTATTTTTTTTAGTTATCTTGTTTTCTTCATTAAAAATTTCTGAGATTCCTTCTTCCTCCCAGCTGATTTTTCCATATATACTGTTCATGGGGGTACTGTTCATAGCCCTGGAATAGTGCCTAATCCCCTCTATTCTTCTGCTCACATTAGTAGGCAAGAACCCTATCTTGCAACCACTTCTCCTACATCAATTCCTTAACTTGATATCACCCCTACCTCCCAGAAACAAAAAATGCATCTTTCAACCCTTTCATTTCCATAAATACAAACAAAAGTGTGCCCAGGTAACCTTTCACCAGTTCAAAATGCCTTGTCCTAAAACACCAAACAGAATTCGATGATCCTGACAAACCACTGGCTTAATGCTGTTCACTAAATTCTGATTATGCATGTAGTGAGTTGAATGATTAGAAATTTCTTCGCTATCTCAAATTCTTTTTTCAAGAAAACGCAACCATCCCCTTCTAGTTTAATTGTCAAACTTTCACCATGAAACACAGAATACAGAAAATTTCCAGTCTGACTTTTATTCAGAAAACATAATGAACAAGAAAAAAGTAGAATTTGAAATAAGGAGAGATTTCACTAGGATTGAATCAAATGGTTGGAATACCCTAAATATACAAGGATTGAACAAAAACCACAGATTCCAGATGATCAAAATAAAGTTCATCTAAGAAAAGATGTCAACTGCCTCAATCAAACCATCTCTTGCAAACTTAAGGTTGGGGAGGAGGGCGAAAGAAAAGGATGTCTTTTCTTCAAAGATTCCTGTGAGACAACTATAAAAAAGGATTGGCTTGGATGTTCGTTCTTTGGTTTTCCTATATGTACAAAGTCCTAATGAGAACAGCATGCAGGGAGAATGTTGTTTGCCCAAATTCTTGGGTGAATTGTTAATTCAGTAACTTCTTTTATGTTTATAGGTGACACTTTTGCTTTCTTAGTATGGTTGTTCCTCACATGAGCAAGTTTAGCTGTGTTCAAAAATTAACATCTATACTATACATAAAGCATGAGGGGTCATTTGGTGTGATGTCATTATTTGATTTGTCAAATTTGTCCTGTAATAGTTTTTTATTAATAACATTTTTATGTAATCACCAATTAAGTTTTTTTCCTTTTTTATTTCTTTTTATATTTTGAAATTGCACCCACAAGGGAGTGCCTCACCCACTAGTAATCATCATCCTTCAAACAGTGGAGTAGAAACTGGATGACTTTTTAACAAAGATGCAATTTGAACGCTTTCTCATCTCTTTTTTTTTTTTTTTTTTTAAATAATTCCTCCTAAAGTGGCCAGATTGTGCAGGAGGGTAAGATGTCACAACTATAGCTACGAACAAGACTTTTAAGCCTGCAGTTCACCGATAAAGTGAGAGTCATGTGAAACTGGACCTAACAAATCGCAGACATAATATATGACTACAGTCCATAATTGATGCCTTGGATTCATGGTTATTTATTCCCCAACTTCAAAAAGCTACGTGATCCCGAAGTCAGATTGATTTATCTCGCCTTCTACTAGAAGGCCAAGCTAATAAATATTGCCTTATTGATGCCTTAACTGTCGTCTTATTTACTCCCCAACACATTTTTTCCTTATAGAAATGTGAACACTAGATAAAGAATATATATTATGTAGAAAATAGAAGCTCTCAGTATAAAAATTCATTAGCAATGAGACATTACCTCTTCAGTTTGATTGCTTCAAAACCAAGGGCCCTGTAATCAAGCATGTCAGTATTACATCTAGAACCATGACCATAATCTTCACATTTCAGAGAATACTGAAGTACCTCATTGCAACATTCAGCTCTTTCGCATCAATAGTGCCTAAACAACAAAGAGAAAACACCTTTATCAACTACATTTGCAGGACTTAAATGAAAGGCATCTAGATGAGAAAAGTATTTTCCAGTACCAGAATTGTCTGTATCAAACAGCTCAAAGGCCTCCCTTATCTCCTGTATTTTCTGCTGAGTTAACCCATGGTGTCGACCTTTGGACTTATCTTTCCTGGACATCCCTCTATAATTGCTAGCCTGCAAGATGTTGAGCAATAAGCCAAAAGAAGCTCTGCATGTTAGCGAAAGAGAAAGAGAAATTAAATCGGATCCAGTAAAACACATAAGAAGAGGAAGCAAGCAACAGAAAAACAAGCATAAGTTTCCAGAAATACTAAGAAATCCTCTTATCAAGCACATACAAATCAGAAAGTAAAATGCATGGGCCAAAACCTATTGATGAAATAAGTTAGTAATTTCGATGTGGGCATTACTCTATGTGGATACTGTCATGCAGCATCTTGAATGAATACTCAAACCACCTAACCATAGTTAACATAAACATCAGATGAAACCAACTTGTTCAGTTATTAGGCACTATATGAACAAGACGAAAAGAAGGAAAGTTGGTTGCATCCTTAACGTGCTTCAGTTGTAGGAGAAATGCAAAAATTTTACTGTCCAGCGTAAAAATATATTTTTGCATTGTAATAAAAAGAAACATTTCTGGGAATAGAATGTTAACTATTTATTAAACTAATAAAATATCAGAACACTTACAATGAGCTGACTAAGGCAAGAAAAGCATAAATGCCCAATGAATGAAACTCATAGTTATGCTTGATCATATACAATTCTTAAGCAATTAATTACTTATGAAATGTGAACATACACCAACAAAATACTCAGCATATGAAGAGGTATATTAGTAGATTTTAATAAATAATTTTAATGCCACATATATAAACTTTTTGAAAAGACAAACCTATGATACTAACCTTTCCTTTTTAATGGTTCAATTCGGGGAAGGAGCAATTGGAAAAAAGAAATTTGAACATATTTCAACACATAATCAGGAAGAACAGTGTTATAGAGAGAAAAATATCTTGTTTATTCTCACTATTCTGTCAAGAGTACATAAGATCTATATATATACAAGTGTAGAATAATCTAGATCCTAAAATTAAGCTAATCAATTTACATCCTTACATCCTAAAATCAAGCTATCTAAATCCTACAATCAGGTAAATCAATTAGCCTATTCAACATGATAAATCAATTAGCCTACAATCAAATCCTACAATTAAGTAAATATATTTACTTGCCATATTTACAACACTCCCCCTCAAGATGGAGCATAGATGTTAATCATGCCCATCTTGTTACATATATAATCAATCCTCGGACCACTCAAAGCCTTGGTGAAAAATTCACCAAGGCTGCTCCATCTTCTCACGGATAAAGTGACAATCAACTTCAATATGTTTGGTCCTCTCATTAAAAACCGGATTTGATGCAATATGGATAGCAGCTTGATTGTCACACCATAACTTCATAGGCAATGAACTATCTAGACCAATCTCACTTAACAATTGATGTATCCATATCAGCTCACAAGTTAATTGTGCCATGGCTCTATATTCTGATTCTGCACTAGATCGAGACACTACATTTTGCTGCTTACTTTTCCATGATACCAAATTACCTCCAACAAAAACACAATACCCTGTGGTGGACCTCCTATCAACTTTAGAACCTTCCAATCTGCGTCTGAAAAACACTCAATATGTGTATGACCATGATTACGGTATAGTATACCAACTTTAGAACTCCCTTGAGATAACACAAGATCTGCTCTAAAGCTGCCCAATAAGTGGTTCTTGGTGAAGACATAAACTGGCTCACAATGCTGACAGGATATGCAATGTCAGGACGAGTCACTGTAAGATAATTCAATTTTCTAACTAATTTCCGGTACATTGCAGGATCTGAAAATAACTTCCCATCATCTGCTATAAGTTGCATATTAGTGATCATTGGTGCACTACAAGGTTTAGCACCCAACTTCCTGTTGCTGTCAAAAGGTCAAGGATATACTTTCTTTGAGACAGAAAGATACCCTTTTTACACCTAGCAACTTCAATGCCCAAGAAGTACTTTAACATCCCCAAGTCTTTGGTTTGGAAATAAGTTTGAAGAAAAGATTTAAGGGTTGTAATACCTGCACTATTACTACCAGCAATAACAATGTCATCAACATAAACAACCAACAAGATAAGGCCAGCTTTAGATTGTTGATAGAAAATGAATGGTTACAGTTACTCTTCTTCATGCCAAACTCTTGAACAACCTCACTAAACCGTCCAAACCAAGCACGAGGACTCTGTTTTAAACCACCTATAACGACTTTCGAAGTCTACAAACCTTACCAGACTCCCCCTGAGCAACAAACCCAGGTGGTTGCTCCATATATACTACTTCTTGCAAGTCCCCATGCAAAAATGCATTTTTGACAAAAAACTGGTGCAAAGGCCAATCATTAGTAGCAGCAAGGGAAATAAACAAACGGACAGAAGCAAGTTTTGCCACAAGAGAGAAAGTATCAGAATAATCTACCCCATATGTCTGAGCATACCCTTTTGCTACAAGACGAGCTTTTAGCCGTGCAACAGACCCATCAGTGTTAACTTTAACAACAAACACCCATTTACAACCAATAGCCTCCTTATTAGCTCGTAGATGTACCAAGTCCCAAGTACCATTGTTGTCTAAAGCCATCATCTCTTCTTCCATAGCAGCTCGCCAACCAGAATGAGCCAAAGCCTCAGGAAGATTATTAGGAACTGACACTGAATCTAAAGAAGCAATGAAACACCGCAAAGAAGGAGACAAATGTTCATAAAGTCCTGAAATCTTGAAGCGAATGAAGAGATTAGATGAGAACATTGTCATTTACCTTTTCGAAGAGCAATAGGTAGATCAAGACTCGGATCTGTAGACGGAGGAGCTGGTGGAGGATGTGAGTCTGCTTGTTGAGTCCGACGAGTATACACTTGAGTGATAGGTGGTCTAGGAATAGGACTAACAGGTGTTGTCACAGTATAAACTAGAATATTATCTTCCTCCCCCTCACAACCATAAACATTAGATTCAGGAAAGAATGGAGTGGTCTCAAAAAATGTAACATCAGCAGAAATTAAATAACGACCCAAAGTAGGAGAATAGCATCTATATCCTTTTTGAAGATGAGAATATCCTAAAAAGACACATTTGAGACACTTAGGATCCAATTTAGACACTTGAGGGCGTACATCACGAACAAAACAAGTACTCCCAAAAATACGTGGTTCAATCGGGAATAAGGGTCGAGAAGGAAACAAAGTCGAGTAAGGAATCTCACCAGCAAGTACAGATGATGGCAATGCGATTAATTAAGAAACAAGCTGTTGAAATAGCATCCGCCCAAAATTGCTTTGGGACCTTCATTTGAAAAATGAGAGCTCTAGCAACTTCTAGTAAGTGTCTATTTTTCCTTTCAGCAACACCATTTTGGAGTGGTGTGTCAACACATGAAGATTGGTGAAGAATTCCATTTTCTGACATGTAGGAATCAAAAGGATGAGAAAAGTACTCTTTTGCATTATCACTTCTTAGAGTGCGCACGGAGATATTAAATTGTGTTTTTATTTCAGCGCAAAAGGAACAAAAGATGTTGAATAATTCTGATCTATTTTTCATTAAATATAACCAAGTAACACGAGAATAGTCATCCACAAATGTGACAAAATACCTAAAACTAGACTCAGAAATCACTGGACAAGGACCCCAAACATCAGAATGAACTAATTCAAAAGAGGACGCAACCCTTTTATTGACTCTAGGCAAATAAGAGACACGATGATGTTTAGCAAATTGACACGTCTCAGTGCAATCTAAATAGGATAAATTTTGAAAATTTGGGAACAACTTCTTCAAAATCGACAAAGGAGGATGCCCTAATCGATAGTGAACTTCAAGAGGTGTCAAAGTGCTTGAACATGCAATGGGTTTCGACACTTTCATTGAAGGAGTTTAGAGTAAATAAAGACCGCCAGACTCACCAGATTACCAATAATCTGGTTTATCATAGTTAGATCCTGACTGTCTCTTATACACATGAAATGAGACAAAACAATTGAGAGCACGAGTAATTTTACTTACCGAAAGTAGGTTCAACGAAAAATTAGGCAAACACAAAACAGATGACAGCGAGATGGATGTTGTGGGATTGGCTATTCCAGAACCCACAACAGAAGTCATTGACCCATCAGCCAAAGTAACACTTGGAAGATTTGTATGAGAACTAAAGGAGGAAAGGATACCTGTATCACCTGTCATATGGTCTGTAGCACCTGAATCAATGACCCATTTACTAGTGAAGGATCCTCTTAGACATGTCTCTCTTTCCTGTCTCTTATACACAACGGATTTATATACAGATGAAGGCTTTGTAGACTCGTGGTTACTCTCTTGAGATGCAAAGCTGGCAATCTGAGAATGTTGTTGAGGTTTGCCATGAAGTAACCAACATGTACGCTTTGTGTGACCAGGTTTTTGACAATGATAACAGACACGTTGATTTGGTCATGTTGTCCATGACTAGCATTCCCTCCACCTTGAAAACCATGTCCATTTCGACTACCATTGCTTTTTTCTCGACTAGCCTCATTCAAAGTATCTCGACTCACGAGGGCACTAGTAACACTAGGAAGAGAAGGTCGAGATCCCTCAACTCGTAACACTTGAGTGAAGGTGTCACGGAGAGAGACAATCTCTGGACTGGAAAGAATCTGTGTTCGAGCAGCATCAAACTCAGATGGCAATTCTGCAAGAAAACTCATGCTAACATAACAGCCATTTGCTCACGGTGAGACTGTTGAGTTTTCACATCAGCACTCAAAGGAAGAAGAGTATTCAACTCCTCAAACACCCGTTTAAAATTCATAAAATACTCGGTAAGAGATCTTTCCTATTTTTCTGGACGATAAAACTCCTTACAAACATCATATATATGATTGAGTGTTTTGACTGGGAATACAGGAAAGCCAAGATGTGTATAAGATCTTTAACAAATTCACAGTGATTAATCAAACCGATTACCTCGGTATCGATAGAATTTCGAATCTGCAAGAATATTCTTGCATCTTCTCTTAACCAAGCCTTCTTTGCAGCATCATCTGATGGTGGTTCATCAATAAGATGATCATCTTTATCAATACTACGGAGATACACTCGCACAGTTTTACTCCAATCCAAATAATTCCTGCCATTGAGTTTGTGTTCTGTGATTTTTGTAGTCAAAGGAATAACATCAGAAATAACTGCCTTCATCTCTCTGCTATTACCCACTTGTGAAAGGATATAGACTGTCTCTTATACACATCTAGATGTGTATAAGAGACAGTTACTGAGTCACGAAACCAAGATAGTGTTTATTCTCCCTCTCCCTGTCAAGAGTACATAAGATCTATATATATACAAGTGTAGAATATTCTAGATCCTAAAATTAAGCTAATCAATTTACGTCCTTACATCCTAAAATCAAGCTATCTAAATCCTACAATCAGGTAAATCAATTAGCCTACAATCAAGGTAAATCAATTAGCCTACAATCAAATCCTACAATTAAGTAAATATATTTGCTTGCCATATTTACAAACAGAAAATTAAGAAACATTATGCAATGGAATTAATAAGATCCATATACATAGGGAAAAAATGCGTACCATTAAGATCTGTTAAGCCAACTGTTGAGGGAGAGGGAGAGGGAGAGGGAGAGGGCTTTCTTGGTTCGTGACTCAGTAATAGGATCAACTCTACAACGCGTTTAATACACAGGTTTAGGAATTCCATAATTGAATTGGAATTATAGTTTTATTGAATTGTAAATATTTATTATAACTTTAAACTATTAGAATGGACTAATAATACTTTGTCTCCTGAATTACGTGATAAATCTTCCTAAACTATAAAAATATACACTTTACGTTATATTAACACTTTTCATCTATTATTAATATTAAAATTGTCACGCCCCAAAAACAACACCGTAACACGCCGCGCTAATGGGACACCGGCCCAAAGCGCAAGGCACAAACGAACAGAGCAACAAACTTAACCGCAATGTAATAGAACCATCAAACCATTTCTTAACTATAAAACCGAATAAGTTCATTTTACACAAAAAATACGAATTACAAAATTCATTCTTAGTACAAAAGATGCTACAACAATCTACAATGTTCATCAATACAAAACTTATCTAATACACTACCCCTCTCCAAACAAAAGAGAAGCTTGGAAGATTATCCGCAGAAGTCCTACCAGTAATGTGGAATCTGGAGAAAATCTAAAAGCTGCTAACGCGGAGGAGAGTAAAAAACGAGCACCTAATCTGAAAATTATAATCACGTGGGGTGAGCATAACTAGCTCAGTGGATATATTAAAAGCTCTTCAAATGGGGGACAAGCATTTCGATTTGTCTCTTTTAACATAATGAAAATAATGTGTTTTGAAAACCATATCATGCACAGTTTCTAATTTTGTCTCATGCCATTTTTGTTCAATAAACATAATCATAGATGTTTCTAAGAGATGTATCTAAGAGTGAAAATGCCTGTCTCTTATACACATCTAGATGTGTCTAAGATTCCAATCATTTCAAAACATAGTATGCTAAAGCATAGCGTAGCCAAAAAGATCCAATCATTTCAAAACATAGTATGCCAAAGCATAGAGTAGCCAAAAAGATCCAATCATTTCAAAACATAGTATGTCAAAGCATAGCGAACAAATCCAAGTACAGTTTCAATCCGGAATATAATAAATATAGCATGAGTATCTTTTAGGCTCGAAGGTATGACTTTCAGTACTAGCCAGATCTAGTAATCTACCACACCTACTAGTCTGACCGGGAGGTCAAGTTATCCCATCACAAGACCCCGTATCAGAGAGTTCATAACATTCACAGAAGTCACCACGGCGTCCCATGGATGACTATAGAACCGGTTCTCCACAATTCACACATTTCTAAACACATCCAAAATTATATACCTCGGTCACCTATGAGCCAAAACAGTCATAAAATGCTTTCATATCAAAAGAGTTTGCAAAAATATCAATTGATTAACATAAAATAGCTTGGTCCCGATTTCATATGTAATAATTCCAAAACATTGTAAAAGTGCAGTTCCAAACATCATACACATTTTAAAATCCATCCAAACATATTTCGAAAGTTGTTAAACAAAATACAAGTGGAAGAGGGTCTATGTTACCCACCTATCAAAGCAAAAACTGCACAAATGATCCTAGAACGCGATCGCCGGCGGTGTTACTCTCCTCCGCGTTAGCAGCTTTTAGATTTTCTCCAATCTGTCAACAAAATCCAGTTCCAAGGTGTTCAAGAGACCTTGGTTACAACCCAACTCAAAACAACATATTCAACCAACCAACAAAATCCATCAACGGAAAGATTCACCGGAGCAATAGCCGGGACTATATCAATAGCATTCCACAACAATCCATACCCCATAACCACTACAATTAACTCTATTACAAAATTAGAGCAACAACCTATAGGTGGAAATTCCTCTTTACTACCAAACTGAAATTTTTACCGATTAGCCACACGCATGATTCAAACATGCTTCCTATCCAACCCACTACCAAGGAAACACTTAAAATCATCAAAAGATCATTAAAGATCCTTCAAACATAACCAATTATCCAAATTATCCTAGTTGCGCCAAACTTCCGCTTACTTACAAAATGAAGGGAAATCAATTCCACTTGGTTTCAAGTCTCAATTCCTATCCAAACTAACCTTAAAACACTCTTAAAACATCATTATGTGCATAGACATAAGCATTCATAGCATAACACTCTAGGCCACATATGGAAGACAAAACCCCAACTCATAATCTTAAAATTTGTAATCTAACCATGGAAAGTTGTTAAAAATCAACCCCAATCACTTCCCAACCTCCAAAACACTAAAAACAACCCATAACATACATAAATCAACACATATAAGGCTGCAAAGAGGGTTTTCTCAGCCATAAAGAATCCTACAAAACTTGAAATTAAGACAGCTTGGATCATAAAGCCCATAAGCCAAAAAGTGCTAAAATACAAAAATCTTACCTTCCAAGTGATTTCTACTTGAAATCCAAGAAAATTTTTGGGGGAAAATGGAGGAAGAAAATTCGGCCAGCTGCTGGAGAAAAATGAGGAAGAAACAAGCAAGAAGAAGACTTAAAACAAATTCCAAAGTTGACCCAAATAGTACCCAAGTTGACCAAATAGTCTCCAAGTTGACTATTTGACCCAAAAACTAATTTTTGCTACTAAATTAACATTATAAATCAGCCATCAAACAACACTCACACACCACAATGCACTAATTACACTTAATCCAATTTTTTGACCCGTTTACCTGCCGGAACCGAAATCGCGTAAACCGAAAAATTTGCCGAATTGAAAAACGAATAAGTTGAAATACTTTATGACTAAAAATAATATGAAAAACATTTTAAACCAATTAAAATCAAAGAACAAGGCTATTAAAATACTGGGTTTCACAAAAATTATTAAGGATAATTTAATTAAATGACTAAAATACCTTTAATACTATATTTTAATTTTTTATGTATTAAAATTTTGATAATAATAGGATAGTTATTTAAAAATAAGCAAAAATAAACTATATAAAATTTCAATATAATCTTATCAATATATTTCTTGATCAAATTTTTTAAATTTTTACATTTCAATTTATATGATTTCGAATTTGAATATTTAACTATAATGATAAAACAATTCCCAAATAGACTTCTATCAAAAAATTTCTTTAATATTGTGTTTGGATAGAGAGATTTTGGTGGATTTGATTTGAAATCTAAGTGTTTAATAAGTTATCCAAACAAGTTAATTGATTTAATTGTAGATTTGAAATTCACCAACAAGTGAAAGTGTAATTTTAATAGTTAAATGAGTGAATTGAAATTTACTCAAATTTCATATCATTTGAAATACTTACAATTCAAATTGTCTTTTCAAATTCTTCATTCAATTTAAATCTACCCATCCAAACATACTGAAAATACCTAAATGTATTATAAAATATATTTTCTATAAAACTTTGAGATTTTTTGGATGTCTCTTAGTATTTTACACTTTTAATATTTGGCTTAACTTTTAAATTGCGATATTGGATATATTATAATTCAACATTTTCTCACATTTTCACTCCCTAAAGTCAAAGATATCAATGTGTTATTATATATTTTTTTTCCTAATTCTTTTATAACTATTAAAAATTAATTAAATATATGAAAAATTAAAATGTAACACTAAGGACGTTTTAGTCATTTAGCTATATTTTTTTTGATATTTTAATAAATTTTAAAGGATGAATAATGTGAATAATTTATATATATATTTTTATAATTTAACGGGCAAAGAATAGTTAGTCACCCAATTCAATAGGCAAAATGTTACTTAACCCTATTTGAATTCCTCCGTTTGGTGAACAAGTAAATTTAACATAAATTTTAATTGTAATTCCAAATTGGATTGGACAAGAATTTATGCAAAATTAGAATTGCGTACATTAAAAGAACTTAGGTCTGTTTGATAACTGAACTTAATGTTGAAAATTAATTGGTTAAAAGACTTTTAAATTCAGTATGTTTGATAACAGAATTATCTTATAACTTAATTCATTAAGCATTACTTAATTTGTATTCAAAATTTTAAGTGAAAATATTTTCACTTAATCTGCTGAATTTTAAATAAATGTACAAACACATAGTCTAACACACACATACTCTCTCTCACACATTCACACACACTTTCTCTCCCTTGCGCGCACACTCTCTCACATAAACACATACTCTCTCACACACAAAAATACACACTCCCTCACATAATACATTGTCTCTCTCACACACATACACACTTAGTCTCTCACACATATTCTCTCTTGTACTTTTTCATACTCACACTCACACACATACTCTCTCTCACTCACATACACACACTCTATCACACATACAGATTCTCTTTGACACACATACATACTTTATCACACACATTCTCTCTCATACACATTTAGTGATACCATCCTTAATTATTCATTTTCTTTTTTACGCATATATGACAATTATTTATAATAAATTAATACATGTATGAAGTGATAAATTTAATTCAGAAATTGAATTCAGTTGATTATCAAATATAAATAAATTCATTAATTCAGCAATTAATACTTTCTCTTATACAATTGCCATGTGTATGTGTGTATTAACAAACACCCCCTTAGTAAAGATGTGACATGCTAGATGTTTTGTGAATGTTAAATTTGCACAAACCTTTTAATTGCTACATTGAATTCTTTATACTTGTGTTTTGCACTATTATTAAAAGTAAATGATAATTAAACATCTTTTTTTAGTTTGTAACACATAACTAAAAACCCTTCATCCACATTATTTTATTTATATATATTTAAAGTTTCCTTATTTCAATGTTTACTTACTATAATAAATTTTAAAATATTTTATAAGTTTGAAAATTTATATATCAAATTTTCAAATTTTTATAGAAATTTCTTGTTTGTACTTTAAAAAAGATTTAATTTATGTTAATATTTATGCATATGTTCTATGTTAGAATATAAACTATATTGACAATTTACATGACATATTTGTGCATATAGTGTATCTAATATATTTTTTTTATTATTTATTAAATATTTTAATCGGATCTGAGTCCTAATCGCATTAGAACAACCAGATCCATGTACGATCTTTGTGTTATAATAGATAAACAGATTTGGATTGGATCCGAATCTGTTTATTAAAGAGTATTTTTAACTTCTCATAAGATGGGAAAAAAAAGGTCTTCCCATAAAGTTTCCTAAATGTTGCCTTTTATTTAATATTTACTCCTTTTTTAAAGGTACTAATTTTTTTTTAAATCCAAAATATTAAAGTTTAGTTGGCAATAATTTTTCTTTTGATTAGGCAAGAAATTAAATATGATGAATTTGCTTCATTGACTTTTGATTTTCATTTGTTTGAATTTTTTTTTTTTTTTAACTTTTATCACTTTTTTATTCGTTCTTATATATGATTTAGCATCTATATTAATGAAGATTTTTCACTATTTAAACTAGTTTTGGTATTAAACTTAATTTGGAAGTGAGTGTTTAGGCCTTTTATTAATGAAAAGTGCGACTTGAGTGACTAATGCCAATTACGGAGTTGCAAAGTTAATGGCCTTTTTATACTATCCTAAATACTAATAGAAGAACATACATAAGTATGTTTCAATGCAAATAAAAAATATCTGTTCCAACTAAAATCTACGTTCAATTTTGTTTTAGTACCACTTTATCCAAATGTCAACATACTTGTAAATTTTCCTCTGCCTTCGGTTGTCTCGTGATACCCTCTACAGTTTGACCCACAGCAGTTTCTTGACCAACCCCCAATCGAATAGAAACAAGCTCTATGGACAACCCAGCAGCAGTAATGGATGCGACAAAAATCAGTGGATTCATGCTTAGTTCCCTTGTACCAGGAAAAAAAAAAAAAAAAAAGAAATGATATGACTGAAATATACTATTGCTAGGATTTATCCAATTGAAGTAACTCCGAACTTCCAGTTGAAATAATAGAATCATTGAATTTTCCAAACTACTTCAATATCCCTTTTTTTAGTTACTATCCACAAAGTCTTTGTAAATTGATACAACTAACTCTGAATTGAATTCTTCCACATTTTTCTTAATTTCATATGTTTACTCATTTTATTCACAATCACAAGTAGACGAAAAAAGGACCTCTTTAAAACCTCCATCTAAATTCATAGAATAGGGAAAATGCATTACAACTTTAGTTTGGCCGTGCAATGCCCACTATTTTTGCTAAAAAAGAATACTTTGAATTTTTTATTTGTAAGTTTATAAAGAAAAATAATAGGCTATTGCTTGCATGCACAATTCTTGGTAGAAAAAATAATTCAATAAAAAAAAGAGAATACAAAGACTATTATCAAATAGAATTCAACCAAAATATCCCTGTGGTAAATACATATTCTAGACTTGTAGTCTTAATTGCCCATTTTCTTAACAAATGTGGGACTTGTGAAAACTAGCAGAGTGAAGCTGAATTTTCTTTTTAAAGATGACAGATTGTGTATTCAAATCACAAAGAAATAAAGGTGGCCCTCCAAAGAATATTTTTGAAATTCTTTTGATTTGATATTATGATTGCAAATTTAGACGTGCATTTGTCAAACCTACAAAATCATTCTAAAAAAGCACACAAAATCATATCAACAAAATCCCAACATTCCTCCGAACATTTTCAACGTAATTCTTAAAGAACCTTTGACCTGCTAAAATACATGATATAAATATAGCAAAGGAAGATCCAGTATATACTTACAAAGCAATTCAACCAATATAAATGCTAAATACTTCTTTATATTAGAAAACTGATATTTGTAAGGTTGCACAATCATTAACCATAGAGCCTGGAAAAGAAGGAAATCAAATAAATTATTTGCATATAACATGATTTTTTTTAATCTTCTAGAAGCATATTGAGGCAAAAATATATTGAAAACTCATTACTATCATAATGCGAAATATATATTTAAAAACCAATTAAGCCTAACGCAAAAGATTCAGTCAAATAAATCACATTATCAAGTAAAAATCTTAAGCAAAATCATGGTTCCAACATCTACATAAAATAATCAATTGACCAAAACATCTATTATGAGATTTTTAAGAAAGAATCTATCATGAAAGTGATTCTAAATTCTTAATCAAGAACCATACACAAAATGGCAACATACCTAAAAACATCAAATTAACATAGATAGCTTCCAATTAATTATTTAAAACCTAAATTAGATAACCAAGTCTAAGAGACCAAAATAAGTTGTAAAAGTAAATAATGTCAAAAATCTGCAAGAAAGAAAAATAGATAAGTAGAAATCAAAGCTCTTAAAATGCACAACTACCAATAGAAATTACTATGGGTTCTTCAAGGAGCTGCATGGCAAGTGGAAAGGTTTTTAGCATAAGAAAGCTCTAATTTATTAAAAATCAGGCAAAAAAAAGAATGAAGCCGCTACATGGATGCAAATCCAGTTGCATTTGAAGCTAAACTTAGCTCAATGCCGTCAAGGTTATCTTGCCAAGATACGGTAATATCTGCTCAATTCCTGATAGACAACAAAGAAAAATAATAAAAATCATCATAGCCTATATAAACTCTAAAGTGAATAACATTCAAGAGTCCTGTAAAATTGATAAAGAACATATCCCTCAACATACAGGGCATTTGACATCAGTAATACAAGAATGTTGCATTCAAAAGGTAAAATAATAAGTTATTTACAAATGAAAAAAAAATCACACCAGTAGAGCCGGAGTAACAGTCTAAGATTTAACATAATATGTTTCAAAACTGAATAAGAAGGAAAATCACAAAGGCCACTAACATACCTCAAATTTAATGGGGGCCTATTGCACCAGCCAAAAAACAACATCCAAAATTGCAGTTTAAGTTAAACTTTATGTTTTAAGTGAAAAAATAGTTTTCCCACTTTTTTACCGCAGCCAGAATTTGTCTGAGACTTTCAAAATTCTTTTGAAAGCCCATATAGGTTAACTGAACAAGACCCCTTAAATAACACCCACTAAAACTCATACAATAAGTTGTTTGTTTGTGATGGATGAAACCTGGGCAAAACTTTTATGCAAGATGGAAATAAATAATCGAAGGAAAATAACAAATAATAAAATAGAGTGTAGAACTTAAAAAAGGGAAAAAAATAGAAAGGGAAATGAAGAAGAGTAAGAGTTGTAATACCTGATTCATCTAATTGATGAGTAAATGAGCAAGACATACAAAATTGCAAATACACCATAGAATTCTCAGGAAACAATTGTTACTTTGACCTAACAAAGATTCTCAAAAAATAAAAATAATTATCTAATGGTGATCAAAAAATCCAACTTAAATAACCAAAGAAATAAGCTTAAGATCCCCCTAAACAAACAAATCTCCCATCTAAATTTCAATTTTTTTTTTTTGGGCCAAAAAAATTCCAACTTTATCTTGCAAAAATGATAGTTTTCATAGTAATATCAATCGGAACTGGTTTAAAAATTTTGACCCTCTATGAAATTTTAATATATTTCAATAACCAATTAGTCAGATAGTTCTCACCTATAGGATAACAAATGTGTTGCTCTTGCTATTTCACAATAATAAGTAATACCAGCATCGACTGAAATGAGGATTACAAATGGTCACAAAACTTTCTAATAAATTTATTTCAATGGACAACTTTATCAAAATAAAGGAAATCCACCTTGAAAGTCTAATTAAGTTTTTCTCAATTACACCTCCAA
The DNA here is from genome assembly GCA_025175665.1 of Cinchona pubescens. NCBI lineage: Eukaryota > Viridiplantae > Streptophyta > Magnoliopsida > Gentianales > Rubiaceae > Cinchona > Cinchona pubescens. The sequence goes on from JANKKI010000170.1 coordinate 159,575, forward strand.
AGTATTACTATGTATATAGTTCAACAAATAGAAACTCTACATGTTTTTGTCTAATTTACAAGAACATAAATTATATGCAAAATGGGCAAGTTTTGTGCCTTACTAATGCAAGGTTGGTGAAATACATTGATGACAATGAGCTAAACTTTTAACAGTCTTCCAAATCTAAAAGTCCTGCATAGGGAAACAAAGCACTTTAGATGAGAATTCTGCAATCAATTTGAATTAATGCAAATAATTTATTTGTTCCTTGAAATCCATACAACTATACCAACTATTTGTTGTAAAGTAACATCCAATAGCATAAGGAGACACGCATTGTTTCATTAGTTGATAAATCCTACATATCATAAAACTCTACCAACTATTTGTTATAAAGTAAGATCCAATAGCAAAAGGAGACACGCATACATGACATCAACGTGTAGGACGTTCATAGAAGAATAGTATAACTTTATAGCATGATCAATTTTTCCAACCTTGTAAACAAAAGACAGAGGAATTTTTTTTAAGTGGCAAACCTACATCATTAATGGCCATGTCCTTTGAGAAGTTCCAAAACCATTACCTAAAAAAATGAAAGCACAAGTAATATTCAATAAAATTTACATTTATGAAACAAAACGCAACTATTATATTAAAAACAATTCAAGATGAGCAAAATGAAACAATAGTCATTAAACTTTTAGGTTGTTGCATAGAAGGTCCCTGAACTATTTATTTTGCACATTAGGTCACTGAACTATCTTAAATGTAGATCATGAGTCATTCCACCTATCCACCGTTAGTGTCATATTTTGAAGGGTAAATTTGTCAGATCATATTGGCATGAGGTTTACCTTTATTATAAGACCTTCCCTAATAGATTTGTCACTATTTTTGCCTTTTCTTCGATTGTAAAACCAAACCCTAACAAAATTGAGTATATCCTGTTGGCTACCTACCACCTGGAGCATTGCAAACACGCCTCCCACCACCTCCAATTTGTGCATGTGGTGATAGAACTATTTTGAAGACTTCCTGGATGGATATGTCTGTCTCAAAATCCTGGATGGAGGCTTGTCGTGTATCCCCACGAATGTGTCAGTTTGTAGATAAATATTCTATTTTTCTAGTATAAATTTAGATCGATAACTAATTATAAAAGGGCTTGCTGCATTTTGAATTTTTGAATTATAGGAAGGAGGATGCAGCTTCTGGGATTGGTACGATGTTGAGATATGTGCACGTTCTATGAAAATTATACCCGGCTTGTTAAGGAAGATTTGCAAGATTGAATTAGAAAATGAAGAATTGAAAGAGGAATGTCGAAGATTGAAATCTGGAGCTTCAAGTTTGGAAGTCAAAATGACAAAGATGAGAAAAGAAGTAGGGTCCTTTCAAAAAAAAAAAAAAGGAATGTTTATTTTTATGTTGCTATGTCCATGTTATTGGTATTGGCAGTAGCATTGGTTTGTGGAAGCAATGGTGGATCAATTGATAGGGTGTTGCAGACATATGGTAAAGGTATTTAGTAGAAGAGATCTTAGAAGTTGTCTGAATCATTTTTAGACTTCTTTTTGTGTACTGGTAGTGTATTAGGTTTGAAATCATTGTGAATGTTAAACTTTGTTTTGTCTAATGAATGGTACTACGTGTTTAAAAAACTATGGTACTGCGTGTTCAATGATAATAAAAAACTACTGACATATTTCTGTTAAGAGTAAAATTCTTATGAGTTACAAAACTACAAATATCAATAAGGATAGTATACTAGTAAACTTATAATAGAAATTTATCATACTTAAAACCAAAATAGTTTTGCTTCAACACACAAATACATAAAATGACTAACAATAGTTATATCTGGTATAACTTTATGGTAGACACCACCAGTAACAAAAGAAGCAACATGAATCCATAGAAATGATTTGGTCGACACCAACAACGAAACATGGAACATCCGCAAAATTCACTCGTGAACAACACCAATTGGCAAAACTCCTTCCTCTTGTTGTTCTTGCCCCCAGATCTTTTCCCCTTATGTGATCTTCCAGGACATCTTCCAACCTGGTATATTAAAGGGGGGTTCTTTTCCTAAATATGCATAATTGGAGTTGATTATACACTTCTTAGTATCAGTGAGGTTTTTCCTCTGCTGAACTCTTCTTCTATTTCCAGTTGCCACAGTATGAGAAGTTGTTTCAAGTTCTCCAACAGCAACAACAACAGGTGTTTTGGGCCTTCTTACCTATACAAAATAAGGCATGATTAGATGTATACTAACATACAATAACCAAAAAAAAAATTGTGGTTGTCATTACTGGCTGTTTACCTCTTCTAACATGTCTATTATGCACCTGCACAGCTGAAAAATGTGCTTTTGGTTTTGCTTCAGGTTGCAGGATTGAACCTATATCTAGTTGCTAAACTAGTATTGAATTTGGTTGCTGAACTGGTGCTGAAGTTCGTTGCAAAATTGGTGTTGGATCTGGTTGCTGAACTGGTGCTGAATTTGGTTGCAAAACTAGTACTAGATCTGGTTGTTGATCTGGTACTGGTTTTGAATTTGTGGCCTTATCCTCAGCAGCTGTTAGACGTACAAGTTGCAGAATTGTGGTTTGTTTTGCCACACTTGCTACAGTGGATGAGAACATGTCTTCTCAGCCTTTTTGTACCACTAGTGCCAGTTACCTCATTGCTTCTTTTTTTTTTTCTCTACAATTGGGTCCTTCCTTCTTGATTTCTTGGTCCTTCCAAGTTGCTTACAAGGAATAGGTGGATCCAAAGTTGGGCCATCTCCATAAGGCCACAATGTTTTCCCAGAAGTAGGAATTAGGACATTACTATATATTTCAAAAAATAAATCTCTAATGTATGTAGTATCTCCATAATTGCATGGGTCCCCATCACTCCTAAGTATAGATGCACATGCATGACAACATGGTAGTCCACTAATCTGCCACAGATTGTAAGAACATATGCTAGTGATGATGTAGACAACAAACTGTGCTCTTCTTAGAACCCTTACTTGAAAGCCACCATCTCCATTTGCAATTGTCTTCCAAGATGATGAAAGCTTTATATTGTCGTAAATTAATTCTTTCCTTTATTGCTAGACCTACTGGCCCATCACACTTCCTCATCCATTCAACTATTTTTTCAATTCTAGCCATCAACATCTCTTTAATAGCCTCCAACATTCCAATTATTGGCAGCTCTCTAGTCCCCAAAATGTGGAAATTGAAAGTTTCACACAAGTTGTTGATAAGCATTTCATATTTGGTATGAGAAGGGAAAAATGCTTTGCACCATGATTTTAAGGGAAGGGCCCTCTTAACCCAATCAAAAGCAACAGCATCAAAGCTTTTAGCTTTTCAAGTTCAACCTCATACAGTTGAACATTTGAGGCATTCCAATGCTCCACAACATGTTCTTTAGTTGTTTGCTAGGATGGTTTTTTTTTTTTTTTTTGTAATTTTGATACATAATCTGTGTTCACCGTGGGCAAGAGCTCAAGAAGAGCTATATCCAACACCTACATGTTAGATAGAAATACAAATTAGTTCTAGTGACATAAATAATCAAAGCATAATTGGGATTGAAAATAAAAATAATATTATTACCTTTTGTTGGTCTGCAATAAATGTGTATTAATTGCTAAACTTGGGAATTTTGATATCCTTTATCAAAAACTCTAGAAACCAGTGCTACTGAGCCCTTTCCTCATTTTCAACAATAGCCCATGCTATGGGCCACCACTCATTGTTAGTGATGTTTTTCAAACCTTATTTTGATGATGACATAAACACTTAACTATGTAAAACAAGCTTTTGCAGGAACAGATCTTTCGGACGCACAGGACCGTCCGAACCAGGACAAAACTTCTCGGACGCAGTGCATCGTCCGAACAAAGTGACAGAAAGAATGGGATCCTACTGCCTTTCTTTCTGACGCTCAGGACCGTCCGAAACCTCTGTCGGACGAAGGACCAGACGCATGCTCGGACGTCCGAACGTAGTCTCTCAACAACACTGAAAGAAGATCGGACGCTTCCTCGGACGCATTTAATCCCTCTCGGACGTCCGAAACCCCAATGGCTATTTTTTGTGCATTTTTCCTACATTACTTAGGCGTTAGGAAGTGGTTGAAACCACTATTTATTGCTCTTATAAATAGGGGCTTTAACAACCTGAATAAATCATCTAATACATTAAATACAAGCCTTAGAAAAGAGTAATTTGAGTGCAAATTGACTTTAGAGCTTTGTTGTATTAGTGTAAAGTTGTGAGTGCAATTCAACATTGAGTGGAGTGATAATCTTGTATAAAAGTGTGGTTGTAAGTGAAATTCTTGGCTCAACTAAAAGAGTTTTAGTGTGAGCAAGAACTTTCCAACTTTGTAAAGATTATTGGCTCACCAAGTGTGTGAAGCATTCAAGAAATTTGATACTTCAAGCTTGCTAGCTTGGAAGTAGTTATTGTTCAAATTTATTCTCTCTTTAATTTACTGTTCTATTGATTTTGTTATAACTGATTTTGTTATAACTGATTTTACTTTGAAAATCTCAATATTTCTTAAAGTATTTTTAAGAAACCTAATTCACCCCCCCTCTTAGGTTGCTTTGGGACCAACAATTGGTATCAGAGCTTGGTCTCATTATATTGCTTAAACTGCTATTGAGAAAAGAACTATGGCAACCAACAATGCTCTGTTTTTTTGGTGAGCCAATAATTATAGGCCTCCCATGTTTAATGGGGCAAATTTTATTAGTTGGAGAGATAGAATGAAAATATTTCTGCAATCTATTGACATTGAGTTATGGTATGTTGTCAATGAAGGTCCATTTGAAGCTTCTATCATTGATGATCACACAAATAGAAGAAGAGAAAAGACAAGGAATGAGCTCACTCCACAAGACAAGGCAAACTTGACGTTAAATGCAAAAGCCATGAATGTATTATATAATGCCTTGGATGCAAATGAATCAACTCGCGTGAAGGGTTGCAGATCGCAAACATCTAGATGTGTATAAGAGACAGGCTTTCTTAAGGAGCGATACACATCTAGATGTGGTTAAGTAATCTCTTCTTAGCTGTGTCTATGACTATGAGTCCTTCAAAATGAACCACATGAGACTTGATAGTATAAGATGTACTCAGGTTCAATGACATTATCAAAGATCTTGAAGCCTTGAGTAAGGAGTACTCTTTGGGTGAGAAAAACAGAAAAATCCTGAATGCTCTATCCAAAGAATGGGATGCCAAAACAATTGCCATAGAGGAAGCTAAGCATTTAAATTTAATGCCTATTGAATCACTAATCAATTCTCTTACATCTTATGAACTCAAGCTAAAGGCAAAGGTTGTGGATGATGAAGAAGCAAAGCCAAGAAGGGGCATTGCTCTAAAGACCTCTCAAGAGGAAGATGAAAACAGCTCCATCAATCTAGAAGATGAAGATCTTGATGAAGGAGATCTTGCACTCATCACTAAAGGATTTCTTAAACATTACATCAACAAACGAAGAATGAGAAGAGGCGGAGCTGCAAACACAAATAATTTCAAAGGGAAGTCAAGACTAGAAATAAAGAAGCAAAATGACAAATGCTTTGAATGCGGTCAACTCGGGCATTTTGCAAATCACATTAAGAGTGTCCTTCCAAGAAAAACAAGGAAGGAAGAAAACCAAGATTCAACAACTTTCAAATCACTTGGGACGATTGCAACTCCGAAGGAGAAGTTGAAGAAGAAATGGAGTCGGCACAAATGGCCTTTATGGCTATTGGAGATGATGAGGTAAATTCTAACTATGACTCTAATGATGAAAATGATGAAGATGATCTTGAAGCTTTCATTTTAAAATTGCATGATAGCTTAAAAGAATCATATGCTAGAAATAAGGAGTTAGTAAAAAAGTCAAATGCCTTATTGAATACTAACTCTAAACTTGTGAATGAAAACAATAGGCTATCACAAGAAAATCGTGATTTGAAGAAAAGAATGCATGTGAGATCAAAAGTCAAGGAAGAACAAGCCTCCTTGAAGAAAAGAATGGATGATTTGAATGCTCTCTTAGCTAGAAAGAAAGAAAATATTGTTGATATGAAAAGAAATAGAAATGTAGCAATCAACAAAAATTTTGTCATGTTTAAAGAAGGGATGACTTATGCATTGTAAAACAAAAATCTTCTTTATATGGTAATAAAAGCATTATGTGTAATTATTGCCAACAACATGGACATACTAAGAATTTGTGTTATGTCAAGAAGAATGAAAAACTTGGAATGAAAGTTGCATGGATAGTAAGCAATTGCACTAAATCAAATGGACCCAACAAGAAATGGGTACCAAAAGTTATCAATTGATTTAATGTGTAGGTACTTAACACCACCAACAATGCTAAGTGGTTCATAGATAGTGGATGTTCAAGGCACATGACGGGTGATGCCTCTCTCTTCACAAACCTTACATCCAAAAACAGTGGAAAAGTCACTTTTGGAGACAACAACAAAGCAAAATCAATCGGCATTGGTGATGTAGGTAAAAATGGTGAAACCTTGATTAAGAATGTGCTTCTTGTTGACAATTTGAACTATAATCTTTTAAGTGTTAGTCAACTTTGTGATAAAAATTTATATGTTTTCTTTACCAATGCTTGGATGTGCATGAATGTCTTATCCTTGATAAAAATCACGTTGTTTTGTTCAAAGGCACTAGGCATAATGATGTTTATGTGATTCATCTTGATAAAATTAGCAATAGTAATGTAAAATGTCTTACCTCTTCCATAGATGATTCTTGGCTTTGGCATAGGAGACTTTGTCATTTTAATATGGATTTGATTGAAAAATTAGCCAAGAAAGATTTGGTAAGAGGCTTGCCAAAACTGAAATTTCTGAAAAATAAAATTTGTGATGCTTGTCAATTTGGTAAACAAGTCAAAGTTTCTTTTAAACCTAAGAATTTTGTGTCTACTCATAAACCTTTAGAATTGTTGCATTTAGACTTATTTGGACCTACTCAATATGCTAGTCTAGGTGGTTGCAAATATGCATTTGTTATCGTAGATGACTATTCTAGGTTTACTTGGGTATTATTTCTTGTTCACAAAAACGAAGCATTTGAAAAATTTGTAAAATTGTTTTCCAAAATTCAAAATTTATCTGGATACAAAAATTGTTCATTTAAGGAGTAACAATGGTGCCGAATTTAAATTTGGGGGTTTTCCCGACTTTTGTGATCACAACGGTATCTTTCATGAGTTTTCGGTTGTTAGAGTTCCTCAACAAAATGATGTTGTTGAAAGGAAAAACAGGACTCTTCAAGAAACGGCTAGAACTATGATTAGTGAGTGTGACCTACCACAATACTTTTGGGCCGAAGCGGTTAACACGGCTTGTTATGTCATGAATCGAGTTTTATTAAGATCTTCTTTAAATAAAACTCCTTATGAACTCATTTTTTGTAGAAAACCCGTTGTGAGCTATTTCAAAGTTTTTGGTTGCAAATGCTTTATTTTAAAAATCAAAGAGAACCTTGGAAAATTTGACAAAAAATCGGATGAAGGAATTTTTCTAGGATATTCTAGTGACAAGAAAGCATACCGAGTTTACAATAGAAGAACGCTTTTAATTGAAGAAGTTGTGCATGTTACATTTGATGAAACTAAGATCTCTTGATGATGTTATCTCAAAGAATTTATGTGAAGATGAAGATACAGGTATTCTAAAGGAGCTCGAAAAGCTCGTTATTCATAAAGATCATCAAGAGATTACATCAAGCGTTGATATCAACAACCATCAAATTGATGATGAAAAGAATGAGGATGCTCAAAACGATCTTCCGAAAGCTTGGAGATTCGTCTCTAATCATCCTCAAGATTTAATCATAGGTGATCTATCCGATGGGGTAACCACTCGTTCTCATAAACCTTTGAATAATAATTGTGCATTACTTTCTCACATTGAACCCAAACATATAGATGTTGCTTTGAGTGATGAATCTTGGGTTAATGCTATGAAAGATGAACTTAGTCAATTTGAGAAAAATAATGTATGGACCTTAGTTGAAAGACCTTCTTCTCATCCCGTTATTGGTACTAAATGGGTGTTTAGAAACAAATTAAATGACAAAGGTGAGATCATAAGAAACAAAGCTAGACTTGTTGCAAAAGGTTACGCCTCAAGAAGAAGGTATAAGATTTTGATGAAACATTAACACAAGTTTCTCATGCTCAGGATCCATCCTTTATGCTGTCTCTTATACACATCTAGATAATTTAAGAATTATTTCTAGAGATGTCAAAAGTGCTTTTTTGAATGGTTTTATCGACCAAGAAGTTTTCGTCGAACAACCTCTGGGCTTTGAAAATAAGAATCTTCCAAATTATGTTTTCAAACTTTCCAAAGCTTTATATGGTTTGAAACAAGCTCCAAGAGCTTGGTATGAAAGATTAAGTGGCTTCTTGATAGAAAATGGTTTCAAAAGAAGTATAGTTGACACCACACTTTTCACAAAAACTGATTTGAAAGGATTGTTAACATCTCAAATGTGTATAAGAGACATTATTTTTGGAGCAACTAATGAAAGTTTGTGCAAGGATTTCTCACAACTAATGCAAGAAGAGTTTGAGATGAGTATGATGGGCAAGTTGCAATTTTTCCTCGGACTACAAATTCATCAAACTAAAGGAAGGAACATTTATTACACAAATCAAGTACACAAAGGAGCTGCTCAAATGATTTGGTATGGAAGATTGCAAACAAGTTGGTACACCAATGTGTACTTCAACCAAACTTGATAAAGACGAAGAAGGTAATAGTGTTGATGAAAAACACTATAGAGGTATGATCGGAAGCCTACTTTACTTAACTGCCAGTAGACCAGATATCATGTTTGCTGTTTGTTTATGTGCTAGATTTCAATCTTGCCCTAAAGAATCACATTTGATGGCAGTTAAAAGAATTTTTAGATATCTAAAAGGAACAACGGATTTTGGTCTGTGGTATCCAAAGTCTTCTACTTTTGATCTAATTAGCTATTCTGATGCTGACTTTGATGGGTGTAAAATTGATAGAAAAAGTACCAGTGGAATGTGTTATTTTCTGGGAAATTGTCTTGTGTCTTGGTTCAGTAAAAAACAAAATTCCATTTCTCTTTCTACGGCTGAAGTCGAATACATTGCTGCCGCGAAATTGTTGTGCTCAACTTCTCTGGATGAAACATACTCTAAAAGATTTTGGTGTAATTTTTTATTGTGTTCCTATATTATGTGACAACACTAGTGCAATTAATCTCACAAAAAATCCTGTTTTGCACTCTAGAACCAAACACATTGATGTTAAGCATCATTTCATTAGAGACCTTGTTTGTAAAAAGGAAATTCGTGTTGATTATGTGCCTACTTCAGATCAATTGGCTGATATTTTTACAAAACCCTTAGCTCTAGATTGCTTTGAATCACTCAGAAAATGCTTAGGGATTTTACAGATAAATTTGGCATAGGTTCTGTGAAACCCAGTATTTTAATAGCCTTTTTCTTTGATTTTAACTGGTTTAAAATGTTTTTCATATGATTTTTAGTCATAAAGTACTTCAACTTATTCGTTTTTCAATTCGGCAAATTTTTCGGTTTACGCGATTTCGGTACCGGCGGGTAAACGAGTCAAAAGTTGGACTAAGTGTAATTAGTGCATTGTGGTGTGTGAGTGTTGTATGATGGCTGAATTATTCAGAAACAAATGATAATTTAGTAGCAAAAATTAGTTTTTGGGTTAAATAGTCAACTTGGAGACTATTTGGTCAATGGGGTACTATTTGAGTCAACTTTGGAATTCTTTTTAAGTCTTCTTCTTGTTGTTTCTTCCTCATTTCTTCCTAGCAGCAGCTTCCTCTTCCTCCATTTTGTCCTCTTTTCTTGGATTTCAAGTAGAAATCACTTGGAAGGTAAGATTTTATGTATTTTAGCATTTATGACTTATGGGCTTTATGATCCAAGCTTTAATTTCAAGTTTTGTAGGATTCTTTATGGCTGAGAAAACCCTCTTTGCAGCCTTATAAGTTATGATTTATGTATGTTATGGGTTGTTTTTAGTGTTTTGGAGGTTGGGAAGTGATTGGGGTTTATTTTTAACAACTTTCCATGGTTAGATTACAAATTTTGAGATTATGAGTTAGGGTTTTGTCTTCCATAGTTATGTGACCTAGAGTGTTATGCTATGAATGCTTATGTCTATGCATATAATGATGTTCTAAGAGTGTTTTAAGGTTAGTTTGGATAGGAATTGAGACTTGAAACCAAGTGGAATTGATTTCCCTTCATTTTGTAAGTAAGCGGAAGTTTGGCGCAACTAGGATAATTTGGATAATTGGTTATGTTTGAAGGATCTTTAATGATCTTTTGATGGTTTTAAGTGTTTCCTTGATAGTGGGTTGGATAGGAAGCATGTTTGAATCATGCGTGTGGCTAATCGGTAAAAATTTCAGTTTGGTAGTAAAGAGGAATTCCACCCATAGGTTGTTGCTCTAATGTTGTAATAGAGTTAATTGTAGTGGTTATGGAGTATGGATTGTTGTGGAATGCTATTGATATAGTCCCGGCTATTCACCGGAGCATTCCTTTCCGGCAATGGATTTTGTTGGTTGGTTGAATATGTTGTTTTGAGTTGGGTTGTAACCAAGGTCCCTTGAATACCTTGGAAATTGGATTTTGTTGGTTGGTTGAATATGTTGTTTTGAGTTGGGTTGTAACCAAGGTCCCTTGAATACCTTGGAATTGGATTTTGTTGGCAGGGAGGATAGCCTACTTATAGCCTAGGGAGTATAAGTTTTCGGTTTTTCTGGAAAACTGAGCTTATTATCTCCTAATCTAGCATGTAATACTGAATTTGAGGGTTAACTAAGTGTTTTGCTGTCTCTTATACACATCTAGATGTGTATAAGAGATGCAAAAATTAAGCTCCAGTCCTTTGGTCTCCAGAGTATAGAAGACCTCAAACGCGTCATTTTCGTTTCCCTAGTCATTCTTTAACTTCTACATCTCTTCTAAGAGTCCTCTTATATCTGTTTTAGGTACCACGCCACCTACCGCCGGCGATCGCGTTCTGTGATCATTGTGAAGTTTTTGCTTTGATAGGTGGGTAACATAGATTCTCTTCCACTTGCACTTTGTTTAACAACTTTCGAAATATGTTTGGATGGATGTTTAAAATGAGTATGATGTTTGGAACTGCACTTTTACCAAGTTTTGGAACTATTACATATGAAATCGGGACCAAACTATTTTATGTTAATCAATTGATATGCTTACAAACTCTTTTGATATGAAAGCATTTTATGTACTGTTTTGGCTCATAGGTGACCTTGGTACAATTTTGGATGTGAAGGAAATGTTTGCTAAAGCTCCGCGTTCCATAGTCATCCCATCATTTCAAAATGGTGTATTCTGTGAATGTTATGAACTAATTGATACGGGGTCTTGTGATGGGATAACTTGACCTCCCGGTCAGACTAGTAGGTGTGGTAGATTACTAGATCTGGCTAGTACTGAAAGTCATACCTTCGAGCCTAAAAGATACTCATGCTATTTTATTATATTCTGGATTGAAACTGTACTTGGATTTGTACGCTATGCTTTAGCATACTATATTTTGAAATGATTGGATCTTTTTGGCTACGCTATGCTTTAGCATACTATGTTTTGAAATGCAAACAAGCTATTGGATCTTTTTGGCTACGCTATGCTTTAGCATACTATGTTTTGAAATGATTGGATCTTTTTGACTATGTTTTGGACATGCCTGACGTTTAAATGGCATGATACATTTTAGAAACTACTTATGATTATGGTTTATTGACGTTTAAATGGCATGAGACATTTTAGAAACTGCTTCATGACTATGGTTTTCGCAAACGTTATTATCTTTATGTTTTCTTTTTATTGAAATGCTTGGCCCCATTTGAAGAGCTTTTATGATATCCACTGAGCTAGTTATGCTCACCCCACGTGATTTACAATTTTTCAGATTAGGTGCACGTTTTTGACTCTCCACCGCGTTAGCAGCTTTTAGATTTTCTCCAGATTCCACATTACTGGTAGGACTCTGCGGATAATCTTCCAAGCTTCTCTTTTGTTTGGAGAGGGGTAGTGTATTAGATAGGTTTTGTATTGATGAACTTTGTTTTTGTTGTAGCATCTTTTGTACTAAGAAGAAATTTTACTTGTAATTCGTATTTTTGTGTAAAAATGAACTTATTCGGTTTTATAGTTAAGTAATGGTTTGATGGTTCTATTACATTGCGGTTAAGTTTGTTGCTTTGTTCGTTTGTGCCTTGCGCTTTGGTCCGGTGTACCATTAGCGCGGCGTGTTACGGTCCCGTTTTTGGGGCGTGACAGGTTCATAGTTCGAACGCACTCCTTCGTCCGAACCATTTACCTTTCGGAAGCTCTGGATAGTCCGAAAGCATCTGTTACCTCTCGGACGCTCATATTCGTCCGAACGATATTCCTCTTTTTCTTAAACTCTCTGGAAATCTTCCGGACGCTCAGAGTCGTCCGAAAGAACTTCGGACAGACTAGCTCATCCTTCGGTCGTCCGTTCTTCAATTTTCGGACGCTGTGTCGGACGCACACTAAACGTTCGGCCGTCCGAACGGTACCCCTGTTTCATTAAAACCATCCAAATTCCCCTTTTCGGACTTACCCTTCCCCCCGAAAACCCTTAGGCGATTACAAGGGTTTTTCTTCTCTCCCCTACCCCATCCAAATTTCCATTCTCTCTTCCAAAATTGATTGAAAAATCATACTACCCATAACCCCTATCACCTAAACCACATCTCATTTCCCCCATTCACCATCTCATTTCCTCAAAATCTCACCAATCTTCAATTTTTTTAAATTTTTTTTTTGTTTTCTCTTCTTCCACTACAATGGTGAAATCTCATGGCGGTTCATCTACGGTAATTCGGGGTCGCAAAACTAAAGGGAAGGCTCCTGTGCGAGGAGAATCATCGGCAAATCCTCCAGTTTCCACCACTCCAACTTTATCCAAATTTATCGATGCCAAGGTATCCGAACGGTATACCTCTCTTCTCAGTAAATCCATTATCGTTCAGCGTCCTGCTTCTAGAGTCTTTTTGCTAGAATGTTATCTTCCAATCATTAAATCCTGTTTTGATAATGAAAATTAGGAGTGTTTTAAGATTATCTAGATTGTACCTGTTTATCATGATATGGTGCTTCAATTCACGGCCAAGAACATAAAAGGTCCTACTATTAACCCTCATTTCTCGTGTTAACAACACTGATCTTGAGATTTGATCGAACATAATCAACACCATCTTTGAATGTGAAATCTCAAATCACATGATGTGTATTTCCTACAGGCTTTTCACTAGATAAATGGCCCGCTGAGGATACTCAGTTTGATATAGATGAAGTTCGAGCCATTTTTAACATCCATTTTAAACAGGCTTCGGAAGCCAAAACTACTTTGCTCGCCCCTAAACTTAATATTCTGTATACCCTTGTCACAAATCTTTTATTGCCAACTGACGGACATCGTACTGAGCCCGGAAAAATGCAACTATACTTATTTTTCTGTGTCTTCAAGGGTATCCCACTTGACTTTGGGTATCTGTTTTGTTCCCTAGGGGAACACTTTCTCACTGATACTCGCAGAAACATTCCTTTTGGAAAATTTCTCTGTCACGCCCCAAAAACGGGACCGTAACACGCCGCGCTAATGGTACACCGGACCAAAGCGCAGTGAGGCACAAACGAACAGAGCAACAAACTTAACCGCAATGTAATAGAACCATCAAGCCATTTCTTAACTATAAAACCGAATATTTCATTTTACACAAAAATACGAATTACAAAATTCCTTCTTAGTACAAAAGATGCTACAACAAAAATAAAGTTCATCAATACAAAACTTATCTAATACACTACCCCTCTCCAAATAAAAGAGAAGCTTGGAAGATTATCCGCAGAGTCCTACCAGTAATGTGGAATCTGGAGAAAATCTAAAAGCTGCTAACGTGTTGGAGAGTCAAAAACGAGCACCTAATCTGAAAAATTATAAATCAACGTGGGGTGAGCACAACTAGCTCAGTGGATATCATAACGCTGTCTCTTCAAATGGGGCCAAGCATTTCGATAAAAAGAAAACATAAAGATAATAACATTTGCGAAAACCATAGTCATAAAGCGGTTTCTAAAATGTCTCATGCCATTTAAAAGTCAATAAACCATAATCATAAGTAGTTTTCTAAAAAAATCATGTCTCATGCCATTTAAACGTCAGGCATGTCCAAAACATAACCAAAAAGATCCAATCATTTCAAAACATAGTATGCTAAAGCATAGCGTAGCCAAAAAGATCCAATCATTTCAAAACATAGTATGCTAAAGCATAGCGTAGCCAAAAAGATCCAATCATTTCAAAACATAGTATGCTAAAGCATAGCGTAGCCAAAAAGATCCAATCATTTCAAAACATAGTATGCTAAAGCATAGCGTAGCCAAAAAGATCCAATCATTTCAAAACATAGTATGCTAAAGCATAGCGTACAAATCTTATGTGAACCGGTATATCCCCAAATCAAAGATTTCCAAATACATCCAAAATTATATACCTCGGTCACCTATGAGCCAAAACAGTCATAAAATGCTTTCATATCAAAAGAGTTTGCAAATATATCAATTGATTAACATAAAATAGCTTGGTCCCGATTTCATATATAATAATTCCAAAACTTGGTAAAAGTGCAGTTCCAAACATCATACACATTTTAAAATCCATCCAAACATATTTCGAAAGTCGTTAAACAAAATACAAGTGGAAGAGGGTCTATGTTACCCACAAATCCATCCAAACATATTTCGAAAGTTGTTAAACAAAGTGCAAGTGGAAGAGAATCTATGTTACCCACCTATCAAAGCAAAAACTGCACAATGATCACTGAACGCGATCGCCGGCGGTAGGTGGCGTGGTACCTAAAACAGATATAAGAGGACTCTTAGAAGAGATGTAGAAGTTAAAGAATGACTAGGGAAACGAAACGACGCGTTTCCCTAGTCATTCTTTAACTTCTACATCTCTTCTAAGAGTCCTCTTATATCTGTTTTAGGTACCGCGCCACCTACCGCCGGCAGTTCGCGCTCTGTCTCTTATACACATCTAGATTCTATAAGAGACAGGTTCTTTTACACATCTAGATCAGTTTTAAAGAAAAACCGAAAAACTTCGCCTCTCCTAGGCTATAAGTAGGCTATCCTCCCTGCCAACAAAATCCAATTCCAAGGTATTCAAGGGACCTTGGTTACAACCCAACTCAAAACAACATATTCAACCAACCAACAAAATCCAATTCCAAGGTATTCAAGGGACCTTGGTTACAACCCAACTCAAAACAACATATTCAACCAACCAACAAAATCCATAAACGGAAAGATTCACCGGAGCAATAGCCGGGACTATATCAATAGCATTCCACAACAATCCATACTCCATAACCACTACAATTAACTCTATTACAACATTAGAGCAACAACCTATGGTTGGAATTCCTCTTTACTACCAAACTGAAATTGATGTGTAATTTACCGATTAGCCACACGCATGATTCAAACATGCTTCCTATCCATCCCACTACCAAGGAAACACTTAAAACCATCAAAAGATCATTAAATATCCTTCAAACATAACCAATTATCCAAATTATCCTAGTTGCGCCAAACTTCCGCTTACTTACAAAATGAAGGGAAATCAATTCCACTTAGTTTCAAGTCTCAATTCCTATCCAAACTAACCTTAAAACACTCCTAAAACATCATTATGTGCATAGACATAAGCATTCATAGCATAACATTCTAGGGCACATATGGAAGACAAAACCCTAACTCATAATCTTAAAATTTGTAATCTAACCATGGAAAGTTGTTAAAAATCAACCCCAATCACTTCCCAACCTCCAAAACACTAAAAACAACCCATAACATACATAAATCATAACTTATAAGGCTGCAAAGAGGGTTTTATTCAGCCATAAATAATCCTACAAAACTTGAAATTAAAGCTTAAATCATAAAGCCCATAAGCGTATAAATGCTAAAATACATAAAATCTTACCTTCCAAGTGATTCCTACTTGAAATCCAAGAAAATTTTTGGGGGAAAATGGAGGAAGAGTTTTCAGCTGCTAGGAAGAAATGAGGAAGAAACAACAAGAAGAAGACTTAAAAAGCTTCCAAAGTTGACCCAAATAGTACCCAAGTTGACCAAATAGTCTCCAAGTTGACTATTTGACCCAAAAACTAATTTTTTTGCTACTAAATTAACATTATAAATCAGCCATCAAACAACACTCACACACCACAATGCACTAATTACACTTAGTCCAACTTTTGACCCGTTTACCCACCGGTACCGAAATCGCGTAAATCGAAAAATTTCTAATTGAAAAACGAATAAGTTGAAGTACTTTATGACTAAAAATAATATGAAAAACATTTTAAACCAATTAAAATCAAAGAACAAGGCTATTAAAATACTGGGTTTCACATTCTCACCAAGGTTTTTGTTGTCCTCAACGTTCCTTTTACCGGATAGAAACAAACAATATCCTCCGTATTTTAATAAATCCTACATTGAACGAAAAAGTCTCCAGTTTTTTAATGATCAATGGCTCACTAAGGTAGCCTTTGATATTGCTCAGTCACAATCCCATGCCTCCACATCTGATTTTGTTATCCCTCCTTCTCCCACTCCTCAACCACCTCCATTCACATCTGCACCATCTACTTCTGAGCCGTCTTCTGAACCATCCCTTTCACACATCTGTGGACTTCTCCAATCTCTGAGCACTGTCTCTTATCAGTTCTAGATGTGTATACGTCGCACAAATCGCAAGTTAAGACGACTTGAGACTCGCCAAATCATTCTTCAAGAAGCCCTCAGTCTCGGCATGTCTGCTTCGGCTCAAGTCCAGTTTGCTGACCTTCAGTCCCAACATCCACTTGAGTCATCTTCTGACAGTGATGAACCTGAAGATGAACAGACACGTGACGACAATGCAGCAGCTGCTCAAGAAGATGCCGATGACAATGACGACGACGATGAAGATATTGACGTGTTCTATTGACACATTTGAGTTTATCATGCAACGTCGTACCGGAGAGGAGCATGACAGTGAAGCCACCGACGAAGATGTTCCATCCAAACGTCAAAAGACAGAAAAATGCTCAAAAAAGAGAAATGACTCCCATTAGTTTCTTTCTGTTTTATTTTTGTTGTTTTCAGCAGTTCTTTGCTTATTGGAACTTTTTAGCATTTCCAGCAAAATTTTGTGGCTTGGATACGTATTCACTTAAACCCTTCAGTTGAATGTACTAAACTTCTTTCAATTCTATAAAAACTGCCTGCATATTCTAAGGGGGAGTCTTTTTGTTTGATGTCAACTGTTCGGACGTCCGAGATGCGTCCGAGGATGATTAGACGGTCCTGATTATGTTTTGATATAATTTGTTATATTATTATGTTTTGATATAATTTGTTGATAAATTGATATCCAATATTGCAAATGGATTAGTCATATCCAATTGAGGTTTGTCATCATCAAAAAGGGGGAGATTGATGTTTTCCAAACCTTATTTTGATTTTGGATGATGACATAAACACTTAACTATGTAAAACAAGCTTTTGCAGGAACAGATCTTTCGGACGCACAGGACCGTCCGAACCAGGACAAAACTTCTCGGACGCAGTGCATCGTCCGAACAAAGTGACAGAAAGAATGGGATCCTACTGTCTTTCTTTCGGACGATCAGGACCGTCGAACGAAGGACCGGACGCATGCTCGGACGTCCGAACGTAGTCTCTCAACAACACTGAAAGAAGATCGGACACTTCCTCGGACGCATTCAATCCCTCTCGGACGTTCGAAACCCCAACGGCTATTTTTTGTGCATTTATTACTTAGCCGTTAGGAAGTGGTTGAAACCACTATTTATTGCTCTTATAAATAGGGGCTTTAACAACCTGAATAAATCATCTAATAATTAAATACAAGCCTTAGAAAAGAGTAATTTGAGTGCAAATTGACTTTAGAGCTTTGTTGTATTAGTGTGAAGTTGTGAGTGCAATTCAACATTGAGTGGAGTGATAATCTTCATGTATAAAAGTGTGGTTGTAAGTGAGATTCTTGGCTCAACTAAAAGTGTTTTAGTGTGAGTGTTGCTCCAAAGCTTTGTAAGATTTTGCGTCTAGTCAAGTGTGTGATCTTATTCAGTGTTGTTGAGAGACTAACTGTTGCTAGCTTGGAAGTAGTTATTGTTCAAATTTATACTCTCTTTAATTTACTGTTCTATTGATTTTGTTATAACTGATTTTGTTATAACTGATTTTACTTTGAAAATCTCAATATTTCTTAAAGTATTTTTAAGAAACCTAATTCACCCCCCCTCTTAGGTTGCTTTGGACCAACAGTTAGGATTAGGTCCTATAATAGTCAACAGTTGACTAGGATAGGCACTTTTGATATGGCAATCACCAAGTGCAATAGCTGGCCTGCATCCTCTGTTAAATCCTTTTTTTCAAGGGCCAAGACAACAGTAAAATCTCATAAACCTAGGATTTCCATTCTCAGCTCTAAATGGGGTATACATTATTCCATAGTGGACGACCTGGATGAGTTGTCTTAAGTTCTTTAGCATAATCCCATATCTTAGCATATTGCTCATGTACTGATCCCTTTATTTTACCAATAGCATGCCCCTAGCCATGTATGCCTTGTACCTTGATATGCCAGTTTGAAAGTCTTCATCTATTGTTTGCCTTAAGGTTCTACTTTGCATCCCCATATCAAAGCTAATCCTTTCCATATATCTATCAACAACCCACTCTGCTGTCATGATCTTATTCTGCCAACAGTGTATGCAATTTATATGTTGATCATTCATAGTCTTAAGCACAAAGTTGTTTGAACCAAGTGTAGGAACCTTGGCCGCATATACAAACCATTGACAGGGCTTTATGCACTTCACGCTCAATCTTGTAGCATAATTGATGTACATACTTACAAGCTTACCACTAACAATAGAATAATTCCACACTGCCTCCCTAAATTCCTTTTTAGTTCCAAATTTCATCCCAAGTTCAAACATTGGCTGCCTCATATCTGTCTCGGTAGCATTGAAATCTGTATACTGTACAGGAGGTACATCATCTTCATCAGAAGAGTCTAGGTTGCTGTACAGCTCTTAATGTGTTTGATCATAAAGAAGAGGATTCTTTTCAACAATTACTCGTCTATTTTTCCTATTCCTTGTTGTAGTAGACCTTATCTTTCTTGTTACATTACCACTAACAAGTTTCTATTGAGCTGTTGCTTGTACAATGGTTTGATGTTGAGCTATTGCCTGCTCACCGGTTTGCTATTGAGCTCTTACGTGCCTCATTGGTTGGCTGCTCATATGTTGGTTGGTCAATGATTGGATCCTCATTTGTTGGCTGCTGAGGTGTAGGATGCTCATTGGTTGGTTGCTGATTTGTTGGCTGATTAATGTTTGGATTCTCATTTGTTGGCTGCTGAGGTGTAGAATGCTCATTGGTGGGCTGCTCATTTATAACTTGCCTTTCTATTGTTTGAGATAACATTTCCTCATCCATGAAGATCTCAGAATAGTTAAAATACATAAACCTATCCCCATCACCATCTTCACCAGTCTCACTATTACCAACTTCACTAGTTTGTCCAATGATATTTTCATGCATATATTTAGCTTGCAAAAGGCCCTCATTAATACCTTTACTATGCTCACCTTTATGCATGACATTTGTTTGACTAGCTTCAATGGTACCCTTGGCTTCAACTCCATCAGCATGAACCTCAACCTCCAGTTGTCCATCTGGAGGAATTTCATATGTCCAAGGCAAAGGACAAATCTTTGACCTCTTTTTCATTCTATTTGCAGCACACAATTTTCTATTAATTGGTACTACTTTAGGACCATCTTCAATTTCCTCTAACACTAAACCACTTTTCTTCTCAACTATGTTATACTGACTTTGCTTCTAAGAAACTCTTCAATTTCAGTAGCTGGCATTTGATCACAATAAATCTCCATCAGCTTATAGTCTATAACCCAATTGCAGAACTCTCTAATATGTTTATCAGTTTGCAAATCCTGTAGCCCATGGCGATGTTAAGGTCACTAAAACCGAGAATATGTAGTATATCATTGCTTCATGACTCTTGTGTCCTAGTTGCTGAAGCATCTTATTAATTTCATGTAAAGACATCCTTTCCCCATGACAACCATCTATATAATCAACATCTCCACCAATATAACTTTTGTACTTATCTCTAATTAATCTATCTCCATGGTGCAATCTTATTGAAAATAACGAACACCCATGTGTTGTAAAGAGGAAAAAAAAAGAGCAAAATTTTCAGTAAAATTTAGGGCTTCCCTTCATAGATAACTACACTTCCTTGTTTATAATGAATATTCTACTTGTAAGGCAACAAGACAAAAATAAAACAAGTTATTAACAAACAATACAAAAAAGAAACAAACACAAAATGACAACTAATTTTTTCACTTTATTCCTTCCATTCACATGCTAGTAGGACCTTATGTAACCCACTATAAGAACAATAAAGGGAAGGATCACCATCTCAGCCCCTTTCAAGCCAACAACACATTTTATCCTAAAAAATTTCAAAATATACTCACATTCACTATGTATAAATCTCAACAACAGATCCACCAATTCCACTGAATGAACAATTATCCCTAGGGTTTATTCCCATCCTAGGAATCTGTATATCACGTAGGGGTCGTAATTGTTGGTCCCAAAACAACCTAAGAGGGGGGTGAATTAGGTTTCTAAAAATACTTTTAGAAATATTAATCTTATTGAGATTTTTCAACTAATAAATAATATAATAGAATCAATGAAACTGTGAAGTAAGAAAGAGAGGAAATTAAACAACCAATACTTCCAAACTAACAAGCTTGAAGTATCAATTCACTAGAATGCTTCACACACTTGGTGAGCCAATAATCTTTACAAAGTAGGGAAATTCTTATTCACACTAAAACTCTTTTAGTTGAGCCAAGAATTTTACTCACAACCTCACTTTCGTACAAGATTATCACTCCACTCAAAATTGAATTGCACTCTAAACTGCACACTAATACGATATAGCACTCTCTACTCTAGCCAATTTGTACTAAAATTGCTCTTTTCTAAGGCTTGTATTCAACGTATTAGATGATCTTTACAGAATATTAGAGCAGTTATTCAATAAATGGTGGTTGCAACTACTTCCTAACGGCTAAATAATAAATGCACAAAAAGTAGCCGTTGAAATTTCGGACTTCTGAGATAAGTAGGATGCGTCCGACATAGCGTCCGATCTCCATGCAGTTGGTAAAGAACATCGTTCGGACGGCCATGCATGCGTCCATTCCATCGTCTGAACAGAGTTTCGGACGATCATGTTCGTCCGAAAAAGACTTTGTTTGGACAGTTGTGTGCGTCCGTAGAGAAGCAGTAAGATCCTTGCTTTCTGCCTGTTAGTTCGGATGGTGGAATGCGTCTGAGAAGCTTGACATAGTTCAGATGGTGTACTGCGTCCGAACACCCTGTCTCTAGCAGAACAAGTAACAGACCTGCAAAGCTTGTTTACAGAGTTAAGTGCTTATGTCATCATCAAAATAAGCACAAGTTTGGAAAACATCAATCTCCCCCTTTTTGATGATGACAAACCGTCATGGAATAATTATGTAAAATCAACAGATATGAGTGATAACCAATCATTTTACAATATAAATTACTACTCCTCCTTTTGACATCATCAAACAAAACTCTTCCTGAGAAAGTGCAAATATTCAACAGGAATAGTGCAAAAATTCGTAAAAATGATATAACCCAAATATAAAGCCCAAATATTCAACAGGATAAAACCCAAATATTCAATAGGAATAGTTCAAAGAGATAAAGAAATACATAAAAGGGTAAAACTGAGAGCGAATCTAACTAGGCAAAGGAAAAAATTCAGAGAAATGCCAAAACTAAAATACAGATTATTAAGGGATCTAAGTCGAGTCATTTTTCTTCTTGGAGCGCTTTTTAATCTTTCGGCGATTGGAAGGAGCATCATCATCAGTAGACTCACTGCCTTCATCTTCTTCATTACGACGTTGCATGATGAAATTGAATGTGTCGTCAACATGTGTACCTCATCGTTGCCTTCATCTTTATTGGCAGCACCTTGATTATTTGGGTCCTCTTCGTCGTCCTCACGAACATTCCCTTCTTCAGCATTGTCATCACTTCGGTGGAGGAGTTGAGTGGATATTATGATTGAATATTGGCAAATTGAACCTAAACTGAAGCAGACATGCCCAAGCTAAGTGCCTCTTAGAGAATCAACTGACGAGTTTCAAGTCGCTTTAACTTACGATTAGTGCGACGTTGAAAGAAACTTACTTGAGTGCTCAAAGAAGTGAAAAAGCCACAGATTTGAGAAAGTGAAGGTTCAGAGGAAGATGGATGAGGATCATGGATTGGTGGAGGTGTTTAAGGAGGAGGAGAATGTGGAATTGCCAAACCAGATGTAGAGGCCTGGGATTTTGAACGTTCAATATCAAAAGCTGCCTTAGTTAACCATTGATTGTTGAAAAAATGGAGGCCTTTTCGTTCAATATAAGATTTGTTGAAATAAGGGGGAAATTGTTTGTGTTGCTTGCCGCTGAAAGGGACATCAAGAAAATCAAATACTTTGATGAGAAATTTTTCAAAAGGAATGTTTCTTCGGGTATCAGTAAGAAAGAGTTCCCACAATGAGCAAAAGAGATACCCAAAGTCAAGAGGAATTCCCTTGAAAACACAAAAACAATAACTAAAGCTGCATTTTTCTGGGTTCAGTGTGATGCCCATCGATTAGTAACAGCAAATTCGTGACAAGAGTGTACAGAATGTTTAGTTCAGGAGTGAGCAATGTGGTTTTGGCTTCTGAGACCTATTTGAAATTGATGTTAAAAATAGCTCTGACCTCATCAATGTGAAATCGAGTATCAATAGCGGGCCATTTATCTAAAAAAAAGACATAAGAGAAATCATTCGGATTTGCGACTTCACATTCAAAAATAGTGCTGATGATGTTGGAGAAAATCTCAAGATTTGTACTGTTTACACGAGAAATTAATGTGCAAACAGTGGGGCCTTTCTGAAGATTGGTTGTGAATTGAAGCACCATGGATGTCATGATAAATAGGTAAATCAATATGCACTAAGTGACCCCAATTTTGTTTTTCAAAGCACGATTTGACAATGGAAAGATTAAATTCATCGAAAAGACTCTGAGAAGCAGGACGTTGAACGATTATAGATTTGCTAAGAAAAGATGTATACCATTCGGATGCCTTGGCATCGATAAATTTTGGTAAGGTTGGATTTGAGGATACTTGAGGATTAGCAGAAGATTTCCCATGCACCGGAGCTTTCCCTTTTGATTTTCGTCCACGAGTTGCTGTAGAAGAACCTCCACGGGATTTAACCATTGTGAATGAAAGAAAAGAAAGGGAACAAAAAAATTTAATTTTTTTGAAAGGTTGGTGGGAATTTGATGAAATGAGATGGTAGATGGGTGGATTTATGTTCAATAATGGTGATGAATACTTTAGAAATGACAATTTTTCAAACAATTTGTGGAGAGAATGAAGAAGTTGGAGGAATATTTTTGGAGAAAAATTTCGCCAGAGAGGGTTTCGGGGGTTAGGGTGAGACCGAAATGGGGGAAAGTGGACGATTTTAATAGAACAAGGAGACCTTCCGGATGGCCGAAAGATTGGCGTGCGTCCGATGAAGCGTCCGAAAGCAGATTAACGGACGGCCGATCGAAGAGCTACTGCGTCCGATATTCTTTCGGACGATGGTAAGCGTCCGAAAGCTGATTAACGGACGGCCGATCGAAGAGCTAGTGCGTCCGATATTCTTTCAGACGATGGTAAGCGACCGGTAGAATTTCAGAGAGTAAGTGAAGAAAGTGAATAGCGTTCGGACGATTATAATTGTCCGAGACAGAGAGAAGGTTTTTGGACGAGTGAGGCGTCCGAGAAATAGTGTTGTTCGGACGATCGAGGGCGTCCGAACGAAGACCATTATACCAAATTGAAATGTAAAATCCCCAAACATTTTCTGAGAGATTCAAAACGATCTAGAGCCAAGGGCTTTGTAAAAATATCAGCCAGTTGATCTAAAATAGGCACGAAATCAACACGTTACATATTTCCTTTTTACAAACAAGATCTCTAATAAAATGGTGGTTAACATCAATGTGTTTGGTCCTAGAGTGCATAACAGGATTTTTTGTGAGATTAATTGCACTAGTGTTGTCACACCTTATAGGCACACAATAAAAAATAACACCAAAATCTTTTAAAGCATGTTTCATCCACAGAAGTTGAGCACAACAATTTTCAGCAGCAATGTATTCGGCTTCAGCCGTAGAAAGAGAAATAGAATTTTGTTTTTTGCTCAACCAAGACACAATACAATTTCCCAGGAAATGACACATACCACTGGTACTTTTTCTATCAATTTTACACCCAGCAAAGTCAGCGTCAGAATAACTAATTAAATCAAATATAGAGGACTTTTGATACCACAAACCAAATTTCATTGTATCCTTCAAATATCTAAAAATTCTTTTTACAGCTATCAAGTGCGATTCTTTGGGGCAAGATTTAAATCTAGCACATAAACAAACAACAAACATAATATCTAGTCTACTAGCTGTCTAAGTAAAGTAAAGTAGGCTTCCGATCATACCTCTATAGTATTTTTCATCAACACCATTACCTCCTTCGTCTTTATCAAGTTTGGTTGAAGTGCACATAGGTGTACCAACTTGTTTGCAATCTTCCATTCCGAATCGTTTGAGTAGCTCCTTTGTGATGTTTTCCAAACCTTATTTTGATGATGACATAAACACTTAACTCTGTAAAACAAGCTTTTGCAGGAACAGTTCTTTCGGACGCACAGGACCGTCCGAACTAGGTCAAAAGCACCTCGGACTCATTGCAACGTCCGAACAAACTGGCAGAAAGAATGGGATTCTACTGCCTTTAAGAGACAGGACGCTCAGGACAGTCCGAAACCTCTGTCTTACGAAGGACTAGACGTGTGCACGGACGTCAGAACGAAGTATCTCTGTCTCTTATACACAAGATCGGACGCTTCCTCGGACGCATTTCAACCTCCTCGGACGTCCGAAACCCCAACGGCTATTTTGTGTGCATTTATTACTTAGCGATCGTTAGGAAGTAGTTGAAAGCTCTATTTATTGCTATTATAAATAGGTGCTTTAAGAACCTGAATAGAACATCTAATACATTGTATACAAGCCTAAGAAAAGAGTAATTTGAGTGCAAATTGACTATAGTGCTTTGTTGTATTAGTGTGAAGTTGTGAGTGCAAATTCAACTTTGAGTGGAGTGATAATCTTGTACAAGACACATCTTGTAATTAAGATTCTTGGCTCAACTAAAAGAGTTTTTAGTGTGAGCAAGAACTTCCCAACTTTGTAAAGATTATTGGCTCACCAAGTGTGTGAAGCATTCAAGAAATTTGATACTTCAAGCTTGCTAGCTTGGAAGTATTGTTTGTTCAATTTTTCTCTCTTTACTTTACTGTTTTATTAAATTTATTATCTCTGCATTTAAATTTAAAAATACTCACTGCTTTGTGAAAGCATAATTTTTAGAACCCTAATTCACCCCCCCTCTTAGGTTGCTTTGGGACCAACAATTGGTATCAGACATAAAAGCTTGGTCTCATCATATTGCTTAAACTGCTATTGAGAAAAGAACTATGGCAACCAACAATGCTCTATTTTTTGAAGGCCAATCTATTACTAGGCCTCCCATGTTTACTGGTGCTAATTTTATTAGTTGGAGAGATAGAATGAAAATATTTCTGCAATCTATTGACATTGAGTTGTGGTATGTTGTCAATGAAGGTCCATTTGAAGCATCTATCATTGATGATCACACAAATAGAAGAAGAGAAAAGACAAGGAATGAGCTCACTCCACAAGACAAGGCAAACTTGACGTTGAATGCAAAAGCCATGAATGTGCTATATAATGCCTTGGATGCAAATGAAAAAACCAGCAACATTTTGGAGAGAGGCTGTAAATGATGAGATGGTCAAATATTTCCTGAATGCTTATCCTTGTTCTGGGATGCCAAAACAATTGCCATAGAGGAAGCTAAGAATTTAAATTTAATGCCTATTGAATCACTAATCAATTTTCTTACATCTTATGAACTCAAGCTAAAGGCCAAGGTTGTGGATGATGAAGAAGCAAAGCCAAGAAGGAGCATTGCTCTAAAGACCTCTCAAGAGGAAGATGAAAACAGCTCCATCAATCTAGAAGATGAAGATCTTGATGAAGGAGATCTTGCACTCATCACCAAAGGATTTCTTAAACATTACATCAACAAACGAAGAATGAGAAGAGGCGGAGCTACAAACACAAATAATTTCAAAAGGAAGTCAAGACTTGAACTAAAGAAGCAAAATGATTTCATTGGAGACAATGAGGTAAATTCTAACTATGACTCCAATGACGAAAATGATGATCTTATAAGATGATCTTAAAGCTTTCATTTTGAAATTGCATGATAGCTTAAAAGAATCATATGCTAGAAATAAAGAATTAGTAAAAAAGTCAAATGCTTTATTGAATGCTAACTCTAAACTTGTGAATGAAAACAATAGGCTATCACAAGAAAATTGTGATTTGAAGAAAAGAATGCATGTGAGATCAAAGGTCAAGGAAGAACAAGCCTCCTTGAAGAAAAGAATGGATGATTTGAATGCCCTCTTAGCTAGAAAGAAAGAAAATGTTGTTGATATGAAAAGAAATAGAAATGTAGCAATCAACAAGAATTTTGTCATGCTTAGAAGGGATGATCTATGTATTGTAAAACCAAAATCTTCTTTATATGGTAATAAAAGCATTGTTTGTAGATATTGCCAACAACATGGACATACTAAGAATATGTGTTATGTCAAGAAAAATGAAAAACTTGGAATGAAAGTTGCATGGATAGTAAGCAATCTCACTAACGCTCATGGACCCAAAAAGACAATACCAAATTTATCAAGAGACGCTTTTTAGGTACTTAACATTGTTCGCCAACAATGCTGTCTGGTTCATAGATATCTAGATGTTATAAGGCACATGACAGGTGATGCCTCTCTCTTCACAAACCTTACATGTGTAAAACAGTGGAAAAGTCACTTTTGGTGACAACAACAAAGCAACATCAATCGACATTGGTGATGTAGGTAAAAATGGTGAAACCCTGATTAAGAATGTACTTCTTGTTGATAATTTGAACTATAATTTATTAAGTGTTAGTCAACTTTGTGACAAAAATTTATATGTTTTCTTTACCAAGCATGAATGTCTTATACTTGACAAAAATCATGTTGTTTTGTTCAAAGGCACTAGGCACAATGACGTTTATGTGATTTATCTTGATAAAATTAGCAATAGCAATGTAAAATGTCTTACCGCTTCTATAGATGATCCTTGGCTTTGGCATAGAAGACTTTGCCATTTTAATATGGATTTGATTGAAAAAAAATTTCATTAGCCAAGAAAGATTTGGTAAGAGGCTTGCCAAAACTGAAATTTCTGAAAAATAAAATTTGTGATGCTTGTCAATTTGGTAAACAAGTCAAAGTTTCTTTTAAACCTAAGAATTTTGTGTCTACTCATAAACCTTTAGAATTGTTGCATTTAGACTTATTTGGACCCACTCAATATGCTAGTCTAGGTGGTTGCAAATATGCGTTTGTTATCGTAGATGACTATTCGAGGTTTACTTGGGTATTATTTCTTGTTCACAAATTTGAAACATTTTAAAAATCTAGAAAATTATTTTCCAAAATTCAAAATTTATTGGATACAAAAATTATTCGTTTAAAAAGTGACAATGATGCCGAATTTAAATTTGGGTGTTTTCCCGACTTTTGTGATCACAACGGTATCTTTCATGAGTTTTCGGTTGTTAGAGTTCCTCAACAAAATGGTGTTGTTGAAAGAAAAAATAGGACTCTTCAAGAAACGGCTAGAACTATGCATGAATGTGGGAGCAGATGTGGTTTAGGGTGGGCCGATCTAGATGTGTACTTAGAGACAGGTTTCTTATGTCATGAACTCGAGTTTTATTGTACACATCTGGGATTTGTATAAGAAGGAATTATGTAATTGTCTCTTATACAAATCTAGATGTGTATAAGAGACAGTTTTCGGTTGCAAATGCTTTATTTTAAAAATCAAAGAGAACCTTGGAAAATTTGACAAAAAATCGGATGAAGGAATTTTTCTAGGATATTCTAGTGACAAGAAAGCATACCGAGTTTACAATAGAAGAACTCTTTTAATTGAAGAAGTTGTGCATGTCACATTTGATGAATCTAATGATGTTATCTCAAAGAATTTGTGTGAAGATGAAGACACAGGTATTTTAAAGGAGCTCGAAAAGCTCGATATTCATAAAGATCATCAAGAGGTTACATCAAGTGTTGATATCAACTGTCACGCCCCAAAAACGGGACCGTAACACGCCGCGCTAATGGCACACTGGTCCAAAGCGCAAGGCACAAACGAGACAGAGCAACAAACTTAACCGCAATGTAATAGAACCATCAAAGCATTTCTTAACTATAAAACCGAATAAGTTCATTTTTACACAAAAATACGAATTACAAAATTCCTTCTTAGTACAAAAGATGCTACAACAAAAACAAAGTTCATCAATACAAAACCTATCTAATACACTACCCCTCTCCAAACAAAAGAGAAGCTTGGCAGATTATCCGCAGAGTCCTGATATTAACATATGTGAAATCTGGAGACAATCTAAAAGCTGCTAACGCGGTGGAGAGTCAAAAACGAGCACCTAATCTGAAAAATTATAAGTCACGTGGGGTGAGCATAACTAGCTCAGTGGATATCATAAAAGCTCTTCAAATGGGGCCAAGCATTTCGATAAAAAGAAAACATAAAGATAATAACATTTGCGAAAACCATAGTCATGAAGCAGTTTCTAAAATGTCTCATGCCATTTAAACGTCAATAAACCATAATCATAAGTAGTTTCTAAAATGTCTCATGCTACATTTAAACGTCAGGCATGTCCAAAACATAGTCAAAAAGATCCAATCATTTCAAAACATAGTATGCTAAAGCATAACGTAGCCAAAAAGATCCAATCATTTCAAAACATAGTATGCTAAAGCATAGCGTAGCCAAAAAGATCCAATCATTTCAAAACATAGTATGCTAAAGCATAGCGAACAAATCCAAGTACAGTTTCAATCCGGAATATAATAAAATAGCATGAGTATCTTTTAGGCTCAAAGGTATGACCTACAGTACTAGTCAGATCTAGTAATCTACCACACCTACTAGTCTGACCGGGAGGTCAAGTTATCCCATCACAAGACCCCGATCAATTAGTTCAAAACATTCACAGCAGTCACCATGGCGTCCCATGGATGACTATAGAACCGGTGCACCCCAAATCAAACATTTCCAAATACATCCAAAATTATATACCTCGGTCACCTATGAGCCAAAACAGTCATAAAATGCTTTCATATCAAAAGAGTTTGCAAATATATGAATCTCAGATACAATTGATTAACATAAAATAGCTTGGTCCCGATTTCATATATAATAATTCCAAAACTTGGTAAAAGTGCAGTTCCAAACATCATACACATTTTAAAATCCATGCAAGAATAGCCTACCTAAGCTGTCTCTTATACACATCTAGATGTGTATAAGAGACAGGAGCTCTGCGCCAGCACAGACAGGCCATACTAGCCGACCATTTCAGTCTCAGCCTCAGTCTCAGTGACGTGGTACCTCAAACAGATATAAGAGGACTCTTAGAAGAGATGTAGAAGTTAAAGAATGACTAGTGAAGCGAAAACGACGCGAAACGATAGAAAACGACACCAACAGCTCTTTGGTCAAAAATGAGGACTCAGGCAGGGTGCATGCGTTGAGTCAGCAGCAGGCCGATCAGACCGATTCCTGTCTCTTATACAATTCGTATTACTGACTAGATTAGGAGATAATAAGCTCGTTTTCCGAAAAAACCGAAAGCCTGCCTCTCCCTAGGCTATAATTAGGCTATCCTGTCGAAGGTCCCTGCCAATAAAATCCAATTCCAAGGTATTCAAGGGACCTTGGTTACAACCCAACTCAAAACAACATATTCAACCAACCAACAAAATCCATTTCCAAGGTATTCAAGGGATCTTGGTTACAACCCAACTCAAAACAACATATTCAACCAACAAAATCTATAAACGGAAAGATTCACCGGAGCAATAGCGGGACTATATCAATAGCATTCCACAACAATGGAAAACACTTAAAACCATCAAAAGATCATTAAAGACCCTTTAAACATAACCAATTATCCAAATTATCCTAATTGCGCCAAACTTCCGCTTACTTACAAAATGAAGGGAAATCAATTCCACTTGGTTTCAAGTCTCAATTCCTATCCAACTAACCTTAAACCACTCTTAAAACATCATTATGTGCATAGACATAAGCATTCATAGCATAACATTCTAGGGCACATATGGGAGACAAAACCCTAACTCATAATCTTAAAATTTGTAATCTAACCATGGAAAGGTTGTTAAAAATCAACCCCAATCACTTCCCAACCTCCAAAACACTAAGAACAACCCATAACATACATAAATCAACACATATAAGGCTGCAAAGAGGGTTTTCTCAGCCATTAAGAATCCTACAAAACTTGAAATTAAAGCTTGAATCATAAAGCCCATAAGCCATAAATGCTAAAATACATAAAATCTTACCTTCCAAGTGATTTCTACTTGAAATCCAAGAAAATTTTGGGGGAAAATGGGGAAGAGAATTTCGGCCAGCAGCTGGAGAAAATGAGGAAGAAACAAGCAAGAAGAAGACTGAAAAGAACTTCCAAAGTTGACCCAAATAGTTCCCCATTGACCAAATAGTCTCCAAGTTGACTATTTAACCCAAAAACTAATTTTTTGCTACTAAATTATCATTTTTTTCTGAATAATTCAGCCATCATAAAACACTCACACACCACAATGTATTAATTACACTTAGTCCAACTTTTGACCCGTTTACCCGCCGGTACCGAAATCGCGTAAATCGAAAAATTTGTCGAATTGAAAAACGAGATAAGTTGAAGTACTTTATGACTAAAAATAATATGAAAAATATTTTAAACCAGTTAAAATCAAAGAACAAGGCTATTAAAATATTGGGTTTCACATTCTACCCCCCTTAAACAAAGTTTCGTCCTCGAAACTTACGAAATCACGAAGCAAACAAAGCTGGATATTTCGATCTCACGAGGCTCTCAAGCTCCCAGGTAGCTTCTCGCTCAGAATGATTAGACCATAAAACCTTCACGTAGGGAATAACTTTATTCCTCAATGTCTTATCTTGTCGATCCAAGATCCTCAATTGATAATATCTGGACCGCAAATCAATCTTAGAGAAGTACCCCGCAACCTTAAGCTGATCAAACAAGTCATCAATCCGTGGCAAAGGGTATTTATTCTTCATAGTTAAAGTATCTAGCTCACGTATTGAGAACTATCTAGATGGTATAGGGAGACATGTTTTAGCATACGTGAAATACGTCCGAAACTCCCTAACCACTAGGATATCCTCAATGCCTGGCTCTACTTTATCAGAGTCTATCACATAAGCCAAATAGCTTTCACAACCCCTATCTAAGGCCTTAAACGCCTTCACTACTGATATAATCGGAATCCTACTCTTGGACTTCTTTTCATTCCCACGAAAAATCACCGTATCTAAACCAGGCATCTGAAACATCACATACCTCTCTTTACAATCAATCGTCGCACCATTAGCCGCCAACCAATCCATACCCAAAATTAAATCAAAGTCGGTCATCGGTAACTGAATAAGGTCAGTCTCAAACTTCCTATCACAAAACTCTAACCGACAACCTTTCAAAACAAACCTAGCCTCCATAACCTTCCCGTCCGGGGTCCCCACTCTATAAGGATCCTCTAACCATCTAGGTTTATCGGACAGACATCTAAGAAAACATCTAGCTACAAATGAATGTGATGCACCAGAATCAAATAAAGCATAAGCAGGTATGGTGTTTCGACCACGACTCCTACTCCCAGCTGGAGGTGCTAACGTCCCTGTCCGGGCCGACTGTCCACGCGACTGAGACTGAGGCTGAGACTGAAATGGTCGGCTAGTATGGCCTGTCTGTGCTGGCGCAGAGCTCTGACCCCTCTGAAAGGTATCCCGATCTCTCCTCACGCCTAGTGCGCTCCGAATCCAGCTGGATGGCTAGATTATACATCTCCTCATAAGTCTGGGGACGACCCACTATCAGCTCTCTCCGAAACTCAGCTCTAAGACCCTTCCGAAAATGATACATACGCTGCTGCTCGTCACGCCAGACAGCGGGAACATACTCCCCAAGCCTCTGAAGATGGAATGCATACTGCACCACGGATTGATCTCGCTGCTCCAGCCGATAAAACTCGACCATCTTCTGAGCTCTGATGGTTGGGGACGTCAATCTGTCTCTTATACACATTCCTGATCTGTATAGAGACAGGTTATGGGGTAATGATTGTTGTGGTATGCTATTGATATAGTGGCTCTGTCGCTTCAGCACATCAAGATGTGTATAAGAGACAGGTTTTGGAGGTTGGGAAGTAATGTCGATGCGCGGTGGTGGAGGTGGTGGAGCAACGGAGGTCGCTCGGCGCCAAGCTGTCGAATAACTCGTGCCACAACCGCCGCAATGGCGCCATAATCAACCAGGCGGTCCAGTCGGAGGAGGAGGTCTTGACGGCCTGCCTCGTCCCTAGGGTAGACTGCAGCCTAGTAACACTCTCTGAAGCCGACTCGGCTACGGGGATCTCTGCGACGGATCCCCACCAGGACGCTTCCCAGTGAGGTCTGCTGTGCCGAGCCTCTACCGCGACCTCTAGAACCAGAACGCGTCATAGGCGGCATACTAGCTGATAAGAGTCAAAGACGAAAGCATGAGCAAAGAATAACTCTTCAAGAATCAACAAAAGAGGTACAACAAAGATTACATAAGCAAGGACCTCTCAAAACCCCCCAAAACAAGTCAATCAATAACTCAGGTCAAAGAATTCCACAGATCCTGTAATGTCGCGAGCAAAACAGAATCTTATATAATTCTAAGCCCGAGCACATCGATTTAAACCTCGAAAGACTCATCAATACCTATTACTGGACTTAGAATTCAAACCTATGCTCTGATACCAATAAATGTCACGCCCCAAAAACGGGACCGTAACACGCCGCGCTAATGGCACACTGGTCCAAAGCGCAAGGCACAAACGGACAGAGCAACAAACTTAACCGCAATGTAATAGAACCATCAAAGCATTTCTTAACTATAAAACCGAATAAGTTCATTTTTACACAAAAATACGAATTACAAAATTCCTTCTTAGTACAAAAGATGCTACAACAAAAACAAAGTTCATCAATACAAAACCTATCTAATACACTACCCCTCTCCAAACAAAAGAGAAGCTTGGCAGATTATCCGCAGAGTCCTACCAGTAATGTGAAATCTGGAGACAATCTAAAAGCTGCTAACGCGATGGAGAGTCAAAAACGAGCACCTAATCTGAAAAATTATAAGTCACGTGGGGTGAGCATAACTAGCTCAGTGGATATCATAAAAGCATCTTCAAATGGGGCCAGTGAGATCGAAGTATCCAGCTTTGTTTGCTTCGTAACATTTGCGAAAACCATAGTCATGAAGCGTTTCTAAAATGTCTCATGCCATTTAAACGTCAATAAACCATAATCATAAGTAGTTTCTAAAATGTCTCATGCCATTTAAACGTCAGTCATGTCCAAAACATAGTCAAAAAGATCCAATCATTTCAAAACATAGTATGCTAAAGCATAACGTAGCCAAAAAGATCCAATCATTTCAAAACATAGTATGCTAAAGCATAGCGTAGCCAAAAAGATCCAATCATTTCAAAACATAGTATGCTAAAGCATAGCGAACAAATCCAAGTACAGTTTCAATCCGGAATATAATAAAATAGCATGAGTATCTTTTAGGCTCAAAGGTATGACCTACAGTACTAGTCAGATCTAGTAATCTACCACACCTACTAGTCTGACCGGGAGGTCAAGTTATCCCATCACAAGACCCCTATGCTTTAGCATACTATGAGAGGGCTTACGCTATGCTTTCTCAAGATTGGTATCCCAAATCAAACATTTCCAAAGACATCCAAAATTATATACCTCGGTCACCTATGAGCCAAAACAGTCATAAAATGCTTTCATATCAAAAGAGTTTGCAAATATATCAATTGATTAACATAAAATAGCTTGGTCCCGATTTCATATATAATAATTCCAAAACTTGGTAAAAGTGCAGTTCCAAACATCATACACATTTTAAAATCCATCCAAACATATTTCGAAAGTCGTTAAACAAAATATACGTGGAAGAGAATCTATGTTACCCACCTATCAAAGCAAAAATTGCACAATGATCACTGAACGCGATCGCCGGCGGTAGGTGGCGTGGTACCTAAAACAGATATAAGAGGACTCTTAGAAGAGATGTAGAAGTTAAAGAATGACTAGGGAAGCGAAAACGACGCGAAACGATAGAAAACGACACCAAAAGCTCTTTGGTCAAAAATGACCTTTTCACCAATTTCTGACCAATTTCGACAAGCTAAAACCCCAGTCAAAACACTTAGTTAATCCCCCAAATTCGCTATTTGGACTATGGATTAGATGTGTAATAAGCTCATGTTGTCCTGGTAAAGGTAATAACCAAGGTCCCTTGAATACCTTGGATTACTTTCCCCCTGCCAATAAAATCCAATTCCAAGGTATTCAAGGGACCTTGGTTACAACCCAACTCAAAACAACATATTCAACCAACCAACAAAATCCATTTCCAAGGTATTCAAGGGATCTTGGTTACAACCCAACTCAAAACAACATATTCAACCAACAAAATCTATAAACGGAAAGATTCACCGGAGCAATAGCCGGGACTATATCAATAGCATTCCACAACAATGGAAAACACTTAAAACCATCAAAAGATCATTAAAGACCCTTTAAACATAACCAATTATCCAAATTATCCTAATTGCGCCAAACTTCCGCTTACTTACAAAATGAAGGGAAATCAATTCCACTTGGTTTCATCCTGAGTCTCAATTCCTATCCAACTAACCTTAAACCACTCTTAAAACATCATTATGTGCATAGACATAAGCATTCATAGCATAACATTCTAGGGCACATATGGGAGACAAAACCCTAACTCATAATCTTAAAATTTGTAATCTAACCATGGAAAGTTGTTAAAAATCAACCCCAATCACTTCCCAACCTCCAAAACACTAAGAACAACCCATAACATACATAAATCAACACATATAAGGCTGCAAAGAGGGTTTTCTCAGCCATTAAGAATCCTACAAAACTTGAAATTAAAGCTTGAATCATAAAGCCCATAAGCCATAAATGCTAAAATACATAAAATCTTACCTTCCAAGTGATTTCTACTTGAAATCCAAGAAAATTTTGGGGGAAAATGGGGAAGAGAATTTCGGCCAGCAGCTGGAGAAAATGAGGAAGAAACAAGCAAGAAGAAGACTGAAAAGAACTTCCAAAGTTGACCCAAATAGTTCCCCATTGACCAAATAGTCATTTTGTCCAAGTTGACTATTTAACCCAAAAACTAATTTTTTGCTACTAAATTATCATTTTTTTCTGAATAATTCAGCCATCATAAAACACTCACACACCACAATGTATTAATTACACTTAGTCCAACTTTTGACCCGTTTACCCGCCGGTACCGAAATCGCGTAAATCGAAAAATTTGTCGAATTGAAAAACGAATAAGTTGAAGTACTTTATGACTAAAAATAATATGAAAAATATTTTAAACCAGTTAAAATGTTAGAACAAGGCTATTAAAATATTGGGTTTCACATCAACAACCATCAAGTTGATGATGAAAAGAATGAGGATGCTCAAAACGATCTTCCAAAAGCTTGGAGATTCGTCTCTAATCATCCTCAAGATTTAATCATAGGTGATCTATCCGATGGGGTAACTACTCGTTCTCATAAACCTTTGAACAATAATTGTGCATTACTTTCTCACATTGAACCCAAACATATAGATGTTGCCTTGAGTGATGAATCATGGGTCTTATTGCTATGCAAGATGAACTTAGTCAATTTGAGAAAAATAATGTATGGACCTTAGTTGAAAGACCTTCTTCACATCATATTATTGGTACTAAATGGGTGTTTAGAAACAAATTAAATGACAAAGGTGAGATCATAAGAAACAAAGCTAGACTTGTTGCAAAAGGTTATGCTCAAGAAGAAGGTATTGACTTTGATGAAACCTTTGCACCCGTGGCTAGATTAGAATCCATCCGCATGTTTCTTGCATTTGCATGTTTCAATAATTTAAAATTATTTCAAATGGATGTCAAAAGTGTATAAGAGAAATGGTTTTATTTGAAAGAAGTTTTTGTCGAACAACCTCCAGGATTTGAAAATAAGAACCTTCCAAATTATGTTTTCAAACTTTCCAAAGCTTTATATGGTTTGAAACAAGCTCCAAGAGTTTGGTATGAAAGATTAAGTGGATTCTTGTTAGAAAATGGTTTCAAAAGAGGTATTGTTGACACCACACTTTTTACAAAAATCCAGATGACTTAAAAGGCAACCACCCTTTGATCAAATTTATCTTGATGATATTATCTTTGGTGCAACTAATGAAAGTTTGTGCAAGGATTTTTCACAACTAATGCAAGAAGAGTTTGAGATGAGTATGATGGGCAAGTTGCAATTTTTCCTCGGACTACAAATTCATCAAACTAAGGAAGGAACATTTATTACACAAATCAAGTACACAAAGGAGCTGCTCAAACGATTTGGTATGGAAGATTGCAAACAAGTTGGTACACCAATGTGTACTTCAACCAAACTTGATAAAGACGAAGAAGGTAATAGTGTTGATGAAAAACACTATAGAGGTATGATCGGAGGTCTCCTTTACTTAACTGCCAGTAGACCAGATATCATGTTTGCTGTTTGTTTATGTGCTAGATTTCAATCTTGTTCTAAAGAATCACATTTGATGGCAGTCAAAAGAATTTTTAGATATCTAAAAGGAACAACAGATTTTGGTCTGTGGTATCCAAAGTCACACATTTCTACTTTTGATCTAATTAGCTATTCTGATGCTGATTTTGCTGGGTGTAAAATTGATAGAAAAAGTACCAGTGGAATGTGTTATTTTCTGGGAAATTGTCTTGTGTCTTGGTTTAGTAAAAAACAAAATTCCATTTCTCTTTCTACGGCTGAAGCCGAATACATTGCTGCCGGAAATTGTTGTGCTCAACTTCTTTGGATGAAACATACTTTGAAAGATTTTGGTGTCATTTTTTATTGTGTTCCTATATTATGTGACAACACTAGTGCAATCAATCTCACAAAAAATCCTGTTTTGCACTCTAGAACCAAACACATTGATGTTAAACATCATTTCATTAGAGACCTCGTTTGTAAAAAGGAAATTCATATTGATTATGTGCCTACTTCAGACCAATTGGCTGATATTTTTACAAAACCCTTAACTCTAGATCGCTTTGAATCGCTCAGAAAATGCTTGGGGATTTTACAGAAAAATTTGGCATAGGTTCATAGTTCGGACGTAGGCGGAAAATTCTTCGTCCGAACAACTGATCTTTCGGACGCTCTGGATCTTCCGAAAGCATATGTTACTTCTCGGATGCTCATATTCGTCCGAATAACATTCTATTGTTCCTTAAACTCTCTGGAAATCTTCCGGACGCACAGCTTCGTCCGAAAGAAACTTCGGACGCACTGGCTCATCTTTCGGCCGTCCGTTCGTCAGCTTTCGGACGCTTTATCGGACGCAGGCCAAACGTTCGGCCGTCCGAAAGGTACCCCTGTTCTATTAAAACCATCCAAATTCCCCCTTTCGGACTTACCTCCCCCACCGAAAACCCTCTGGCTCTTTTTTTCCCCCTTCACTACTCAATCAAAATTCACACTCTCACTTCCAAAATTGATTGAAGAATCATCCTACCCATAATCCTTAGCCCTTAAATCACATCTCATTTCTCCCTTTCACCGTCTCATTTCCCCAAAATCTCACAAATCCTCAAAGTTTTTTCAATTTTCTTCTCTTCCATAACAATGGTGAAATCACGTGGCGGTTCCTCTACAGCGATTCGGGGTAGAAAAACAAAAGGGAAAGCTCCTGTACTTGGAGAATCCTCAGCAAATCCTCAAGTTTCCACCATACCGTTGTCCAAATTTATCGATGCCAAGGCATCGGAGCGTAACTTCTCATCTTAGTAAATCAATTATCGTTCAACGTCCTGCTTCCAGTAGTCTTTTTGATGAGTATAATCTTCCAATTATAAAATCGTGTTTTGAAAAACAGAATTGGGGTCATTTAGTACATCTTGATTTACCTGTTTATCACGATATGGTGCTTCAATTCACGGCCAATCTTCGGAAAGGTCCTACTATTCGCACCCTTATTTCTCGTGTTAATCACACTGATATTGAGATTTTATCAAACATAATTAATACCATTTTTGAATGTGAGATCTCCAACCCCTCTGATTTTTCCTACTTCTTTTCATTGGATAAATGGCCCTCTGAGGATACTCAGTTTGATATCGATGAAGTTCGAGCCATTTTCAATGTCACATTTTAAACAGGCTTCGGAAGCCAAGACTACTCTGCTCTCCCCTGAACTAAATATTATGTATACCCTTGTAACAAATTTTTGTTGCCAACTGACGGGCATCGTACTGAGCCCGGAAAAATGCAACTGTACTTATTTTTCAGTGTCTTCAAAGGTATTCCTCTTGACTTTGGGTATCTTTTTTGTTCCCTATGGGAACTTTTTCTAACCGATACTCGAAGAAATATTCCTTTTGGGAAATTTCTAACAAAATTTTTTGATGTCCTAAACGTTCCCTTTACAGGAAATAAACAATATCCTCCATATTTTAATAAATCATATATTGAAAGATTCTAATCTCAGGTTTAAAGGCTTACTAAGGCAGCCTTTGATATTGCCAAATCACAATCCCATGCCTCCACATCTGATTTTGCTACTCCTCCTTCTCCCACTCCTCAACCACCTCCATTCACATCTGCACCATCTACTTCTGCGCCATCTTCTGAACCATTCCTTTCACATATCTGTGGACTTCTCCAATTGTGAGCATTTTCTAATCGGTTCTTTTCAACGTCGCACAAATCGCAAGTTCGAGACGGCTTGAGACTCGCCAAACAATTATCCAAGAGGCCCTCGGTCTCGCTCTTGGAGCTTGTTTCAAACCTGTCTCTTATATGTGTCTAAGAGACATCCACTTGAGTCATCGGTCTGACAGTGCATGAAACTGAAGATGAACCTAGCACGAGAAGACACTGCAGAAGCTGCTCAAGGAGCTGCAAATGACGATGACGATAACGATGACGATGACAATGACGATGAGGATGAAGATATTGACGCTACATTTGACTTCATCATGCAACGTCGTACTGGGAGGGAGGATGACAGTGAGGCCACTGCAGAAGACATTCCATCCAAGCGCCAAAAAACCGAAAAGCGCTCCAAAAAGCACCATGACTCTAATTAGTTCTTTTACCATTGTATTTGCTTTCAGCTACTCTGTAGCTTGGTTATGTATTTGACTCTTGAATTTTTTTTTGTTTGTTTAAAGATCTCAGAATTGCTTCAAATTACCTGCATAATCTAAGGGGGAGTTCTTTCCTTTGATTAATGTCATATTGCTATGCTTTGATATGTCTTGATATGATTGTTGATTGCATGATCTAAGGGGGAGTACTTTTTGATTGATGTCAAAAGGGGGAGTAGTTATATTGATATGCTTTGATATGCCTTGATATGATTGACATGAGATATTGCAAATTAATTAGTCATATCCAATTGAGGTTTGTCATCATCAAAAAGGGGGAGATTGATGTTTTCCAAACCTTATTTTGATGATGACATAAACACTTAACTCTGTAATCATATCAAGGCATATCAAAGCATAGGTTTGGATAACTACTCCCCCAATTTTGACATGCAATCAACCTCATACCTGTCTCTTATACACATCTAGATGTGTGTAAGAACAAACTGGCAGAAAGAATGGGTCTACTGCCTTTTCTTCGGACGCTCAGGACCGTCCGAAACCTCTGTCGGACGAAGGACCGGACGCATGCACGGACGTCCGAACGAAGTATCTCAACAAACTGAACAGAGAAGATCGGACGCTTCCTCGGACGCATTTCAACCTCCTCGGACGTCCGAACCCCCAACGGCTATTTTGTGTGCATTTATTATTTAGCCGTTAGGAAGTAGTTGAAAGCTCTATTTATTGCTATTATAAATAGGTGCTTTAAGAACCTGAATAGAACATCTAATACATTGTATACAAGCCTAAGAAAAGAGTAATTTGAGTGCAAATTGACTATAGTGCTTTGTTGTATTAGTGTGAAGTTGTGAGTGCAAATTCAACTTTGAGTGGAGTGATAATCTTGTACAAGAGTGTGGTTGTAATTAAGATTCTTGGCTCAACTAAAAGAGTTTTTAGTGTGAGCAAGAACTTCCCAACTTTGTAAAGATTATTGGCTCACCAAGTGTGTGAAGCATTCAAGAAATTTGATACTTCAAGCTTGCTAGCTTGGAAGTATTGTTTGTTCAATTTTTCTCTCTTTACTTTACTGTTTTATTAAATTTATTATCTCTGCATTTAAATTTGCAAAAAATACTCACTGCTTTGTGAAAGCATAATTTTTAGAACCCTAATTCACCCCCCCTCTTAGGTTACTTTGGGACCAACACTTTGTATACTTGATTTGTGTAATAAACGTTCCTTCCTTTGTTTGGTGAACTTGTAGTCCGAGAAAAAATTGTAACTTGCCCATCATACTCATCTCAAACTCTTTTTGCATTAAATGTGAAAAATCCTTGCACAAGCTTTCATTAGTTGCTCCAAAAATAATATCATCAACATAAATTTGAATAATTAACAAACCATTTAAATCTATTTTTGTAAAAAGAGTGGTGTCAACTACACCTCTTTTAAATCTATTTTCAATCAAGAAACCACTTAATCTTCCATATCAAGCTCTTGGAGCTTGTTTCAAACCATATAAAGCTTTAGTGAGTTTGAAAATATGATTTGGAAAATTTTTATTTTCAAAGCCCGGAGATTGTTCAACGAAAACTTCTTGATCAATAAAACTATTTAAAAATGCACTTTTGACTGGATCCATTTGAAATCATTGAAACATGCAAATGCGAGAAACATGCGAATGCATTCTAATCTAGCCACGGGTGCAAAGGTTTCATCAAAGTCAATACCTTCTTCTTGAGCATAACCTTTTGCAACAAGTCTAGCTCTGTTTCTTATGATTTCACCTTTATCATTTAATTTGTTTCTAAAAACTCATTTTGTTCCAATTACGGGATGAGAAGATGGTCTTTCAACTAAGGTCCATACATTATTTTTCTCAAATTGACTAAGTTGATCTTGCATGGCAATGACCCAAGATTCATCATTCAAAGCAACATCTATATGTTTAGGTTCAATGAGAGAAAGTAATACACAATTACTATTCAAAGGTTTATGAGAACGAGTAGTTACCCCATCGGATAGATCACCTATGATTAAATCTTGAGGGTGACTAGAGACGAATCTCCAAGCTTTTGGAAGATCTTTTGGAGTGTCTTCGTTCTTTTCTTCTTCATCGTCTATTTGATGGTCGTTCGACATCATTGCTTGATGTGATCTCTTGATGATCTTCATGAATAGTGAGCTTCTCGAGCTCCTTTTGAATACCTACATCTTCATCTTCGCACAAATTCTTTGAGATAACATCATTAGTTTCATCAAAGGTAACATGTACAGCTTATTCAATCAAGAGCGTTCTTCTATTGTATATTCGGTATGCTTTCTTGTCACTAGAATATCCTAGAAAGCTTCCTTCATCCGATTTTTTGTCCAATTTACCAAGATTTTCTTTGATTTTTAAAACAAAACATATGCAACCAAAAACTTTAAAATGGCTCACAACGGGTTTTTTTTTAAAAAAAAGGAGTTCATAAGGAGTTTTGTTTAAAAAGGATCTTAATAAAACTCGATTCATGATATAACAAGCCGTGTTAACGGCTTCGGCCCAAAAATATTGTGGTAAGTCGCATTCACTAATCATAGTTCTAGCGGTTTCTTGAAGAGTCCTATTTTTCCTTTCAACAACACCATTTTGTTGAGGGACTCTAAGCAACCGAAAATTCATGAAAAATACCTTTGTGATCACAAAATTCGAGAAAAGCTCTAAATTTAAATTTGGCACCATTGTCACTTCTTAAACGAATGATCTTTAAATTCAATAAATTTTGAATTTTGGAAAACAATTTTATAAATTTTTCAAAAGTTTCATTTTTTGTGAACAAGAAATAATACCCAAGTGTACCTAAAATATTCATCTACAATAACAAAGGCATATTTACAACCACCAAGACTAGCATGTTGAGTAGGTCCAAATAAGTCTAAATGCAACAATTCTAAAGGTTTATGAGTGGACACAAAATTTTTTGGTTTAAAAGAAAATTTGACTTGTTTACCAAATTGGCAATTATCACAAATTTTATTTTTCAAAAACTTTAGTTTTGGCAAAGCTCTTACTAAATCCTTCTTAGCAAGTTTTTCAATTAAATTCATATTAAAATGACAAAGTCTTCTATGCCAAAGCCAAGGATCATCTATGGAAGCAGTAAAACATTTTATGCAATCTATCACATTGCTATTGCTAATTTTATCAAGATGAATCACGTAAACATCATTGTGCCTAGTGCCCTTAAATAAAACAACATGATTTTTATCAAGGATAAGACGTTCGTGCTTGGTAAAAAATACATATAAATTTTTATTACAAAGTTGACTTACACTTAATAAATTATAGTTCAAATTATCAACAAGAAGCACATTCTATATCAAGGTTTCACCATTTTTACTTACATCACCAATGCCGATTGATTTTGCTTTATTGTTATCACCAAATGTTACTTTTCCACTATTTTTGGATGTGAGATTTGTGAAGAAAGAAGCATCACCCGTCATGTGCCTTGAACATCCACTATCTATGAATCACTTGGCATTGTTGGTGATGTTAAGTACCTACACAATAGATCAATTGATAACTTTTGGTACCCACATTTTATTGGGTCCATTTGAATTAGTGAAATTGCTATCAATCCATGCGACTTTCATTCCAAGTTTCTCATTTTTCTTGACATGATCACATATTCTTGCATGTCCATGTTGTTGGCAATATCTACAAATAGTATTTTTATTTCCATATAAAGAGGATTTTGATTTTACAAAACATAAGTCATCCCTTCTAAACTTGATAAAATTTTTGTTGATTAATACATTTCTATTTCTATTTCTTTTCAAATCAACAACATTTTCTTTCTTTCTAGTCAAGGGAGCATTCAAATTATCCAATCTGTTCTTCAAGGAGGCTTGTTCTTCCTTGACCTTTGATCTGACATGCATTCTTTTTTCAAGTCACAATTTTCAAGTGA
Source organism: Cinchona pubescens (assembly GCA_025175665.1). Classification (NCBI taxonomy): domain Eukaryota; kingdom Viridiplantae; phylum Streptophyta; class Magnoliopsida; order Gentianales; family Rubiaceae; genus Cinchona; species Cinchona pubescens. The sequence continues at coordinate 203,370 of JANKKI010000170.1, forward strand.
TAGCCTATTATTTTCATTCACAAGTTTAGAGTTAGCATTCAATAGAGCATTTGATTTCTTCACTAACTCCTTATTTCTAGCATATGATTCCTTTAAGCTATCATGCAATTTCAAAATGAAAGCTTCAAGATCATTTTCATCGTTTTCATCATTGGAGTCATAGTTAGAATTTACCTCATCATCTCCAATGGCCATAAAGGCCATTTGTGCCGACTCCATTTCTTCTTTGACTTCTCCTTCGAAGTTTTAATCATCCCATGTGATTTGAAAGTTATTGAACCTAGGCTTTCTTCCTTCCTTCTTTTTCTTGGAAGGACACTCATTTGCAAAGTGTCCAAGTTGACCGCATTCAAAACACTTTTTGTTTTGATTCTTCATTTCTAGCCTAGTCTTTCCTTTGAAATTATTTGAATTTGTAGCTCCACCTCTTCTCATTCTTCGTTTGTTGATGTAATGTTTAAGAAATTCTTTGGTGATGAGTGCAAGATCTCCTCATCAAGATCTTCATCTTCTAGATTGATGGAGTCATTTTCATCCTCTTCTTGAGAGGTCTTTAGAGCAATGCTCTTTTTTGGCCTTGCTTCTTCATCATCTACCACTTTGGCCTTCAACTTCAATTCATAAGATGTATGAGAGTTGATTAGCGATTCAATAGGCATTGAATTTAAATTCTTGGCTTCCTCTATAGCAATTGTTTTGGCATCCCATTCTTTGGATGATAGAGCATTTAGGATTTTTCTATTCTTTTCACCCAAAGAATACTCCTTACCCAAGGCTTCAAGATCCTTAATGATGTCATTGAACTTACAATACATTTTGTCAATATTTTCATGTGGTTCCATCTTGAAGGACTCATACTTGGCAAAAAGTAAGGATTTCTTTTGCTCACGAACATCGTCGCTCCCTTCATGAATTTCCTTCAATTTATCCCAAATTTCTTTAGCGAAAATGCATCCCTTTACGCGAGTTGATTCATTTGCATCCAAGGCATTAAATAGCATATTCATGGCTTTTGCATTTAACGTCAAGTTTGCCTTGTCTTGTGGAATGAGCTCATCCCTTGTCTTTTCTTTTCTTCTATTTGTGTGATCATCAATGATAGTAGCTTCAAAGGGACCTTCATTAACAACATACCACAAGTCAATATCAATAGATTGCAAAAATATTTTCATTCTATCTGTCCAACTAATAAAATTTGCCCCATTAAACATAGGGGGCCTAGTGTAACGGATTGACCCTCAAAAAATAGAGTATTGTTGGTTGCCATAATAGTTCTTTTCTCAAAAGCAATTTAAGCAATAAAATGAGACCAAACTCTGATACCAATTGTTGGTCCCAAAACAACCTAAGAGGGGGGGTGAATTTAGGTTTCTAAAAATACTTTTAGAAATATTAATCTTATTGAGATTTTTTAACTAATAAATAATATAATAGAATCAATGAAACTGTGAAGTAAGAAAGAGAGGAAATTAAACAACCAATACTTCCAAACTAACGAGCTTGAAGTATCAATTCACTAGAATGCTTCACACACTTGGTGAGCCAATAATCTTTACAAAGTAGGGAAATTCTTATTCACACTAAAACTCTTTTAGTTGAGCCAAAAATTTTACTCACAACCTCACTTTCACACAAGATTATCACTCCACTCAAAATTGAATTGCACTCTAAATTGCACACTAATACGATATAGCACTATAGCCAATTTGTACTGAAATTGCTCTTTTCTATCCAAAGCTTGTATTCAATGTATTAGATGATCTTTACAGAATATTAGAGCAGTTATTCAATAAATAGTGGTTGCAACTACTTCCTAACGGCTAAATAATAAATGCACAAAAAGTAGCCGTTGAGGTTTCGGACGTCCGAGATAAGTAGGATGCGTCCGACACAGCGTCCGATCTCCATGCAGTTGGTGAAGAACATCGTTCGGACGGCTGTAAATGCATCTAATACATCTATCTCTTATACACATCTAGATGTGTATAAGAGACAGAGCCTTTGTTCGGACAGTTGTGTGCGTCCGTAGAGAAGCAGTAAGATCCTTGCTTTCTGCCTGTTGGTTCGGACGGTGGAATGCGTCTGAGAAGCTTGATATAGTTCAGACGGTGTACTGCGTCCGAATACCCTGTATCCAGCAGAACAAGTAACAGACCTGCAAAGCTTGTTTATAGAGTTAAGTGCTTATGTCATCATCAAAATAAGGTTTGAAAAACTTCAGTAATAATCGCCTTTGTTTTGAATCTCACCAATCCATGATGTAATCTTCTTGGATCTACTTTGTTTTGGTGATTTTTTGGTCAATGGTAACTGATTCTATCATCATCTCTTTCGAATTTCAGCGAAAAGAAGTTTTCGATTTTGATGATAATAGAATTGGTAAAGTTACTTTGGGAAGTTATTGGTAAAGTTGGATTTACCGAGAAATAATATGATTTCCGTTGTCTTTTTACAAACTTAACCCTAAAATTAGCCTCGTGTAGAACACATGTGCGTCAATCTGTCTGTAGTAATGATGGAAATAGACGGAATGACTCCAGATCTACGCTGAAGATAGTTCAGTGACCGAATGTGCATAATAAATAGTTCAGTGACTTTCTATGCAACAACCTAAAAGTTTAATGACCATTGCTGCATTTTGCTCATTAAAGATTAACTACAATCCAAACCCAAATTATGAAACATTGAAACAAAGACACTGATTACTTGCGAAACTTCAAAACTTCTTATGTTTACAGTTATAAACTTGAATAAGGTAGGCATCTTCCTTACATCCAAACTAAGTGATAGTTTCTCTTTGTCTCCAATGTTATATAAAGAACAAATTAAATATATTAGCAAAATAAACTTATTTTTGGTTCAAGTTTTTAAGCAAACAACACTATGTTCATTGGTATTAGGAATCCTTATCAAACCACGTGAACCTGAACCAACTAGAAATTGAAAGCATTAGTCCACCTTAAGTTGTCAAATAGGGTAAGAAATCAACTGAAAAGTCAAATATCTCTCGAGATGCTTAACAAAATAGTCCCATAGAGAAAGAATTTCTACTTTAGATGTTGAAAATGATAGATGGTGGATTTGTAGTGGCATGGAAAATCCTAGCAGCCAATCCAGACACACTTGCCAATATATGCATTATTTGTGACTTAATCCAATCATGGTTTATTCTCTTCAAAATGAACAGAGAAAAAACAAATATGAACAACAAAGAAAAACTAAAGCATATACACATTACAATTTTCAAGCAAATTCAAAAAACACAATCTAGTTGACTTGCTAGTATTACATATTGTGGCATTTCTTTCTCTCTTACAAAACTCAGTAAAAAATAGTATAATTGAAGATACAATGAATAATCAGAGCATTAAATTATTTTGCAATTGAACCTTGAAATTATATTTAAAATTAAAGCTTAGCCATTAATCAAATCAAGAAAAAGACGCTTACCTCGTGCTAGCTAGAAATAATATACTTGGTCAGGCCATATCCTAAATAAATTAAAAAATTGTAAATGCCAACAAAAACATCTAACAATCTTATGAGAAATAAAACATCTAATAATCTTAGGAGAAATTGGATTTCAACCTCATCTCACAAGAATGTGAATCCAAACAATCTAAGAACTTTCAAAAAACTTTGTCAACGTATTATGCACAAAGAAAAAACAAAGAAAAAAAATGAAATAAATCACATTAACCGTTATTGAGATACTCCATTAATTTACCTAATTAAAAAAATTCAGCAAAAATAGCAAATTAGGTTAAATTCTGTCTCTTAATAAAAGTGGGCTACTTTAACCTCACAATCAATTTCAATACATCATCAAGACAGCGTTTAATTTCACTTTACCCCTTAACGTTTAGCGTCACTATCATTTTAGTCTCTAACATTATTTTTTAGACAATTAAATCCTTTCATTAAGTCTAACTCAATGTTGCTGCTCATTTTGACAAAAATACCCTTATAGTTTTGTTTAAATGAAATATTATCTTTCTACAAATATTATTATCTCTTTTTTCTTCACATTTTTACTAATTCATTTTTCCTTTTTCTCTTATTTTGTAGCATGCTTCAACAATTTTTCATGAAAATTTGAGGATAAAAAGGTCATTTTAGCTGAAAAAATCTAACACTGTTAATTATTACCGTTAGTCCAGGTATTTTATTACCTAAAAAATAATATTAGAAACTAAAGTGATAGTAACTGTAAATGCTAAGAGGTAAAGGGACATTAGCCCTCAAGACAATGCTATAATAGGCCAAAAGCACAATAAATAGCAGGAAATGAGAAAAGAAAATCCAAAGACAGTGCACCTCAGAATTCATGAATATATCTATAACCTATAAAGAGGAGCAATTTACATACAGAATAAGTAAACGAATATTCAAATTCATAAATGGAAAATCCCCATCCCCAACTAAAGCAAAACAGACTAGTTGTAAGAACCACGCAATTTTTCATGAACATTAAAACAACAAACAAATAACATAACTAAACTAGTACGTCCACAAATATCTAACGGATTAAAGTAAAAGAAAAATTTTATTAAACTTTTTTACTACTTCAAATATAGTTTTAAATATATCTAACACGGAAATATTACAAGTCATCCTCAAAAAATAGTAAAAATCAAAACATCATACCACGTGAAGTTAATATGTTCTTTAAGGCAAAAATAGATTATTTGCTCATGACCAATCTGTCTTACCTACAAATGACCAAATAAATGTAATTTAGTTCTAGTTCTACACTAAAATATGATTTTTTAAAATACTAATTAAATCAGAGAACCAAAGGAAGATTAATGCATCTTTGGCGAAACTGAAATCATGTATTGTAGTCAATGGAATACCAAACAGGGTAATTGACATCGCGTCTTTTCCATATATAAAAGGTTTTAACACTGACTTAGCAATCAAAAGAAAAAAAAATCCCATGCACTTCAAATATCTAATAGAAACATGTAGAATTTTTCCACCATTACTTCGCAAATTGAAGGATTTAGGAAATGAAAGTAAAATTAAAGTTAAATAGCAAAGAAAATTATACAATTTCGCAAGTTGTTTTGGAAAAAATAAAGGAAGATAGAAATTATGCAAGAAATTAATGTTCAGTTAAATGCCAAAATCACCAGAACACGGGTTAATGCTAAAAGTTGGTTAATCAAAAATTAAGAACTAACTGCCATATCAAAAAAAAAAAAAAACTCACATCATAATTAATATCACAGCTTCAAATATCCAAAACTAATTTACCAACAATAATTAATATCATTCAGAAGAAAATCTTATAGTAAAAAAAAAAAACATTTAAATTTTAAAATGGAAAAAGCAGACTAACTATTTAGGGGCGGACACATGAATACCATATTTTCGGGCCTATATAATCATCCTTATTTGAATAGTGGAAAATCAATTTCGATCAATAAATTAAGGGTTAATAACACTTTACCCTCCTAAACTAGGTAGGTAATAACACTTTACCCCCTGAACTAAAAAAATTACACTTTGCCCACAGTCACATGATTTATTCTTTAAAAAATTTATAATATCATGTTAAATAACTTAAATACCCTTAGCACTATATTTTGATTTTTGTATTTAAATTTTGACAACTCAAACAATTCTTCCAAGAAATAGAGTTCGCCAAAATTCCTTGAGCAAAAAATATATATGTTGATGCCTTGTCAAAACTTGCTACAGCCTTGTATACTCATCTAACAAAAGAAGTGCTGGTTGAGATAAAGGCCCATCGAGCTATAGACGAGCAGAAAACAACTCAAATTAATGAGGAATCAAACTGGATGACCCCTCCTCTAATTATTGAATATCTGACTAATGGAAAACTCCTAGAAGATCAGGTTCAGGCTACAAGACTATGGGTCCGAGCGATGAAATATGAAATACATTAGGGGATATTATATCGTCACTCGTATCTGAACCCCCTCCTTAGATGTTTAGCACCAGACGAAGCAAACTATGTGCTTCAGAAAATTCCTGAAGGCATCTTTAGGAGTCACATAGGAGCTTAGAATTTGGTCTGAAAAGCTATGCTTACGGGATATTACTGGCCGACGATGAATCACAATGCTAGTCAAATTGTCAAATATTACTATAAGTGTCAAGTACATGTTTCTATTATCCAAAAATCGGCTGCCGAATTGACATTCATTCTCAGATCTTGGCATTTCCATTAGCCTCTAGACATTCTTCGATCTTTCCCAAAAGGGTTTGGAAATTTTAAGTTCTTGATCATGGCAGCTGACTACTTCTCAAAATGGATTGAAACCGAGCCACTCCGATCAATTTCTGGGAAAAAAATAAAAAAAATCAATTTATTTTGGAAAAACTTGTCTGCAGATATTGAATACCTCGAGACAGAAATTGACTTCTTGACAATGGAACTCAGTTTGTCATAAGACCATTCAAACCCTTCTGCAAAGAATTGGGGATACAAATGCACACGATTTTAGTATCTCATCCTCAGGCCAATGGTCTGGCCGAGCTCTCTAATCGGATTTTGTTGATCGGACTCAAAATTCGATTAGATCGAGTTAAAGAAATATGGGTAGAAAAGCTACTGAGCGTCTTGTGGACTTGCCAAACTAGTCCTTAAGACTCACTTGGAGAAACATCGTTCAACTTAGTGTATGGTACTGAGGCTGTTATTTCTCCAGAAATAGGGATACGATCTACAGGGACTGAAAATTCATCCCAAATTGACAACAATGAAATTAGAAGAGAAAATTTGGATCATTCCTAGAAGAATGAAAATTGATTGCAGCCGTTCAAGACTGTCTATATATAACACATCTAGATGTGTATAAGAGACAGCTCCAAAACCAAACTGATCAATCTGTCTTTATGTCATCTGGATGTCTATTAGGCACATGTGGAATGTTACTCATTTAAAGAAGTACCTTACAGAGAAATGTAAATGAGAAAGTCCTTTGCAAAAACTTTCATTCATCTTCAATTAATACATTTTTAGATACATTATCTTATGTATGAGATTCTACGAAAATATCACCTAACTTGGTAACTAGAGCCCGATCTATATCTTCATTATAATCTTGAAAAGAAGAAAAATATATAGGCAAATATGGGAACTATTTCTGGACTTCTACTGAGGCCTCTTTATAACCTAAAGAGTAGGCCTATTGACAGAATGTCATCAGGTCGCTCTTCAAGGCTTTCAAGCTCAGATATTGATTGACATGGTCAACCAATTAAGAAGAAGAAGAATCTTGGAACTTGACTATACCTTAGCTGATCGGCTTCCAACTTATACTAGTCGGTCTCTTCCTATTTCACCTTCAGCTGTTCGATTAGGTCTTTCACTTGATCTCTCAGATCTTTCAGCTTTTCTTCATATTTCTCTTAAAACTCTTCTACTGGAAAAAGAACATCGACTGGACTTATCACTCCATGTGATCGCAACTGTTGCTTCAAACCTTCTTCACTAGCAATTGATTTTTGAAGCAGTTCCTTCAACTTCTTAACTTGCTTCTCGAGCCTCAAGCAACAACGATGCCCCTTGCTCATGGCATTATTGAGTTGTAAAATATCAAAAAAATAAAATCAAAAAAAAGTTTTACCACATAGAAATATTGAGCAGCCTTGGATTGTAGCAGAGATGTTGGAAGAGAGCCGCATATGACTGGTCTCATTCCAAAAAGGCATTGTCTGGCCAATTATTTGCAACTCGAGCATGCTTTCCTCGGTCATTTATAGTCAGAGACCATAAAGGATCTAAAAGGAGAAATTTTCAGCTCGCCGTCTAGATTTCTAATCGACTGAACTGTCCTTACTATCCATGGAAGATTCTGAGAGCCACTAGAGACCCATTCTTCTTTAAGAGTCCAGTCTCGAGCCCCTGGAGTTGTATACCAAACAATTATTTCGTTATTCCCTGGAACACAAAATGCTCTAGGTTTGTATGACCAAGGACAAAATAACCCACTTGGAACTGGTAGTACAAAAAATGAAGTTTGAATCAGAGGAATTGAAGGAAGATCAAAAGAAGAATCTGAGAAACTTATCTTTTACGCTGACGAGCAGCTAAGGAAGGAACTATAGTATCCTCCTCTTCAACCTCCTCCACTGAAGCCAATCTAGACCTCTTACTCTTCGAAACAGCAACAGCAGGAGCTTTCCTCTTTTTAGCAACTGTCATCGAGCTACTGCTGTCTCCTACTCCTCGGGAAAATGGAGAAAAATGGTCTATTATTTGGACTGGCTTAGGAACAGTTAAGCGAGAAGTAATCTTCTTCTATTGAAATAAATAGCATCCACTTCACCAAAGTCCCTAATCAAGAAACAGCAACAAAAGTAAATCAACATGCAGAAGAATAAAGATCAGAAATATGTAAGGAGTTTTAAATTTTGTTATTTCATTTTATATTATTTCGAATTTAAATGTTTAATTATAATGGAAAAATTCTTAAATTGGCTAATTTTCTCTTAAAAATTCTTCTTTAAAGATATTGTGCGACAATATATATATATATTTTATAAAATTTGTGATTTTTTTGATATCTCTTAGTATTTTAAAATTTTAATATTTGGATGAACCTGTGCAAATTGTAATGTCAAATATAATATAATTCAACATTTTATCACATTTTCACTCCCTAATTATTTTGTTATTATATTTTATTATAATAATAATTTTTATTATAATGTTAGTTTGTTATTATATTATATTTTTTTAATTCTTTTATACGTATTAAACATCAAAATTAAATACATGAAAAATTAAAATATAATGATTAATTATGGGTATTTTAGTCATTTAACTTGATATTATAAATTTTTTAAAAGATGAATCATGTGATTGGGGTAAAGTGTAATTTTTTTTAGTTTAGGGGACAAAGTGTAATTACCTACCTAGTTCAGGAGGCAAAGTGTTATTAACCCGTAAATTAATACTTGCAATTTTTTTTTTTGTTGCACATTTAATGAACGTGTAATCACGAATTAATGGTGATATTTCTTTTTCTGACCAGTTCTTGAACGAACACAAATACGCCAAAATTTTCTACTTGGTAGATACGATTGCAATAGTATCAAAGATGGACTTGGAATCTGTGAAAAGATTGCTACAGAAAGAAGGAGGGGCATATGAAACAACAGTGGATTCTTTGCCTCAAAGATTCTTTGAGCCTTTTGTATGTCATGGCCTCAAAGTTGACCTCATTGAAAAGGGTCGTATTATCTGCTCATTCACGGTTCCTCCTCGTCTTCTGGTAAATTCAATTGAATATTCTGTGTAATTACTTTTTTACAAGATTTTTTACTGATTAAATTGTTGTTGTGATGTGATCTGTTGGGAAGAATACGGCAACTTCTTTACATGGTGGGGCCACTGCTACGCTGGTGGACTTGATCGGATCAGCTGTTATATACACCATGAGTTCTCCCATGACTGGAGTTTCAGTTGAGATCAATGTTTCCTACTTGGATGGTGCCTATGTTGGTGTATGTATATTTGAATTGTTCTTTCATACTTGTTCTTTTGCTTCAATTTGTTAATTTTCTTTTGAATTTTTGGAATGATGTTTGGCACGAAACTTCAATTGGGTGTTTGTTGAATTATGTGCTATGGATGTGCTTGTATTTGTGTTCAAAAGCGGAGTTTGCTTATTGCTTTATGTGGGATTTCTTGGGCATGTAATTTGTTTGTTTAGTAGTTGTTTATTGTATACTTCAGATTATTTTCTACAAAGATCTTAGGATTTATTTCTTGTGTTTTGGAGTCAGATTTTGGAGGGAAGAAATAAATAACAGTGGTAATGCTTGTCTTGACTGTTGAAATTTCTGGCAGTGTCTTTGTTAAGGTATCTGATGACAATGATAGTATGAACTTGGATTCCGCCTGACAGACAATAGATGACAGTATAGTAAAGAAATCATGGATTGACACATTGAATTTTTGATTCTGATAATAAGACAAAAAGCTTAGATTCTAGCATGACTTAGGAGGATGAGGCTGTGTCACAAAACCTTGTAGAAGCTAGAATATTTTGCTAACAGCATGCTATTGACGTGCAGAGGGTTTCCTATCAAATGAAAGTTGTCTGAATTTTTGAATTTGAATATGCTGAATGTGCTTTTGTCTGGAACATATCAACAAAAACGGAGATGTTTGGTTAAAATTCCACAATTAAAATTGAAATTGGTATGATAAATTTGTCAATGGTAATGGTATTTGTCAAAACCCATGTGTTTGGGAATTCTAAAATTAGGAATGGGTTTTAAATTAATCTTTTTTTTTCTTTTTCTTCTAGCTGGCTTTGCTCCCCCCCCTCTCTCTCCTCCTCTCATTGATTGAACACCGCCGCCACACACAGCTGCAATGACTGCCAGAACTTCAGGAACCCTCACAGACGGCTCCGCATCACTCTCCAGACACTCGCTCACTGCAGGAATCGAGCAGCGTGGACTTGGCAGTCTATGCAAACACGGCAGGATTGAAAGGTCTGCTCACCAGCAATGGCCTTGTATCAACTGCACTGCTGTTTCCAGCGATTTTATTTGAATTATTTTCAATATCAATAGCTCTCATCATCGACATTGTGGCCAATGAGGATGAATTAAAAGAGAAATACTCCATTTGCTATCATAACCTAAAATGTCAAAACCATGACCCTTCTGAATCTTAAAAGGATTAACATTGGGGCCCAATATTGTGGGTAGGATTGCAAAATTGTAGCTGTATGTTCACACCATTCATCCGAACGGCAAAGGAAGACTTTGGTTTGCATTGGGATTCAGTGGTGGAGGTCCATGGTGGATTGACTTGGTGGGTTCAGGAGGTCGGTGGCGAAATGAGTTGTTCTTTGATGTCGTCTCACCACCAGAGGGCGTTGTCGTCCTGATAGATTTTCTTTTAATTTAGGTTTTATCATTTAGTTTTATATTTTTAGAGGTGATTGTAGAGTAATCAAAATGAAAGCTCACAACATGGTAGTTAATCATTAAACCCTATAGAATAGGCTAATCATTCCCATTAACTCATTCCAATTGGTCTAAACCAAACGCTAAGCATGAGTATGATTAACGTTGAAATCCATTCCATAACCCAAAACCCGCTTATCAAACACCTCCAAAGTTTTCTGTTGCATCACTTCTTTATTTCTTCTTTTTTTTCAAATCTGGTATGACTTGATTTTCAAAGATGCGAAAAAATTGAGAGGAGGCAAAAAGTTCTTCAAACATTTGAATCTTCGATTGTAATCTTTGACTTGGGCTGAAACTTTCAAGAAAACAGAGAGCTAAGCAGGAATTGGTTGTTGACTGCATTAGTGTCTCTAAAGATAAAGTCAGAGTGGCATCTATACAGAAATTTTCTGGTAAGTATGTAAAACAGTAAAAGCGGTGGCTAATTTAGTCCAATCTGTTCCTGGTAGGTAGGTTTTCATAATAGAATCCAAGATCCATCACCCACTGTTATTCTTGAGTCTTGCTATAATTGTGGTCCACCACTATTCTTGGCTGTAATCTGGGTAGAATTGCCCTTTCCTCTAGCCACGCATCATATTGTTATTGCTCGTAGATTTTCCTAGTCATTTGCCTCGTACTCCTAAATACTGAGTTTCTATACTATGTAGCAAAGTAGTAATATACCTCTTTATTCCTCACATTTGGGAGTCCATAGTTGAATAATTGAGGGTCTATGTTACCCGGACTCGCCTCTTACTCCCGGTGTACCCGTGTTGACACGACACGACACAACACGAGTAAGGGTGCGGGACACGTACGGGATTCGGTCAAAATCCAATGGATACTTTGATTCATGGAAGCTGAAGGGAGGGGATATGAGGGAAAGGAGGGATAAAGAAGAAGAAGACGACGAAGGAAAGAAGAGATGAGGAACAAGACGAAGAGATGATGGTGCTAAGGGTCAACGACGACGAAAAGTTTCTGGTGATGCTTCAGTTGATGGCCGAGGAAGACAAAACCAGAGAGAAGAAGATGAGCAGCGGTAGTCTAGGTGCTTTGTTTGGAGGTGTAGAGTAGGGTTTAGTTGTTTTAACTGGTCTAATTGGGCCAGTGTTGTTTTTTAAAGTTGGGCCAAAGTTTCTTTGTAGTTTTTATGCAAATTGGGCCTAATTTTAATTTCATATAAAGTAATAGTAATACCCAAGTAAAATAAAATCGGGCCAAGTAATATTTGGGACCTAAACAAGAACAAGTAAATTGAATACAATCTCATTTTATTTTTATCTACCACTATTATTTCTAATATTTTATACACACAATATTTATATTTTTAAAAATTAATTATAAAATAATATAAATTTTTTTAAGTACCTGTCTTATCAAATTTTATTAATAGTATAGAAACACATAATTATATTAGACGTATCTCCATACCCGTATCTCTATACCCGTATCCGACTCTTTTACTGTATCCTTGTATCCTTAATTCCGAGTAACATAGTTGAAGGTATGATTGAATATGTACATTTTTGCTATCTAGTAAAGATGATAATCTATTACAAATTGTTTCCTTTGTAGTATGACCTAAAAACAACAGTAGGTTGCACCATTATGGTCTATAATTTCCTATTACTACCTAACTACCTAGAAACAGTGTTTTTAAACTCGAACCAGTGACTAAACCGGTAGAGCTTCTGGTTCCCGGTTTAACCAGTTCAATTGGTTCAATCGGCTGGGTAGCCAGGTGAATAAATATTAAAGAAATGCCAAATATTTTAAGATATTGAGTTTCCCAATGGTAGACAATGCTTACTTTTAACCTTGAGATTCAAGGTTCAAACCTCCTTGTTCGCCTTTCATTTTTAAAAGCTCTTCATTAAGTTGATACTATTACTATCCTTTTTTTTTTTTTTTCTTTAACGTTTTTAATCAATTCAAACTTAAAACTAAAAGAAAAAACCTTCTTTCTCACCCTTCCCTCTCTTCATTGCTTCCATCTCACCTCCCCTTCCTCTCACCCGTCACCACCACCTCCTCCTCCTTCCTCCCTTCCTCCCTTCCCCTCCATCTCTTTTCTCTAGATGTGTAGCTTCCCCTGTCAGGTATACACATCTATCATGGAGCCTACATGGCTCCATCAATAACCTTCCCCTTTGTTTTTTCCATCTCCTCGCTTCCTCCCCAGTTGCCTATCCCCATTGCCTCCTCTTTCTTCTCTCCTTCGCCCTCCATTTAACCTCCCCTCACCCGTAATAATTTAATCAAGGATCTGTTTTTTTTTAATTAATTTATTTTATTTTGGTATGCAGATTTGATGAATTTGGTGTATTGGTTATGGAATTTTTTTGAAATCATAGCAATTTGGTGAAATTGGTTTGTGGTGGATATGGATTTTGGATGGAAGCCATGAAACTGAGAAAAGGTTTTGATTTTGGGTAGGAAAGCAAAAACCAGATCCTACCGGTTCATCCCTCTTTTTACTGGTTTCGTGTTTTCTGCCATTAATATTCACTCCGACCAGTGCCATTGTCAGTCTGTCCGGTCCAGTCCGAGTTTGAAAACATTGCGGAGAAGGTTTAACTAAAACATTTATCCATATATCTAGAAAAAATTTCTCTCTTGATTCCACTAACTTAGTTGTTGGAGAAAACTGCATAGGACAACTCCATCAAAGCTCTCATCTTTCTTGTAGGTTGTAGTTGGAGATAAAGAGAAGTTGTGTGAAGGTTTAATTATATGGAGGAGACCTACAATAACTTGGATATAAAGTTCTTGCCCTTGTTGCCAATGCAAATATTGTTAGCTTGAAGATATAATAAAGAAAATAGTACTCCCTCCATCCAATTGAAACTGTCATACTTTCCTTCTTGGTCCGTCCCAAAATTTGTGTCACTTCCCCAAAATGTAAACTCCATTTCCCACTACGTTAAATGCATCTAGGGATACCCTTTTACTACAATTTCAAATTACTTAATTGTTGTGGGCCCACAAACTCATATTGAAGACCACAAAAGCACTTTGAAGTGCATGGATACACTTGCTTGAGCTGCCATACTAATGTATGGCCAGAAACCTTGCATGCATTCACTCATCTATTCCCGCACAATTTTAGGAAGTAACTCTGGTCCTACATATTTTGTCATCACATGGATATTTCAATATTTAACCTTTTTCGTGTCAATCAAAAGGAGGACAGAGTTGTAAATTAGAGTAAAACCAGCTCTTTCTCCGTTATATTTGATAAAAAAACACGATTCCCTAAATACGACAAACATATCGGGATGGAGGGAGTACAAAATATATTGGACCTAGGAACAGTTTAGGGGTGCTTGGTTAAAGGGTATTAGAATTGGGAAATGGAATCATCCTTATTTATAATGCTTGGGTTAATACTATATGAATCAATTTTTTGAATCATTTCTGAAAATCTAGCATTTTCCAATACCCAAGTAAATTGGTGGTTTTTGACAAAACCCACACGATACCCAACATTGAAGAAAAAAGGTATAAAAATATAAAGAAAAAAAATAAAAATTTGATAAAAATCTTAATTATTTTTTTCCCTTCACATTTCTCTTCCACCGGTTACTCTCCCCGCCTACCTCCCTCCTTCCATGGCGTCCATTTCTCTTTCACACCATCCTAATCCCCACCTATGACCAACTTCCTCCATGGCCTACATCCCCACAACCTTCCCCCTCCTCCTTCTTCTCCATCCCCCGATCCTCATCCCACTCCATTCCTGCAACCCTCCTGCCCCTCCTCCTCCCTACAACCCTTTGCCCCCTCCTTCCCCTCTTCCTTCATCTCCCTCTGTCACTCCCTCTCTCCTCCAATGATTTCTTTATTTATTTTTTTTGAAATTGATATAGATTGGTGATGGCGATAGTGATGGGGGTAAAGGTTGGTTATTTGGAAGATTAAGATGACAGTAGGTTGATTATGGTGGTTTTATAAGAGTGGTGGCCTAGTGATGGTTAGTGGTGGAAAGAAAACAAAGGGAGAAAGAAGTTATTTTTGATAAAAAAGAAGAATTTTATTTTATAGAAAACATCAATCATCGGTCATTGTAATGATACCAGGGACTTGTACCCATAACAACGAATCATATATAATTCCGATTCCGACTCCAATTCCAATTCCAAAACATGAACCAAGCGCCCCTTAGTCCAATTGAAAATGTGAGATGCCGAGGCATTAGTTCTTTTTGGTGTACGAAGTCTTGAAAAGAAGTAATATTTTATAATTTAGACTTTCCACTAATTTGATCAGTTAAGACACGAAAGCCGGATGCACAAAGGATTGGTGAATCCTATTGCTTTTTAACTTTTTGCTGAATTGATTCCATGAACTGAAGAGATGGTTGAATTAAGGTGACATAATAATTGATTTGGAAAGACTGGATAGTGTTAATTTTGTTTTTCAGACAAACTGATGCTAAAGCTTTCAGTATTGTGCACGGTTAATTCTTGTTTAATTCTTCAACCAACTTGCTGCACTTAACTATTGAATCCTGCCTATAAGAATCTGTATGTCAGGACACACGAGAGCTCCAAATTTTATCATTGGAAGATCATTACATTTATGATAAGCAATCTGTGGAACATCTTGTTCACCACAAAGTGAAGAGCACTGAAACTAAGGTGACCCAAATAATTGTGGTTCATTTCACATATCAGAAAATAGATATAGAAACACTGCGGCAAACTTTACTTGATGTCTTATGTTTCTCTTGTGCTGCAGTGTCCAAAGATGATTGGACATTTATGGTCAATGCTAGCTCACTGTATAGGTCAATGGGAGCCAGGAGGTTGGGCATAGCCAAAGTAGCCTAATTTTTGTTGCATGATTCATGAATGCACTCTTGGATGTAACATTATGCACTCAGACTAGGTTCGTGGGAAACAGCTGAACTAGATTGAATATTTGTAAATTTTCTGAAATATACTGGCTCTTTGCACTTTACACTTGCTATTTCTTGGGACCTGCAAGCTACTTTATGGAACAGGAAAATAAGAAGCCATGAACATCAGGAATGCAAAAACATTTATTCTCAGATGACCATTACATACTCTTCTATTTCGCTTCTTTACCAGTCAAGATTTGAAGTAGAATGAACTTTTCATTTAGTTAGAAAACCAGAAGCTGGTTAATTTCAACCCTTCATTATATTTGTTTATAGTCATTTTCAAATAACTTTGAGAGAAGTTATATTTACAAGACAATAGCATTGATAAGATTGGATTGCTCTTGCGGCAATGGATAATCTTTGGGCACTGCTAGTTGTAAGATAAAGGAGATAGGTTTTGGGAGTGCAATATATGTTCTTTTAGTGGTGAATATTTTAAACTTGAAGTACTAAAAAGTTACATGTCAATTGTGTAATTTTGGATTTTCCCACCACACTATTCCAAGTATCTATTACTGTACAGAATATTTGGTGCATATAGGCAGGGCATGCAGAATTATTTGTGCAAGCCAAGTGTGGCATAGATAAGCAATGCCTTGTTGGAAAGATTCACTCAGCTGTGTTAATATTCTTGGGCAGTGGGGGAAACAAGAATGCCCTAGCTAATATTAGCATGACGAATTTTGTTGCTTATTTCGGTGTTCTAGGTCCAATTGGTTACTAAGATACCTGTCTCGTATGGTTATCTGTCATGCAAATAATTGCCATATTTTAGCTATTTTGTGATGAAAGAGTATTTCCTCTCACGGTGATGTATGATGCAATAACACTTTGTGCCCAAGGCCCTAGGTTTGACAGTGTAGGACAAGTTTTTTCCTCTTTCTTCCCTCCTTTACTTTCATTATGGCTACAGATTTATGTCTTCCAACTGCTGAAACTTTCTATTAGACTTCCCTTTGTTCACCAATTTTTGTTTGTATTTCTTACACTTGTTCGTTCTGTTAAACTCTTTTAGAACTAAATTGAAACATACTTTGTTTCAACATTATATACCATAATATATAAGGTGTATCATTTTCAATTCAAAACCATCTGGAT
The DNA here is from genome assembly GCA_025175665.1 of Cinchona pubescens. NCBI lineage: Eukaryota > Viridiplantae > Streptophyta > Magnoliopsida > Gentianales > Rubiaceae > Cinchona > Cinchona pubescens. Next base: position 220,324 of record JANKKI010000170.1, read on the forward strand.
ATTTCCTCTTTACAGATTCCCAAAATCCATTAGAGATTCCTAGTGGTGTCACAACTAGAGCATATATATCTAGGAAATGGGGCTCTAATAAGGGATTTACCAACTCCAGATGCCAAGGGTTCGTAGTTTTGATAGTTGATATTATAAGGTTATTTAAATAAGAGGTACCTACTGAATTCATGAAATACTGCTGCAATGTTCACATGAAGACCTAATAATTTGTTTTTGTTCCTATGCAGTTGATAATTTTGAAATACGTACTAAACAAACAAAACAAACAAACAAACCAAGTCTTATTCCCACTAAGTAGGGTCGGTTGCATGAATCCTACTACACCATTGTATTCTGTCATAAACCATATCCTCCTTAATTCCTAGTGATCTATATCTTTCTTACAAGTTATCCACCAAGCCTTTTTTGGTCTTTCCCTACCTCTCTTATGTTGCCTATTCTCTCTAAATTCTACTCACATCTCTGACAGGCGCATCTACCGGCCGTTTTAGCACATGACATAACCACCTTAAGCGTGTTTCTCTCTTGTCATTAATAATTGCTACTCCAATTTTATCGCGAATATGCTCATTGTGGATTTTGTCCATCCTAGTATACCCACACAGCTATCTTAACATTCACATTTCTGCTACTCTCATTTTTTGCTCATATATGTAATTTACTGCCCAACATTGAAACCTATAAAACATCGCTGGCTTAATGCCATTCTGTAAAATTTGCCCTTAAATCTCAAAGGAATTTTGCAGTTACATAATAGTCCCGATGCCATTTTTCATTTCATTCAACCCGCTTATATCTGATGTGTAACATCTCGATCTATACCACCATTACTCTGAAGAACTGAACCGAAATATTTAAAATTTAAATTTTCACTTATAGATATTTCTTGATCGTCGATTCTAGTCCCTATTCTATTCCTACGTGCATTATTACTAAACTTAAATTCCATATATTCTGTTTTAGATCTACTACTGAGAGTCTAAAACTTTTTGACTGAAATGCCTATCTTCAGATCTCTGAGTTTAGCATTAACCTCTTCTTTTGTCTCATATACTAAAACAATGTCATCTGCAAACAACATACACTATGGTTTTTCCTCCTGTATGTGCCTTGTAAATTCATCTATGACCAATGCAAACGGATAAGGACTTAAAATTGAACCTTAATGTAAATCTAGATTTATAGGGAACTCTCGCCTCAGCCTTTCTAGTGTCCTCACACTTGTAACCACATATTTATTCATCTCGTTTATTGATTCTATATATGCACTCTTACTTCTCTTTTTTCTAACACACTCCACATAGCTTCTATGGGAACTCTATCGTATGCCTTTTCAAAATCAATAAAAATCATGTGCAAATCCTTTTCTTTATCACGGTATCTCTCAATAACTCTCCTTAAAGATGTACGACTTCAGTAGTTGATCTCCCTGGTATGAAACCAAACTGGTTATCTGACGCCCTAATCTCGTTTCTTAACCTATTCTTTCTATCACCCTCTTTCAAAATTTTATCGTATGGCTCATGAACTTGATACCTCTATAATTTGCACAATTTTGTGTATCCCTTTTGTTTTTTAATATGGGTACTCTTCTTCCATTGGTCGGGCATCTTTCTACTCTTCAATATTTTATTGAAAAGATTCGTAAGCCAGCTTATGCCTTTCTTTCCTAAACATTTCCATATCTCAATTGGAATATCATCAGGGCCAATTGCCTTTCCTTTCTTCATCTTCTTCAAATCCTCCTCCACCTTTGATTCTTGAATCCTTCGATAATACATTACGTTTCTATATTCCTCAGATATGTCCAACTCTCCCAAAATGATATCATCTCCATTGTCTTCATTGAATAGTTGATGGAAGTACCTCTCCCACCTTTCCTTAATTTCCTCATCTCTTACTAGCACCTTATTATTTTCATCCTTAATGCACTTGACTTGGGTTAAGTCCTTCGTCCTATGAGTTCTTGCTTTAGCAATTTTATACTAATATCTCGTTCCCTCTCCTTAGATTCTAATTTTTGATAAAAATTTTCAAATCCCTCGCTTCACTTGCAGACTTTTTGTTGCAAGCCTTGGAATGGGATCTAGTCATGGGACGATTCTGCTTGGGTTTTCTATGAGAACCAATGGTGTGAGGATTGGGGTAAAGTGAAGCTCTTCAAAGGGGGCTACCAACCTTGGAGCTCAAGAGAGAGCTGCCTACCTCAAGTAGAATGATTTTATGCTTGTCCTCTTTCATTACGTTCAACTGTTTAAATAACAAGATTAGGCTGACTAATTTAGGTAATACCTAATAATAGGGATTCTAACCCTTTCATTATAGGATTTGACTAAAATATAAGATCTAATAGGATTCTGATATTATTCTTATTGCTGCCTTAATTCTTGATTGCAGCCTTGATTATTGTCTTGATTCTCTTTCCTTCTTGAACTTGATCTCCTTAATTTGTAGGCACTTGATCGCAGCCTTGATTCTTGTCTTGATTCTGTGTTCGCCACGTCATTCTCTTTCCTTTCTTGAACTTGATCTCCTTCCTTGATCTTATTCTACCTTCTTCCATATTGTTTATCCCATAAAGAATTGGTAACATCACTCCCCTCCCTCAAACACGAGCTTGTCCTCAAGCTCGAATTCGGGATAGATTTGGTGGAACTTGTCCAAAGGTTCCCAAGTGGCTTCTGCAGGTGGCAAACCATCCCATTGAACCAAAACTTCCAAGGCACCTCGATTCAGATGAGAGCTGAGAATATGGAGAGGAGTGGGCTTCACGTGCCCATCCATTAGAATACGAAGGTATGCTCGGAATATTTCATTCATGAGAGCTTGGAAGGTGCAAGGGGCATTACTCAGGCCGAAAGGCATCACCATAAATTTGAAGTGGCCGTGGTGGGTGTGAAAGTAGTCTTCTCAATGTTTGGGGGATCCATACGGATTTGATGATACCCAGAGCAAAGGTCAAGCTTGGTGAAGTATTTGGAGTCATGTAATTCATCTAGGAGAATGAGCTCGTCCACCAGAGGAAAGGGAAACTTGTCCCTCACTGTTTTTGCATTAAGCTCCCCGTGGTCTACACAAAAACGCCATGGTCCATCTTGTTTCTTACCAGCAAAATTGGTGAGGAAAAAGGGGATTGACTAGGGCGGATAATTCCTTTGGTAAGTACGTCTTCGTATTGCTTCTCTACTTCCTCTTTCTATAAAAATGGATAACGGTAAGGTTTGATCATCATAGGACCCTTTCCCAGTAACAAAGGAATGCAGTGATCTTTTGCTCGAGATGGTGGCGATCCTTCTGGTTCCCAATATGTCTAGCGTCACTTGAGAACTTACTGAATTCTAAATTGAAAAAACTTTAGGTGTGGCTTTCATGCTTTCCCCTCGCCACGTCACCTTCTTATTGTTGAGTGAAAAGGACATTGTCAAGGAGGAGAAATCCCGTACAATTGTACCCAACGTGTGCAGCCAATTCACACCTAACACCGCATCAAAATCGTCCAATGGTACGATATATACAAGTCAACATAGAAAAGAGTCGGAGGAAACCTGTAAGTAAACTCCTTCACACGGGCCAGGACTAGAAATTTTTTCACCATTTGCTATAGAGAAAGGCCTGGCTGTTTCTGGAAAGGTATACCTAGCTGATGTGTGACTTCCTTACTAATGAAATTATGAGTGCTTCTAGAATCCACTAGAACCAGAAGCTGTCGCCCGTGTATCCATGCTTGAATCTGCATAGTTTGCGGGTTTTGGACTCCTATAATTGCATGGAAAGATAACTTGGACTCCAAGGCAATGACAACGCTATCTGCATCTTCATCCTTTACATTTGTGGCTGTTAGTGTATGCCTCATTGCAATTGTAACATGGACTCTTAGCCCTTCTTTTTGCCATTTCAGCCTAGTTCAGGCGTTTGATAAAGGCTAGTGGGTGTTCTTGTTCTCCTAACCCCACACTTCTATTCTGTCTTATTGTTGCCTCGCTGTAACTGTGGTGTTTCCCTTCATTGGACTGGATTGTTTCTTTCAAATGCCCTAGCAAGGCTCATGGCTGACACCAAATCAGTAGGGTGGTAGATTTCCACCTCGAGGCGGATGGAATCAGACAGCCTCATTGTGAAAATATCCATGTGTTCATCAGTGCACATAGTGGTGGCCCGCGCAAGTAGACTCTGAAATCTGCTCATGTATTCTTCTATTGCCCCTATTTGCCAAAGGGTGATGAGTTCTCCAAGGAGATTGCTTCGTGTTGGTGGTCCAAAACGGAGATGGCACAATTACTTGAAACGTTCGCATGATAAATCTTGGTTTTCTTGGGGTAAATTAAAAAGCCAAAGTAGGGTGTCTCCGGTCATGTGGAGTGAAATGAGTCCAACCTTTTCCTCCGCAGTTGTCCACTAGTTGCAAAAAAACTGAGCACTTCTATTTAGCCGTCAAAATGGGTCTTCCTTTCCACCATATGAAGGGAAATCAAGATTTGCATAACAGAGAACAAGAATGTTGTTTGGACGTTCCCATAATGCTTTGTTTAGATTCTGGTCGTGTAGGTGTTGGCGCCTTGCTGCTGCTGTTTTCCGGCTTGTGTCTTAGGCCTGTCCACCCTTCCTGATTTTGGGACAGATTGTCAATTCTGGCGGTTAGGACAGCAAGTCTTGCCTGATGCTCGACCCTATGTTCCTCCAGCATGTGCTTCATCATCTCCATTACTTGATGCATCTTGTTGCTTGAATCTCCCATGACTCCTGGCTCTAATACCAAGATGTTGCAAGCCTTGGAATGGGATCTAGTCACGGGACGATTCTGCTTGGGTTTTCTATGAGAACCTATAGTGCGAGGATTGGGGAAAAGTGGAGCTCTTCAAAGGGGGCTACCAACGTTGGAGCTCGAGGGAGAGGGAGAGAGAGAGAGAGTTGCTTATCTCAAGTTAAATGATTTTCTGCTTGTTCTCTTTCATTACGTTCAACTGTTTAAATAGCAAGACCAGACCGACTAATTTAGGTAGTACATAAAATAAGGATTTAACCCCTTTATTATCAATAGGACTTGACTAAACAAACAAACAAACAAACCAAGCCTAAATCCCACTAAGCAGGGTCGGCTGCATGAATCCTACTACGCCATTGTGCTTTGTCATGAACCATATCCTCCTCAATTCCTAGATGGGCTATATCTTTCTTACAAGTTATCCATCAAGTCTTTTTCAGTCTTCTCTTACCCCTCTTATGTTGACTACACTCTCTAAAATCTACTCGCCTAACGGGTGTTTCTACTAGTCGTCTTAACACATGATCAAACCACATTAAGTGTGTTTCTCTCATCTTCTCATCAATAGATGCTACTCCAATCTTCTCACGAATATGCTCATTGCGAATCTTGTCCATCCTAGTGTACTCACACATCCATCTTAACATTCGCATTTCTAATATAAAATCTAATAGGATTTTGATATTCTTATTGCTGCCTTAATTTGTGGGCTCTTGATCGCAACCTTGATTCTTGTCTTGGTTCTCTTTCCTTCTTGAACTTGATCTTCTTTATTAGCATGTGTAGGCTCTTGATTGCAGCCTTGATTCTGTTTTGCCACGTCATTCTCTTTCCCTTCTTGAACTTGATCTTCTTCCTTGATCTTATTCTACCTTCTTCCATATTGTTTACCCTAGAAAGCGTCAGTAACATTTTTTTGCCACCTTTTTAGCAAGGTTATATTTCTTGACATTTTCTTCACTTCTACAATTATATAAAGCCTTTTAGTTAGCCCTATTAACTTTGATTTTATCTTGTACACCTTCATCCCACCACGAAGATTCTTTGTTCATAGGGGCATAACCTCTTGACTTTCCAAGTATCTTCTTAGCCATTGTTCTCACTTAAGTTGCCATGCCACTTCATAAAGTGTTAGATTCTTCTTGTAAGTCCCAAATACTTTGCCCTAACAAATCTTTCCTAAAAATTTCTTTTTTTTCCTTCTTGAAATTCGTTCACTTAATTCTAGGTAGGTTCCTTCTCTAGATGTGATGTTTAAGCCTCAACTCCATTACCAAAAGCCTATAAGTTGTGACTTCTAAATGTTTACAATCTCTACAAAGTCCTCCAGGTATGATTTTACAATCTCTACAAAGCCTTCTATCTCTCTATCTCGTAAGGAGAAAGTCAATCTGTGACTTTGTTGATCATTTTTTAAAGGTAACTAAATGTTTCTCCCTCTTCTTGAAAAAAGTATTGATAATGCAAAGATCGAATGCCATTCCAAACTCCAAGATTGATTTTCCTTCTTCATTTCTTCCCCCATAACCATATCCACCATGCACTTCTCCATAATTCTCATTATCTCTTCCCGCGTATCCATTTATGTCACCTCCTATAAAAATTTGCTCACCTTGGGGAACGCTACCTATCATCTCATCTAAATTCTCCCAAAACCTAGCATTAAGGGACTCATCTAGACCTACTTGAGGCGTATAGACACTAAAAATATTAATAATTTCACGTCCTAGAATTAGTTTGAGGGACATAATCCTATCTCATTTCCTAGTCACCTACGATACTCTGTCCTTCAGATACAATGATCGACCTATTTACAATAATACTGACCCCATTTCTAGTCCTATTTAATCCTGAGTACCAAAGTTTAAACCTGGAATTATCTAGTAGTTTAGCCTTTTCTCCTACCATTGTAAACACAGTATTTATTCTTCTCCTAATCATTGTATCTACCAGCTCCATTGATTTACTAGAGTTCCAATATTCTAAGTTCCTATTCTAATCTTATTCTCTTGAATATTTTTCTTCCCCACTGCCCTCCCCCCATTTTGTGAGGACTCTTGCATATTTTTTCACTACACCTGGATCCCCATGGAGATGCCCTTGCTCACCATTCGGCATACTTAGGCAATGCGATGCGTCATTTGCAGGGAACGCCCTAGCATTAGTGCAATATCGTAGTGGATTCATCTCATATGATTGACAAAGTTTTAGGCTGGCTGTCGACCTAACACAACTCTCCTCCTTTACTCGGGCTTGGGACCGGCTATGCTAAGAAAACTTGACACAGGTAGAGTTGGAATACATTGGAACATCATATGTTGTAAATGAAAGATAATTTTTCTTTGTTAGTTTTTGATTGCATACATTCTAGTTGTTGTAGATATGTACTTCTTCAACCCTGTTGACTTCCCAATTAAAATATTTTAGGAATCAACCCTTCAAAGATGAGTGACACAGGATAAGCTGTTTGTAAGCCATCTAAAGAGAACAGCCTCTTAAGGTCTTGATTAGGCCCAAGACCAACACTACAAGTCTGTGTAGGTGCTGTATTTTCCTGGTCAGTAGAAAGCGCTGGATCATTTCCACTGGTCTTTATTGCATCAGTAGATCTACTTGAACCCACTGTTTCATCTCACGTAGTTTGGCTTCTATTGAATCCACCCTGTGCAAAATGAGATTTATGTTTTTATCTTGTTCTTTGTCCTTGTATCGTGACCTAAACAACTCTGACCAATCCTTGTCATCATACTTATAAGGAACCCTGCTTGGACTGACACAACAGAAGCTGTTGGCAAGCCAACAGGTTTGTAGTTTGCACAGAAGCCAACTCTTGCAAGGCTTAGAATTGCAGGAAATTTTTAGTTATTGAGCAGAAAAATTCTGGAACAGCAATTAAAGAAAATCTGAACAGAATAATGTAAAACTGCTCAAATCTTGAAATTAAGAAGAAGAGTACATACCTTTTGGCATCTGACCCAAGTCTAGATTAAATCACACAACTATTAAGATGGGTACCAAGTCTCTGGGAGTTTTATTGAATTGAAATCCGTGTCATCTTGTCTGGGAAAACTTTATTTATAGACTCTTTTCGACAATCATATTTTGATTATGATTTACCTCTTGTTATATATAAGAACAAGACTCCTTCCGTAACTCTACTAAAACAAATTAGAACAAATTCCTATTTGACTATAAGACAGAATGATAATATTTCCAAATCAGAAAATTCGTGCAAAACAAATACGAAAATGCCTCTTAACTACTAAAAATTTATGAAATGCCTTGAACTCCTAATATCGAATATGTACTTGAATTAAATCGATACAGAGACCTTATGATGTAGGACAAGATTGTGGTGATTTTGCTTACCAGTACTACCGGAAGAATGAGAAGGATTGAGGCTGTTTCAGGGCTTGAACCGTGCCTGTGTACCACAACCGAGGGAAAAATAAGGGAATTTCGGGAAAATCTTGAAGAACAAGAATTACAAAAACTAAACAGCAAAAATCTGATCCTTTATTTCACCAATTCTCCATGTGAAATAACCTTATAACTGGGCTATTTATAAACTATAAACTTTGCTAAAAGATAGATTATTTTAGTATGAACATAACTACTAGAATAGATAAGCAAAAGACTCCTAGAACTATTCCTATAACAACTAGACATCTTCTAAAAATCTAATACAATTAGATAACTATATAACTCAAAAAATTCCTGCAAATAAAGAAAAGACCAAAAATCCCCTGGGGACCTAAATTTAGAAAAAAATGGACTCGTGAAACATCTGACATATTCTAGCTTTTTAACAGGTCTCTAAGCTTCCAAGTGGTATACCTAATGGAAGCTTGAGAAAAGTTGTAAAATATTTAATCTTGAATTTCCTTGAGCTTTTTGTTGCCTGCATCATTCTCCCCTGGTTGGAGAAAACTTGACCCTGAGTTTTAAAGAATCTAAAATAAACCAAAAGTCTGAAACTTCATCCATTAGTTAGACAAATAAGCACTATCAGTAAAGATTTTCTGTCTTCCGTGGAGGTAGTAACAAACAAATTTAGTACTTGCTAGTCTGAACAGTGTGTGATTCTCCAAGGACAAAGTCAATTATTGGAGGGGACAAAATAGAAAATTCCTCTTGACTTTATTCCTAGACTTGAACCATCTGGGTTTGGACAAGATCTACATTGAAATTTTCCCTTGTCGCCGAATCAGTTTGACCTCATTGATTCTTGATGGACAGCCACATTATTGTCATGGAAGAACTTGTTTTGAGGGGATTAGGTAAAACATCTCCAAGGATTTGGAGTCCTTGAGTTGAACCTGTGTCAAGTGGTTTTCCCACCAATAAATCCTCAATTCTGTTGAATCTACCAGCCATATGCTGTGAAGAAAGAATTGCAAAACTTCCAATTTGTGTAAATATCTTGCAATTTATCCTTAAGCAAAGCATCTTCTTTTTGGGTAACCACATAGTCCTTCGAGAAAGTGTCAAACTTTGCAGAAAGTTCTGTGTTACTGATCATATTTGTAGATAAAAAAGAAAAAATACGGTTGAGAAAGAGGAAAAAGTTAGGGCTCTCACTCCTACAAGTAGTGGCAGAAGAATGAAGAGGATCTGTGCTGTTACAGGACTGTGAAAGTAACCGAGGGGAAAAGATGGCTAAATGAAGAGTTTAGGGGAAATCTTGTAAAGCATGAACGAAAAAAACTGAAGAGCCAAAATCTGATCCTTTATTTCATCAATTCTTCATGTAAAATAATAAATTCTAATGCTAGCATCATTCCTAGATACTCCTAAAACTATTCCTATAACAACTCTTCTAAGAGTCTAATAAAAATTAGATAACTGTGTAAAACTCAAAAAAAAAAAAAAAAAAAAACCCAAAATACCTTGGGACCTAAATTTTTTAAAAAAGGGCCCATAAAACATCTTACATATTCCAACTTCAAAATAGGTCTCTAATAAACATCTGGTTGCCAAATGGAAGTTTGAGAGAAGTCATAAAAATCTTTAATCTTGAACTTGCTTGAGCTTTTAGTTGGCTACATCACCTTAACCGAACTCCCAAATAGGCTCCTTGTCAGGCTGAAAATGTCAGCTAGAACATGCCAAATCAAAGCCTGGATAAAGCATCTTTACCACGCCTTCTATTATCTTTACTTGAATACTGCCATCTATCTCTATCATCTTTACTTTCCTATATATGGGAGCAAACCCCATCAATTGCTCCTTAATCTCCCTTTCAAGGCTTCTTGCTAAGAATATGAAGAGACTTCTTCGTCTCATTTGGTTCTTGATACTTCTTCATAGTTTCAGCAATCAAAAGCTTTAGTACAGTCCAGTGCTTGTCATTGAATTTGAGGAACGTGTTTGCCTTCTACCTACCACATCTCGATTATATAACCAAGGTTGGCCAAAAAGAATGTGTGCTTCTGTTATTGGATTGACATCACAGCAATTAGGATCAGCTCTTGCTTTAACGAAACCAGATAGCGCCTTTTCACTTAAATAGAGCTCAAATTGAGGTGCTATTGATCCCTGCAACCTTATATGGTTCTAGATGTGGCTCTGTAGGCAACTTCAACCGTTAGTAGATTCTTGACAACATTCATGCAGCTGCTGCCATCAATGCTTCCCCCAGTCTCTTATCCACAGGTTACTAATGTCTGAAAAATTGAAGTCCTCCGGTCTTCCTTTTGTGACTTTGATCACTAGTAATTCATCTAACAACTGAAAAATAAGATGTGTCTTCCTCAGCCTCTTCCAAATCATCAATGTTAAGCCTTTTCATCTCATCTTTGTAATCTCTACCTTCTTCCATTGAATTCCCTGTCCCTCCAGATACTTCGACATCAATATGCAAATTTGTTTTTGTTTTAGCACTCCCACAACACGTAAATCCTCATCTCCATTCTTTAAACACCTATCCTTTTTGTCTTTTCCTTGATCATCTGCCCTGGTAGCGTTATTTTTAGGATGAACAAGTTTTTAGGCTTCTTGTGTGTTTTCTAGTCACAGGCTTAAAGCAAATATTTGGGTGGTTGCTCCCCAGCTTCAGGGGAAAACTCTCGAGTGGGTGCTTGACACAGTCTCTTCTCAAATTGAAGAGCCAATTCGAATGCATCAAAAATCGTGTGAACTTCACGTCCTATGAACTGGTTGTGAATTTCTGGTCTTAAACCTAGCTTAAATCGGGCTAAATTTTGCTATGGACTTTCGCATCCTCTGCAAAAAATTTTCAATTGTTCAAACTTGTCCATGTACTCAATTACATTTTTAGCTTTTCAAACTTGTCCATGTACTCAATTACTGTCACTCCTCCTTGCCATAAACTGATAAGATTATCAAATGGATACATACTGATGAGGCAAATACTTTATCTTTAAATGCAACTTCATTCTTCCTAGGTTATGTCTAGATATCCTGCAAGTTGAAGATCATACTCAACTCCTGTCCACCAAACTTGAGCCTGTTCAACAAGTTTCATGATTGTAGATCTGGCCTTCATCTCAGCTGTCATGTCATAACAAAATAAACAAACCAACCTTATTCTTACTAAATGGGGTCAGCAGTCATGTCATACCAATCAAAATATTGTTTCCTGTTATAGAGAGAAAAATATCTTGTTTATTCTCACACACCTCTGTCAAGAGTACATAAAATATATATATATACATATATAAGTGTAGAATAATCTAGATCCTAAAATTAAGCTAATCAATTTACATCCTTACATCCTAAAATCAAGCTATCTAAATCCTACAATCAGGTAAATCAATTAGCCTACAATCAAAGGTAAATCAATTAGCCTACAATCAAATCCTACAATTAAGTAAATATATTTACTTACCATATTTAAATTTGCCAACAAATAAATGATTGGTAGCATGAAATTTGCTGGATCTTCTCACGGATAAAGTGACAATCAACTTCAATATGTTTGGTCCTCTCATGAAGAACCGAATTTGATGCAATATGGATAGCAGCTTGATTGTCACACCATAACTTCATAGGCAATGAACTATTTAGACTAATCTCACTTAACAATTGATGTATCCATATCAGCTCACAAGTTGATTGTGTCGTGGCTCTATATTCTGATTCTGCACTAGATCGAGACACTACATTTTGCTTCTTGCTTTTCAATGATACCAAATTACCTCCAACAAAAATACAATACCCTGTGGTGGATCTCCTATCAATTTTAGAACCTGCCCAATCTACGTCTGAGAAACACTCAATACGAGAATGGCCATCGAGATTACGGTATAGTATACCACGTGCTGGAGGTCCCTTGAGATAACACAAGATTTGCTCTAAAGCTACCCAATGAGTGGTTCTTGGTGAAGACGCAAACTGGCTCACAATGCTGACAGGATATGCAATGTCAGGACGAGTCACCGTAAGATAATTCAATTTTCCAACTAATCTCCGGTACATTGCAGGATCTGAAAACAACTCCCCATCATCTCGTAAGAACCACTCATTGGGTAGCTTTAGAGCAAATCTTGTGTTATCTCAAGGGACCTCCAGCAAAGGTCAAGGATATACTTTCTTTGAGACAGAAAGATACCCTTTTTACACCTAGTAACCTCAATGCCCAAGAAGTACTTTAACATCCCCAAGTCTTTGGTTTGGAAATGAGTTTGAAGAAAAGATTTAAGGCCTGTAATACATGCACTATTACTACCAGTAATAACAATGTCATCAACATAAACAACCAACAAGATAAGGCTAGCTTTAGATTGTCGATAGAAAATAGAGACTGATGGTCACAGTTACTCTTCTTCATGCCAAACTCTTGAACAACCTCACTAAACCACCCAAACCAAGCACGAGGACTCTGTTTTAAACCATATAATGACTTTCGAAGTCTACAAACCTTACCAGACTCCCCCTGAGCAACAAATCCAGGTGGTTGCTCCATATATACTTCTTCTTGCAAGTCCCCAGCTAAAATGCATTTTTGACATCTAACTGGTGCAAAGGCCAATCATTAGTAGCAGTAAAGGAAATAAACAAACGGATAAGAAGCAAGTTTTGCCACAGGAGAGAAAGTTTCAGAATAATCTACCCCATATGTCTGAGCATACCGTTTTGCTACAAGACGAGCTTTTAGCCGTGCAACAGATCCATCAGTGTTAACTTTAACAACAAACACCCATTTACAACCAATAGCCTGCTTATTAGCTGGTAGATGTACCAAGTCTCAAGTACTATTGTTGTCTAAAGCCATCATCTGTTCTTCCATAGCAGCTTGCCAACCAGGATGAGCCAAAGCAGTCCTACTCTCAGGAAGATTATTAGGAACCGACACTGAATCTAAAGAAGCAATGAAACACTGCAAAGGAGACAAATGTTCATATGAAGCGAATGAAGAGATTGGATGAGAATATTGTCTTTTACCTTTTCGAAGAGTAATAGGTAGATCAAGACTCAGATTTGTAGACGGAGGAGCTGGTGGAGGATGTGAGTCTGTGTTGAGTCCGACGAGTGTACACTTGAGTGATAGGTGGTCTCGTAGGAATAGGACTAACAGGGGTTGTCACAGTATAAACTAGAATATTATCTTCCTCCCCCTCACAACCATAAACATTAGATTTAGGAAAGGAGTGGTTTCAAAAAATGTAACATCAGCAGAAATTAAATAACGACCCAAAGTAGGAGAATAGCATCTATATCCTTTTTGAAGACGAGAATATCCTAAAAAGACACAATTGAGACACTTAGGATCCAATTTAGATACTTGAGGGCGAACATCATGAACAAAACAAGTACACCCAAAAATACGTGGTTCTAATAAATCGGGAATAAGGGTTGAGAAGGAAACAAAGTCGAGTAAGGAATCTCACCAGCAAGTACATGATTTCATGCTCCTCCGTTACAAATCTGAGTCTTGATCTTCCTGTCTCTTATACACATCTAGAAGTGTATAAGAGATCCAATATCTGTCTCTCGCAACATCTAGTAAGTGTCTATTTTTTCTCTCGGCAACACCATTTTGGGGTGGTGTGTCAACACATGAAGATTGGTGAAGAATTCCATTTTCTGACATATAGGAATCAAAAGGATGAGAAAAGTACTCTTTTGCATTATCACTTCTTAGAGTGCGCACGGAGATATTTGATTATTATTTTTATTTCAGCATAAAAGGAACAATAGATGTTGAATAATTCTGATCTATTTTTCATTAAATATAACCAAGTAACACGAGAATAGTCATCCACAAAGGTGACAAAATACCTAAAATCAGACTCAGAAACCACTGGACAAGGACCCCAAACATCAGTTTGTGACTAATTCAAAAGGGGATCCTGTAGCGCAACCCATTTATTGACCCTAGGCAAATAAGAGACGCGATGATGTTTGGCAAATTGACACGAGACAATCTAAATAGGATAAACTTTGAAAATTCGGAAACAACTTCTTCAAAATCGACAAAGGAGGATTGCCCTAATCGATAGTGAACTTCAAGAGGTGTCAAAGTGCTTGAACATGCAATGGGTTTCGGCACTTTCATTGAAGGAGTTTTGAGTAAATAAAGACCGTCAGACTCACGTCCTCTACCAATAATCTTCCTCGTCATAAGATCCTGAAACACACAATGATCAGGGAAAAATCTTATACACATCTAGATGTTTGAGACTCAGAGATGATTATAATTTGACTGACCGAAAGTAGGTTGAACGAAAAATTAGGCAAACACAAAACAGATGACAACGAGATAGATGTTGTAGGATTGGCTATTCCAGAACCCACAACAGAAGTCATTGACCCATCAGCCAAAGTAACACTTGGAAGATTTGTATGAGAACTAAAGGAGGAAAGGATACCTATATCATATACCTGTCATATGGTCTGTATCACCTGTCATATGGTCTGTAGCACCTGAATCAATGACCCATTTGCTAAAGGATGACACAAGACATGAAGTAGGTTTACCTGACTCATTAAGAGAAGATGGAATAGTTGACTTTAGTGAGGCTTGGTACTTGGTAAAGCGAGCAAATTCATCAGCAGAAACAAGTACGGATTTATCCACAAATGAAGGTTTTGTAGCTCATGGTTACTTTCTTGATATGCAAAGTTGGCAATTTGAGAATGCTGTTGAGGTTTGCCATGAAGTAACCAACATGTACGCTTCGTGTGACCAGGTTTTAGACAATGATAACAGACACGTTGATTTTGGTCATGTTGATGACAATTCCCTCCACCTTGAAAACCATGTGAATTTCGACTAAAGATTCTTTTTCCACGACTAGCCTCCTTCAAAGTACCTCGGCTGACGAGGGCACTAGTAACACTAGGAGGAGAAGGTTGAGATCCCTCAACTCGTAACACTCGAGTGATAGATCTTTCCTGTTTTTCTGGACGATAAAACTCCTTACAAACATCATATATATGATTGAGATTATCCTTACCGGAATACAGGAAAGCCAAGTAATCCATAAGATCTTTAACAAATTCACAGTGATTAATCAAACCGATAGAATTTCGGATCTGCAAGAATATTCTTGCATCTTCTCTTAACCAAGCCTTCTTTGCAGCATCATCTGATGGTGGTTCATCAATAAGATGATTATCTTTATCAATACTACGGAGATACACCCGCACAGTTTTACTCCAATCCGAATAGTTCCTGATATTGATAATTGTCTTATGTGATTTTTAAAGTCAACATTCTGATGGAGTAAAACTGCATGGCTTCATCTCTCTGCTATTACCCACTGTGTTGTTTGCCATTACAACTCAGTGTAGGAATTTCAATGTACCAAACTAGAGATTGAAATTTGACTCAACAGGGTCACGAAAAAGATAACAAAGCCTAAAGCTCTGATACCATGTTATAGAGAGAAAAATATATTGTTTATTCTCACACACCTCTGTCAAGAGTACATAAGATATATATATATATATAAGTGTAGAATAATCTAGATCCTAAAATTAAGCTAATCAATTTACATCCTTACATCCTAAAATCAAGCTATCTAAATCCTACAATCAGGTAAATCAATTAGCCTACAATCAAGGTAAATCAATTAGCCTACAATCAAATCCTACAATTAAGTAAATATATTTATTTACCATATTTACAACATTTCCCAAGTAGCAAGCTAGTTTGAAAATGCTTTAGGATTATTTTGTATGTCTCCTTCTTGAGAAAGCTAGTATCTTGCATAACATAAGGAGAGAATGGCGTAAATGCTTCAAGTGTGAGCACGTGTGCCGCCACTACATCATAAAGAAACAGATGGGTAGACGAAGGTTGTTAATCACAGTGTAGAATATCTTCAATGTTACCTTTCATAAAAATAGAAATTCTGCATTTGTAATCCAAGTACAATTAGTATGTGGACACCCCTTCCGGTGAATAAGATACTTCTAATAGAAACCACCCCTAATTATCACAAGCGGGTGGTTAAGAATATCATGCGCTTCATTAAGCGAGCAGCATATGGAAGAGATCCGTGAAGTCCCTTCTGCAAAATTATCTAAATGTCTAGAATAGGAAATCATGTCTTGAACATTGAAGATATTGCTAATGCCCATATTCTCTGGTAACTCAAGAACGTAGGCGTTGGAGCATCTTTTGATCACTTTTAGGATACCATTCAAATTGAATACGAACCGCATCATCCCCTTCCAGAAATTCTGCAAATTCTCTATTCAAAATTCTGCATGTGACTTCTAGCACTGTTGTTGATCACAATTCTATGTTGTGCCTTATCAAATCTCTCCAGAATGTGATTAGAGATGGCTTCAACTTTAACACTTGGGTGAGTATTGAGATGATTTGCAAGGACTAACTCCCAGGATAGCCTCAAAAGGACTCTACCCAGTAGATCTATTTACCAAACTATGTTAAGCAAATTCTGTCATGGGT
Source organism: Cinchona pubescens (assembly GCA_025175665.1). Lineage (NCBI taxonomy): Eukaryota > Viridiplantae > Streptophyta > Magnoliopsida > Gentianales > Rubiaceae > Cinchona > Cinchona pubescens. Next base: position 236,982 of record JANKKI010000170.1, read on the forward strand.
AAAATTTGATCCCAACTAGAAACATGATCACCCACAAAACATTGATGATATTCTACACTGCAATTAACAACCTCCGTCTGTCCATCCATTTGTGGATGGAAAGAAGAAATTTAATCATCATACGCAGTAGTGGCACGTGAAAGGTGTGTCAAGGATGCTTCAAAAGTCAATGCTTTGATTGGCATCCTCTAGTAGACAAAGACTGGTTGGGAGCTGGGTTAAGAGTCTTTATTGAGTTTATTTAGTTAGGAATTCAATTGTAGGTGTTTAAGGCGTTTCCTGAAAGCCGAGAGATAAAATTTTCTAGTTTTGGTATTTTATTATTTTGTTTTAAACTCAAATAAAGAATTTTTTCTATTTTGGTATTACTAATTGAGTTAGGAAAGGAGTCTTGTTCCTACATGATATAAGAGGTGAATCCTAATTAAAATTTCTGCAGACTTTGTTGTCTTCTTAAGGAATCCTATTTGAAAAGAGTCTATGAATGCATTTTGTTTCCTTTTTTTTTTCAGTTTAATAATTTTTTTGCAGACATTGTTGTCTTCTTTAAGGTTTTCCAATGCACTTTTAACCTTAGGTGTCTTGCCTAAAGGTGCCTAGGAGTGATTTCTAGTATTTTGTAATTTGTTCTTCTTGCAAGATTTCAGCAGTTTTACCTAAAGTTTCTTATTCATATTTTATTTAATTATTTTCCTGCATTTTCTGCTCATTAAATTGTAGTAATTTCTTGAAATTTATAAGCCTTACAAGAGTTGAACTGCAAAACTTTTGGTTTACCAATAGCTGTGCTACATCAGTAACTGAGACATCATTGATGTGAGTGAATACCATTGAATTGGAAATCCAGCTGCAAACTTATGTGACTGAGCTTAATATAATCTTCTGGTTTGTAGCACAAAGAAGAGATTTTACAATAGCACGAAAAATAATGTAATTTTTTATTCTTTTGGGTACTGGAAAGTCACCGTAGGGTTATCATGGTTTTAGTCTCCAGGTTCTGGAAACTTTAAAATTTTATTCGGGCCCTGCTTTGGCTGTATGAGAAATGTCTCTATTTTCTTGCATGAGCAACTGATAGAGAATCAAAAATTTATTTTTCAGTGAGTCTGGTAGTTTTGGACCTTCTTTTTCCCAAATAAATGCCGATTGAGTGTCTACTGTGTGGAGATATTCACCAGTCTTCTCCCCATCTTATTCACAATCTTAATTGGTGCTTGAAAGGTATATCATTTGTTTACGTTGTAGCTGGTGAAGTGTCTAATTTTGAAATCAGATCAAGGCATCCTAATTATACATTGAGAATTAACTAGCAATCTCTGTGGATGATAGAAAGCCTTAGGTCCATACCTTTTTAATATTAAGAGTAGTACCATGAATCTTGAAATGCAAAAGATGCGGTTAAAAGTTTTCTTAACTATATTGAGTTCTGTTTTATTTATTTATTTTATTATTATTATTATTATTATTATTTTTACAATGTCTTTGTATTAATTGTGTTTCATAGGTGTGATGTATGTTGATATTCGTGGAGAGCATTATTGTTACTTACATTCTCCTGAAAGAGCTGGTTGCTTGCGTTTGACATTTCGCTCACACAACTATACTGATTGAGTTTCAGACCATTCTGTGGTGTGGCCTAATTATGCAAGTAAATTGCTGGACTCTTAGCAATAGCTGCTATAGGTTTTGTGGATCAGTGCTCTAAACCTCACTTCCAAATATGCCGACACCTACCCATCCAGAGCAATTTTGGATTAGGAAATCATGGATAAACTGCACTAACATCCTTGATATGACATCTGCTCTGGAGCGTTTTTCCTATTGTTGCATTGACCTTCCTGAAGTTTCATTTTAGTTTTAGTCTCAAATTTCCTTTCAAAACTTTACTGAGACTAGGTCATTGTGAGAACAGCATAGGGGCAAACTACTAAAATCTGCTACTTCTTCAACAAGAATACTTGACAGCAAGTATCCGTAATTTGAGAAACAAAATGGGAAAATCAAACCTCATTTAAGGAGAGTCTAATTTAGTCTCTGTAGATTTAACTGAAAATCCTTGGACATAGAACCGGCTTCTATTTCAACTATGGGCATTTTACTGGCAGTTTTGACTAATGCAACTAAAGGCAAGGACTTCTGTGTGCAACCTTTTCACAAGTTCCAAGTCCCACTTCCACATTCCACTTGGAAATATTGCCAGTTGTTGTTCCTTATCTTGTGAAATCTCCTGACCTACTGAAATCTTCTGTTTGTAGTTTCATTTATAAATACACACACATAGATATCTTCTTTAATTTGTACAGTTAAAAACAGATGTCTCCATTGGACAGCTACATGCCTCTTGATAATGATTGAGTTAAATAATCAATGGAAACTGCAGTGGTGTAAATACCATCATTGAGTACATCTGGTTGTTTTTATTTTTCTAGTCGACTGGAAAATACTAAAGTTAAATTTGCCTTCCCTGGAGTTAAATAGTCAGCAGTTGCATTCATGTTTTCCGTCATTCATAATATATTATGTCTATACGTTATCTATTTATGTCTATCCATACAAACATGAATACATGTTTAAATGCATATCTAGTAGCCTTGTAGATTACTTAACATCAAACCAACAGTAAAGAAGATATGATGGAGACAGTTTGTTGAACCAAATATGAGATAACAGGAAAAAGGATAAAAACTGAGAACCAGCCGTGTATCCGTCTTGCTGTGTCAATAGTTAAATAGAACAAAGAAAATCATAGAGCTATTTGAAGGGGCCCTTGTACAAACGCTAATGCTTTGTCACTGGTGCTAACATCTTATGTTCAGAAAGGTGCAAGCTGTGCTTGCGTTTGCTTTCGACTGTGATGAACACAACTCACTAAGTGATGTTGACAAATTACGCTGGCCATATCAGATTTGGGTCCCCTGGCCATATCACATTTTCTGTAGTTCTGAGAGAGAGAGAGAGAGAGAGAGAGAGAGAGATCATTGTTTGATGGCTAACTATAGCTATGCATTATGACATTTGCAGTAGATTCCTTTCATGTAAGTGTAAATAGATTGTTGAGAGCTCCCTAGTTCCTCTCTTTACTTCTGGTGTATGTCCATTGCTCATTTTTGAGCTACCTAGTAGAATAGTTTATTTATAGTTGGCTTCTAATGTGACTTCAAGATTCTGTAATGGTGTCTCTAACCCACGCTAAATGATCATTTGCAGTTGTATCATTTTTTTTTGCAGATGTTATCAAGTATATGAGCTTTGCTAGCTTTCTCACCAATAAACTTTTGTGATATCTGAAGTATGAGACTTGAAGAGGATTCAACTTAGTCCTCGACTCTGATTTCCTACAGTAGAGTAGGTTTTCTCGGTCCTCTACCTAAAAGAATCTTAATATCTTTGTTTCAGGATGAAATTGAGGTTGAGGGAAAGGCATTACGTGTTGGAAAGGCTATTGCTGTTGTCAGCGTTGATTTGAAGAACAAAACGACGGGGAAAATTATTGCTCAAGGGCGTCATACAAAGTACCTAGCTTTATCAAGCAAGTTGTGAAGAAACTATTCTTTTGTGGTGTGTACAGAATTGAACGCAGATTGCCTTCTAAACTGAAGCTTGCCTGTCAATCGAAGGTCATACCATGTGTGAGTACAGATTCTAGTTTAAAAACTGTTCAGCATATTTGATGACTGATTATCAAAATCTAAACACCCCTTATGATACTTTGGCTTTCTTGATGATCAATGCTTTATTTCCCTTTCGAAACATTAACAACAGGACGCTAATACTCGAGAACTATATACTTCCAAATGGAAGTTTAGGATTTGATATTCTGCTTAAAAGGAAAATGGCGAGTCGATAATTTCGAGCAAATCACCTAATTAGTCATCCAACTTTTTCTTTAAATATGAAATTTTCTCTCAACTAAAATTTTAACTGATTTAGTTTTTCAATTTATTTATTTTGTTAAATATATTTTGCGGTAGTGATCAGGAGTAGAAGTGCAAGATTACAGAGGTCACCCTTGGTCGCAACCAGAAAAAACAGGAAAAAACTCGTTTTTTGAGTAGCGCTACCGAAGAGGTGATTAAATTGTGTGCAAATTTCTAGTTGAAAGACTAAAATTAACTAAAATTTAAAATGTGGGATTATTTTGATTTTAATAAAAAAAGTTAGAATACTATTTTGGTGATTTAACCCCGTTTAGGCATGGAGAATTGATCTTATCATTGACTTTATTTGTAGACGCTGATATTTGACTTTATTTGTAGACGTGTAGTGTAAATTAAACTATACAAAATAAATGACATCGAATGATGTAAGTAAGATTTTAAAATATTTAATTTTTATAGGATTTACAGGTTTTATTAGGTAAAAAAGCAAGTCTATATTGTGTTTGGATCCATGAAATTGGAGAAAAATGTGAAATTCACGTATTTATTGGAGGGATTTGTAAAAGTAAAATGAATGAATTTTAAATTTATTTAAATTAGAAAGTTATTTAAATTTTTTTATTTTACATTTTTTAATTTAGGTAAATTTAAAATTCATTCATTTTTTACCTTACAAATTTCTCAAAAAAAAAAAAAAAAAAATTCAAATTATTTTTGAAATTCATGAATCCTATACGTGATGAATTTTCTTGGAACAACAATTAGTGTAACGTGGTGGCCCATAGAAAAACGGGAAAATGTGAGATCTGGCTAGAGGAGCTAGATGATTAGCTACCTAAGGGAATAAATTAACCTTGGAAATCTGTTAGAGTTTGGTACGGGTTCTAAAATTACCGATACCCAAATTCTATATTCAGTATTCGTTTAAGAAATAGACACGCACTCTATATTGAGAAGTATCAAATAATTTTTTTTTACAAGGAAACTGACACCTACCTCACGTTTGGTATGTGGCAAAAGTTTGGAATGTAGAGATCATTCCAGATTATTCATTCCATTATACTACTTGATATAAATTTTTAAAGTGAGAAAAGTAATTCCTTTGGAGCTCTATTCCAGCCTAATTTTGGATGGAGCAATATAAAAAAAAAAAAAAAAAAAAAAAAATTAAGGAAAGCCTTTTCTAAATTTGACTTAAAAAATAAAAATTAATAAAGTGACAAATTTGTCAAGTCTAATTTTTTTTTGGGCATTGGTATGTCTAAGTTATGCAATATAATTATCCTATTTGTGAAATTTTGAAATGTTTGGGACATTATTAATCAATAATCTTACTAATATTAAAACTACAACATATTTGCCACACTATAAATTTTTATTCTGATATGAAAATATTTTGTTTGGCTTTTAAATAAAATAAATGAATTACTTATATAATTAAGGGAAAATCGCTTAAATAGTCCTTCAACTTTTTTACTTTCGGCAAAATAGTCCCGCTCAACTTTTTTTGGTTAGAATGGTCCTTCAATTTTTAATTTTTAGTCAAAATAGTCCTTTTATGTGAAATTTGTCAAAAAAAAAAATGGTTTTTACACATCTCCACCATAAAAGGACTTTTTTGACTAAAAAATAAAAGTTAAAGGACTATTTTGGCTAAAAAAAAGGTTGAGGGACTATTTTGGCTAAAGTAAAAATGTTGAGGGACTATTTTGGCAATTTATTCCTATAATTAAATCCCAACATTCAATTATTTTAACTTAAAATGAATACAAATATGCGATTCATATAATTTTAGAATATATTTCTCTCACACAAAATTTTTAATAATTTTTATGCATATAATTTTAGAATATTTTTCTCCTACACAAAATTTTTAATAATTTTTATGAGTATAGAAATATTATTTGAATAAATTAAAATAATATATATTATACTGTTCCGAGGAGTAAAAGTATTTAAGTCTACTTGGTATAAATTACATTTCATTATGACATCCAAAAGGCATTAATATGCTAAGTATTGAGAAAAGAACAAATATTTCATTCTGACTTGGGTAACCAAAATAGGATGACAATGAACATTGCCGGTCATAATCTGGGTGGAAATGTATTTTGGGTGGAATAGTTAACGATCAGAAAATTTTTACACAGATTCGTTCATGGTAAGTGGATGGATATCTTGATTTATATTCATACACATTATTTTAATTCATTAAAAAAAAATTCTTCAAGATAATATGAATAAATATAGATCAAAAACTTCCATCCCACCTATCATCGAATCCATATAACAATTTTCCTTAATGAGCTGGGTAGGTTTCATCCTCTATGCATAAGCAATCGAATGACACACACTGATAGATCATCAACTCCGTCTGAAATCAGTTTAATGACCTGGGTTTAATCCCCTTCCAATAATACTCGAGCCTAAAAAATTTATTGGCCAAAATAACTACCTCCCTCACAAGAAGAATTTTCGCAACCACTGGACGTAAGAAGCCATCAATCCTTCTGATCTCATCCGGTACACAGAAGCCCATGAGCTATCTCTCACCACCAATCTAACTCCCGCTGCCTGACTATCACAAAAAACTGCATCGTCAAAGTTTATTTCTAATGACTCGTTAGGGAAGAGGAGAATCAAACTAATCCGATTTGACCTCAAGATTGCAATTAACCTCTGTAGAAGTTTGTAGATAATTCCTAGCAAACTCAACCACTAAACAGCGGATCCCCCCTAGCAAACTCGAATAACCCTTTGCACCTGTTATACCAAAGAGATAAGAATATCATTATACCCATCAGTTCCATCTTTTCTTCGGGGGTCTTTTTATCAGATCTTGTACCCAGTCACCACCCGACTTTTGGTCAAATGTGAAAATATTAGCAGCCCAAAAACTCAAACTGCACACTTGAACAGCTGTTGGACATTACCCAAAAAAAAAAAAACTCTCTTTTAATGTCATCACAACGCAGACTGTTTATATTTAATTATCAAGAATTATGGCTAAAGGCACAACCTAGCTTATGTATGTGCACATGAGAGGTTAGTGAAAGACTAAAAGTTATGAGATTAGTAAAAGTTATGGAAGTTATATTATATAGGGATGGGTATTAGTGGAAAGTGGAAAGTGGAAAAGTCTTACATCGAAAGGTTTGATCTTGCATTATTAACGTAGTAATGATAAATTAGATCTAGATACGAAAGTGTACCTGAATGTTTAAAAAAGAATGTGATTATTGAGTATTCGGATATGATTCTTGAATCTATAGAGATCCTTATAATCTTCCAAATTGATACGTATGTATTTAAGAGAACAGAGTTCTCACTTTCTGATTATGGATGTGAAGAAAGTTACCATACATAGAGTTTTGGGAGAATAACCATTGTATATATACACAGTTTTCTTATCCTTAAGTTTTGCTCATTATAAAATAGGAAATAAAACTTGAGGATTTCTATGCATAAAAGTCCATACTAGTTACTTAGACCCCTATAACTTTAAACCGTATTAGATCACTTTATCTTAATTGGCCCAATTGTTATGGTAATATATAATACATAATTAATATATATGTAAAAGTACAAACCCAATATTCTCCCACTTGAACTACAGTGATATCATTTGTATAAAATCTTACGAGTTCAAAACCTTTTGCTATCGTGACCAAAATTATCTCCAAACAATCTCGTCAATTAATAATGTCAATTTAGGATCAAGACAATTTTTGTTAAACTAATCGTAACCAAACCCATTCTTAGTCACATATATCAACACAACCAAATGACAAATTAAGTATGTATGTGTAGCATGAAAATTATACGCATTTGTGATCCAAACGTGCCCATTTTCAACCAGCCTAAGTTTATTCTTTATAGAGATATTATATGAAAACAAGTCAGAGTGAAAATAAACCAAATACTTTATTTTTGTAGAAAATATCTATAAATATAAGATGTGTCTCAAAATAGAAAAACATATGAATACAAACTCTCTCTAATCTAGTATATGCTTAAATGATATAATACAATTCCCATATGAGTAGTGTGTTTATGAAAGACCTTGGATGGTAACCTTTTAATAAGTGAATTCGCAATTCTGGAGTTTGTGCTAATATACTCTATAAACATTAGAGCACTTTGAACTTTTACTTTAATGGCTACGTACTTTTATGTTTATGTGTTTCGGCTTCATCAAGCTCCAATTGTTATTAGAATGTAATATTGTTAATTTATTGTCACAAAATAACTTAAGTAGTTTTTCAATACCATTTACAATGTGCAACCACATGATAAACTTACGCAACTATATTCCGTGATTAGATGCCTTATAACAAGATATAAACTCTGTTGCCATGGTGGAGGAAGCTATAAGTATCCGCTTAGCACTCTTCTAAGGGATAGCTCCTCCAGCAAGCAAATAAATATTGCCCGATGTGGATCTATAACCATCTAGGCTTCTAGCAAAATTAGAGTCAGAATAATCTAATCTCCTATATGTGGTATGTAATGTTTTGTTTTCTGAACATACAGCATAACATTACTATTTGAATACTTTCCAATGATCCATTCCCAAATTATTAAGTATCTGCCCAATATCCGAACAATGTATGCAATATCTGGACGCGTACAAAGTTGAGCATACATCAGATTCCCTACTAGTGAAGCATAGGGAATCTTCTGCAATTCCTTGCTTTCAAAATAATTTTTTAGGCATTGAGCAGGGCAGATTTGTCTCCCTAGCAACAAGGGTGTCTCCTAGTTTATTATCCTGCATACCAAATGTCTTAAGTATCTTTTCAATATAGCTCTGTGCAAAAATACTCTGGGAGCGATCTTGATGTATTTAAATTTTTAATACAAAAGAGTTGTTTCCAAGATATTTCATTTCAAATTTCTTTAATCGAAATTTCTTGGTTTCGTGTAATAAGTCCAGCTGGCAAACAATATGTCATCAGCATATAGAACCGAAGAAATGTGCTCACTCTCACAGAATTTTCAATATATACAATCATCAACCACATTTTCACAACCAAACAAGAAAATAGCTCGGAATGAAATTCGTAATACCATTAAAAGAAAGCTTACTCAATCCTATAGATTGATTTTTTTTTTTTAATTTACAAATCATATTCTTTGTATCTTTTGACACATTTTTTCGGTTGCATCATGTAAATGCTTTTATCAATATCACCATTGAGAAATGCATCTTTACATCCATTTGATATAAGTCAAGGTCAAAATGTGTTACTAAAGCATTATTATCTTGAAAGAGTCTTGTAGAGAGAAAGTCTCTTTATAATCAATGCCTTCTTTTTGAGTAAAGCTCTTTGCAACAAGATAATGTCTTATATCTCTACACATCACCCTTCAAATCCTTTTTGTTATATCTCTCTACATCGCTCTTCAAATACCTTTTTGTTTTAAATATCCACTTACAACCAATAAATTTCACACCTTGGAGTAGTGTTATGAATTTTCAAACGTCATTATCTTTCACGGACTTAACTTCTTCATTTATGGCATTAATCTACTTTTGAGAATTAATACTTTGCATGAGCTTGAGGAAAGTTAATTAGATCATTTTCTACCAATCCAATGTTATACTTATGTTATTCAAGAAATACGATGTAATCATTCAAAACCTATTTCTCATTTCTCTAGTAAATCTCCTTAATGGCACTAGTTCTTGAGGTTGTTGTGTTTATTCTTTTGGAATAACATGTTGTTCTTGATGAGGAAGATTTTCAACATTTTCTTGTGGTTCCAGTATTGCTTCTTGAACAATGTCAAGATTAGAAACCTGATCATTGTCAATAAAAATCGCAGGAAGAGAAACAGATTCCCTTTCAAAGATAAAGTCTCTAACCTTATCTCTCCCTCAAACTCAACATCTTTAAAGAACTGGGTATTTCCCATCTCAAAGAAGGATCTAGACGTGTGATAATAAAATTTGTACCCACGAGACCGTTCAGAGTACCTATCAAAATAGGTGTTGACTATTTTTGAATCCAGTTTCTTTTCATTTAGCTTATAAGGCCTTGCCAAAACTAGACAATCACATCAAATGATATAATATATAAATGCTTTCTACTGGGCCTTTTACCCGACCATAATTCGTAAGAGATTTTGGCCGTTGCCTTAGTTGGGACTCTATTAAGGATATAAACTACAGTCTTTAATGCCTCTTCCTAGAGTAAATCTAGTAAAGTAGTATAACTAATCATACTTCTCGCCATGTTCTTTGATATTTTGTTTCGTCTTTTAGCAACATGGTTCATGCTAGGAGATCTCGACATGGTCTACTGTGGGACAATCCCATACTCCTCCAAGAATTTAGCAAATGGCCCTAAACGTTATTCACCTGATTCGTTATATCTACCATATAGTATTTATTATCATGGTTAGATCTGGTAGCTTTAATGCTTTTACCAAGTTAGTTTTCAAATTCAGTTTTGAAAGTGTTGAAATGTCCAATGACTAAAATTTCCAATGAATTAGATAAAGGTAGACATAACGTGAGAAATCATTCATAAATGTAATAAAGTAATGGTGACCATTCTAAGAAGTCAGAGGAATGTCAGAATGACTTACAAATATCTGTATGTATTAATTCTAAGACATTTGAAGATCTATTAGCATCTAATCTCCTTATGTTTGTCTGTTTTCCCTTAATGCACTCAACACAAACTTGAAAGCCTGACAATTCAAGGGAACCAAGAATTTCATTTGATACAAGTCCTTCATCTTTGTTAGATATATGAACTAAATGTTTGTGCTATAAAACAAAATTCTCATTGGTTAATTTACATTTAGTACTGCGTAAACTTATATGCAAGGTTTTGTTATACGAAGTAATAGTATCAAGTGAATAAAGGTTATTGCAAAAAGACAAAGAAGCAGTACTAACAATATTTGAATTCAGAAAAAACTAAATTAACCATTTCCAGATGAACAAAATTACAAGATTTGTCCGAAATAGAAAACCAAATTCGTCTAAAGACAGTATAACATATATATTTTTAAAATCCAAATAATAACCAGATTTTAATAATAATTTAAAAATTTCTATTGCTTCAACTTTATAATACTGGTTTGCCATTACCCATATATATAAATATTTCCGCATCATCCAGTTTCTTGAAATACATGTAACTCTGCATGGATACACTTATGTGGGTAGTAGCATTGGAATCTATCCACCTAGTATGTCTCAGTATTGAAGCTAAATTAATCTTAGAACAAACCAAAACGAGAAGTGCATGCCAAGTGTGATTTTTGGTGTAGTCTTTCTTTATGTATTCAAAATTCTTACAAAACACAGTTTATTTCTTTATTGTTTCTTTTGAGGTAGACCATTTGCAGCTTCTTTATCATTTTTTCTTTTCTTGCTTTTGTCCTTAAAGGTACTTGCCAAGTGAATACTTTCAATATTTTTTGTTTTAACCTTTCATTTTCTTACACATAATGAGAAATGAGCTTATTAAGAGACCATTTGTACTTTCGACAGTTGTGATTGACATTAAATTGACTGAATTGTATAGGAAGAAAGATTAAAACCAAATGTATGAGCAAGTCTTTAGATAGTTTTCATTGTTTAACTTTAGTTCCTTAAGTTTTGAAGCAATATAAAACATCTTAAGGATGTATTCCCTTATGTAACTTTTTTTAATACTTTGTTGAAATCAAGTTCAATAAAATCGTACTTGTTTCAGGTTTTTTGTTTTTGACAAAATACTTTTCAATTTCCTTAAGAAACTCTTTGGTATTTGTTTATTTTTTTGGACATATCACCCTCGAAGATTTTTGGAATTCCACTCTTCATGATCATAAAAGTCATGTGATTTGAACGATCCCACATCTCATAGTCTATTTTTTTCTCTTCGGAAATATTTTTTGTAAGAATAGTGGGTTGTTCAATCCTTAACTTAAGCTCTAGATCTGTACAATCAAATTTTAAATTCAAATTTTGGTACAATTATTTTTAAGGATATCTAATATTCAAAAATATATTGATTGGAACAATATCTAGACATGAACAATTATAATGTTCTCCTTTCATTCGTTAAAATTGGTTCCATTTAACAATCATGTTGGTTGATATTATGGAGTAGAAGTAGAAACATTAACAAAAAATAGAACAAAACAACATATTAAATAAGTTACAAATCATAAATAATTAAATTCAAATAATGGTAACGATCATCACAAGATGCCTAGTGCAACATTAACATTTAGTCCTTGTACATAAATATTAACTTACAAGTGATACTTTTGGTGCAGTTTTCAAACATTGATAATAATTTCTGTCAAACCACAGGTCTATCTTTGGACTGATATATTATTTACATAGTATACCAAATAATTGTCACATATTTGTTACCATAGGTGTGTATGTTATCCGGCCAAATGTTATCCTTCCTTGTCTGCATGAATTACCTACACATTATCATCTTAATATTCTAAAATAAATTGACCTACACAAGAGAGGCTATTTTGATAAATATTGTTCTGATCGATATATTTTTTAATATTAGATATTCTTAAAAATAATTGTTCCAAAATTTGAATTTAAAATTCCCCTAAAAAAATCATTGACCTTAATGTTTTTGGTCGTATGAACAGTATGTTTAGCACTAAAGGAATCACAAGTCATGAACATACTGTTCACGGCCAAGCAATCCTAATACATTTCGATCATGAACAAAAGCTCAGGATCATGATCCAAATTCCTTTTGTTCATGAACGTAAACACATGACCTTGATCCAAATACTTTCCTTTTTTTTTTTTCCTTTTTTTTTTTTTCGAATATCAAATTGATTCCAAAAGAATCAATAGACAGAACATGTATCCTTATGGTCATGAATAATTAGTTCATAATGGTTCCTTAGTTCCTTTTTTTAATTCTAAATAGAATCCAAAATTTAATCACAAAATTTGAATCCAACAATTAAATATCCATAAATATTAAAAGTTATTCAACTCAAGAATTTAATTCATAATATCACCGCATTATTCTTAAACACAACAATTAAATTAGTATAAAAGTTTGTCGGATTCAAGAACTAGATTCATATAAAATTACATTATAAATTGAATTAAAAAATTATTTTCTCAATAATTCAGTATAACATAAAGATGCTCTGATAACACTTATTAGTAGATTTGAATAAAGTTTAATATCATAATAACCAATGTTATCAAACCCAAATCTTTCATGTTTAATCATCAAGAATAATAAAATAGATTTAGATGTGAAAGCATACCTGAATCCATAAGAAGGTATGTGATTCTTGAGTCTTGTAGTTATAGATCTTCCGAACTAATACTTATGTATATAATAGAAGATAGTTCTCACTTTTTGATGATGAGATGTCCAGAAAGGTACAATATGTAGAAATTGGGGACAATAACCACTATATATATCACACAGTTTTTTTATTCCACAAGTTTTGCCCATCATAAAATAGAAAATAGGGCTTTCAGGTTTCTACACATAAAAGTCCATAATAGTTTGATGACTTAGGCCCATATAACTTTATGCCATATCAAATAACTTTAAATTGGGCCAATTATTATGATAACACATAATACACAATTAATATATATTGAAAAGTCCTAAATCTAGCAAATCTCGGGCATACATTTCCTATCAATACTCTCTTCTGAATTAGCCTAGACGTTGTAGGGAGGCAATCCTTGCATGCTTTCCATAGAAAATTCTTGACTTTTGCTAACATATGTTTAGTGCACACTGTATATAATTAGACCTTAATTATAGGTCCTTAACTTTGAGTAATTATTTTTCCTTAATGTTAGGTGACTTTTCTTTCTTTGTCAATATCAAACTTATATAAAAGTTCATATTATATCATTATGTTGTATATAATAAATCTACAAGTTTCCCATTATTTATGTCATGCTATTAGTGCCCTAAACTAGGGATTGACATAGTTTTTTCCCGGAAAAATATTTAGATTGACTTTTGGTTATTTCTGTGTTTTTCTTTAGCTCAATTAAGTTCCTTGTTTGAAATATTATACCAATTTCCAGTTCCATTAGCCATCAATTCCAATATTTAGTCATCTCTGCAACCTCCACCAAACATTTTGGTCAAATTTTGTCACGAAAGAACCTTCAAGCACCTCTATGTTGGTGGCCCATTAATAGCCCACCTGACAAAATGGTTTTGTCCAACGGTTGAAGAAGACCAAAAACATGATTAGCAAACCACACTTTTACTCATTTACAGTCAAGGCGTGATACCAATCATGACATAAAATTCATGCCTTTACTAGTCATACAAGCCATAGTGTCGGTCCACTGTGAGATATGCATGTGTCATGTCTTCGGTCACCCTATTCTTTTTTTTTTTGGTAAATAAAAGGTTAGGTCGGGAGAACTCGGTGTGGCTACCCCAACTAAGGGAACTTAGCCGCCACGGAATGTTTTTTTCGTCATAACTTGTTGGGACAAGCCCAATTGGTCACCGCAGCCGCACCAACACACCAATGGACCAAGCCCCACCCCTCACTGAACCAGACATTACAGGCAGGCCACTACCAGCCCATAATATCTCAAAATAATTGGCAAGGCCTAAGTCCTCAGTGAGGTTCGAACCTTGGGTATTCAAGGGGGGAGTGTCGATGAAACTTGACCATTGGACTACCATGCTGGTGGTTTAGTCACCCTATTTGGTTTTGTCCATGTGGAATATATGTGTCATCCAGGTTATCATCATATTTGCATATTTTGCCACGTCGTCAATCCATGTGTGTACCACATCATTACTGCATCAGATCTAGTAAGCTGCCACGTGTTGCTACATCAGTAGTCTTTTCTAGTCAATCTCAGCTTGGTCTAGTTCATAGACTAGAATTTTTTTTATCTGGTTCGGTTATCTGCCTTCCAATTCCTTTCCGTTTTAACCTAGTTCTCTACTATTTTCGACCTTTTGAATCCATCTATAACCTCTGTTTTCTAAGAATCAACTTCTAAGGTGATATTTTCCTTTATTTTTTTTGACTTTGTTGCTCTAGTTTTACCTCTTACTCTTGTTCAAATGGCTTCATGTAGTTCTACCGTAGCTAATATTTCTCAAACTCCTATAACCTTCGATAATTTTGAAATGATCATCAAACATAAATTGTCTTAATAAACTTCATCCATCTCCCAATGTTGTACATTTTGTCATCTCAAGTTCAAGTTAGTACCTTGATTCTGTTTGTTCTAATCACATGACAACTGACTCTATTATTATTTGTTCAACATTTGGCAAACATATACCGTCAATTCAGACAGTTGATAGATATAGTTGATGGTTTTATCATGCATCTTAATGACACTAGTAGCACTGTATCTACACATTCCCCTTCTCTATTAGATATATTTTATGTTCCAAAATAACTTTAAATCTTGTTTTCATTAGCCAACTTGTTGAACTTGGGATTGATGCATTTTTCTCTATTACCAATTATTGTCTACAGGACTATCAGATTAGACAGCTCCTTGGAACAGGTCGTAAAATCATATGTCTCTTTGAAATAGACAATCTCAAGTTTCCATCTTCCACTCAGGTGGAATCTGCTGTCTTTACATCCTCAAATCCTTCCTTAAGTTTTTGACAATCACATCAAGTCATGCTTCTTAAAATTGTGTTACCAAATTTAGTCTCTAGTGGTAGGATATGTGAAAATGTCCTGAAAGATTGTGTCTCTTGTCAACTTGCTAAAAATCTGCACTACCATTTTCTGTTAGTGATTCTATTTGAATTGGCCCATTTGAATTGGTACGCTCCAATGCCTAGGGTCTTTCTCTAAAACCTACTATGGGTGTTTTAGGTATTTCATTATTATTGTCTATAATTTTATGTGATTTACTTTGCTTTTTCTAACAAAAAATAAGTCAGATTTACCACAAATTTGTCAAGATTTTGCCAATATGGTCAAAACTCAGTTTTTTTGTTCCATAAAAAATCTTCAAGTTGATAATGCCATGTCTTTGAAATTTTCTTTGCCAAAAAGGTACCCATTTTTTATCATTCTTGTTCGGGTACTTCCCAACAAAATGGTCGGGCTGAATGTCAATATCAACATATTCTTGACACAACTCATGCTCTTATACTCTCTTTCTTTTGTGAATGTTTCTAGGGTGAAACTGCTCTTACTATGGTTTGCTGTTTAAACAACAAATTTGGTTCCTTGTTAATTCTCAAAAAGAGTATTTTCTTGCATTTAGCTTGGGCTTTAATCATTTTTCAATACTTTGTATTTTAAGAGTAGGGGTATTTTGGTAATTTTAGAATTTTTGTGTTAATATGTTAGTTTATGTGTTTTAGAGTTTATTTATACTTATTTATGAGTCTTATGGTATTTTTATACGTTTGAAGGTTCGGTAGTCAAACAAGACAAAAGACGGAGTACAAACGGAGCCAAATGGCAAGGCCATACCTTGCTGCTATTTGCTAGGTGTGGCTGTGCCAGGGTTGTCTTAATCTCGCCCCTGCTCCACCAGAAATGGGAGAAAAATGTGTTTTACGAGTTTAGGGCTTCTTAGGGACATTTTTTTACCTACAAACTTGTAAAATCCTATTGAGCACTTAAGTAAGTGTCTTAGGGTGTTAGAAATAAAATGTAGAGTAGAATATAGGCAGAATAAATGATACATAGTTGTCATAGGAAAAAATTCATCCGAAGAATGAAGATCAACTCTCAAGAGGAGAATCATCAAGGTGAAGGAACGAAGAACGTGATCGAGCATAATTTTTCTTTTTCCCATTTCCCTTTGTGATTTTATATTCTATGATGGTTGTAAAACAATTTTTTGATGTATTTATGTGTATGATTATGTCCTAATTCCTTAACTAGGGTTTTATTTAGATTTTACGATGATAATTGATTGTTAAGATTTTATGTGTTGCTTTCAATTTCTTGTGTGAGTTTGCTTATTTGAATTACTCGTAGTGCCTCGAGATGATTGATCACCCTCAAGAGTGAATTTAAACCCTATTCGTATTTGACAGAGGAAATTTAAGGTTAGGACGTGTTTAAATAGCCTTTGTTTGGAACATTCTATAATTGATTGAACTATTTCATGGGTAAGGATATATATATACCAATTCACCTTAGGTAATCAAGTCAGGGATCATTAATATGCATTAATCACAACTTGAATTTACATAGACATATAGGTGTAAGTGGGTTGGTTGGGTTTAATAGATTTGCAAGAGTTTGACATAAATTATGCAATTACATCAAACCCCAGAGTAATAAACAAATTGAGAAATTGAGCGAAAAATAAATTAAGGTATTCCATTCGATTGTTAAGTGAAGAATAAAACCTAGGTTTAATATAAATTGATTTCTATTTATTTGTTTAGTTGAGTATTCCTTTATTTTTATTAGAATTTCATCATTGCATCGTTTAAATAGATTATTGCATGTGTCACGTTGGTAGTCGGCAATCTTGTCAAGCATAGTCCTCGTAGGAACGATCTTACTTACTATGTACTAGTTTTTTGATATGTGCACTTGCATACACGAATCAAGTCTATAACATAATGCAAACAAATATTTGGTACCATTATTGCTGGGGACTTTGTTCTTGACATTGTTATATTTTAGTAATATTTAATTAAGCATTCAGATTCTTCGACATTTTTATTTTCTTTTTGTTATTTGTTTTGTAGGGTTCGTCATCAAGTATTTTATGTCCAGAAGGTTGAAGGGAATATTACTTCCTTTAGACCTAGAAATCGAGCGTACAACTAGTCGTTTGAGAAGGGAAGCAAGGAAAGGTTTCCAACCTATCTCAGAAATGGCTGATGAACATAATCCTATTAATCCAGTCATACAAGTACCGCCAAACCAAGCTGAATCAAGGTGTCTTAGGGACTTCATCGTACCCACAGTGGATGGTCTTTAGTAAAGCATATTGAAGCAGCCAATTCATGAAAACTACTTTGAGTTGAAGTCGTAGATCATTCAAATGGTGCAATCCTCAGCTATGTTTGGTGGATTGTTGAGTAATGACCCAAATGTTCATATCTTCAACTTCTTGTAAATTTGTGACATGTTTCAGCATAATGGAGTTTTAGACGATGCCATAAGGATAAGACTTTTCCCATTCTCATTATGGGATAAGGCCAAGGCCTGGTTAATTTTTCAACCTCTAGGTTCTATCACGACTTGGAACAATCTTGCATAGAGCTCAGTTTCAACCAAATTCTTGCCACTATCAAATATGGCGAACCTGAGGAACGACATCACTTCTTTTGTGCAACATGATAATGAGCCACTATTGGAAGCGTGGGAATAGTTCAAAGACCTACTAAGGTTGTGTCCACATCACGGACTTCCAAATTGGTTACAAATTCAGGCATTCCACAATAGGTTGTAAGGGACAACCAGAACCATCATTGATGCAGCTAGCCATTATGAGTAAATTATATGATGAGGCAGTATAGATGCTAGAGGATATGTCATTAAACAACTATCATTGGCCAAATGAGAAAGTTGCACCAAGGAAATGACATAAGTTTATGAAGTTTATGCGTTACCAAAATTTTCAACATAGTTAACCTTGCTAACTAAGAAGATAGATAGTATGGGTGTTCAAGGAAGACAAATTCAAAGTCCATTTATTTCTTGTAGTGTATGCTTGGAAGGACATTCCATGGAACAGTACCTAAACAATTAGAAGATAGTAAATTACCTTGTCATAAATGGGCAACTATAACAGGAATCAGAACAATCCATATTCCAATACCTATAATCCAGGTTAGAGGAACCACCAAACTTTTATTGGAACAATAACCAACAGGGTAGAGCATCATCATCCATGAGACCACAAGCTTCCCCAAGGTTTTAGAATCAACAAGTGTCGCCACAATAAGAGCCATAAAAAAGGATAGTGTGGAAATGTTATTAAAACAATACATGGCCAAAATTGATACAACACTCCAAAGTATGAGCACATTGCTGCAAAGCCATACAGCTTCAATCTGCAGTCTAGAGAGCCAAACAGGGCAGATTTCTAATTTAATCAACAATAGATCCTATGGTACTCTCCGAGTGACACAGAAGTAAATCTGTGAGAGAGGACGAAAAGCATTCCACGGCAATAACACTTAGGATTGGGAAGTAATTGGTAGAGGATGACAAAACATATGAAGGAATAGGAATCACAAGTAATTAGTAGGGAAGAAGCTGGAAGTTTAGATGGAACTGCACTTAGGAAAAGAAGTAGAATAATGAATTGATATTTTCACAGGTACCATACCCTCAAAGATAAGCAGAAGTTAGATACCCAATTAAGAAATTTATGGAATTTTTCAATTCAAATAAACATTTCTTTTGCGGAAGCATTGGAGAAAATGCCATGCTATATGAAGTTTATGAAAGCATCTTATCAAGAAAGAGAAGATTGGCTGACTTCGAGACAATTGCCCTGATGAAAGAGTGTAATACGGTTCTACAACAAAAACTACTACCAAAGCTAAATGGTCTGGGTAGCATTACAATTCCTTGCATAATAGGAACTCAATTTATAGGTAAGGCTCTTCGTTATCTAGGTGTTAGTATTAATTTGATGCCTCTTCCCATTTTTTGGAAATTAAATGTGGATGAAGTGAAACAAACATTAGTGACCCTCCAGCTTGCATGCCATTCATTGGCACATCCAAGAGGACCCATTGAAGAGGTGCTGGTAAAAGTCAATAAATTTATATTTCCTACAAATTTCATTGTATTAGACTTTGAAGAAGATGTAAATATCCCTGTAATTCTTAGTAGACCATTCTTAGCAACAGGTTGAACCCTCAACAATGTGCAAAAAGGTGAGTGGACAATGAGAGTACATGACAAGGAGGTAAAGTTCAAAGGTTTTTTTTGAGCCATGAAGGTTTTTGCAGATCGTTCATTGAAGATTTTTAAAAAATTTCTAAACCTTTATGTATTTTATCAAAAAAAGACACCTCTTTTACTTTTGATGATACATGTTTAGAGGCTTTTGAGCTTGTAAAGAAAAAGTTAGTTACTGCATTTATTATTATAGCTCCAAATTTGAAGTTCCTTTGAACTTATGTGTGATGTTAGTGACTTTGTACTTGTTGCTGTTTTAGGCCAACGTAAAGATGCAGTATTCTATTCTATTTATCATGCTCGTAAAACACTGATTGAAACTTAAATGAATGTTTGCATTGACAAGTTCAGGGCATATCTGGTGGGTACAAAGGTAGTTGTAAATACACAGATCACGTAGTTATCAAATATCTCATTGCAAAAAAAGATGCAATATGCTAGATACTACTATTGCAAGAGTTTGACCCAGAGATAAAGATAGAAAAGGCACTAAAAACCAAGTTGCGAATCATCTATCACACCTAGAAGGAGGGAAAAGGAGTCAATAGTTCAAATCCATGAGACATTTGCCGACAAGTAACTATTCTTTATAAATCATCAACTTCCTTGGTATACTAATTATGTACATTTTTTGGTTGCAAATGTTTTACCATTTGATATGACCTTTCTGTGGTGGAAGAGATTCTTATTTGATGTAAGGAAATATATACGGGATGAGACATTTTTGTTCAAAATTTGTGCAAATCAAATCATCCGCAAGCAAGGGTATTCATGGTTTGGGTACTTGGTCTATTTACCCAGAAAACTACCCAACTTGGTCTCACCGGGTCAAGAAAGATCTAACTCGATACCCGGTCTATACCTTTAGGGTACCAAACCAATTGGGTATATACCCAAAAAAATGGGTCGGATAGACTGGGAACCCGACCCTATATTAATGCTACTTAGAAAATCTCAAAAAATTGGCTTTATTAAATCCATACATTCCCAAAATTCAATAATTTAAACTTACAGAAAATAACACATATCTTACATCATAATATATTAAAACCACATAATTGGTTTAGTTTCATAATAGATCTAAAAAAGAAAATAACATATCTGATCTTGAGAAAATGGATCGATGGTAATCTGAGAAGGATCGAGCAATCGATGGTGATAGATGATTAGTGGTGATTGCTGGTAGAGATCGATGGTTGAAATTTGAGACGGATGATTACAACTGACTTTGGTTAAACTATTCTATTTTTCATTTGAGCAGAAAACCATTACCATGTTAGTCTTGGTAACTTTACTATTAGGATCTTGTTCGAAGCATGCATCAAATATGTGGTATTGTTATGAGAAGTGAAAAATGATGAGTGAAGATAGAGATAGAAGAATGATGAGAAAGATAGATGGAAGTGTGATGAGAGAGATGGTTGAGATGACTCATACAAGAAAGTGGCAGATAGTTGGAGTATTTAGTGTCTAGCTAGTAACCCCAATATAACAATTTACAAATTTACCCCTCTAATGGACTGTGTCAGGTATCTAAAACATGACCCGGTACCCAATCCTATATTCAACCTACCCAACCTGATTATGATAAGTGGTTTGGATACCCTATTTTACCGGTTCAGAATGACTCGGTTCAACAGGTTTTTCAAGTAACGGGTCTGGATAAACACCCTTTCCACAAGTTTGTACCCTATGAGAAAATAAACTCAATTTTATATCATTTCCATGCTTTAGACTATAGTGGTAATTTTTGGGGTACTAAAATGACATCGAAGGTCCTTTAGTTGGTTTTTACTGGCCTACTTTGTTTAAGGATGCTCATCAATTCATAGCAAGTTGTGATAGGCGCCGAAAGGTCAGCAACATGTAAAAGAAACATGAAATGTCACTCAATAATATCCTTGATGGGTGGAGTTTTTTGATGTATTGGGAATAGACTTTGTGGGTCTATTTATCTCTTCCCATAGCAACAAACACATAGATAGTAGTAGACTATGTCTTGAAGTTAGAGGAAGCAGTTAAAATGTGGTGCTAAAATTATTGCAGAAGAACATTTTCACTTATTTTGGTTTTGGCATTCCTAGGGCAATTATCAGTGATGGGGGTCATATTTCTATAATTGACAATTTGAAACCCTATTGCAAAAATATGAAGTCAAGCATAAAATTGCCCTATCATACTATTCGTAGACTAGTGGTTAGGTAGAAATCTCAAACAAATATATCAAGAATATTCGAGAGAAGAAGATATGTCCGTCCAGGAAGAATTGGGCAAAATGCTTAGATGAGCCTCTATGGGCATATAGGATAGGGTACAAAATTCCAATTAGTACATCTCCCTATAGGTTAATTTTTAGGAAAGCATGTCATCTGCCACTGGAGCTCAAACATAAGTCATATTGGGCTATCAAACCTAAGATCAATGTTAATCTTGATGTAACAGGTGAAAAATGCTTTCTGCAACTTAATAAGTTAGAGGAGTTCCAGTTCCAAGCATATGAGAATGGAAAACTCTACAAGGAACGGACTAAAAGGTGGCTTAATAAGTGTGTTTTCCACCAGAACTTTGAAGTAGGGCGACAAGTGTTATTACTACAAGACTGAGATTGTTCCCTGGTAAACTTTAGTAACGATGGTCAGGACCATTTGTGATAACACAAGTCTTTCCATATGGTTTAGTTGAGTTAATTGATTGTGAAGACAGATGATTTAAAGTTAATGGCTAACGTGTGAAAGCTATCTTATGCTGTTACATAAATTCTTAGAACACTTCAATTGAACTCGAAAATGTGGAAAGCATTAGCAAAGCCCAGCTATAGACATTTAGACAAAGTGTTTTTTTGGGAGGCAACCCAAGTTTCTAACTTTGCATTTATCTTGGTTAGTGTATTTTATAGTTTTTCGTTTTGGACTAACTTTTATTTGTTGAACTATTTTATGTATTACTGAAAACTCTAGTAAACTAGAGTTATTTTCCTCTAAATTATAGCATTTTGATAGTTTAAATTCCGAAATTAGATAAGTAATTGAAGATTTTAGTTAATTTCTTTCATATGTATTTGTATTTTCATTTTTGAATTAATTATGATGATTTTTGTGTTAAATTTTTAGTTTAATTAAGTACTTAATGGTGTTAATATTATGCAGGTTAAAAATTAAAGGTTAGAAGCTGGAAGAACAAAGCTCAAGGGACTCAATTGCAAAATGGAGGAAATGAGGATTGCTGGAAGGAGAGTCGAGAACGCGGTCTCGACTATTCCAGACCGCGATCTCGACTCGATAATGTTAAGTTGTAAGGGCAATTTTGTAAATTTCCAGCCCAAAAACCCTGATTTTTGTCTTGTATAATGCTGCACTATTTAAGCTTATTAGAATGAGTTTGAGAGAGAGTAGAAAGTAGAGTAAGAGTAGATAGTTTAGAATAGAGAGCTTTAGATATCTCTATTCTAGTTCAATATAGATTAGGATCGCTTAGACTACAAGTTACTTTCTCTAATAGAAATTTCTCTTAACTTTCATCTTAGAGCTTCTTTAAATTTCTTGTCAAGTTTACATTTTTAGTAGGTAATCGTAGTGGGTTTTTCACAAGCTTTAAGTAGATATAATTTTTATTTGCTTTCCTTTTTATTTTAGTATAAAAATCTCTTTACTTTCAAATTATGGTTTTTAGGAATTTTAGGGTTCTTATTAATTTCTTGCTTTCTCTTTAAGAATTTTCAATTCCTAGCATTAATTTTTAGTTAATTATTAGTGGGTTTCCTTAATTCCAATTGAAAAATCCAAAAATATTTAATTTCCTAGTTTATCTTTTCCTAATTTCTACTTTAGAAATGAATGCTTTAGTAATCAATTCTTATTGCTTTATGGTCTTTTTAGTTGATTTATGCACTTGTTCTAAATCTTAGTCTTCATTAGATTAAATTAAGTTTTCAAATTATAGCTTTCATTACCCTCTAGAATAGTTCTATCATCTACCTATTGATTTAGCTTAACTACACATTCACTCTTAAAGCCTTGGTAATTGCAATCGACAATCCTCGTGGGAATGATCCCTACTTCCCTTGCTACTAGTTGACAACCGTATACTTGCGGGATGCCACCTAGTTAGTGATAGGATTTAGGAGTTTTCATTGATTTAAAACTAGGGTGTTAAAAGAGGCATCAATTACACGTGTAAAAATAAAGTTGGAGGAGATTTGGGGCTCAAATTTTGTATAATTTTGTGGTCAACTATTATTCTTGCTTGTAATCCTGGTAGAATTGGCCTTTCCTTTAGCCAAGCGTCATAATGTTATTGCTCGTAGATTTTCTTTGTCATTTTCCTAGTACTCCTAAATACTGAGTTTCTATACTTTGTAGCAAAGCAGTAATAGACCTCTTTATTCCTCTCTTTTGGGAGTCTGTTGTTGAATGATTGAGTATATGATTGAATATGTACATTATTGATATCTTGTAAGAGATGATAAAATATTGCAAAATATTTCCTTCATAGTAAGACCTAAAAACAATAGTAGGTTGCATTGTTATGGTCTATAATTTCCTACAACTACCTGCCTGCCTAGAAATAGTGTTTTTAAACTCGGACTGGTGATTAAACCGAGAATTTTTGATTCCCAGTTTAATAACAAAATGAAAAATATTTTAAGATATTGAGTTGCCCAATTGGTAGACGACACTTGCTTTCAAACCTCCTTGTCCACCTTTCATTTTTAAAAGCAGACTCTTCATTACTATTACTATTCTTTTTTTTTTTTTTTCACTTTTAACCAATTCAAACTTGAAACTATAAGAAAAACCCTAATTTCTTTCTCTTCCTTCCCTCTCTTCTCTGCTTCTATTTAACATTCATTTTTCCCTAACTCGTCACCACCTCCTCCTCCTCATTTCCCTCTTCCCACCCTCCCTCTCATTTCTCCAGATCCCTTGTTTCCTTTTCCTCACACCAACCTTCATGGCCCCCTCGCCCACCCTCCCTTCTATCTTTTCCACTTCCTTGCTTCCTCCTAGCCGTCTATCCCTGTCGCCTTCTCTTTTCTTCTTCACCTTTCATCTAACCTCCTCTTACCCGTAATAATTTATTCAAGGATCTTGTTTTAATTTTATTTATTTTATTTTGGTATGTAGATTTGATTAATTTGGTGTATTCGTGATGGAATTTTTTTTTTAAATCGTAGAAATTTGGTGAAATTGGCTTGTGGTGGATTTGGATATTGGATGGAAACCATGAAATTGGGTTTTTATTTTTGGGTAGGGAAACAAAAATTAGATCCTACCGGTTTGTCCTAGGTTTTACAGATTTTCAAGTTTTGACTGATTTTTTCGTGATTTTCGGCATTAACATTCACTTCGATCGGTGCCATTGTTGGTTTGACTGGATCCGTCCTATCTGAGTTTAAAAACATTATCGAGAAGGTTTAACTAAAACATTTATCCGTATATCTAGAAAATGCTCTCTCTTGATTCCACTAGTAAGAACTTAGTTGTTAGAGAAAACTACATGGGGCAACTCTAGCAAAACTCTCATATTTCTTATAGGTTATAGTTGGAGATAAAGAGAAGCTATGTGAAGGTTTAATTACATGGAGGTGACCTACAACAACTTGGATATAAAGTTCTTGCCCTTGTTGCCAATTCAATTATTGTTAGGTTGAAGATATAATAAAGAAAATAGTACAAAATATATTGGACCCAGGAATAGTTTAGGTGGTGCTTGGTTAAAGGGTATCAGAATCAGGACATGGAATCATTCCCATTCATAATGCTTGGGTTAATACTATTATAATCAACTTTTTGAATCATTTCTAAAAATCTAGTATTTCTCAATACCCAAGTAAATTGGTAAATTTTGACAAAACCTATGTATGATACCCAACATTGAAGAAAAAAGGTATAAAAATACAACAAAATAATAGAAGTTTGAAAAAAATATTAATTAATTTTTCCCTTTACATTTCTCTTTCACTTGTCATTCTCCCCACCCACCTTCCTATTTTTATGGCCTCTATTTGTCTTCCACCCGTCCTTCTCCCTACCTATGACCACCCCTTCCATGGCCTCCATCCCTACAACTCCTCCCTTCCTCCTACCCCTCCATCCTCGCAACCCTCCTACCCTTCCACTTCTCCGCAACTCTTTCCCTCCTTCTTCATTCGTCTTGCACTGTCACTCTCTCTCTCCCCTAGTGATTTCTTTCCTTTTTTTTTTTAAAAAAAAATTGATATATATGGTTATGGCAGTAGTGATGGTGGTAAATATTGGTTATTTGGAAGATTAAGATGACGATAGGTTGATTATGGTTGTTAGTGTTGGTGTAGTGATGGTTAGTGGTAGGAAGAAAGAAATTATTTGTGATAAAAAGAAAAGTTTAATTTTATAAATCCGTTCCCATGTTGAACACCAAACATCGGCCATTGTAACGATACCAGGGACTTGTACAGATACCAACTAATCACATATAGCTTTGTTTCTAATTCCAATTCTATTGGTGAACACTAACCAAGAGTCCCCTTAGCTCAATTGAAATTGTAAGATTTGGGGGCGTTATTTCTTTTTGGTGTATGAAGTCTTGAAAAGGAGTAATATTTTATAATTTAGACTTTCCACTAAGTTAATCAGTTGAGACATGAAAGCAGGATGCACAAAGGATTGGTGAATCCGATAGCTTTTTAAGGCATATTAGGTTATCAAAAAGCTCAATATTGATCTTGATGTAGCGGGTGAAAAACGCCTTCTTCAACTTAATAAGTTAGAGGAGTTTCGGTTCCAAGCATATGAGAATGAAGAACTCTACAAGGAACAAACTAAAAGGTGGCATGATATGTGTATTGTCTACCAAAACTTTGAAGTGGGGCAACAAGTGTTATTATTCAATTTAAGATTGAGATTTTTCCCTTGTAAACTTTAGTCATGATGGTCAGGACCATTTGTGATAACACAAGTCTTTCCATATGGTTCAATTGAGTTAATTGATTGCGAAGGCAAATGATTTATTAAGTTAATGGCTAACACCTTAAAGCTATGTTATGTGGTTACATAAATTCTTAGAACACTTCAATTGAGCTCGAAAATATATAAAGCATTAGCCATGTCGAGCTATAGACGTTATAAAAAGCCGCTCCTTGGAAAGCAACCCAAGTTTCTAACCTTGCACTTATTTTGTTGGTTAGTGTATTTTATAGTTTTTCACTTTGGAATAACTTTTATTTCTATATGTATTATAGGTGTAAAAATAAATTTGGAAGTGATTTGGGGCTCAAATTTCTCATAAGGATAAAAAATAGACGAAGAATCAAGTGAAAACGAAGCACAGTCTAATCAACCCAAGCACCACCACACCTGGAGAGGCTCAGTCGTTGGTGCTTTTAAAACACCTAGTTAAAGTATTTATGAAACACCTAACTCCTACTACTAACTAGGTGGCATCTCCCTAGTATACGGTTGTCAACTAGTAGTAAAGGAAAGAAGGGATCGTTCCCACTAGGGTTGTTGGAAGGCAGTCATAAATACCGAGATATACGGGTATTTGTTTAGTTAAGCGAAAATCAATCAATGAGAGATAAAACTTCACTAATCAAGTTCATAATTAAACTCAAGTAAACAAGACAAAATTAATCTAATTTATCAACTAAAACAAGCAATGAAAACTAAGCAATTATGAAATTAAAAGACTAGCTACTAAATTCTAACCAAAGCAATTAACTAGAAGCACTTAATTCTACCCTAGATTGACCGAAATAAAGCCAAAATTAAAAGCAAGCAAGTTATTGATGTTTTCCAAACCTTATTTTGATGATGACATAAACACTTAACTCTGTGAACAAGCTTTTACAGGTCTGTTATTTGTTCTTGCTAAAGACAGGGCTTTTGGACGCACTGAACCGTCCGAATTGGGTCAAAACTTCTCGGACGCATTGCACCGTCCGAACGAACAGGGAGAAAGAAATAGGATCCTACTGCCTCTCTTTTCGGACGAACATGACCGTCCGAAGCATCTATCGGATGAAGGTATTCAACAGACGCATGCACGGACGTCCGAACGAAGCTCTTCA
This sequence comes from Cinchona pubescens, assembly GCA_025175665.1. Classification (NCBI taxonomy): domain Eukaryota; kingdom Viridiplantae; phylum Streptophyta; class Magnoliopsida; order Gentianales; family Rubiaceae; genus Cinchona; species Cinchona pubescens. Next base: position 264,768 of record JANKKI010000170.1, read on the forward strand.
ACAACTGCATGAAGATCGGACGCTGTGTCGGACGCATCCAATATGTCTCGGACGTCCGAAACCCCAACGGCTACTTTTTGTGCATTTATTATTTAGCCGTTAGGAAGTAGTTGCAACCACCATTTAGTGCTCTTATATATAACTGCTTTCAGATTAAGTAAAAATCATCTAATACATTGAATACAAACCTTAGAGGAAAGCAATTTGAGTACAAATTGGCTATAGTGCTTTGTTGTATTAGTGTGCAGTTGTGAGTGAAATTCAACTTTGAGTGGAGTGATAATCTTGTACGAAAGTGTGGTTGTAAGTAAAATTCTTGGCTCAACTAAAAGAGTTTTAGTGTGAGCAAGAAGTTTTCAACTTTGTAAAGATTATTGGCTCACCAAGTGTGTGAAGCATTATAGTGATTAAATACTTCAAGCTTGTTAGCTTGGAAGTATTGGTTGTTTAATTTTCTCTCTTTAACCTCACTGTTCCATTGATTTTATTATATCAGTTTATATTTATAAAATCTCAATATTTCTGAAAGTATATTTTTTAAGAAACCTAATTCACCCCCCCTCTTAGGTTGCTTTGGGACCAACAGTTACCCTATTAAAATGACTACAAATAAGAACCTTGAAGACTAAAACAACCATTTCTACACTAGAAATTGGAACAAGTTAAAGTTGAAATCTAAAAATTTTTGGATTTTTTTTATGATAATAAAGGAAGCCCACTAAAATTAACTAGAAATTAATGCAAGAAATTGAGAATTCTTAACTAAAAAGTAAGAAATGAACAAGAACCCTAATTTTTCTAAGAAACCCTAGATTGCAAGCAAAGAGATATTCACTAAATTAAGCTAGAAAGCAAGTAAAAATTATATGTACTTGAAGCTACTACAACTATCTAATCAAAATTTAAGCTTGTAAAGAAGTTAAAAGTAGATCTAAGAAATGAATAAGGAGGATTTTTCATTCCAAAGACAACTTATGAGTCAAGTTTTCCTAATCTATCCTAAAATCTACTAATTTTCTACTTAATTCTATCCCACTTTTTTTTTTTTACAACTTTTTAAGTAGCTTAAATAGTGTAGTGTTATAGAAGGAAAAAATTAGAAATTGCTTGCCAGAAGATTATAAAATTGCCCTAACAACTTATCCCTCAGCGAGTCAAGATCGCTATCTGGAGGATTTGAGATTGTGATCTCGACTCTAATACATTTAGTGAATTTTCCCGAGTCGAGATCGTGATCTGGAGAATTTGTGATCGCGATCTCGACTCTAATAAATTTAGAGAATTTTCCTGAGTCCAGAGACTCTCTTCCCAGCATATTCCATTTCTTCCACTATTGCAATTTGGTTCTTTGAGCTTTGTTCATTCCAGCTTCCAACCTCTAATTTTGACCTGCATAATATTAACGCCATTAAGCAATTAATTAAGCTAGAAATTTAATAAAAACTTATCACATTTAAGAAGAACGAAAATACTTATAAACATATATGAAAGAAATTAATGAAAATCTTCAATTACTTACCCAAAGTTTGGGATTTAAACTATCAAAATGCCATAATTTAGAGGGAAATAACTCTAGTTTACTAGAGTTTTCGCACCCCCAAACTTAGCGTTTTGCTAGTCCCGAGCAAAACAAAAATTGAAAGAAGCCTACTCACACTTAAACACATAAACACAACCAAAATTGACTAGACACTTGATAAATTGTGGATGTACTTAGAACAATTAAGAAGTCTCTCAAGAAACTTTCAATACTATATCATAGGTGAAGTATTTAAGTGAGCCACTCCAAAATTGCAAATTTTCTATTTCATTTACTACACATGATTTCACATCAACAAAAATTACTATTCTCAAAAAGAATTACCAAAAGTTTTAGTTCTATTCATTTAAAATATCATTGCTTCTCAAATCACAAATATTATGAAGTTAGTCAATTATCCCAACTAGGCATCATGAAAATAGAAGTTCATTTAGGAATCCCCAACTTAAATGCAAATGTCACACACTTTGGGAATGGACCTCTAACAGGGAATAAGTAATATGAGATCAATGATAAGTATTACAAACATTTACTCCTTAACTTATTGGTATTCTAAAACTCAATTCCTTATGTTTTAATTCGGAGAAACAACATGGGTACATGTTGGAATCCCGTACTTGCCTTATTCCTATTTTTTTTTATTTTAAAGAAGGTCCTAAACTATGGAAAAGGAATGAAATGTACTTAAAATTAATCTCGAATATCAATTATTCACAAATTAGAAGAACATTCCCTATGCAAACACACAATATGTCCCAAAATTCCTTTTATTTCATTTAACTAATTTTTTTTTTCAAAAGATAAACCGTCTAACAAAATAATATAAGTGATTTGATTAGAAACAATATTTCGAGTGCATTTTCCTAAATTTTCAGCACTTCCTTTTGAAAAATAGTAACTCTAAGTTTTTGAAATCTTTATTTTGTAAAAGAACTACTCACTCACATTTTGCTTAAATTCATGAAATGACACAATCAAATACTTCAATCATTTAGTATTGTACGTTATAATTCATCATTTTTGAGTACTCAATTGATCAATTTTCCATCCATTATGCATCAAGTGACCTCAACTTGCACAAAACAACCAATCCCAAGACAAAAAAGAAACACCTCCAAACTTATCATTTTATTCAAATGATGAGTACAACTCATCTTACCACTTAACCAAAATCGAACATAACAACATACCCAACAATAATAAGAACTACTCAACTACAACACCATTTAAAGCTGAAAATTAAAACTGAGTAAAAGAGCTAAGAGTGTTAGTTCATGCCATGTATCTCATCAATTAAGTCCCATACAAATCAACATCTAATTCAATTCATCAACAAATGCAAAAATGGCATCAGCTTAGGGCCCTTAGCCATTCTACTCTTATTAGGTAATAACATGACCAAAACTACACCCAGTATCCAACAAAGAATTCCCAAAAATATTTAATCCATGAAGCTTAATATGAAAATAGATATATACTGGGCGTCAGCTTAAGACCATTAGCCAAACTACTAAAAAGCAAAATTAAACTATTCCAGATCAAAGGACTGAAAATAAAATAAAATAAAATAAAAATAGTCAAATGTCAAGGTGCTAAGTAATGAAAAATAGATAAAATTGTTCATCTTCCACAAATGGCTTCAATTTCTTGGGTTGGATGTCATCAATGCTGATGATGACACTCTGCTTGCTCCATCTCCTTTTGACCTTCCTCGGCATCACTGGGCTGGGCTTCTTCATAATCATCATCTAGCTCTCCTCCGGTCGCACCCGCTTGGCTGGACTCTTCTTGACGTGTTGAAACCACAGGTGGTGTGTAATGTTGTCCACGAGGTGGACCAAAATGCCATGCCGGAGATGGTGGTGGCCTAACCCATGTACCCAATAAAGTGGTCTTGAGAGCTTCTCCAATCAAGGTCAAGTTTTTATGCATCACCATCTGACTGTATGTCCAATACCCTTGTAATGAGTTCTTTTCTCTCATCTTTATTAACCGGAGCATTTAAAACATAACCTGGAGGCATCGGAATGAAAGAAGTACTCTGAGGTGGTGGTGACGGTGGCTGGGTAGGGTGTTCTTGTTGATGGTGCTTTTTGTACTTTCTCACCATTCGGTAAACATACTCTCGATTAATCCTTTCTCGTGGATAGGCTATTGGCTTTGCAGGATCAATCGAGCAACTTGCTAAAGTGCACAAATGGTGAATCAAGATAGGGGTATAAAATATAGGTTGCCCGTACCTCCCACTATCTAAGAAATCCTGCCTGACAAGGCTACCAATATTCACCGGCACCCCGTCATAATAGCATAAACTAGGAGTACTATATTCCTCTGAATATAACTCAAAGCATTGGATCCCCAAATTCGGCAACTGATAAAGTAAAATCATAATTTGGCTACCAAAGAGAGTCCTTGACGTGACATTTGAATTCAATATTTGAGGAAGCACTCCTAATCCAATCAACTTGCTTATATTCACAAATGGCATTGTTGATTACATTCATATCTTTCTCCTTGTCATTTAAGAATGCCAAATATTGACTGGATGATACCGGGGGTATGTTAAAGTAAACATTAATCAAATCTGCACTAAAGTCCGCTAACATCCCCCGTATTCGCACCATACCATTCTCCAATTCACACAGATTGTAGTGAAACTCTTTCACAAACTAGGAAGCCTCAGGTTCAATTAGAGTGTTAAATACCTCCCAATGCCTCGACCTAATTTTCTCCTCAATCGCTTTTCTAGCTTCATCATAAGCTCCCCAATGCATAGAAAGGTTGAAATTCCGCTCTCTAATAACCTCATGTTTCTCATTATTCTTATACAAGAGATGAGCCTTATCACTAGAGAACTGTGATTCTACATACCCACCACCCTCCAACTGTTGTTCCATTTCTTCTTTCCCACTAGTTCCCTCTCATTCTTTTCTCTTCGTCGAACCTACACCTCTTTTTCTCATTCTAGCCCTTCTTTCGGTTCTCACTACCATAAACTTCTCTAGTCATTTTAACAGTACAATTCAATCAAAATTCAGACAATTTCCAACAATTCCAAGAATCATAGCCAACACAATAAAATTACCAAATTGTCAACACTCTTTCAAAATTTTTGAACAACAAATCAAACCATTCCAAACACTAATTTAATAATTCAGATAATTGAACAATTTAATTGCAGAATTCTTCCTTCAAGAAATTTGCACAAATACTTGCCCAAAAATCACAATTTGGCTAACAACAATTCCACCACAAATTCATCAAAAAAATCCAACAATTATCTTCAAGAAATTGGCAATTGGAACTACGAATTTGAAGAAAGATATTACCTGAAAAAAAAATGGATTGAAAAATTCCCAAAGGTCTTGTATGTCAATCCTTCTTGATGTTCTAATATCTCCACAAAATCTGAGAAAAATGCTTCCTTTGATAATCCTAGAGAGAAATAAGATGATGTTAGTGGTGATTATGTAGTGTGGAATGATTTTTGAGTGAAGAGTATGGAGGAATTTGAGGAATTGGGGAAGGGGTTTTCGGTTGATAAGAAGAAAATAGAGGAAAATTGTGAGAAAAGAAGAAATGAAAAGAAGAATTTAAATGGTTCTGAGATTCGAGGTCGCGATTTGGTCTGATGTCGAGATCGTGATCTTGACTCGATAAAAAAATGCTTTTGTAGAAGTTTGGTCTTGATCTCGCGATCTCAATTTTGAGATTGCGATATCGACCTAATTACAATTATGCCCTCAAGAAGTTTGAGCTAGAGATCGCGATCTCAAGTTGAACTTCTGCAAAGTGTAGTTTTTTACACTTAGCCAAAATTTGCCCACACTTCATCACTTTTCTCCAATTCCATGCATAACCTACAAGCACAAAATTAACACATTAGGATGACAATTTTTTTTTCATTCTTTGGCACCATTTATTCAATTAAAAAAAACTTAGATTTTTAACTAAAATTCTAACCTAGTTTAAACTAAATTACTCAAAATCAAACTCAATGAAAAATCACACCAAAAAGAACACAATAATAACTAAATTAAAGACTTGGGTTGCCTCCCAAGAAGCGCTCTTTTGTAGTCACTAGCTTGACTATGGCATGGCTTCATTCTTGAACAAATTGGATGGTCTCTCGTCTTCCTTGAAGGATTCCTCCAAAGTAGTGTTTGAGCCGATGACCATTAACCTTGAAAGCTCCAAGATGAGTATAAGAATTTCCACCACTCCATGAGAAAACGTTTGAACTATTTCAAAGGGACTACTCCACCTTGACTTGAGTTTTCCCGAGAATAGCTTGAGCCGTGAATTGTAAAGTAGCACCAAATCACCAACTTTAAATTCCTTTCTTAAGATGAGCTTGTCATGCCATGCCTTAGTTTTCTCTTTATAGATCAAAGAATTTTCAAATGCTTCCCTCCGAAATTCATCCAACTCATTCAAATCAAGCATCCTCTTTTCATATGCTTCCTTCAAATCAAAATTCAAGTTCTTTATTGCCCAATATACTGCTCTATGCTCGAGTTCCACCAGCAAATGACATGCTTTTCCATACACAACACGGTACGGAGACATGCCTATAGGGGTTTTAAATGCCTGTCCGATAGGCCCACAATGTGTCATCTAATGTAAGTGCCCAATCCTTCCTAGCATTATTCACCGTCTTCTCTAAAATCCTATTCAATTCTCAGTTTGAAACCTCAACTTGACCCGATGTTTGAGGGTGATAGGCTAAAGCAACCTTGTGTTTCACACCATACTTCGTCATCAAGGCCTCAAAATGTGAATTTTAGAAGTGAGAGCCCCCATCACTAATAATAGCCCAAGGCACTCCAAACCAAGAGAAGATATTCTTTCGAAGGAATTTAGTGACCACTTTGGCCTCATTGATTGGGGTGGCGATTGCTTCAACCCACTTTGACACATAGTCCACCACAACCAAAATGTATTTGTTGGAATATGATACTGGGAAAGGTCCCATAAAATCAATTCCCCATGTATCAAATACTTCGACAACTGAGTAATGCCATGAAGGGGCATTTCATGTTTTCTTGAAATATTACCCACGCTTTGACATTCATCACACTTGATCACAAATTCCCGGGAATCCTTGAACATAGTTAGCCAATACAAACCACATTGAAAAACCTTAAAAGCTGTTCGTTGAGATCCATGGTGTCCCCCAACCGGAGATGAGTGGCAATGTCTTAATACATCGGGTATTTCACATTCCAGAACACATCTCCTAAGAACTTCATCATTGCATCTTCGAAAAAAATATGGCTCCTCCCAAAAGTAATGCTTAAGTTCCGCAAATAATTTCTTTTCTCATTGACATTTAACGTCTTTGGTATTATCCTTGCCACAAGATAATTCACAATATCCGCATACATGGACTCACTACCTTCACTTCAATTAATTTCTCAATTGTTGATTCTTCATTGATGGCTCTTTCTTAATGATTGACAAGTCTAAATACTTCAATCCTCAACAAATGATCAGCTACCATGATTTCCACTTGAAACCTTTCTTGTCAACTACCTCTCAATCAAACTCCTGCAATAAAAGTATCCATCTCAATAAACGTGGTTTGACATCTTGTTTAGAAAATAAATACTTTAATGCGGAGTGATCGGTATGAACAATTAGCTTTGATCCAATCAAGTATGATCTAAACTTATCCAATGCAAAAACTATAGCAAGTAGTTCCTTCTCCGTTGTAGAATTGTGCTTCATTTAAGGTCCTACTTACATAGTAAATGACATGCAACATCTTATTTACCTTTTGACATAAAATGGCACCTATTGCAAGTCACTAGCATAACACATAAGCTCAAATGGAAGAGACCAATTTGGTGCTACAATGATCGGTGCAATCACAAGAGCATGTTTTAACTCATTGAATGCTTCCAAACAAGAATCATCAAAATAAAAAGGACAATCTTTTTGAAGTAATAAGCACAAAGGTCTAGCGATATGTGAAAAATTCCTAATGAATCTTCTATAAAAGCCCGCATGACCTAACATTTTGAAACTTCTTACCCCCTTAACATTAATTGAAGGAGGCAACTTTTCAATCACCTCCACCTTTGCCCTATAAATTTCTATCCCCTTTGAGGAAACTTTGTGACCCAAAACAATTCCTTCCGTCACCATGAAGTGACACTTTTTCCAATTGAGAACCAAATTAGTTTCTACTTACCTTTTCAACACTAAAATCATCCATGAAGATCTCTATGCTCCTTTCAACCATGTCATGAAAAATGGCAAACATACAACGTTGAAATGTGCTTGGAGCATTGCAAAGCCCAAAGGGCATTCTCCTATATGCAAAGGTACCAAATGGGCATGTAAAAGTTGTTTTGTCTTAATCTTCCGAACAACTGACAATTTGGAGATAATCGGAATAACCATCAAGGCAACAATAATATGCAAAACTGGCTAACCTCTCAAACATTTGATCAATAAAAGGTAAGGGAAAATGATCCTTTCAGGTGGCCTCATTCAACCTTCAAAAATCAATGCACATACTGCTATCCTATAACCAATCTAGATGGAAAAGGTCATTGGTTTCAGTTATAATTATGGTAATACCACCCTTCTTTGGAACGACTTGAGTGGGACTAACCCACTCACTATCGCTAATAGGGTAAATAATACCGGCTTTCAAAAGCTTGATAACCTCTTTCCTCACAACATCTTTTAGAGTAGGATTCAATCTCCTTTGAGCTTGCCTTACCGGTTTATTTTCATCATTCAAAAAGATTTTATGCATACATATGGAAGGGCTTATTCCCTTAATATCATCAATGGACCAAGAAATGGCATCTTTATGCATTTTAAGCAGCACAATCAATCTTTCAAATTTGCTCACTAGTCAAAGATGCATTCACAATCACCGGGTATGTCAAATTTTTACCAAGATATGCAAACATTAAGTGAGTAGGAAGAGGTTTAAGCTCCAGCTTGGGGAGTTCGTTGGTCGGAGACCACCCTTTAACTTTTTCTTGATTCTCCTCATTCTCCTTTTACAAAATAAGGTATCATTCTTCAATTGATTCAAATTCTTCATCCCTTCCTCATTATCTTGATTTAAAGCATTTGACTCTAAGATCTCTCCCTCCATTGAAAAATTCTCCATTGCATTCCTACAACAATCATCAATTAGATCATCTACTACATTTATATTCATGAAATCTTCAAAAATTGAAGGAAGCTTTAATAAACTAAAAACATTAAATGTAACAATTTTATCATTTGTCCGGAATTCCAACTTTCCTTCTCGAACATCAATAAGTGTACAGTCGGTAGCAAGGAAAGGTCTCCCAAGAATGATTGGCATCTCTTCATCCTCTTCCATATCAAGCATAATAAAATTGGCCAGAAGGTAGAGTTTGTCATTTCACAATCACATCTTCAATGTGTATAGGATGGAAACTTTATGCTCGGGTCCACAAGTTGCAATGAGATATTTGTTGGCTTCAATTGTCCTCCATTTAACTTCTTGAATACCGCAAAAGGCATGAGATTTATTGAAACTCCCAAATCATACAATGCTCTTCCAAATTGTAAACCCCAATCTCACAAGATATAGAAAATGATCCGGAGTCCTTGAGCTTTTGTGACAACCTTTTTGTAAAGAGTGCACTACAATTCTCCGTTAAGCATAAAATTTCATCCCCATGCAATTTCCTTTTTGAAGTGAGGACTTGTTTCATGAATTTAGCATAGGCGGGCATGTTCTCAAGTGCCTCCATGAATGGAATGTTGATTTCAAGATTTTTGAAAATCTCAAGAAATTCTTAAACTTGCTTGCATTTTCTTCATCCCTTAACCTTTGAGGAAAAGGCACGTTAACGTGCTTCGGCTCATGATGCTTCGGATCCTTGCCTTCATTGCTTTGTAAAGTGGGCATAGTAGACTCATTCGCCATTTTGTCTTGCCCACTTGAAGACTCCCATTTTTCCTTCTCTTCATCCTCAACTCCTTCTTTTTCTCTACTTTTCAACAAATTCCTCCCAACCCTTTCTTTCAACTCTTTACCGAACTCCTCAGGGTGATGGCCTTGTATTACTCATTGGGATTTGGAATAGTATCACTTGGAACCACTCTTACAGGTCTCTCATTATTCAAGCTCGCCAATTGGCCCAATTGAATCTCCAAATTCCTCGTAGATGCCTTCAAATTCTTATAATCTCTCTTGTGTTCTTCATTTTTTCTATCCAACTCTCTTCTCAAATACTTGGATTTTTTTCTCCAACCATCTTCTCCCACATTCTCTCTTGAAGCGTATTGGTCATGATACATAGGTTGGGAAGAATTTGAATATTGGAAATGAGGTCTAGGTTGTTTTTTTTGAAATGAAGGATTAGAAAAAGATTGATATGAGTTGGGTTTAAAATTTCTTTGATGTGGCAGTTGATAAGGTCTAGGTGAGAAACTTTTGGCTTGAGCGTGTTGGACATTTTGAGGTGAAGGATTTGGTTAGTAAGGAGGATTGGATTGATTGTTGGTGTTGCTCCATGAAAAATTAGGATGGTTCCTCCAATCTTTGAAGGATTATATGTATTCCCATAAGCTCCGGATAGGTTCCTTGGAAATGATGATTGATAAGACACATAATTGAGTTGCTCATTGGACCCATAAGGCATCTCACATTGTCCATTTGCATGACCGTTTCCACAAAAATCACATACCATGCTTGTTTGGGTTGGAGAAGAAGACATGGCAATTACACTACTTGGTTTCCCTAAATTCTCCAATGCCTTGGCAACGTTATTCATCACACTCGTGAGCATACTTTGTTGTGCTAAAAGAGCATCTTGCATATTCAAATTCAACACTCCACTATTGGCATTGGCTTGATTGGCTTGGTGTTGAGCCACCGGTGAAGTCATGGGTCCATGATAATAGTGATTGTATGTCATCCTATTGAGCAACTCTTGAGTTTTCTCCGGAGTCTTGTGTGATATGGACCCATTAGCGAAATCATCCACTAGGGACTTCATCTCTTGAGTTAGACCATTATAGAAAGTTTGGATTTGAAGCCACAAAGAGCCATAATGAATCGCATGATGAGGACATTTCCTTAGCAACTCCTTGAACCGCTTCCAAGCTTCTCCTAAGCTTTCACCAATGTCTTGCTTAAAGGGTGATTTCATTTCTCAATTTGGCGGTTCTTGCGAGTGGAAAATGCTTTGCCAAGAAGTCTTGAGCAAGTTGATTCCAAGTAATAAACGTTCATTGGGCGTGAGGTTGTAACCATGACTTTGCCCTATCCTGGAGAGAGAAAGGAAACACCCTCATTCTCACACAATCTGGGTGTACTCCATTGAACTTGAACGTATCCAAAACTTCTTCAAAGTTCATTAGGTGTGTATAGGGATCTTCATTGGGACAACCCCCGAACATGGCATGAGCTTGGAGCATTTGGATTAAGGCGGGCTTAATTTCAAAGTTGTTAGCTTGCATGGGCATCCGTGCAATGCTAGAGTTTGCTCCATCAAAATTTGGTAAGGCATATTTCCTCAATGGCCATCCATTCCCATTCCCATAACCACCTCCTAGTGTTAAGAACTGTCCCATTATATTTCCAACAACCTCTTCCTCATCATTTTCCATGTTCAAATTCCTTTAATGAGCATTAGCATTTGCCATTTCAATCCTTTCTTTCTCTTGTTGTACCTTTCTCAACTTCCGAATTTCCCTTAACTCTTTTTTTCTTTTCCTTGTCTAAGCAAATGAATGGCCCTTTATCACCTCTTACCATGCACTACAACAAAACCAAAGCAAATAGTTAATTGAAATGCCAGGTCAATTTCTCAAGACAACCAACAAACATAAAAGAATAAACAAAGTTAACAACGAAATTAAACTAAAGTGCTTAATCTACACGACCCGCATAGCGCTTGATATTACCAAAAACCAAGGACAATCCCCGGCAATGGTGCCAAAAACTTGGTGCTTTTAACACAGCTAGTTAAAATATTTATGAAACACCTAACTCCTACTACTAACTAGGTGGCATCCCGCAAGCATACGGATGTCAACTAGTAGTAAAGGAAAGTAGGGATCGTTCTCACGTGAGCTCTAGGACTGTTGGAAGGCAAATACCAAGATATATGGGTATTTGTATACTTAAGCAAAAATCAATCAATGAGAGATGAAACTTCACTAATCAAGTTCATAATTAAACTCAAGTAAACAAGACCAAATTAAGCTAATTATCTACTAAAACAAGCAATGAAAACTAAGCAATTATGAAATTAAAAGACTAGCTACTAAATTCTAACCAAAGAAATTAACTAAAAGAACTTATTTCTACCATAGATTGACCGAAATAAAGCTAAAATTAAAAGCAAGAAAGTTACCCAATTAAAAAGACACAAATAAGAACCTTGAAGACTAAAAACAACCATTTCTATACTAGAAATTGGAACAAGTTAAAGTTGAAATCTAAATATTTTTGGATTTTTTTATGATAATAAAGAAAGCCCACTAAAAATTCACTAGAAATTAATGCAAAAAATTGAGAATTCTTAACGAAAAAGCAAGAAATTAACAAGAACCCTAATTTTTCTAAGAAAGCCCAGAATTGCAAGCAAGATATTTTCAATAAATTAAGCTAGAAAGCAAGTAAAAATTATATCTACTTGAAGCAAATGATAAACCCACTACAACTATGTAATAAAAATTTAAACTTGCAAAGAAATTAAAAGTAGATCTAAGAAATGATTAAAGAGGACTTTTCATTCAAAAGAAACTTAAGATTCTAGTTTTCCTAATCTATCCTAAAATCTACTAATTTTCTACTTAATTCTATCCTACTTTTTTTTTTCAACTTTTTTAGTAGCTTAAATAGTGTAGTGTTATACAAGGCAAAAATCAGAAATTGCTTGCTGGAAGATTACAAAATTGCCCTCACAACTTATCCCTCAGCGAGTCAAGATCGCGATCTGGAGGATTTGAGATTGCGATCTCGACTCCAATACATTTAGGGAATTTTTGTGAGTCGAGATCGGAATCTAGAGGATTTGAGATCGTGATCTCGACTATAATACATTTAGGGAATTTTCCCGTGTCAAGATCGTGATCTGGAGGGCAGTCCTTCCGCACCCAAGAGGACTGAATTGTGCCCTATTGCTGTTTGCCAAGTGCAGCTGGCCTGGGGGGTGTCTCAGCCATGCCCCTGCTACACCAGAAATGGGAGAAAAATATGTTTTACGAGTTTACAGCTTCTTAGGGGCATTCTTGATGTGAAACCCAGTATTTTAATAGCCTTGTTCTTTGATTTTAACTGGTTTAAAATGTTTTTCATATTATTTTTAGTCATAAAGTACTTCAACTTATTCGTTTTTCAATTCGGCAAATTGAACGATTTACGCGATTTCGGTACCGGCGGGTAAACGGGTCAAAAGTTGGACTAAGTGTAATTAGTGCATTGTGGTGTGTGAGTGTTGTTTGATGGCTGATTTAAAATGTTAATTTAGTAGCAAAAATTAGTTTTTGGATTAAATAGTCAACTTGGAGACTATTAGAACTCATGGGGAACTATTTGGGTCAACTTTGGAAGTTTTTTTAAGTCTTCTTCTTGTTGTTTCTTCCTCATTTCTTCCTAGCCTGCAGCAGCCGAACTCCTCTTCTCCATTTTCCCCAAAAATTTTCTTGGATTTCAAGTAGAAATCACTTGGAAGGTAAGATTTTATGTATTTTAGCATTTATGGCTAATGGGCTTTATGATCCAAGCTTTAATTTCAAGTTTTGTAGGATTCTTTATGGCTGAAAATAAACCCTCTTTGCAGCCTTGTAAGTTATGATTTATGTATGTTATGGGTTGTTTTTAGTGTTTTGGAGGTTGGGAAGTGATTGGGGTTGATTTTTAACAACTTTCCATGGTTAGATTACAAATTTTAAGATTATGAGTTAGGGTTTTGTCTTCCATATGTGGCCTAGAGTGTTATGCTATGAATGCTTATGTCTATGCACATAATGATGTTTTAAGAGTGTTTTAAGGTTAGTTTGGATAGGAATTGAGACTTGAAACCAAGTGGAATTGATTTCCCTTCATTTTGTAAGTAAGCGGAAGTTTGGCACAACTAGGATAATTTGGATAATTGGTTATGATCCTTTTGAAGGATCTTTAATGATCTTTTGATGATTTTAAGTGTTTCCTTGGTAGTGGGTTGGATAGGAAGCATGTTTGAATCATGCGTGTGGCTAATCGGTAAAAATTTCAGTTTGGTAGTAAAGAGGAATTCCAACCATAGGTTGTTGCTCTAATGTTGTAATAGAGTTAATTGTAGTGGTTATGGGGTATGGATTGTTGTGGAATGCTATTGATATAGTCCCGGCTATTGCTCCGGTGAATCTTTCCATTTATGGATTTTGTTGGTTGGTTGAATATGTTGTTTTGAGTTGGGTTGTAACCAAGGTCCCTTGAATACCTTGGAATTGGATTTTGTTGGTTGGTTGAATATGTTGTTTTGAGTTGGGTTGTAACCAAGGTCCCTTGAATACCTTGGAATTGGATTTTGTTGGCAGGGAGGATAGCCTACTTATAGCCTAGGGAGGGGCGAAGTTTTTCGATTTTTCTGGAAAACTGAGCTTATTATCTCCTAATCTAGCTGTAATGACGAATTTGAGGGGTTAACTAAGAGTTTTGACTGGGGTTTTAGGTTGTTGAAGTTGGTCAGAAATTGTGAAAAGGTCATTTTTGACCAAAGAGCTGTTGGTGTCGTTTTCTATCATTTCGCGTCGTTTTCGCTTCCCTAGTCATTCTTTAACTTCTACATCTGTTCTAAGAGTCCTCTTATATCTGTCTCTTATACACATCTAGATGTGTATAAGAGACAGCTATAGAACCGGTTCTCCGCAATCTATGGTCTTTCTTATACACATCTAAAATTGTATACCTAGGTCACCTATTTTGTTTAACGACTTTCGAAATATGTTTGGATAGATTTTAGAATGTGTATGATGTTTGGAACTGCACTTTTACCAAGTTTTGGAACTATTACATATGAAATCGGGACCAAGCTATTTTATGTTAATCAATTGATATGTTTGCAAACTCTTTTGATATGAAAGCATTTTATAACTGTTTTGGCTCATAGGTGACCTAGGTATATAATTTTGGATGTGTTTTTTGGAAATGTTTGATTTGGGGAGAACCGGTTCTATAGTCATCCATGGGACGCCATGGTGATGCTATGATGTTATGAACTATTTGACTACGGGGTCTTGTCTTTGGGATAACTTGACCTCCGTGTCGACTAGTAGGTGTGGTAGATTACTAGATCTCGCTAGTACTTGTAGGTCATACCTTTGAGCCTAAAAGATACTCATGCTATTTTATTATAATTCGGATTGAAACTGTACTTGGATTTGTTCGCTATGCTTTAGCATACTATGTTTTGAAATGATTGGATCTTTTTGGCTATGTTTTGGACATGCCTGACGTTTAAATGGCATGATACATTTTAGAAACTACTTATGATTATGGTTTATTGACTTTTAAATGGCATGAGACATTTTAGAAACTGCTTCATGACTATGGTTTTCACAACTGTTATTATCTTTATGTTTTCTTTTTATCGCAAATGCTTGGCCCCATTTGAAGAGCTTTTATGATATCCACTAAGCTAGTTTCTTAGAACAAGGCCTGTCTCTTATACACATCTAGATGTGTATAAGAGACAGCGTATCTTGACTCGCTAATGGCACACCGGTCCAAAGCGCAAGGCTGTCTTGTATAGAGCAACTAGATGTGTATAAGAGACAATCTAATTCTACCATACATGGAATTTTGTAATTCGTATTTTTGTGTAAAATGAAATATTCGATGTTTTATAGTTAAGAAATGGTTTGATGGTTCTATTACATTGCGGTTAAGTTTGTTGCTCTATTCGTTTGTGCCTTGCGCTTTGGACCGGTGTGCCATTAGCGCGGCGTGTTACGGTCCCGTTTTTGGGGCGTGACACTTGACCTACAAAATTATAAAACCCTATAGAGCACTATAAATAAGTGTTTTAGGTGTTAGAAACAAAACGTAGAGTAGAATATATATATATATATATACAGATCTAAGCAATACTTTGTCGTTATAGGAAAAATCATTAGAAGAACGAATGTCAATTCTCAAGAAGAGAATCATCAAGGTTAAGGAACGAAGAACGCGATCGAGGATAGTGTTTCTTCTTTTCCATTTCCCTTTGTGATTTCATACTCTATGATGGTTATAAAACAATCTTTTGATGTATTTTTGTCTATGATTATGCACTAATTCCTTAACTAGGGTTTTATTCTGATTTTACTTTGATAATTGATTATTAAGATTTTATGTGTTCCTTTCAATTTCTCATGTGCATTTGCTTATTTTAATTCTTCTTAATGCATTAGATGATTGATCACCCTGTAGAGTGGATTGTAAACCTTATTTGGATTTGGCAGATGAAATTGAGGTCTAGGACGAGTTCAAATAGCCTTTGTTTGGAACATTTTATGATTGATTGATCCATTTTATGGGTAAGGATAGACATATACCTATTCATCTAAGGTATCAAAGTTAGTGTTCATTAATATGCTACTAATAACGGTTTGAATTGGCATAGACATATACTAGCTTGGTCAGGTTTACTGGATTTGCTTGACCTCGATGGAAATAGTAATATTATAGGATTTAATACTATAGTTTGCATAAAGTAAATAGTAATAGCAAGAATTTAAATTATTGGAAATAAAAGAAATTACTAGCAATTAATCTGAACTAAGAATTCTTGAATTGAAACTTTGAACTTTGTCTCTAAAAAATAATAAATTCTAATAATACAGCAATGGAAGAAAATGAAAACCTAACTATAGAGTAAAAGTGATGAAAAACTAGAATAACAATTGTTCCTTGCTCTCCAAAATCATGACTATATAACCCTTACTCAACTCGTAAAAGTTAGAAGTCTTTCGTAATCCAAACAATAGCCAAACGAAGTCCTAACACTGGTAAGAAGCTGAAAACATGCCAAAATTATCACTTTCTATACTTGCACCCTAAACCCCCTTCATCGCGGTGAACCATTTATACTTGGTAACCTTCGTTCTGCCAAAGTTAGTGTTCATTAATATGCACTAATAACGGTTTGAATTCGCATAGACATATAGTGGCTTGGTCAGGTTTACTAGACTTGCTTGAGCTCGATGGAAATTATGTGATTACATCAAACAATATAATAGTAAACAAACTGAGAAATTGAGGGAATAATAAATCAAGGCATTCAATTGGATTGGTAAATGAAAAATAAACCCTAGGTTTAATTTCAGTTGATTTTCTATTTCTTTGTTTAGTTGAGTATTCCTTAATTTTCATGACAATTTCACCATTGTATCATTTAAATAGAGTATTGCATATATCATTCTGGTAGTTTGCAGCTTCATCAAGCATAGTCCCTGTGGGAACGATCTCTACTTATTATGTATTACTTGTTTGATACATGCACTTGCATATACGAATCATGTCTATAATTTAACCTGAACATGTCTTCTCCAGTCATTATTAGTCTTCTTATGAGCTCTTTTATGTTCTAGATTGTAAGAACCTGAAAGTTTCCAATTTTTGGTTGTGCTTGTTTTGTCCTTTTACAACCCATGAACATAACAAGTTAGAACCTTGAGTTAGGTAATGTTGCTTTATAGGATATGGTATTGAGCACAAAGGCTATCATTTTTGGAATCCTCAATCTAAAGGGTTTGAGTCTCTTGTCATGTTTCTTCTGGGAACATAAGATTTTCTCATCTATGTCCAAGTTTAATCTCTCTCCAGCTTCCTCACCGCCTCAATTTACTAATCCAACACCCGCTCTTTTTGTAGATACTTTTCTTCCATATAGTTTTTTTAATTTTTTTCATGAGGTTTCTAATTCAAGCAACCACCATGTCGTTCTACTTGAGGATCATGTTCAAGCACTTCTACTACTCTTGAGTTCTCTACCATTAATTACGGTAAGAGAACCATCTACTCATCTTCATGATTTTCATTGCTTTTCCAGTGTTCTTTCCGTACATATAAATCTTATATAGAAGCTTGTTCTGATCCTATTTGGGAGCAAGGTATGTCTGAAATAAGTTACAGGCTCTTGAGAAAACTCAGACATGGTACTTAGTTGATTCTTTTTTTTTTTGGATACATCACTTATTGGTTGTAAGTGGATTTATGAAACTAAACCCTCTTTGATGGAACTATGGATCCTACAAAGCTCATTTTGTTGCTATGGGTTTTACATTGAAGTATGCATTAAATATGAAAAAAATTTTACACTTATATCTCGTCTTACCTTTGTTAGAAGTTTACTTCTTGTTGTTGCCGTACAACATTGGAAGATGTTTCAAATGGATGCTAAGAATGCTTTTCTGAATGGAGATCATTTAGAACTAGTGTATTTGTAGCCACCTCCTAGATATGTCATTGAACATGCAAGGTTTATAAGTTTCACAAGGATCTTTATGGTCTAAAACAAACCCAAAGATCTTGGCTTTGTGAGCTTAGTTGTACAACTGAACAATTTGTTTTCCAAAGTAGCTCATGTGATTTTGTTTTTTAACGCTGATTTGACCGTGATATCATCCCTTGTAGTTCTCTATATCGATGATATAATCATTAATGGAGATGATCTCACTAGAATTACTGACCTCAAGCATATCTGAATCATTATTGTGAAATGAATGAACTAGATTTGCTCAATTGCTTCCTGGGTCTTGAGGTGTCTTCAACATTTTATGGGTATTATCTCACACAAGCAAAGTATGCATTAGATCTTATTACTCATGTTGGATTAACAGACAATAAGATAGCATCTATCCTCATTGAGGCAAATGTCCATCTCACACCTCAGGATAGTTCACCTTTCCATGATCCAAGTATTTATCGCCAATTAGTTGGTAGTTTGGTATATCTTATAGTTACTCGTCCTGATATTGCCTATGTTGTTCAAATTGTTAGTCAGTTAATGGCTAGTCCTAGAAGTTCTCACTTTGCATTTGTTCTTCATACTATTCGATATCTCCGAGTCATTTTATATCATGGCCTTCTATTTATTTGTCACTCTTCTCTCTAGTTGCATGCATATGTTCTTCTGATTCTAATTGGGTAGGAGATCCTAGTTATAAACGCTCTATTACATGATACTGTTTCTTTTTAGATAACTCCCTCATATCTTGGCATAGTAAAAAGTAAATTGTTATTTCTCGATCTAGTACAGAAGCTGCATATTGTGCTATTGCTGGTGCTACCCAAGAACTTATCTAGCTTCGTTGGCTATTATCTGATATGGGTATTTCTCATGCTTATCGCTAATGTAAGGAAAGATTTAAATTAATCCTATTCAAAACTTTTTGCTAAATTCTACAAGTGCATAATATCGGTGTAGTAGGATGTATAGGGATCGTTCCCACGAGTACTATGTAGACAAGTACCAAAAGTGGATGACAATTTCTATCTAGACAGATCAATATGGTGTTTTGGATTATGATTAAACTAAAATACTAATAACACAGAGTTTAAAAAGTGTAAGAAAATCACTAATTTGAGAATAGATGTTTCCAACAAAAAGATGGGTTAGGTACTAGGGTATTAGATGATTTCCCAGAATTCATTCAATACACAAACCAGTTGGCTCAATTACGGAAAACAGAGATTCAATCCCCAATTATCAACCTTACCTTGATTTCCTTCGCAATTGGGTTCTATCAATCTAACTTATTTAAGGGTAGATTCCTCTCAGACCTAATTTCAATTTGTTGAGTATTTTGCTATATGAAATAATAAGGAACCAATTAGAAACACATGTCAGTCATGACCACGAATTAATCTAATCTAATAACTAACACTGATCTATGACTGGAGATTGACCTCCATGTCAGCTCAGCTAATATAACCCAAACTATAATTAACTACATTGTAGAGTTGTAAAATTTGTGATAGTTATTACCAGTGTTACATGGATCGTGGTACGGATTGGTACGTGGTTCGGGTACGGATACGCAGTACGAGACTTTTCTCGGTACGTGGCACAGAGAGGTAGGCTTAGGTGTGTCGCTTTTTTAGGATCGAAATTCATTATTTAGTATCGTTATTTAGCTCAGAATTGTTAGTAGTTAAAAAATTAAAAGTACTGATAACTAATAAGTTTACCTACAATTTCCTAATCTCATTAAATAACTGTATTCTTATCTATAAAAAAAAGTTGAGAAGGATTTAAATTCTTGTTTCTATTTTTACATTTCCCTATATGACTCATACTTTCCCTAAAAGAAGTTTATAAGTACAGAACTTGTTGTTTCTATTATTTTCTCTATCATTTTTTACTCTTACTCTCCCTCCCTCTCACAACTCTTTGGAAACGCTCAAAACAGCATTTTGGATCGCAAACGATCCATGTTCTAGAATGACTATACCCAAAACGCGAATCGCAAGGGAAAAGAGCGATCCATGTAACACTAGTTATTACCCAAGAGTACGATTAGAATTAATTCATTGAAATTGTGTTACTTGTACTCAACCCTAGCATATTTAATTCATGGTTGTAACAAAAACACAAGAATTAAAAAGAATGTAAGAAAATGAATAAACCATTATATTAGGATTTAATACTATATGTGTTTGCATAAAGTAAATAGTAATAGCAAGAATTTAAATTATTGGAAATAAAAGAAATTACTAGCAATTAATCTGAACTAAGAATTCTTGAATTGAAACTTTGAACTTTGTCTCTAAAAAATGATAAATTCTAATAATAGAGCAATGGAAGAAATTGAAAACCTAACTAGAGAGTAAAAGTGATGAAAAACTAGAAATACAATTGTTCCTTGCTCTCCAAAATCATGACTATATAACCCTTACTCAACTCGTAAAAGTTAGGAGTCTTTCGTAATCCAAACAATAGCCAAACGAAGTCCTAACACAGGTAAGAAGCTGAAAACATGGCAAAATTATCACTTTCTATATTTGCACCCTAAAACTTCCTTCACCGCGGTGAACCATTTATACTTGGTACCCTTTTCCGCCGCAAAGGCCCTTTGTTGTCAGCACATTTTTTCAATTTCTTTCACTTGTGTTCCAACTTCTTGATTTGAAAAAATTGCCCTTAACCTGAATGAAAATACAGACCAACACAAATAATTAATTTAAGCACAAATTAAAACTAAATCTAGTAAAAACATTAAAAATACTTCAACACAACTATGCACACAATAACATCACAAAAACACAATAATCAGGCTTAAACATTAGAAACAAAGCTTGAAAGAATGCTAAATAACCTTAATTCAAAGGTTATCAACTTCCCCAAGTTATCCTTTTGCTCATCCTGAGCAGCACAAAGATGACAATTAAGCAACATAAATAGAAAGAACACAAATTATTCAATTTGAAATGTATCAATGATAACAAGTTCATCAAAAAACAAAAGTTAAGTTAAACTTCTACAAGCATATAGATCCCATAATCATCATGGGATTACCAAATGCTTTGCTTGCAAGAAATAGAAGAAAGTAGATTCACTCCAGCTCACACATCTTGACAACCTACATTAGCCATAGTTTAGCCATACGATAACACGGATGGATATAAAATGTAATCATCCCATAAACACTAATATGGATTGCTAATTGGCATGATAACCAAAGATCAAATAAGATTTAAAAGCTTGTAATGTAGGCTAAGAGACAGGGTAGTTGAATTTGGATAAAGTATCTGAAATAATCTTAGTCGCATTTAACTTTGAACCACAATCCCAAGTCTATGCTAAACCACAATATTAAACAATCACAAAAACAACACATAAACCTTCTTTATTCACTAATAAGAAGATATATTTCTTCTTAGAACACCTAACAACATTGAACTTGTACTCAATTTATTATGCTTCTCTTTTCTTTCTTTTTGTGTTGGCATGCATTTCTTCAACACACACACACACACATATATATATCTATATGTGAACTAAGAACATATATAAGAACGAAGAACATATAGAAGTCATATTTCCTTCAGCTTGTTTACCAACATCACACATCTCTCCAACTAAGCATCATAAATAATCGAAATTATAGTACCAATAAAACATTAATTCTATCTAAAGTAATGGGTAAAAAGACCAGTTAAATGTAAATGAGAAATAGTTGTCTATTTTGTGCAGCTATCACAACAAACATAGGCCAATTAGCTTCAAAGAGGGATGCTATATCATATAACAAGGTAGGCTATTTAGGCTCAAACAGCCCAAAAAATTGCCTAAATCATTTCCTAGCTCCAAACTTACCCATATTTTGAGAATATGGATCTACCTCAACCAATTGTCTCAGGCAAAACTAAGCCTCAGAAGTCATCAAGATTATCACTCACAAATGCATAGTAAAGCTCTCCACTTACATCACACATTGACACGTATATATGGGGTGATAGTATTTCCATGAATCAATAGGGTCAAAAACCAAAAACTCCTATACATAAAACATTTCATAATTCAAGTCAACTAAATGAAATTTCTCACTATCATTGATATATGACCCATAAAGTTAATTTGCAAAATCATATCACAAAAACAAAAAAACACAGAAGCATTTTTTCATTTTTCAAATTTTTTGATTTTTTTCATATATTAAAACAAAAACACAAATAAGCACTATAATATAATAGAAACACAAATAAACACTACCCAATTATAATAAAAACTACCGAATTACAATAAAAAAACAAACACCACCAAACAACAAGTAACACAACCTCCAATCTCCCAAATTTGAACAAAGCATTTTTCACAATGCGTGCCAAGATGGTAATAAATAATAACAAAAACTAAACTAACAATAGTTTAATTGTAGAATGTTAAAGAAGACAGACCGGCTCCCCCATTATGTTCTTGGCCTACTTCTTCTTCATCCTCCACACTGATATTGTCATCCAGCAGTACAAAATGCGATCATGCTACTGCCTACTCCATTGGCTAACTCCCCATGTTGAACGGGTGCACATTGTTCATCCGATGAGCTACAATGTCTAGCATACGGCTAATGGAATGGAGGCTTTCACTATGGTACACCAATAGATTTCTCATTCCAATATTAGTCTGGGGTTTGCGAAATGCTAGTCAGTATGCTCCAATAGATATAGAATCTAGAGTCCTTGCCTATTTCCCTTCTACATCGCTCATCTGCAGTTGTCTCTGCTGGGTAGTTATCCAGTCACAAATGGCATTGTTATATTTCTCGATGGTGGTCTGCAGCCAATTACTTGTAATAGGTTTGTTAGGCAAAATCTTGTTACTATTCCTCACATTGACACCTACATTAGAGAAAAAGTATGTTATAAGGTTGGAAAAATCAAAATGACATGTTCTTTATTCCTATTCCATATAAGTTCTGGTTGAATTTACAAACCGTCATCAATGGACATGCCTTTAATGATGCAAACCCTAACAAAGCATGCTCACTAGTCACTTTGCTCAAATTAGTGATAGGCAAGATACAAGAGATGATAAAATAAATACCATGCAAGTGTTGTAGGTGACGAAAGTTTGATTAATTTACCTATGTCTTCCATCGGGGTAGAATTCCCATTTTTTAGTACTTTTTCGTCAATTAAATCCCTAAGTATCGTATCATAATCTGTGTTGGTTCTCTAAAATTGAGCAAAATCATTGTCGTGAATAAGCAGTAGGAAGTTGGTAGTGAGCATTAATTATTTTCCTTCCAAAATCTACTGGTTTCTTCCTAACTAGTACCACTATGCCAACTATTTAATGGGAATTTTCTATGACTTCTCTCATGATAGTCTCATTCTCCTCAATAGATGGTAATTGGAAATCTTTTCCACCCTATACGACCTAATTCATCATTCACTGTAAATACGGGTTTGCCATCCTCACTAAGAGCATCCATGGTGTTTTCTTCCTCCAAATAAAAATCAAAACCCCTCTCCAAACAAGGCTTACTAATTCTAGCCAAATTTTCATCTTGCATATTTCTGGCCTTCAGGCAAACAATTATATTATTATCAAATTGAATTTGAAGTGCACCTGGAGGTGTATTGGAAGTAGTAGGCTTAGTGGGTGTTGAGGTTTTTTCTCTTCTACCATTTTCACAATCCAATTAGAAACAATCACCAATAAACTGAAAATTCCAACAATTACTTACGCAAAACTTCAAATACAAAACCACAGGATCAAAAATAAAGCAATTTAAAGCACCCACAAACCACAATTATCCACTGAAATTCCTTAATAAATTTAACAAGGAAAGTAGTTAAAGCCTAAATTGTAACAAAATTAACAACGAACCAATATTCATTGAATTATTGTAGGAAAGATCTTACTTGTTTTAAGGAGAATGGAAAAAATTTCGAATTTAAGATTGAGGAATACTTCTTTGAAGACATGAAATCAACCTCCAACTTAGTCCTTCAAGTTTTTGAAGTAGTGGAAGAATTTGTGATGATGTTGGTAGTGTATGGAGAATTTTTAGTTGTAGTGGTGTATTTGGGAAGGGGTTTTGTGTTGGTTTTGGAAGAGAAGAGCAGGAAAGTTAAGGGAGAAAAGAAAGAAGAATTGGGTAAAGAAAAAAGGGAAAATCGCCAAAATAGTCCCTCAACTTTTTCACTTTAGTCAAAATAGTCCCTCAACCTTTTTTTTAGCCAGAATAGTCCTTCAACTTTTATTTTTTAGCCAAGAAAGTACCTTTTATGGTGGAACCACCATAAAAATATTTTTCTTTAGTTTGATAAATTCACATAAAAGGACTATCTTGGCTAAAAAATAAAAGTTGAAGGACCATTCTTGCTACAAAAAAAGTTGAGGGACTATTCGGCTAAAGTAAAAAATTTGAAGGACTATTTCAGCGATTTTCCCTAGAAAAAAAATAAGAAGACGAAGGTAGAGGCCAGGGCATTAAAACACTTACATAACCGATTAGTTTTTTGTTACGGCAAACAAATTTGCTCTTGTGGAATTTGTCATGGCGAACAAGTCCTCTGTCTAGGTTTCCTATCGGTTTGCTGAGATGAACAAAAAGTGCCTTGGTTTATTCGCCACGATGAACAAGTCTTTTGTCTTGATTTCCTAATGGTTCATTGTGTCAAACCATTTTTACCTAGGGTCTTTTGTTGCAGCGAAGGAACCTTCTGCCCAAAAATGTTCTCTTTGCCTTTGTACCTCCTTGGCTTTTTGGCACCTCATAACCTGCAAGTTATTAAACATGCAACATCAAAAAAACAATAAACATCACTAAAAAAGTACTAAAACATGATAAATATAAAAAAAATGCTTGGGTTGCCTCCAAGTAACAATTCTTTAGAATCCTTAGTTTGATTTCAAATTGTTTAGAAACAATCAACCAAGGAGGACGTTTTTATATCCCATATCAACTTCTCCTCTATGATACAACTTGATCCTATTCCTATTAACTTGAAAGATTGAATTTTGTCCTTGGAGCTCTACCACTCCATAAGGAAATGCACGAATTACTTCGTTTTACCGAGATTTCAAATTTTCAAGAAATAATCAAAGCCAAAAGTTGTAAACCAATACCTTGTTACCAGCATTAAATTCTTTGTAAAAGATATTCCAGTCATTCCACATTTTGGTTTGCACCTTACACAAAATGTATTATCATAGGCCCCCTCATGGAGTTTCTCAAAATCACAATGTTCTAACAACCGCTTCTTACTGGCTACCTTAAAATCATAGTTAATTATTTCTGATGGCCTAGAATACCTTGTGCTCCAACTCTATGGGTAAATGGCATGCTTTTATGAAAACCAACCTAAATGGAGACATTTCTATAGGAGTTTTGAATGCCGTCCGATAATTGCACATTTTGCATCATCTAACTTCTAAGACCAGTTCTTCCAAGATGCGTTCACTATCTTCTCAAGGATTTGTTTCAACTCCCGATTTGACACCTCCATTTGTTTGGAAGTCCGGGGGTAATATGATAAAGCAATTTTGTGAGTTACCTCATACTTGGACAATAAGGCTTCAAATTGAGAATTTTTGAAGTGTGAACCCCTATCACTAATTATAGCTCTGGGAACTCCAAATCTTGAGAAGATGTTATGCTTGATAAACATGGTAACCATTCGGGCATCATTCGTAGGCAATGCCATTGCCTCGACCCATTTTGAGATGTAGTACACTGCTACTAGAATATACTTGTTGGAGATAGAATTAGGGAATGGTCCCATAAAATTGATGCAGCATACAATCAAAATAGCTCCACCTCTAGAATAGTGTTGATGGGCATGTCATCTCTCGGGATGTGTTTGCTGTTCTTTGACAAGCATCACAATGCTCCACAAATATCATGGCATCTAGAAATAATGATAGCCAGTACAACCCACTTTGCAGAACTTTGGTAGCTCTGCGTTGATTTTCATGATGCCCTTTACTGGGAAGAGTGATACATTTGCAACACATTCTACATCTCTTTCTCAGGCAGACATCCTCAGATTACTTGATCACTGCATCACTTATACAGACATGGTTCATCCCAATAGTAGAATTTCAAATTAGAGAAAAACTTCTTTTTTTATTGTAATTCAATTCTTGTTGAAGAACTTTTAGCTACCAAGTTAGAATACCACAGATTGACTTATACTTACATCAACCTCTCTTTAGGAAATTCCTCTTGAATTGGCAATGGCTCTTTTTCCCTTTCTGGAGGTAGTGTCAGTTTTGATAAGTGGTTGGCTATTGTATTCTCAATACCTTTAATCTTGTCAACCACCTTTTAGTCAAACTTCCACAATAACAAAATCCAACGAATTAGTCTTAGTTTTGAATCACTCTTGGGTAACAAATACTTGAATGCAACATGATCTGAATGAAAAATCACTTTAGAGCCTATGAAATATGAACAAAGTTTATCGAAAGTAAAAACTGCATCTAGAAATTTCTTTTAAGTTGTGGAATAGTTAATTTGATCTTTATTCAAAGCATAGTAAATTGTTAGGGTGGTGCTCTAAACCCAATTGGGTCATTATGAGTGTAATAGAACATCTTTATGTTTAAACTTATCTCATATTTTAATCAATGGTGAATTTATGTTTCATTCATGTATTTCTAGTAATAAACTTATTTTGAATGAGTCCATTGGGTGATGCTGAATATTTATTCACAAAGGTTGTGAATATGAGGCACCAAATCTTTAATTACATCATTCATAAGTATTTATAGTTCCTAGTAGAGGGGTACTCAGTTGGGCACGACTACCCTTTATAAGCTAGTATCGTAACTTTCTCTCAATGTAACATGAGTTGTTCACAAATGAGGATGATTGAGTCTCATATCAATTCACATGATTTGTAAGAATCGACACAATAGATGATTGCTGAAACAATGCGTTGAACAAGACCAAAACTCATATTGGATCACATGGGGTTTTCACTTTCTTGTCAATGATCTAATAATGTCATGATTGTGTGGATTGATCCTTCAACTTATAGTGTTATGAACACCTCATTCTTGAATATATGATGTTCATGGTGTATAGTATGATACTCTTTTTGGGTATTAGTAAACATTTATTGGCATCATAAAGTTCACACTTGGAGAGGTTGCATATCACGTAAGAATCCATTACTCTTAAGTGAAAAATAAAAAGGGTGTCAATGATATGATACGGATGAATCTTAGCAAGGAAATCCTTGTCCAAGGTAGCTGATGTATAAAGGAAAGAGTTTTCAAATTAAGTATACGTGCTAAGATACATACAAATCGCATATAAAAGATTGGGAATTGGCTTACAAGGAAACCATGGCCATGATCCAGATTGGATACCCAAATGGAAGGATTTTACCACATGATAATCATGATATAAAGGTTTATGATGAATTTCTTTCATTTATATCCTATTGATAGCCACAATATGTTGCTAGATGTCACTCGTGGACTTCAGGGGCAATTTAGGATTTAATAGTTAATATCTCCAAAAGATGCTTTTTGGGTTGATATCGGTTATAAGATAATGGACAAAAACCCTTGACTTAGTTGGTCATTGTCAATTTGTTTAATAATCCCGATGTCATTAGCATCATGAACCTAGTTGGTCGCACACACAAGGGTATTATGATCAATTAACTCAAACTAGCAAACGAAAGTGCAAAAGTTACAAAGTGTGTGTTGTATTGCATGGTGATGCATGGAATACTCTAATTAAGCCTTAACAGGAGTTTTGGCCAATTTTAAAGATGGGGCAATATGATGGTTGATTTAAATAATGTAATTTGAAGTGGAATAATGCATGCAAAAATGTATTGTATACAAATTATTAAACTTGCATCTTTAGTTAACGTATTTAAGCTGAGTAGAGACTTGGGCTTGAAATATGATTACATGGGAAATAAATAACACATATGGACTGGTTTAATTAAGTTTAGAAAGTCTATGGTAATTTATTAATAACCCAAAGATATAAAATTAACTCGGGAAGAAAAATTAGGGATTTTGGTTCAACCATATAGAACCGAGTTCTACAAAACCCTAATTTACTTTAAGTAGTCTATAAATACTCACTTAAGCTCCCTAGGCTCAAAATAGCAGCAGCTGTAACTTGAAAAATAGGGAGAGAAATTCATCCTCCCCTTTGCCTTAGCAGTCTGTCTCTTTCTCTCCTTTCCTAGTGCTTCTAGATTGGGGTTTTTGGCCCAAAAGTGAATTCTGTAACTTGCTAATTTATTTGTTTGGGATCTTCACTAGAACGCGGTATTAAAAACCATCTAAGAGCAGATTATAAATGTGGAGAGTCCAAAACGAGCACCTAATCTGAAAAATTATAAATCACGTGGGGTGAGCATAACTAGCTCAGTGGATATCATAAAAGCTCTTCAAATGGGGCCAAGCATTTCGATAACCTCCCGGA
Organism: Cinchona pubescens; assembly: GCA_025175665.1. Lineage (NCBI taxonomy): Eukaryota > Viridiplantae > Streptophyta > Magnoliopsida > Gentianales > Rubiaceae > Cinchona > Cinchona pubescens. The sequence goes on from JANKKI010000170.1 coordinate 293,200, forward strand.
GTTGACTACTCTATCAAGTATTACATCACAAGACCCCGCAGTACACAGTAGTTTCAATCCGGAATATAATAAAATAGCATGAGTATCTTTTAGGCTCGAAGGTATGACCTACAGTACTAGTCAGATCTAGTAATCTACCACACCTACTAGTCTGACCGGGAGGTCAAGTTATCCCATCACAAGACCCCGCAGTCAATTAGTTCAAAACATTCACAGCAGTCACCATGGCGTCCCATGGATGACTATAGAACCGGTTCTCCACAAATCAAACATTTCCAAACACATCCAAAATTATATACCTAGGTCACCTATGAGCCAAAACAGTCATAAAATGCTTTCATATCAAAAGAGTTTGCAAACATATCATTTGATTAACATAAAATAGCTTGGTCCCGATTTCATATGTAATAATTCTAAAACTTGGTAAAAGTGCAGTTCCAAACATCATACTCATTTTAAAATCCATCCAAACATATTTCGAAAGTCGTTAAACAAAATACAAGTGGAAGAGGGTCTATGTTACCCACCTATCAAAGTAAAAACTGCACAAATGATCACAGAATGCGATCACCGGCGGTAGGTGGCGTGGTACCTAAAACAGATATAAGAGGACTCTTAGAAGAGATGTAGAAGTTAAAGAATGACTAGGGAAGCGAAAATGACGCGAAACGATAGAAAACGACACCAACAGCTCTTTGGTCAAAGATGACCTTTTCACAATTTCTGACCAACTTCGACAAGCTAAAACCCCAGTCAAAACACTTAGTTAATCCCTCAAATTCATATTACAGCTAGATTAGGAGATAATAAGCTCAGTTTTCCAGAAAAACCGAAAAACGTATTCGCCTCTCCCTAGGCTATAATTAGGCTATCCTCCCTGCCAATAAAATCCAATTCCAAGGTATTCAAGGGACCTTGGTTACAACCCAACTCAAAACAACATATTCAACCAACCAACAAAATCCATTTCCAAGGTATTCAAGGGACCTTGGTTACAACCCAACTCAAAACAACATATTCAACCAACCAACAAAATCCATAAACGGAAAGATTCACCGGAGCAATAGCCGGGACTATATCAATAGCATTCCACAACAATGGAAAACACCTAAAACCATCAAAAGATCATTAAAGACCCTTTAAACATAACCAATTATCCAAATTATCCTAGTTGCGCCAAACTTCCGCTTACTTACAAAATGAAGGGAAATCAATTCCACTTGGTTTCAAGTCTCAATTCCTATCCAAACTAACCTTAAAACACTCTTAAAACATCATTATGTGCATAGACATAAGCATTCATAGCATAACATTCTAGGGCACATATGGAAGACAAAACCCAGGGATAACTCATAATCTTAAAATTTGTAATCTAACCATGGAAAGTTGTTAAAAATCAACCCCAATCACTTCCCAACCTCCAAAACACTAAAAACAACCCATAACATACATAAACCAACACATATAAGGCTGCAAAGAGGGTTTTCTCAGCCATAAAGAATCCTACAAAACTTGAAATTAAAGCTTGGATCATAAAGCCCATAAGCCATAAATGCTAAAATACATAAAATCTTACCTTCCAAGTGATTCCTACTTGAAATCCAAGAAAATTTTTGGGGGAAAATAGAGGAAGAAGTTCGGCCAGCAGCTTGGAAGAAAATGGAGAAGAAATAACAAGAACTTAAAAAGAATTCCAAAGTTGACTCAAATAGTACCCATTGACCAAATAGTCTCCAAGTTGACTATTTAACCCAAAAATTAATTTTTTTGCTACTAAATTAACATTATAAATCAGCCATCTTACAACACTCACACACCACAATGCACTAATTACACTTAGTCCAACTCTTCTTCCCGTTTACTAGATGCGGTACCGAAATCTATTTGGTAAATGGAAAAATTTACCGAATTGAAAAACGAATAAGTTGAAGTACTTTATGACTAAAAATAATATGAAAAACATTTTAAACCAATTAAAATCAAAGAACAAAGCTATTAAAATACTGGGTTTCACATCATATGTTTGGTGTTCTTCTTCTTCAACTCAGACTTCGTCAATTTATCGACAAATATTTGATTTTTGAGATACAGATCTCTTCTTGACAATTTGGGTCACTTCCAAACAATTTAGTTTCGTAAATCGATCCATGGATGAGGGGTTTAGATTACTTATTTTATTATATCCATTGATTACTTATTCGATGATTTTCGTTGCATTTAAATTTTTAAATATTTGTTTATCGTAGTAACCTCATCCTTCCTAAATAACATGTAAAACTTTGTCCTTTTTCTAGCAAAGGACTACAGCCACGGCATAATCGTTGTCATTACACATTTGATTGAAAAGTAAAGACAAATCAGTGGGCACAACGATCACTGGTGCAGTCACTAAAGCCATTTTAAGAAAATCAAAAGCATACAAGCAATTTGCATCAAAATTAAAGACTACATATTTCTGCAATAAGGGTTTTGAAATAAGGGAAAAATACTTAATGAAATGCCGATAGAATCTAGTATGATCAGCTATATCAATCATCATAACATCATCATACATAGAAGGAAGTTTGTGAGAATGAAAAACAAAAAAATTGATGACTCTCAATTGTAGCTTCCCCTCTTGCACATCAATTAGTGCTCTGCCAGTCACCAAGAAAGGCCTTCCATGGATCAACAACATGTCATTGTCCTCCTCCATGTCTAAGATGATAAAGTCTGCCGGTAGATAGCATTTATTTTGACAAAGATGTCTTCCACTATCCCACCGCATACTTTGTACTCTTGTTGGCCAACTAGAGTGTTACATTTGTCGGCTTGAGTTCCTTGCTATTTAATTTCTTATAATAGATAGAGTCAGCTAGTTGATAGATGCCCCTAGAACTAAGTCATATATTGCCTTGTCGAAATCCATTTCTTCAACAGTACTTAGAATGGAAAATGAGCCAAGGTCCTTCATCTTGGGGGTAGCTTCTTTTGGATTATGGCATTGCATCCCCCTGTCAAGCACAAAATCTCATCGCCCAATAATTTTCTCTTATTTGACGGGGATTGCTTCATGAATTTTGCATAGCTGAGCAATGTTCTCAAGAGCCTCCATGAAATTAATTATTGATTTCTACCTTTTTAAAGATCTCAAAGAAACTCTTGAACTTGCTATCTTCCTTCTTACCCTTCAACTGGTTAGGAAGAGGAATTCTCACTGAGGGCACTATTGGCTGAGTCTTGAGCTTTCTTTTTGTTGAAATTAGGCACTTCTCTGCCTCTTGTACCTTCCCGTTATTCTTTTGTAGATTTTCATGGTCATTCTAATTGACCTCTGTTGTATCCCTTCCACCTTTGTGTTCCTCCTCACCATCTTCTTTAGCTACTTTGTTTTCATTCACCTGCAAAACACACCATTCCACAATGTAATGGCCTTAGCTTGTTCCTACAGGTTGGAAATTGTGCCACTAGGTAAGGCCCCATTAGCCTCTCAACTAGACTTTTTTCCATGCCATCCATCTAAGTCACCGAGTTCCTAATCGAGGCATCCTGACCATTCATTTTGTCAACATGGCCCCTGTATGAATTGATTAACTGATTCCCTCAACTGCTAAACCTCTGATTGTAGTGATTGTATTGGGATAAACTATTGCTAGGGCTAGTATTGTTGCAAAAATGGTGGTCTAGGATTTAGGCCTTGTGGCTGTGAACGAGTTTGGTTCTCTTGATTTCCTAAATGAGAGATTCAAATGATTTCTCCATCTTGGTTTGTAAGTATCACGAAACTGGTTGTTTTGGGGCCTATATTGGTTCTACCTCTAGTTGCCCATGTAATTGATCTACTTCTAACCTAAAAAAATGAAGAAGAAGAAGAAACAGTTAGAGTAATACATTGACGTAAGATGCTAGACAAGTTTAGTTAAATTCCTTATCCCATTCTTCTGCTATTTCTGCAAGTATACGGTTATCAAGGTAGTAGGGTGGGCAAGTGTCGATCCCACGGGGATTTCGTGCAAGTACCGAAATTCAAACACAACTTTTATTTAGATGACTAATTTATAATGTTTTTGGTAGTGAAAATCAATTTTTTGCAAAAGAAAAATTTAAAGAACTAAAAATTAAGAAAGCAATTAAATTTAGGAAACTAACAATAATGATTAAGACGGGTCAAATGCAAGGCTAGCAATCATCTAAGGTCAATCATATTGAGGGTCTATCAATTAATTGGATTATAGTTTCAGTCATTCTATTACCATATTTAAACTCAACCCCGGAACTTTCAGTAATTGAATCCTATCAAATTATATTAATATGGTCATTAAACCTTCAACTAACCTAATCCAATCACTCTGAGCCATTAATTGTATAGAATTCAAATTTCTTTCTAGGAACACTTAGTGAATCAACTAATTAAATCTGTCACGCTGAACTAGATTAATGATTCCAATAAATTAACACCAGCCCGTGGAAAAGGCTCAAAATCCGTATCCCCTCAATCAACCTTACCTAAACCAAGGTTTAGCTACTCCCTTGAATTGTCTATTTATTTTAATTAATAGGCAATTACCATAAACTTTAATGTTTGACCCTCAATTCGATTTCCCATTATTGATTGCTAAATAATTGAGCAACTCATGATATGCGGGAGTGAAAATAAATCGATAGAATCAATTTATAATCATATTAAAGTAATGAATAGTATAAAAATGAAAAGTAATTTGAGAATAACTTAATAAAAGACTCAAGACCAGAATTGAAAGAATTGCAACTGTATGTTGAAAGTAATGGCTTGAATAATCCACAACTTGAGAATTAATCTAAGGAATTGAAAAACGAATTAACCTAATTGTGGTTCAAAATCCTAGGAAAAAATCCTAAGTAAAAGTTTGAGAGTCGCTCTGAAAATAGTACAAGAATCGCCTTATTTTTGTTTTACATAATAAATGTAACTAGGCCTACAGGCTGTTCGAGTCAGTCGCTGACAGTGGTTGAATTTGCTCTAGTCATCCATTGACAGTGAGCCAACTGCTATCCGCGGTAGGTTCCTTCTATGACAATGGTTGTGTTTATATTTCAACCGTTGTCAGCGGCTGTTTAGCCTTCATCCAACTGCTCTTAGTGGTTGGTTTTCATAGCTCACTTTGGTCCTCGTTTCTTCACTTGTAATCTTTTTCTCAGTTGCCAAATGACCTTCTTGCCCCTCACTTACCTGCACATTGCACAAAACCACATAAATAGATGCTATACAAAACAAAAACACATTTTTAACTACAAATACAATAAAAACTAATATGACGACCTTAAATTGCTAAATATTACTTATTTACCCCTAAAACATGACAAATGAGACTAAATGAACCAAAATTAGTAATAGAAGACACACAAAAATAACACTAATTTTAGACTTGCTAACTCCCCCAACTTGAATTTTTGACTTGCAAAACTCAGTGTTTAGACAAAAAAAAAACAAGTGAGAATTAACATATTAAGATCGAATTGATCCAATTGACTCATAAACCTAGTTTACGTCCAACCAATCACATAAAATCATGCTCCACATTTACTCACACCAAAATTTTAAAACTACTCCAAGCCTGTAAAACAACCAATAAAACATAATTAGCAATTCTTGACTCATTTATTCAGCCAAAACTAAACAAAATATTAATAAAATAAACAATTGATTAAAATAAAATGCTTGGGTTGCCTCACAAGAAGCACTTGTTTAAAGTCATTAGCTCGACTTAATTAATCTTGATGGCCATTTATTTGAGAAAATGGACTTTTTTAAGTTCATCATAAAAAAACCCATCATGGTTGGTGTTCTATCCATCATCTTTTTTGACTTTCGGAATGATGACAATCCAATTATCTCTAGAAAAAATGCAAACTGTTCTTCCTTCATATTAAACCCAAGGGACTTTTCATCAGCATTCAATATTACTTGTTCATTGTCGACAGTCAATCAACACCCTAGCAATTGTAGGAAAAGGTCTTCCAAAAATAAGTGAAATTCCATCAGGATCTTCCTCCTCCATATCCATTACTACAAAATCAGTCGGATATCTTAGTTTTCCCACTTTTACTAATACATTATGTATTTCCCTAGTAGTTCTACCATACTTTTATCTGCCAATTGGACGGACTGGTTACTTTCTTCAAGATCTCTCAGCCTTATGCAACCATATATTGGTAAGGGCATCATATTTATTCCAAACCCAAATCACATGAGGCTTTGTCAAAGTACACGTTACCAATGAGGCAACATATGGTAAAGTTGTCCGAGTCTTTCTTTTTCTTAGGCATTGTACTCAAAAATTGCTTGTTATATATTAATGCATCACATGTCATTTCAATGATGTTCCACTACCTAAGTTTCTTCCTCGTGCAAGCAATTTCTTCCATCTCTCATTGGATTCCAGCTTTTGACATCACCCCATTTCCATTCTCTAATCACTCAGTGTACTTTGTATTGTCCAAACACTTCTCTCCAATCGTGGAACCTTGAATACTAGATATGACCACCATTCCTTTTGAGAGGGAGCATACGAATATTAATGAAGAAGAACAACCCTTGTATTTCTCACCAAGGTTCCTCTCATATAAAAGCTGTGCTTCAACAAGTAATGGACCCCTCACTCGTTTGAACCCTATTAGATCTACCCAATTACTAGTGGTCATTTCTTTGAAATTGTGTCTGCCAACCATTTTGAATAACTCTTTTTTTATCCACTCTTTCCACTCATCAGTCAGGATTTTTTTTTCTTCTTCCCAATTCCTAGATGAAGTCTCTTTAGTTCTTTCGGCCTTCGCCAGCTAATTTACCACATCTTCTATTGGGTTATGAGGATTTTCTTGCTTGCCAAATACCTCAGCATCATCGTTAGCTGTATTAATCGCCATAGCTTCATCATAAATAGAAGGAAGTTAAGAGAGTCAAAAATAGAAAAATTGGCAGTCTGATCATCGACTCTCCTAAATTGTAACCTTCCTTTTTGGACATCAATTAATGCCCTTCCCGTAGCTAGGAATGGTCTGTCAAGAATCAAGGGCATTTCTTTTTCCTCTTCCATGTCTAGGATGATGAAGTCTAGGATAGATAACACTTCCCTACTTTTACCTACACATCTTCTACAATCTCATCGGGGTATTTCATACTTCAGTTTGCTAATTGGAGAGATACATTGGTAGGCTTCATTTCGCCATCATTTAGCTTTTTGTAAATGGGTTAAATACAATGAACCCCCTTAAGATTTAGGCAGTTTTGTACTAAATCTCCTAACATTAGTTTTTTCTCACTTTGCCTCTTTCGTTAGTACATTCAGCAATTTGACTATTAGAACTTCAAGAAAGACATTTTTACCCTAGACACTACAAGAAAATATAAAATTAACCTCTTAAAGTTTATTATATTTGTTATTTTAGTCCCTAATTCTAGTTTTGAGATAATTAACCTACTTTAGTCATTATTCAGTATAAAAGAGTCTCATATTGTAAAAACAATTAAAAATATAATGATGCCCACCAACACCAATTGTTCTTTAAAAATACTTGTAAAAAAATTTAAATACAAAAATTTCTTAACACTATTGGTATGTTTTGGTCTTTTTATTATATTTTATTTTCATGTAAAAAAAAATTTTTAAATATACAAGACCCACATCTTCTACGATCCCTTCGGGGTATTTCATTCTTCAGTTTTCTAATTGGAGTGATACATTGGTAGGCTTCATTTCCCCACCATTGAGCTTTTTGTAAATGGGTTAAATAGAATGAACCCCCTTAAGGTTTGGGCTGTTTTGCACTAAATCTCCTAACATTATTTTTTTCTCACTTTGCCTCTTCTGTTAGTACATTCGGCACTTTGACTATTAAAACTTCAAGAAAGACATTTTTACCCCTAGACACTACAAGAAAATATAAAATTAACCCCTTAAAGTTTATTATATTTGTTATTTTAGTCCCTAATTCTAATTTTGAGTTAATTAACCTACTTTATTAGTCATTATTCAGTATAACAATATTGTAAAAACAATTAAAAATATAATGATGCCCACCAACACCAATGGTTCTTTAAAAATACTTGTAAAAAAATATAACTACAAAAATTTCTTAGCACTATCGGTATGTTTTGGTCTTTTTATTATATTTTATTTTCATGTAAAAGAAAATTTTTAAATATACAAGACCCATAATCATCTATTAAAGTTATATCAGTCTATTTTCTTTTTGTTTTTCTTTATGTTTATTTAAAATGATTTTCTTCTTACTTTTTTCCTTTGTTAATATAATTCAACTATCACCTAAATTATTATCTTGTAACTTTAAACATCTAGAAATAAAAACTCAAATTAAAATAATTTAGATGAAATAATTTGATAATTCATCAAAAATTTAAAATTAATTATTTCACCATATTTTTAAATTTTAAATATTGAAGAAAGCACAATTCAAGAATTATAATATTAATTAATTTGGAGCATATTTATATTTTTAACAATATTGACAATATTATTGAATTTTATTTTTATCCCAATGCATTAAATGATACAAAACTTAAGTGTGGGGGCAAAGTGAAATCTCACTTAATCCTTAAGAGGATTTACCACAATTAACCTTTAAGGGTAAATTTGTCTTTGTGAAAAAATTAACGGCGGAGTTATATTTGACCGTTAGTCAAAGGGGTAAAATGAGAGAAAAATAACATTAGGTGGTTTAGTGCAAAACATTCCAAATCTTAACGGGGTTTATTGCATTTAACCCTTTGTAAATAGACAAAGGCATATAAATTGAGAGATGCCTCTAAATCATACAAAGCCCTCTCAAACTCAACTCCTCCCATAGTATATAGGATTGAGAATGAATCAGGATCTTTAAGCTTTAGAGGTAACTTCTTCTGAACGGCTGCACTACATCCTTCAGTTAGGCATAGAATTTCATCTCCCAATACTTTCCTCTTGTTTGTCAACAATTGCTTCATGAATTTGGAGTATTTGGGCATGTTATCTATAGTGTTTCCATGAAGGGTATGTTGATCTCTACCTTTTTGAAGATCTCGAGGAATCTTTTGAACTTGTTTATATCATCCTCACCTTTTAGTCTACTTGGAACTGAAATTCGAACTGGTGGATGGGTCATTTGGACTTCCGGTTCCCTCTTGGAAGAAATTTTGTACTTTTGTGACCCGTTGTCCTTTACCTTGGCGTTTTCATTGTTATCTTCCTATTTCTCTTGTTGCTCGTCTTCAGGTTCACTATTTTTCTCATTTTCTTCCTATACTTCCACAGCTTTACCACTTCTCAAAATTATTTCTTTTGCATGCTCCCTAGGGTTCTGTCAAGCCTTTAGGTAGAGGTCAAATCAAAGCAAAAAAGTAATAATAAAACCTCACAAAATCATTACACTCTACCTCACTTCTGCAAGTATACAGAGTTGGTAGTAGTACAAGATGAGTTGGTAGTAGTACAAGATGAGTGGGTATTGTTCTCACAAAGATTGTTGGCAAGCAATCATCGACAGAGATTACAGACTTTTGTATAGTTAGGTAAATCAAACTGAGAAGAAAGATTCTAATCTAATCAAAGCCATAATGTAATTAAACAAGTTAAAACTGAAATTAAACTATATCTAATGAAAGCAAGTAAAAAAAATAAGTAGCTACGAAATTAAGAAACTAATTTACCTATTCTGTTGAAAGCAAGTAAATAAGAGCACTCGATTCTACTCTAATTGATAAACTATGATTAAAAGTAAAGAGCAATTAATTAACCTAACTAAAGAGAACACTAAGAAAACTTGTAAAGAAAGAAGATGTCATTTCTAGTCTAGAATTTGTAAAGAAATATACTTGAAATCTAAATATTTTTGGATTTTTTAGAATAATGAAGAAAGCCCACTAAAAACTAATTAGAAATTAATGCAATTAATTGAAAAATTGAATTATAAAGCACTAAATTAACAAGAACCCTAATTACTTGAAGAAAACTTGATGTGAAAGCAAGGATATTTCTAGAAAATTAAACTAAGGAAAGCAAGTAAAAACTATATTTACATAAAGCTAAATATTAACCCGCTACAAATATGTAATCAAAACCTAAACTCGCAAGAAATTAAAAGTTAGATTTAATTGAGAACTAAAGAGGATTTGTATTAAGAAGATGAAACTTGAGAGTCAAGTCTTTCTATTCCATTCTAATCTAATCCAAAACTACTAACTACACCCTAACTATGCGTACTAGCACATATCCAGAGTACCTTAAATAGTAGAGTATTACACAAGTCAAGATTAGGAATTAGTTGCTAGAATATTACAAAACTGCCATTATTAATATGCTGAAAGCGAGTCCATGTCGTGACATGAAATAAGTGATGTCACGACATGGCCCAAAAATTACATTTGTCTATTTTCGTGTCCATGTCGCAGTTTTGCAAAATTGATGTCTCGACATGGACACCATTTTTAGCAAATTTTCAATTCTTCTCAAATTGCATCTTGGCCTTTGTACTTTGTTTATTCCAATTTCCAACCTCTAATTTAAGCCTGCATAATATTAAACCAATTAAGTAATCAATTTAACAAAAATCCTAATAAAAGATCATGTATTTAACAATAACTAGAATATAAACACATAATACAAAAATTAACTAAAATCTTCAATTAATTAACCAAAATTCAGAATTTAAACTAAAAAAATGCCTTGATTTAGAGTAAAATAAATCTAGTTTACTACAGTTGTCACACCCCCAAATTTAGCGATTTTCTTATCCCGAATAAATTAGAAAAGTAAAAAGAACCTTACTATCAACTAAACAAAATAACACTACCAAAATTGACAAAATACTTGATGAGCTATGGATGTACTTATAAAAACTAAGAAATCTCTCAAGGAACTTTCAATACTATATGATAAATGAAATATTTAAATGAGTCCATCAATTTTTTTGAATTTTCCAAAAAAAAAACACACGTTCATTTACTACACAAGATTTTAAGTCACTAAGCATTACTATTCTCAAAAAGAATTCCCAAAAATCTGTTTTAGTTCTATCCGTTCAAAACATCATTTCTTTTCAATGATACATATTACAAACATTTTCTCCTCAACTTATTGGTATACTAAAATGTAATTCCTAATAGATTAATTCGAAGAAACAACATGGGTATATGTCGGAATCCCGTACTCACCTTATTACTAGTAACAATTTTTTTTTTTTAATTGAGACAGCCCTAAACCAGGGAAAGGGAGTGAAATATACTTAAAATTGATCTCAAATACCAATTATTTATAAATTAGAAGAACATTCCCTGTGCAAACACACAAAATGTCCTAATTTCTTTCTATTTCTTTTAACATACTTTTTCCAAAAGATAAATCGACAAACAAAATTATATTGGTAATTTGATCAAAAACAATATTTCAAATAAATTTTTCCCAAAATTTTTGTACCTCTTTTTGACAATAGTAACACCAAGTTTTTGAAATCTTTATGTTGCAAAAGAACTACTCACTCACACTTAAATCCGTGAAATAACCCAACATCAAATACTTCAATCATAGAATATTGTAAGTCAAATATCATCGTCGAGTACTCAATTGATCAATTTTCCATCCACGCATCATCAAGATACACCAATACGCATAAAATAACCATTCCCAGAACATGAAATAAACACCCCCAAACTTGTCTCTTTTATTCTAATTGATGAATAATTCATTCTACCACTCACCCAAAATTCTGACAGAAAAACATAAAAACATAAAAACAATTACACAAAACCCAAGTAAAAATGACAAAATTTTATTTCAAACCACTATAAAATGAAAATACTAAGGGCACTTAACTAATCCATATATTTAATCAATTAAGTTCTAGAAAAAATAGAAAAAATAAATATCCAAGTCAAAGCATCAATAAAATCAAACATGACATTTGTTGAAGGCCCTTAGCCAATCTACTGTCTTCAAGCAATAAAAATGAACAAAAACCAAAAACAAGTATTTAGCAAATTAGTCCTCAAACGATCTACCCTATAAAGTCATAATCCCATTCAAAAGAAATCTACTTGGTGTCAACTTAAGGCCATTAGCCAATCTAGTTCAAACCTAAAATATCTCAAAGTCAAATAACTAAAAATAAAAATAACTAAAGATTAAAGTGCTGAGTGATGAATAATAAAACTTGTCAATCTTCATGAAAATCCTTCAAATTTTGGGTCCCAAATCATCACTATCCATTGCCACTGGTTGCTCAACTTTCCTGTTCCATGTCCTCTCGACCATCTTCTGCCTCACTAGGCTGAGCCTCCTCATGGTCACCATCTTGAGCTCCTTCAGTCCCTCCAACTTGTTGGGCTTCTACTTGATCTACGTCAATTGCTGATGGTGTATAATATTGCCCACAAGGTTGCCCATAATGCCAAAGTGGAGGTGGCGACGGCTAACCCTTGTATCAAGTGTAGTGGTCCTGAGGGCTTCTCCTATCACTGCCAGATTGTTTTCCATTACCAGCTGACTATAGGTCCACTACCCCTGCAACTCATTCCACTCTTCTTAATTGAATTTGGGCATTAAATACATATTCGAACGGCATAGGGATATATGTTGCTCGCTAAGATGGTGGTGGTGGTGGGATATGGCCTTCTCCAAGGTGATGCATACTCATGTACCATCCTATCAATATATTCCCGATTGATCCTGCCCTTGAAATGTGTCACTGGCTCTGCCGAGTCAATGTGGCATCCTACAAGTATACATAAATAATGGATTAGACTGGGTGCATAAAAAATTGGGCTCCCGGACCATCCACTTTCGAGAAATCCCTGTCTAATCAGTTTGCCAACATCTACCAGTATTCCTGTTATAATCGCATAAACCAACAACACTTTATCCCTCTGAATAAAGTCCAAGGAATTGGAACCCCAATTTGACAACTGATGAAATAAACCACAATTTAGATACAAGTGAGAGTCCATGACGAGGTAATCTTAATTTGGTGCTGCTTGTAGTACTTCGAACCCAATCCACATTCACTTCACAAATTACACTTTTAATAGCATCCATATCTCTTCTCATCATTTAGCAAAAATGTTAAATAGTCATTAGAATGCACAGGAGGTATGTTAAAGAAGGAATTAATCATTTCACAACTAAAATCAACCAATAGCCCCCAAACTCTCACCTACCCATCCTCAAGCTCTCAAAGGTTGCAATGAAATTCTTTCACAAGTTGTGTACACCCAGGATCAATTGGAGTATTGAATATTTCTCAATGCCTAGCTCTGATATAAGCTTCTATCTCTTTCCTAGCCTCTTTATACTGTCTCCAATGCATGAATAGATCAAAATTCCTCTCCTTAATCACCTCATGTTTCTCATTAATTTTATACAGTTGATGAGCTCTACAGTAGAGAATTGAGGTCGTACTTGCTCACCACTCCTACTGGGCCGGCCTACTTCCCCTTCTCTACTTGTCCCTTTACCATATTTCCTTTTTTAGTTTTTCTCAAACTCACTGCCTACCCCTCATTCTTTCTCTCAACTCAGCACTCCCATTACACCCCTTGTCATATTTTTCACCGCAGTTGATCAACCAATTTGAACAAGCACTAAAAATTTTCAAATTCACAAGCAAAATAAAATTCCACCAATTTTGTCAACAAAATTTCATAATTGTCTCAACAATAATTCAAACAATATAACCACAGTTGAAGGAATCCAAGGAATTAATCAGTTCAATATCCAATCTTGTCCAAAAGAAATTTGCACGAAAATTCTGTCCAAAATCACCCAAATTATTTTCCAAAATACTTGATGATATTGGTTAACATCTGACCCACAAATTGCCTTCTACAATTCCCACCAATTTAACTACAAAATTAAGAAGGATATTACCAGATTCATACCAAAAATTACCCATGAAATTGATTGGAAATCCCTCCTTGATGTTCAACTTTCCCAAGCAAACTCCAAAGTGTTCCCTCTTTGATGTTCCAAAGATGATATAGAAGAATTGTGGTGGTGAAATAGGGTGTTTAGAAAGGATTTTTATGGAAGAAAATGGGAAAAGTTGAGAAAAGTGGGGTATTTGAAGAGGAGTTGTACGATTATTGCTTGGAAGAAATGAAGAATTTGGAAGAAGAAGAAGAAGAGTCCTTTTAAAATTTGGGTTTTGATCGTGTCGATGTCGCCTGATCTCAATTGCTAGTATGCAACTCCATGTCACGACATGGAAAATTCCATGTCGCAATTTGACTTGGTCATGTGCCCTGCATGTGCGTTGATGTCGCGACATGGATTCTCCATGTCGCAATCTTGACGCGGGAAAAATTTTCAAGACCTTGCAGAAGTTTGAAGTTGAAGTCATGACATGGGATTTCAATGTCACGATTTGGCTCAAATGACAAAAATATCCTCCAGAAGTTTGCAATCGATGTCGCAACATGGACCTATTATTGTATTTTTTAACATTTAACTAAAATTTCTCCTGTCTTCACCACTTTTCTTCAAGTCCATGCACAACCTACAAACATCAAAATAATAAGTTCAGATGACAATTTTCACTCGTTCTTTAGCACTGAAGTAGACAGATTTATTCAATTAAAAAACACACATTTTTAACTAAAATTTGTAACCTAATACAGACCAAATCACTCAAAAGATTTTCTAATTAAAAATCACACCAAAAGAAAACAAAAACCATCTAAATAAAACTTGGGTTGCCTCCAAGAAGTGCTATTTTATAATTATTAGCTTGACTATGGCATGGGTGATCATTCTTGCACAAATTGGATGATTTCTCACCCTTCTTCAATAATTCCTCCCAATTAATGTTTGAGTCGGTGACAATTGACCTTGAACATCCCTTCTCACTCTTTATCTCTACCGCTTCATGAGGAAAAGTTTGAACCACTTCAAAGGGGCTACTCCATCGTGATTTGAGTTTTCCCGGGAATAAATTGAGCCTTGAATTGTAGAGTAATACCAAATCACCAATTTTGAATTCTTTTCTTAAGATGAGTTTTCCTTAGTTGTCTCTTTATAGATTAAGGAATTTTCAAATGCTTTTCTCTGAAATTCATCCAACTCATTCATTGCCCTGTCAAATCGAGAAGTCTCTTTCCACACATGCCTCATTCAAATCAAAATTCAAGCTCTTAATTGCCCAATATGTTCCATGATCAAGTTCAACCAGTAAGTGACAGCTTTGCCATAAACAATACGGTACGGAGACATACGTATGGGCGTCTTGAATGCCATCTGGTAAGGCCATAATGCGTCATCCAACTTAATTGCCCAATCCTTCCTTGCACTATTCACCATTTTCTCCAAAATTCTCTTCAATTCCTAATTTGAAACCTCAACTTGACCCGAAGTTTGAGGATGGTAAGCTAAGGCAATTTTGTGCTTCACCCCATACTTGATCATTAAAGTCTCAAAATGTGAATTCCTAAAGTATGTACCTCCATTACTAATAATAGTTCTAGGCACTCCAAACCGAGAAAAAATGTTCTTTTGGAGAAATTTGGTGACCACTCTAGCATTATTGGTCAGGGTGGCCATTGCTTCAACCCATTTTGACATATAATCCACCACAGCCAAAATTGAATTTATTGGAATATAAAGTTCGAAAGGGTCCCACAAAATCAATGCCCCAAGCATCAAATACTTCCAACTCTACAATGCCATGGAGGGGCATTTCTTAACTTCTTGGAATATTACCTACCCTTGGCATTCATCACATTTGAGCACAAACTCCCTAGAATCCTTGAAAATAGTTGGCTAATATAAGCCACGTTGAAGGACTTTAAAACCCGTTCGTTGAGCTCCATGGTGACCTCCTAGGGGAGATGAATGACGATGTCTTAAAATGTCGGTCACTTCACTTTCCGGAACACAGCTCCTTAAAACTTGATCATTGCATCTTCGGAATAGATATAGTTCTTCCCAAAAGTAAAACTTGAGTTTCGTAAAGAACTTCCTTTTGTCATTGATATTGAGCACCTTTAGCCCTATCCTTGCAACAAGATAGTTCACAATGTCTGCATGCCATGGGATTGTTTCCTTCACCTCAAGCAATTTTTGAATGATGATTCCTTATTCATGGCTCTGTTCTTCATGATTGGCAAGTCGAGATGCTTCAATCCTTGATAAATGGTCCACTACCATATTTCCAACATCCTTCTTTTCCACCACTTCCCAATCAAACTCTTGAATTAAAGTATCCATCTCAATAAATGTGGTTTGGCGTATTGTTTATAAAATAAATACTTTAATATGGAGTGATTGGTGTGCACAATTACCTTAGACCCAATCAAATATGAACTAAATTTGTCAAATGTAAAAACTATAACAAGTAGTTCCTTTTCCGTAGTAGAATAATTAAGTTGTGCTTCATTCAAGGTCCTACTTGCATAGTAAATGACATGCAACATTCTATTCACCTTTTGCTACAAAACGGAACCCATTGCATAGTCACTAGCATCACTCATAAGCTCAAATAGAAGAGACCAATTGGGTGCTACAATGATATGTGCAATTACAAGTGCATGTTTCAAATCATTAAATGCTTTCATACAAGAATCATCAAAGTGAAAAGGACAATCTTTCTGATTATACAAATAAGGAGCACAAAGGTCTAGCTATGTGTGAGAAATTCCTAATGAATCTTCTATAAAAACCCGCATGACCTAGGAAACTTCTCACACCCTTAACATTAATCGGAGGGGGTAACTTTTCCATCACCTCAACTTTTGCCTTCTCAACTTCTATTCCTCTTGATTAGACCTTGTGACCTAAAGCAATTCCTTCTTGTACCATAAAATGACATTTTTCCTAATTAAGCACCAAATTAGTTTCAACACATCTTTTCAACACATGGGTCAAATTTACAAGACAATCATCAAATGAGACACCAAATACAGTAAAATCATCCATGAAGATCTCTATTAACTTTTCAACCATATCATGAAATAGCAAACATACAACGTTGAAATGTGCTGGAGCATTGCAAAGCCCAAAGAGCATTCTTCTATATCAAATATATCAAATGGGCATGTGAAAGTTATTTTATCTTGATTGTCCAGACAAATGACAATTTAAAGATAACCAGAATAACCATGGAGTGGTGGCGCAATTAAACAATAATATGCAAAACTGACCAAGCTCTCAAGCATTTAATCAATAAAAAGGCAAAGGGAAATGATCCTTACGGGTGACTTCATTCAATTTACGAAAATCAATGCACATACGCCAAACCATGACGAATCTAGACAGGAGGAGTTCATTAGTTTCACTTATTACTATGGTAATACCACCCTTCTTTGGAATGACTTGAGTGGACCTAACCCATTCGCTATAGCTAATAGGGTAAATAATATTAAGGTTTTCAAAAGTTTGAGAACCTCCTTCCTCACAACCTCTTTTAAGGTAGGATTAAATTTTCTTTGAGGTTGCCTTATCTGTTTGTTACCTCCATTCAACAAAATTTTATGCATACAAATAGAAGAGCTAATTCCTTTAATATCATCACTAGACCAAGCAATGGCATCTTTATGCATTTTAAGTACCACAATAATCTTTAAAGTTTCTCACCTATCAAAGATGTATTCACATTTATCAGGTATGTCTCATTTTCACCAAGGCATGCATACATTAAATGAGTAGGAAGAGGTTTAAGCTCCACCTTGGGAGTTTCTTGGTCAGAGACCCCCCTTTATGATTTTTTTAATTCTCCTCTTCTTTATTTTGCAATAAAGCATCATTCTCTAAGTGATTCACATTCTTCATTTCATCTTCATCTTCTTGAATTAAGGCATTTGAAACTAACATATCATTCCCCAATGAAAAATTCTCCAACTCATTCCTACAACAATCATCAATTAGATCATCCACTACATTAATATTCCTGACATCCTTATAAATTTAAGGAAGCTTACTAAAAACATTAAATGTAACAATTTCATCATTTATCTGAAATTCCAACTTCTTTTCTTAAATATCAATGAGTGCATAGTTAGTGGCAAGAAAAGGCCTCCCAAGTATGATTGGCATTTTTAATCATCTTCCATGTCTAGCACAATAAAATCGGCCGAAAGATAGAGTTTGTCAATTTTAACGATCACATACTCAATGATTGCACTTTGGAAACTTTATGCTACGATCTGCAAGTAGTAATGAGACACTTGTAGGTTTCAAGTGTCCTCCATTTAATTTCTTAAACAGGCATGAGGTTTATTGAAGCTTCTAGATCACATAAATCTTTCCCAAATTGCAAACCTCCAATCTCATAAAGTATAGTGAAGGGCTCGGGGTTTTTGAGCTTAGGTGGTAACCTCTTTGTGAGGAGTGCACTATAATTCTCTATTAGACGTAAGATTTCACCCCATGCAATTTTTGGTTTGAGGTGAGGACTTGTTTCATAAATTTAGCATAAGCGGGCATGTTCTCAAGTGCCTCCTTGAAAGGAATGTTAATTTCAAAATTCTTAAATATTTCAAGAAACTTTTGAACTTTTTCACCTTTTCTTCCTCCTTCAACCTTTAAGGGAATGGTACCTTCAATTGCTTTGGCTCTTTATAAGTAGGATTCTTGCCTTCATTGATTTGCACATTGGGCATAGTAGGCTCATTTATCTTTTTGCCATCTTATTTTTTGTCCCATTGAAGACTCCCCTTTTTCCTTCTCTTCATCTTCAACCTTTTCTTTTTCTTTACCCTTTAATGAGTGTCTCCTAACCCTTTCTGCCACCTTCTTACCACTTCTAAGGGTGATGGCCTTGCATTGCTCCTAGGAATTTAGAATAATATCACTCGGTAGTGCCCCTATAGGTCTTTCATTATTCAATATTGCCAATTGACCCAATTGAATTTCTAAATTTCTTGTTGATGCTCTCAAATTCTCAAAGTCTCCCCTATGTTCTTCATTATCCCTTCTTTCTCTTTCCAACTCCCTTCTCAAGTGCTCCGCCTTTCTTTTCCAACCATCTGCAGAAACTTTCTTTCTTGGATCAAATTGGTCATTATACACAGGTTGCAAAGAATTTGCATGTTGGAATGGATGACTTGGTTGTTGATTTTGAAATGGAGGGTTAGAGAGAGATTGATAAGAATTGGCTGGGCAGTTTCTTTACTGTGGAGGTTGATAGGGTCTCTAGATGTTGAATGAGCTTGAGGCTTGGTTGTGAAAGTTTTGACGTTGGGCATTTGGTTGATAGGGAGGATTGGATTGATTGTTTGCATTGCTCCATGAAAAGTTGGAATGATTCCTCCAAGAGGGATTATATGTGTTCCCATATACTTCAGGTGGGTTCTTTGGAAAAGATGGTTGATTGGACACATAGTTGAGTAGCTCATTGGAACTATAAGGCATTTCATATTGCCCAATAAATTCTTCAACACTTTTGCAACATTGTTCATCACATTCATAAATATACTTTGTTAAGCCAATAAAGCATCTTGCATATTCCAATTCAATACTCCATTTTGCGCATTAGGTTGATGGGCTTGGTGTTGAGCTGCCGGTGCAGTCATTGGCCCATGATAGTAATGGTTGTAGTCCATCCTATTGATCAATTCTTAACCTTCATCCGGTTTCTTGTAGGATATGGAATAATCAGCCGAGGCCTCCACTATTGAATTCATCTCTTGTGTCAATCCATTGTATCTTGAAGGTTGAATTTGAAGCCATAATAGAACTGCATGATGAGGGCATTTCCTTAGAAAATCCTTAAACCACTCCCAAGCCCTTCCTAAGCTTTCACCAACATCTTGCTTAAAGGAGGTAATCTCATTCCGTAATTTGGCAGTCCTTGAAGGTGGGAAATGTTTGGCCAAAAATTCCTGTGCTAGTTAGTTCCACGTGGTAAACATCCCTTGGGCATGAGATTGAGACCAAGATTTCGCCCTACCCCTTAGAGAAAAAGGGAATACTCTCAGTCTCACACAATTCAGGTGCATACCATTGAATTTAAAAGTGTCTAAAACCTCATCAAAATTCATTAGATGTGTGTATAGATCTTCTTTAGGACCACCCCAAATGTTGCATGAGCTTGTAGCATTGTATCAAAGCGGGCTTAATCTCAAAATTATTTGCTTGCACGAGCATCCATGCAATACTAGAATTTTTCCCGCCAAAGCTTGGTACGACATATTCAATCAACGGTCTACCATTCTTTGATCATGCAATGTTCATATCATTCCCATTTCCACAACCTCCCATTCTATGATTTCCGGCAACTTCTTCTTCATCATTCGCATTATTCAAATTTCTTTGATTTTGATTGACATTCGCCATTTCAATTCTCTCTAGCTCTTGTTGCACTCTTGTATGCTTCCAGATTTCCCTCAACTCTTTTTCTCTCTCTTCTCCAAGCAAATCAAAGGTCCCTTGTCTCATCTTAGCCCTTGTCTCTTCTTACCATGCACTACAAAAACCAAATTAAGCAATTAGTTCAAGTGCCAAGACAATTCAACAAGAAGAATTACCAACATAAACAAATAAACAAAAATTAACAACTAAATTAAAAAAAATGTGCCTAATCTACACGACCTGTAAAGCACTCAATATTGCCAAGTGCCAAGGACAATCCCCGGCAATGGCACCAAAAACTGTTGGACCCCAGTTATGATAATCATGTTTTGATGATGACCAAATCGTACTAATGGATTGAAAAACAAGTGTGCAGAAAAAACTGAGTAGGAAGGCTCGGACGAAAATGATATCCAAACCCAATCAAGAAAAATTACCAAAAGTTGAACAACACTTTACAGATGATGAAGATATGACACATATGACTGTCCAAACCAGAAGCTAAGGGATAGGACGCATATGACCGTCCGAACCAAAAGCTGTAGGACGTAAAAGATCGTCTGAAGAAAAGAGCTCAAAATGAAGAAGTTTCTGTCAAGTTGTAGGAGGCATACGACCATCCGAAGCACTGTTCATAAATCTGTATGACGCATGATCGGACGTCCGAACCTCCGTCCGAACTCCTAACGGCTAGTTTTTAACAGCTAGTTTTTTAGTGTTGGAGCTCAAATTTCTGCACATCTTTCATCTATAAATATTCCAAGGACATCAAATTAATGTGAGGAACTACCACATTCAATACAAACACTTGTAAGAGCTATTTGGGGAGAAGTAGGCTAAAATATTGTGGGTTGTATTGGTTTGGGTAATATAGTTCTCTTGGCTCAACTAGCTGAGGGAATTAGTGTGAGCAAGAGTAGACTAGTGAGTGATCTTCAAGTGTAAGAGTGGAGGGATAACAAGTGTACAAAAGTGATGTTGTAGTGTAAAACCCTTTGGCTCAACTAGTGGGATTTAGTTGGTGCAAGGTTGAGCCTACTTTGTGTACAAAAAGATTATTGTCTCACTTTCTTTGAAGAGGCACTACTAGTGGATGTACTCCAAGCTTGATGAGTTTGGGAGTTTTGTTTGATATTCTCAATCTCTTTTTTTGTCTTTGAGCTTCAATTGATTGAATATTTATCTTTGATCATTTGTGCTTTAGTGTTTATTTGTTACACAAAGTTTGCATTTTCATTAACCACATTAAAAGGTTTGTTTTTAGAGACAACCTAATTCACCCCCCTCTTAAGTTGCTCTTGGGCCAACAAAAACTTGTCAAGCCTTTAAATAGAGGTCAAATCAAAGCAAACAAGGAATAATAAAACCTCACAAAATCACTACACTCTAGCTCACTTCTCGCAAGTATACGGAGTTCGTAGTAGTATTGGATGATTGGGTATCATTCTCAGGAAGATTGTTCGCAAGCAATTATCAAAATTTATGGACTTTTGTATAGTTAGCGACTCAATTTGAGAAGAAAGATCCTAACCTAATCAAAGCCATAATACAATTAAACAAGTCAAAACCGAAATTAAACTGCACTTGATTCTTCTCTAATTGAACTAGACTATGATTAAAAGGAAAGAGCAATTAGTTAACCTAACTAAAGAGAACATTAAGAAAGCTTGTAAAGCAAGAAGATATCATTTCTAGCTAGAATTTGTAAAGAAATATACTTGAAATCTAAATATTTTTGGATTTTTTTAAGAATAATGAAGAAAGCCCCCCTAAAAATTAATTAGAAATTAATGTAATGAATTGAAAACTTGAATTAGAATGCACCAAATTAACAAGAACCTTAATTACTCTAATAATACTTGAAGTGAAAGCAAGGAGATTTCTAAGAAATTAAACTTGAACAGCAAGCAAGTAAAAACAACATCTACTTAAAGCTAAAGATTAACCCACTACAAATATGTAATCAAAATCTAAACGTGCAAGGAATTAAAAGCTAGATCTAATTGAGAACTAAAGAGGATTTGTATTAAGAAGATGAAACTTCAGAATCGAGTCTTTCCATTCTATTCTAATCTAACCTAAAACTACTAACTACACTCTAAGCTATGTTTACTAGCAGACATCTAAAGTACCTTAAATAGTGGAGTATTACACAAGCCAAGATTAGGAATTGGCGATAGGAATATTACAAAACTGCCATTAGTAATATGCTAAAAACAAGTCCATGTCGTAACATGGAATAAGTGATGTTGTGACATGGCCCAAAAATTACATTAGTCTATTTTGTTATCCATGTTGTGATTTGGCAAAGTTGATGTTGCGACACGGACACCATTTTCACCAAATCTTCAATTATTCTCAAATTGCATATTGGTTCTCATGCTTTGTTTATTCCAGCTTCCGACCTCAGGAATAATTTAGACTTGCATAATATTAAACCAATTAAGTAATCAATTTAACAAAAATTATAATCAAAGCTCATCGTATTTAACAATAACTAGAACATAAACACATAATATGAAAATTAACTAAAATCTTCAATTAATTAACCAAAATTCCGTATTTAAACTAACAAAATGCCATGATTTAGAGTAAAATAACTTTAGTTTAATCTAGTTATCAGGTTTGCAACAGCGTTACTTGTCATTGTACCAAGTGGTCTATCTACTACACTCCTTGCTAACAATCCCATTTGAGTCTCTAGATTCTTTATTGCAGCATCTAGAGTCATTATTCTTTTGGCACTAAACTAGATAAACTGTGTAAGAGACTTTCCTAACTGACTTTCTCTTGTTGGGTGGAGATGCTTGCACTTGATTTTGTTGAGGTTGATACTACTGAAATAGAGGTCGAGCATTTGAGTTCTGGTTTTGCTAATTACCCCATGATAAATTTGGGTGACTTCTCCATCTCGGAAAAGACATTACATGTATTACTGAAGGATTATATGTATTACTGAAGGTATTGGTTTTTATTTTGACCTTGATTTCCCATTTAATTCACTTGCTCATGTCCTACAAAAGAAGAATAAGATACTCTAAGTACATTGCATTGGCCATTAAAATGGTCACCTAAGCAAAAATTGCAGACGAGCAGTTGTGTTGTGGTCATTGCCTTGACTTTCATCTCCTTCCACTACTTGGTCAACAACTCGACTTGCTTAGTTGTGGCCTCTTGTCTAGCCACCATGGCATCCCAATCATTCATCTCATGCACTCCGTTTCTTTGCTTGAGGCTTTGGGCTACTTAAGACTTGAAATAATTATTGGACATATTATCTGCAGTTCTTGAGCTTTCTCTTGCTCAACATTAGGGATCCATTTGCTGAAGCATCCAATTGTAGAATATCTCCATTTGCATCCATAAGGGTAACTCATGATGTGGACACTTATTAAGCAGATCATTATACCTTTCCCAAGTTTCACTTCTCATAGTTGAATGAGGCTTTCTCCAAGATGTTGAATGAAA
The DNA here is from genome assembly GCA_025175665.1 of Cinchona pubescens. Classification (NCBI taxonomy): domain Eukaryota; kingdom Viridiplantae; phylum Streptophyta; class Magnoliopsida; order Gentianales; family Rubiaceae; genus Cinchona; species Cinchona pubescens. The sequence goes on from JANKKI010000170.1 coordinate 316,953, forward strand.
GAAGTAATAGTATTCCTTAGCTTGGCCATTTTAGATGGGGAAAATATTTTGACATGAAAGATTGTGCCAATCTATCTTATGTTGTGAAAGTACCCTATTTATACCCTTACAGCCATAACTTTACTTTATCTGGCAAAGAAAAAAAGAAATAATCTTAATTTGAAGGCATCTTGAGACACACCATTCTGTTTGAAAGTATTACAAACTTCTTTGAAGTTGATCAAATAGAGGTTTGGATCTTTACTATGTAAACCTAAAAACATTGCATGTTGCTGAAGCATAGATACCAGTCTTGGCCTAATTTCAAAATTATTTGCCTGGATGGGAGGTAGTACAATACTAGACTGTGGTCCTCCAAAAGTAGGTTGGGTGTAGTCTCCCAATGGTCTGTTGTTCAGTGGAGGTATGTTCCGACCAATATCCTCATATTTCTTATCATTCTCTACTTGATCACAGTTAATTGGTGCTACTTCTTTATTGTCCCACAGGTTAACGTGGATACTTTTCGTTGGCCATATCTACCTACCGTTGTAAAGCTTGCCTTATTCATAGCCCAAAGGTTCTGTCTATTTTGGATCAAACTTGACTGAACTATGCCCATACCTGTGCATACACTATAGGCTCAAAGAAACTGCTAAGAGCACCACTTTAAATAACATAATAACTAGTAGAAAATAAATGAAGAAATGGCTCACAAAAAGTAATTAAGAAATAAAAAAACAGAAAAGTAATATTATAAATTAGGAATTGTTTGGCATCTCAATATTTCCACGTAAAATCCCCGACAATGATGCCAAAAACTTGGCATGTGCTAAACAAGTTTTAAATTCCTTATCCTATGCTTCCATTGATTCCGCAATTATATGATTATCAAGGTAGTAGGGTGAGCAAGGGTCGATCCCACAAGGACTTGGTGCAAGTACAGAGATTCTAATGAAACTTCTATTTACATGATTGATTTACATTGTTTTTGGTACTGAAAATCAATTTTTGCAAAAGAACAATTTAAAGAACTAAAAATTAAGAAGCAATTAAATTTAAGGAACTAACAATAATGATTAAGACAAGTCGAATGCAAGACTAGAAATCATCTAAGGTCAATCAAATAGTGGGTCTATCAATTAATTAGACTATAGTTAACGGTGATTCTATTCTCGTATTTTAACCAACCCTGAAACTTTCAGTAATTGAATCCTATAAATTTAATTAAATAGGGTCGTTAAACCTTCAACTAACCTATCCAATTACTTTGAGTCATTAATTGTCCGGAATTTAAGTTTCTTTCCGGAACACTTGTCCAATCAACTAATTAAATCTATCACCCTGAACTAGATTAATTAACCCAATAAATTAACACCGGCCTGTGAACAAGGTTCAAAATCCTTATCCCCTTAGTCAACCTAACCAAAACCAGGGTTAGCTACTCACTTGAATTGTCTATTTATGTTAATTATTAGCCAATTACCATAACCATTAATGATAAACATCATCAATTCGATTTCCGACGATTGATTACATCGCCAGTACCCAAGCCCTAACTAATTGATAGCAACTCATGATATGTGTTGGTCCCAAAGCAACCTAAGAGGGGGGTGAATTAGGTTTCAAAAAAATACTTTTAGAAATATTAATCTTATTAAGATTTTTCAATTAAAAATTGATATAATAGAATCAATAAAACAGTGAAGTAAGAAAGAGAGGAAATTAAACAGCTAATACTTTCAACCTAACAAGCTTGAAGTATCATTTGTTAATACTTTAGAATTCTTCACACACTACACAGTGTAATCTTTACAAAGTAGGGAAATTTTTGCTCACACTAAAACTCTTTTAGTTGAGCCAAGAATTTTACTCACAACCACACTTTCGTACAAGATTATTACTCCACTAAAAATTGAATTGCACTCTAAACTGCACACTAATACAATAAAGCACTATAGCCAATTTGTACTAAAATTGCTCTTTTCTAAGGCTTGTATTCAATGTATTAGATGATTCATTTACAGAATATCAAAGCAGTTATTTATAGGAGCAATTAATGGTGGTTGCAACTACTTCCTAACGGCTAAATAATAAATGCACAAAAAGTAGCCGTTGGGGTTCGGATGTCCGAGATAAGTAGGATGCGTCCGACACAGCGTCCGATCTCCATGCAGTTGGTGAAGAACTTCGTTCGGACGTCCGTGCATGCGTCTGTTCCATCATCCGAATGGAGTTTCAGACGGTCATGTTCGTCTGAAAGAGACTTTGTTCGGACAGTTGTGTGCGTCCGTTGGAGAAGCAGTAAGATCCTTGCTTTCTGCCTGTTGGTTCAGACAATGGAATGCGTCCGAGAAGCTTGACATAGTTCGGACGGTGCAATGCGTCCGAACACCCTCTCTCCAGTAAAACAAGAAACAGACCTACAAAACTTGTTTACAGAGTTAAGTGCTTATGTCATCATCAAAATAAGGTTTGGAAAACATCAATCTCCCCATTTTTGATGATGATAAACATTCATGGTTTAAATAATTATGTAAAATCAATCAGATATGAGTGATGTCTAATCATTTTGCAATATAAATTACTACTCCCCCTTTTGACATCATCAAACAAAGCTCCCCCTGAGAACGTGCAAATATTCAACAGAAATAGCGCAAAAATTCATAAAAAGGATAAAGCCCAAGTATTCAACAGGAGAAAACCCAAATATTCAACAAAATGGACTAGTTCAAGGTAATACATCAAATGGTAAATCTGAGAGCAATTCTAACTAAGCAAAGGAAAAAATTAGAGAAATGCCAAAAACTAAAAAATAGATTATTAAACGAACTAATTCGAGTCATTTTTCTTCTTGGAGCGCTTTTCGATCTTTCGGCGTTTGGAAGGAGCATCATCATCAGTAGCCTCACTGTCTCATCTTCTTCAGTACGGCGTTGCATGATGAAATTGAATGTGTCATCAACATCCTCATCGTCGCCTTCATCTTCATTGGCAGCACCTTGATTATTTGCGTCCTCTTCATCTTCCTCACGAATAAACATTCTCATCTTCAGCATTGTCATCACTATCGGTAGAGGAGTCGAGTGGAAATTGTGATTGAATGTTGGCAAATTGAACCTGAGCCGAAGTAGACATGCCTAGGCTAAGTGCTTCTTGGAGAATCACCTGACTAGTTTCAAGTCGCTTTAACTTACGATTAGTGCGACGTTGAAAGGAACTTACTTGAGTGCTCAAGGAGGTGAGAAGGCCACAGATTTGAGAAAGTGAGGGTTCAGAGGAAGATGGATGAGGATCATGGACTGGTAGAGGTGTTTGAGGAGGAGGAGAATGTGGAATTGCCAAACCAGAGGTAGAGGCCTTGGATTTTGAACGTTCAATATCAAAAGCTGCCTTAGTTAACCATTGATCATTGAAAAAATAGAGGGCTTTTCGTTCAATATAAGATTTGTTGAAATAGGAGGGAAATTGTTTGTTGCCGCTAAAAGGGACATCAAGGAAATCAAAAACTTTGGTGAGAAATTTTCCAAAAGGAATGTTTTCAATCTTCGGTATCAGTAAGAAAGAGTTACCACAGGGAGCAGAAGAGATACCCATAGTCAAGAGGAATGCCCTTGAAAACACAAAAAAAATAAGTAAAGCTGCATTTTTCCGGGCTCAGTGCGATGTCCATCAGTTGGTAACAACAAATTCGTGACAAGAGTGTACATAATGTTTAGTTCAGGAGTTAGCAATGTGGTTTGGCTTCCATGGCCTGTTTGAAATTGATGTTAAAAATAGCTCTAACCTCATCAATGTTAAATCGAGTATCAATATCGGGCCATTTATCTAAAGAAAAGAAATAAGAGAAATCATTCAAATTTGAGACTTCACATTCAAAAATAGTGTTGATGATGTTGGAGGAATCCTCAAGATTGGTACTGTTTACATGAGAAATTAATGTGCGAATAGTGGGGCCTTTTCGAAGATTGGCTGTGATTCGAAGCACCATGTCATGATACACAGGTAAATCAATATGCACTAGCTGACCCCAATTTTATTTTTCAAAGCAAAATTTATGGTTGACAATGGGAAGATTATATTCATCAAAAAGACTCTGAGAAGCAGGACGTTGAATGATTATAGATTTGCTCAGAAGAGATGTATACCGTTTGGATGCCTTGGCATCGATGAATTTTGGTAAGGTTGGATTTGAGGAGACTTGAGGATTAGCAGACGATTCCCCACGCACCAGAGCTTTCCCTTTTGCCTTTCGTCCACGAGTTCCTGTAGAAAAACCTCCACGGGATTTAACCATTGCGAATGAAAGGAAGAAAGAGGAGAAAAAATTTAATTTTTTGAAAGGTTGGCGGGAATTTGATGAAATGAGATGGTAGATGGGTGGAATTAGGTACAATAATGGTGATGAATACTTTGGAAATGACAATTTTCCAAGCAATTTGTGGAGAGAATGAAGGAATTTGGAGGAGATTTTGGAGAAAAATATTTCGCCAGAGAGGTTTTCAGGGGTTAGGGTGAGTCCGAAATAGAGGAAAATAGACGGTTTTAATCGAACAGTGAGACCGTTCGGACGGCCGAACGATTGGTGTGCGTCCGATGAAGTGTCCGAAAGTTGATGAATGGACGGCCGATGGAAGAGCCAGTGCATCCAATGTTTTCTGCGACGATGGCAAGCGTCTGGAAGAATTCTAGAGAATAACTGAAGAAAGTGAATAGCGTTCGGACGATTATAAGCGTCCGAGGCAGAGAGGAGGTTTTCGGACGAGAGATAGCGTCCGAAAGATAGTGTTGTTAGGACGATCGAGTGTGTCCGAACGAAGAGATTATGCCAAATTGATCTGTAAAATCCCCAAACCTTTTCTGAGAGATTCAAAGCGATCTAGAGCCAAGGGTTTTGTAAAAATATCAGCCAGTTGATTTGAAGTAGGCACGAAATCAACACGAATTTCATTTTTACAAACAAGATCTCTAATAAAATGATGCTTAACATCAATGTGTTTGGTTCTAGAGTGCATAACAGGATTTTTTGTGAGATTAATTGCATTAGTGTTGTCACACTGTATAGGCACACAATAGTCAAAAACAACTCCAAAATCTTTCAGAGTATGTTTCATCCAAAGAAGTTGAGCACAACCATTTCCAGCAGCAATGTATTCGGCTTCAACCGTAGAAAGAGAAATAGAATTTTGTTTTTTGCTAAACCAAGACACAAGACAATTTCCCAGGAAATGACATATACCATTGGTACTTTTTCTATCAATTTTACAGTGGAAAATACACATTCAGGATAACAATAAATCAAATGTAGAGGACTTCAACCATACCACAAACCAAAATTCATTGTACCCTTCAGATATCAAAAAATTCTTTTTACAGCTATCAAGTGCGATTCTTTGGGGCAAGATTGAAATCTAGCACACAAACAAACAGCAAACATAATATTTGGTCTACTGGCTGTTAAGTAAAGTAGGCTTCCGATCATACCTCTATAGTGTTTTTCACTAACACCATTACTTCCTTCGTCTTTATCAAGTTTGGTTGAAGTGCACATAGGCGTACCAACTTGTTTACAATCTTCCATTCCAAAATATCGTTTGAGTAGCTCCTTTGTATACTTGATTTGTGTAACAAACGTTTCTTCCTTTGTTTGGTGAACTTGTAGTCCGAGGAAAAATTGTAACTTGCCCATCATACTCATCTCAAACTCTTTTTGCATTAAATGTGAAATGTCCTTGCACAAACTTTCATTAGTTGCTCCAAAAATAATATCATCAACATAAATTTGAACAATTAACAACCCATTTAAATCTATTTTTGTAAAAAGAGTGGTGTCAACTACACCTCTTTTAAATTCATTTTCAATCAAGAAACCACTTAATCTTTCATACCAAGCTCTTGGAGCTTGTTTCAAACCATATAAAGCTTTAGAGAGTTTGAAAACATGATTTGGAAGATTTTTATTTTCAAAGCCCGGAGGTTGTTGAACGAAAACTTCTTGATCGATAAAACCATTTAAAAATGCACTTTTGACATCCATTTGAAATAATTTTAAATCATTGAAACATGCAAATGCGAGAAACATTCGAATGAATAAGATTCTAATCTAACTACGGGTGCAAAGGTTTCATCAAAGTCAATACCTTCTTCTTGAGCATAACCTTTTGCAACAAGTCTAGCTTTGTTTCTTATCATTACACCTTTGTCATTTTATTTGTTTCTAAAGGCCCATTTAGTTCCAATTACGGGATGAGAAGACGGTCTTTCAACCAAGGTCCATACGTCATTTTTCTCAAATTGACTAAGTTCATCTTGCATGGCATTAACCCAAGATTCATCATTCAAAGCAACATCTACATGTTTAGGTTCAACGTGAGAAAGTAATGCACAATTACTATTCAAAGGTTTATGAGAACGAGTAGTTACCCCATCGGATAGATCACCTATGATTAAATCTTGAGGGTGACTAGAGACGAATTTCCAAGCTTTCGGAAGATCTTTTGGAGTATCCTCGTTCTTTTCTTTTTCATCATCTATTTGATGGTCATTGACATCATTGCTTGATGTGATCTCTTGATGATCTTCATGAATAGTGAGTAGTACTTTTTGAGCTCCTTCAGAATACTTACATCTTCATCTTCGCACAAATTCTTTGAGATAACATCATTTGCTTCATCAAATTTAACATGCACAACTTCTTCAATTAAGAGCGTTCTTCTATTGTAAACTCGGTATGCTTTCTTCTTACTAGAATATCCTAGAAAAATTCCTTTCATCCGATTTTTTGTCAAATTTTCCCAGGTTTTCTTTGATTTTTAAAATAAAACATTTGCAACCAAAAACTTTGAAATAGCTCACAACGGGTTTTTTTACAAAAAAGGAGTTCATAAGGAGTTTTGTTTAAAAAGGATCTTAATAAAACTCGATTCATGACATAACAAGCCGTGTTAACAACTTCGGCCCAAAAGTATTGTGGTAAGTCGCATTCACTAATCATAGTTCTATCGGTTTCTTGATGAGTCCTATTTTTCCTTTCAACAACATCATTTTGTTGAGGGACTCTAACAACCGAAAATTCATGAAAAATACCGTTGTGATCACAAAAATGTCTCCTGGGAAAACCTCCAAATTTAAATTCTGCACCATTGTCACTTCTTAAACGAATGATCTTTAAATTCAATAAATTTTGAATTTTGGAAAACAATTTTACAAATTTTTCAAAAGCCTCATTTTTGTGAACAAGAAATAATACCCAAGTGTACCTAGAATAGTCATCTACAATGACAAAGGCATATTTGCAACCACCAAGACTAGCATGTTGAGCAGGTCCAAATAAGTCTAAATGCAACAATTCTAAAGGTTTATAAGTGGACACAAAATTCTTTGGTTTAAAAGAAACTTACTTGTTTACCAAATTGGCATGCATCACAAATTTTATTTTTCAAAAATTTTAGTTTTGGCAAACCTCTTACCAAATCTTTCTTAGCAAGATTTTCAATCAAATCCATGTTAAAATGACAAAGTCTTCTATGCCAAAGCCAAGGATCATCTATGGAAGTGGTAAGACATTTTACATTGCTATTGCTAATTTTATCAAGATGAATCACATAAACATGACATTATCTCATCATTGTGCCTAATGCCCTTGAATAAAACAACATGATTTTTATCAAGGATAAGACATTCATGCTTGGTAAAAAATACATATAAATTTTTATCACAAAGTTGACTTACACTTATTAAATTATAGTTCAAATTATCTACAAGAAGCAAATTCTTAATCAAGGTTTCACCATTTTTTCCTATATCACCAATGCCGATTCATTTTGCTTTATTGTTATCTCCAAATGTGACTTTTCCACTGTTTTTGGATACGAGATTTGTGAAGAGAGATGCATCACCCGTCATGTGCCTTGAATATCCACTATCTATGAACCACTTAGCATTGTTGGTGATGTTAAGTACCTACACAATAAATCAATTGTTAACTTTTGGTACCCACATTTTCTTGGGTCCATTTGAGTTAGTGAAATCGCTATCAATCCATGCCACTTTCATTCCAAGTTTTTCATTCTTCTTGACATAACACATATTCTTAACATGTCCATGTTGTTGGCAATATCTACAACACGCATATAGTATTTTCATTTCCATATAATTATGATTTTGATTTTACAAAACATAAGTCATCCCTTCTAAACATGATAAAATTTTTGTTGATTAATACATTTCTATTTCTTTTCAAATCAACAACATTTTCTTTCTTTCTAGTCAAGAGAACATCCAAATCATCCAATCTTTTCTTCAAGGAGGCTTGTTCTTCCTTGACCTTTGATCTCACATGCATTCTTTCTTCAAGTCACAATTTTCTTGTGATAGCCTATTATTTTCCTTCACAAGTTTAGAGTTAGCATTCAATAGAGCATTTGATTTCTTCACTAACTCCTTATTTCTAGCATATGATTCCTTTAAGCTATCATGCAATTTCAAAATGAAAGCTTCAAGATCACTTTCATCATTTTCATCATTAGAGTCATAGTTAGAATTTACCTCATCATCTCCAATGGCCATAAAGGCCATTTGTGCCGACTCTATTTCTTCTTCGACTTCTCCTTCAGAGTTGCAATCATCCCATGATATGATTTGAAAGTTATTGAATCTAGGTTTTCTTCCTTCCTTCTTTTTCTTGGAAGGGCACTCATTTGCAAAGTGTCCGAGTTGACCGCATTCAAAATATTTTTGGTTTTGCTTCTTCATTTCAAGCCTTATCTTTCCTTTGAAATTATTTGAATTTGTAACTCCACCTCTTCTCATTCTTTGTTTGTTGATGTAATAATTAAGAAATCCTTGGTAATTAGTGCAAGATCTCCTTCATCAAGATATTCATCTTCTAGATTGATGGAGCTATTTTCCTCCTCTTCTTGAGAGGTCTTTAGAGCAATGCTCCTTCTTGGCCTTTCTTCTTCATCATCCACCACTTTGGCCTTCAACTTCAATTCATAAGATGTAAGAGAATTGATTAGCGATTCAATAGGCATTGAATTTAAATTCTTGGCTTCCTATATAGCAATTGTTTTGGCATCCCATTCTTTGGATAGAGCATTTAGGATTTTTCTATTTTTTTCACCCAAAGAATACTCAACTTACCTTACCCAAGGCTTCAAGATCCTTAATGATGTCATTGAACCTACAATACATTTTGTCAATATTTTCATGTGGTTCCATCTTGAAAGACTCATACTTGGCAACAAGTAAGGATTTCTTTTGTTCACGAACATCGTCGCTCCCTTCATGGATTTCCTTCAATTTATCCCAGATTTCTTTAGCGGAAATGCATCCCTTCACGCTAGTTGATTCATTTGCAGCCAAGGCATTAAATAGCACATTCATGGCTTTTGCATTTAACGTCAAGTTTGCCTTGTCTTGTGGAGTGAGCTCATCCCTTGTCTTTTCTCTTCTTCTATTTGTGTCATCATCAATGATAGTAGCTTCAAAAGGACCTTCATTGACAACATACCACAAGTCAATGTCAATAGATTGCAAAAATATTTTCATTCTATCTCTCCAACTAATAAAATTTGCCCCATTAAACATAGGGGGCCTAGTAACGGATTGACCCTCAAAAAATAGAGCATTGTTGGTTGCCAATTTAAAGAAATAGTTCTTTTCTCAAAAGCAATTTAAGCATTAAAATGAGACCAAGCTCTGATACCAATTGTTGGTCCCAAAGCAACCTAAGAGGGGGGTGAATTAGGTTTCAAAAAAATACTTTTAGAAATATTAATCTTATTAAGATTTTTTAATTAAAAATTGATATAATAGAATCAATGAAACAGTGAAGTAAGAAAGAGAGGAAATTAAACAGCCAATACTTCCAACCTAACAAGCTTGAAGTATCAAAACACTAGAATGCTTCACACACTTGGTGAGCCAATAATCTTTACAAAGTAGGGAAATTCTTGCTCACACTAAAACTCTTTTAGTTGAGCCAAGAATTTTACTCACAACCACACTTTCGTACAAGATTATTACTCCACTCAAAATTGAATTGCACTCTAAACTGTACACTAATATAATAAAGCACTATAGCCAATTTGTACTAAAATTGCTCTTTTCTAAGGTTTGTATTCAATGTATTAGATGATTTTTACAGAATTTCATTTGATTTGGCAAAGCAGTTATTTATAGGAGCAATTAATGGTGGTTGCAACTACTTCCTAACGGCTAAATAATAAATGCACAAAAAGTAGCTGTTGGGGTTTTGGACGTCCGAAATAATTAGGATACGTCCGACACAGTGTCTGATCTCCATGCAGTTGGTGAAGAACTTCGTTCAGACGTTCGTGCATGCGTCCGTTCCATTATCCGAATGGAGCTTCGGACGGTCATGTTCATCCGAATGAGATTTTTTTCGGACAGTTGTGTGCGGCCGTTGGAGAAGCAGTAAGATCCTTGCTTTCTGCCTATTGGTTCAGACGGTGGAATGTGTCCGAGAAGCTTAACATAGTTCGGACGGTGCAATGCGTCCGAACACCCTGTCTCCAGCAAAACAAGTAACAGACCTGCAAAACTTGTTTACGGAGTTAAGTGCTTATGTCATCATCAAAATAATGTTTGGAAAACATCAATATGAAAGAATGAAAATAAATTGATAGAATCAGTTTATTATCGTATTAAAGTTGAAAATGATGAATAATAGAAAAAAGGAAAAGCAATTGAAAATAACTTATTAAAAGACTCAATGCCAGAATTGAAAGAATTGCAAAGGTACTTGAAAGTAATAGCTTGAGCAATCCACAACTTGAGAATTAATCTAAGGAATTGAAAAATGAATTAACCTAATTATGGGTCAAAACCCTAGAAAAAACCTATGTAAAAGCTTGAGAGTCACTCTAAAAATAATGCAAGAATCTCTTTATTTATAATAAACATAACTAGGCCCATGAGCTGTCCGAGCCACTCTGATCAGCTGCTGACTGCGAGTCAGCCGATGTCCGTGGTAGATTCCATCTATATCAGCTGCTATCAATGGTTGTGCTTCTATTTCAACCACTGTCTATGGCTGTTTAGCCTTCATCCAGCTACTCTCAGTGGTTGGTCTTTCTCACAACTCACTTTGGTCCTCGTTTCTTCACTTCTAATCTTTTCCTCAGCTGCCAAATGACCTTTTTGCCCCTCACTCACCTGCACGTTGCACAAAGCAAAGATAAACCATATAAATAGATACTATATGCAACAGAAACACATTTTAAACTACAAATACAATAAAAACTAATATGACGACTCTAAATTCTTAAATATTACTTATTTGCCCCTAAAACATGACAGATGACAGTAAATATACCAAAATTCAGTAACAAAACACACAAAAAATAATAATGCTAATTTTTTACTTGTCAACTGACCAATAGGATGAGCACCTGAGCAAAAGTCACAAATAAGTAAATGTAATGTTGCCACAACATTTGTTGTTTTCCATTCTATCTTTTTTGCTAGGTTCGATATTTGACTTGCCATAGTTTTGTTATGGGCTAACAAGGCATCTAGGGTGCTCAACTTATGCACTCGCTTACTTTCCCTCTATTATGATGAAGATGATTGGAAATAGATATTAGATATCATATCCAAGAGCTATTGTGCTTCCTCTGGCATCTTGTTCACCATTACTAATCCATCTCCTGAGAAGTCTACTACTTCACGGGTTTCCTAAAACAACGCGATTCTACAATATTTAGATCTATATCCAAAATGGTAAACCATGGTATGGACATTACTCAAAAGATCATTATATCTCTCTCAAGCTTCACTAATGTTCTCCCCATGTTGATTGAAAGAGGTAATATCATTCCTAAGCTTAGTAGTCTTAGAATGTGGAAAATAATTTGTCATGAAGGCTTGTGCTAGCCTCTCCCAGGCAGTAAATGTACGCTACTTGTAGCCTTGTAACCACAATTTTTCTTTGTCCCATAGTGAAAAGAGGAAATTCCTCATCATAAAAGCATCATCACTCACACCATTTTACTTGAAGAAGTCACACATCTCCTCAAAATTCATCGATTTGGATCTTAACTTGGCAATCCTCCAAACATTGCATACTGCTGCAACATGGATATCAAACCAGGCTTGATTCCAAGTTATTAGCTTGAATGGGTGGTCAAAAAATGCTGGAATTGTTGATAACTCTTGGGAACTAGAGTTATATGGACCCTAAATTTGATAGTTTTGGGCAATTAGTTTCAAGCATTCTTAATATTTTTATGTGTGCCTTTGTATATTTTTTGCTTTTAAGTGTTAGAACGTGTTAGCATATGTTCATTAAGTGCTTTAATATTTATTGAGGTGTTAATTAGCATATTTTATTAGGTTCTTATGTTTAGAGTTGTATCGTGTCTTTAACTTAACTCTGATAGGAGTTAGGTTTTCATTCGTCTTTGTTTGTCCTTCATTTTTTGGCCTATTTCGTGAGAATTTATTCATATATTTAGGAGTTATTTTAAGGTTTTATTATAGCTAATAATGTTCTCTTATGTGTTAGGGTCGCAAAGAAAAAAAAACGAATCAATTCGATGTAAGATGAAGATTCTCGAAGCAAAATTGTGAAGTGTAGCAGAAGTTGCAGTTTAATATCATGACACCGACTTTTGATGTCGTGACACCGAGGCAGCTGGAGTTAAAGTGACTTTGTTCGGAGCTGATTTTTGCTACACAATTCTCCCAAGGCATAACTTAGTTATCTACTTCTGTAGGAGTAGGCTAGATTAGAGAGTAATTTTCTTCCTTTTCCTCCCCACTTCAGGAGGGTTTTCTTAGATTATATTAGGATTTCTCATTTCTCTTTCATGTATTTTTTATTTTCTAGTTGAAGATTGGATCTTTTTAGTGGTAAGTACTTTGTTTATGTTAAAACTCCTTTAGTTTATCTTTATTTTCATGTTTATTTGGTTTAATTAGTTAATTACTTTTATCTAATTGCTTTCTCTACATGATTTCTTAGTCTAGTTATTAGCTTAGTTCGTGGGCTTTCTTTAAAAATGCTTTCTTAGTGACAATTTGTAGTTTAGATTGGTTAATTAGAATAAATTAGTTTATGGGCTTTTCATTTAATTTCTTTCTTTACTTACTTTTTTAGTTTAATTGGTAGATTAGTTAATGGGTTTTTCATAATTGTGCTTTCTTAGTGTTAATTTGTAGTTTATGTTAGTTAATTGCTTCTAAAAGTCTTTCTTTTTACATTCTTTTGTAGAATGAATACAATTTATGGGCTTTCATTAATTATGATTTTTTTGTGGTAATTAGTAGCCTAGATTAGTTAATTGCTTCCTTAAGTTGCTTTTCCCTTTTAATTTCTTTCTTAAAAATGACCTCTTTTTACATGCTTTCATTTTACTTGCTTTCTTAAACATACTTTCTTAATGTTAATCTTTACTTTAATGCTATAGCCAGTCTTTAAATTACTTTCTTAGTTCTTTAATTCTAGTTTAAGTTAAATCTCTTCACTTAATCAACCTCTTCAACTTGTATTCTAACCAAATAATTGGTAATTATCAACCAATCCTTGTGGGTACGATCCTTACTTCTCTTTATTACTAGTTGACAACTGTATACTTGTGGGATGCCACTTAGTAGTAGGATTTAGGAGTTTTATAAATTTCATAACAAGGTGTGCAAGGTATTAGTTTTTGGCACCATTGTCTGGGATTGGTCTTCGATAATATCGATATAATTTAGTTGGAAGATTAGATTAAAGTCTTTTTTTTTTTTTGTATAGTTGTTTCATCTATTTGAAAAACAAAACAAAAAAATTCATTTTGTAATTCTGTTCATATTTTCAAAAATCAAAAAAGATTTTTTTATTGTTGGATAGTTTAGACTAGTTAGTAGTCTAAACTTGCCTGATTTTCTTGTTTGTGTGATTTGGTTAATTTTCTTGTTTATATTTGCGCTATTTGTTGACTCAAGATCATGCAAGGACCAAATTGGGATAATGTGTACCAAGGAAATTATCATTATTATGATAATGGAGGCAGTCATAATGAGCATGATTCTTATTTTGATTACTCTCCCTACCCTTTAGACTACCAAATAGGATGGTCTAGATATCCATATCCTTTTAAGAGTTTCCACAAAAATCCCTACTCTTTCTTTCCACCTCAAGATCCATTTTATGAATTAATGGAGCCCCAATTCTTTCACCCACCAATCTAAGAATTTGATGAGGCAAAATCAGTGGAAAGAAGGATGATACTTCAAGAAATGGGCGACAACTCTAAGAAGAAATGGCTCAATTTTGAGAAGTCATAGCCAAAGATCGAGAAGAACTTGCTCAACTCTGAGAAGAACAAGCTCAACTTCAAGAAAATATATCTAGATTCTATGAAGAGTAAGCCGCATCCAACAATTGGTTACAAGACCAACTTTCTAAGATTCAAGGAGTGGTGGTAAATGGTGAAGAACATTGGACTCCAACCCCCTACTAATAAGTGAAGAACCGGTTCAAGAAGAATAAATTGAAAAGTCCTGAAAGAAACCGGTTCCCAAGAGGCTCATGAAATTGAAGTTACAATAACCGACACACTCAACGCTTATGTAGAGGAGTCACCAATTTTCCCTTTATATGAGTGTGAGTTTGTCCTAGTTACAACAAAGGAGGTTCAATTTAGGGTGATCAAGGAGAAAGACTTGATTGTTGGAGGAGTAGAAGAAAAGGATACAATTTAAAAGGGATCGGAGAGGCTCAATCTAATTATGCCAGAGTTCAAATCCTTAGGAGACTTTAGAGAAGCTAAGCAATGGTACAAGTTCACCAAGAATTACAATATTAATAACTCTAGGAAACTAGAGTTATATGTACCCTAAACCTGGTGGTTTGGCTACTAGTTTGGAGCATTTTTAGTGTTTCCGTGTGTGTTTTTGTCTATTTTGCATTTATGTGTTAGAATGTGGTATTATGTGTTTATTAGGTGTTTTAGTAGTTATTTAGGTCTTAATTAGCATACTTTATTAGCTTCTTGTGTATAGAGTTGTGTCGTGTCTTTGACTTAACTTCTTTGGGAGTTAAGTTTTTGTTCATCTTTGTTTGCCCTACATTTTTTGGCCTATTTTGTGAGAATTTTATTTATATATTTAGGTGTTATTTTAAGTGTTTATTATCTAATAATGTTCTCTTATGTGTTAGGATCGCATGAAAAAAATGGCGCATCAATCGGACATCGGATGAAGATGTTCGAAGCAAAACTATGAAGTGCTGCATTTTAGGAGTTTCAGTCCAATGTATCGCGATTTGGAGGCAGCTAGAGCAAAAAATGACTTTGTTCGGGGCTGATACAATTATCCCACTACCCTAGGACTATATATACCCCTTTTAAACCTCATTTGAAGGACTACTTAGCCAGTAGAAGTAGGCTAGATTAGAGAGTAATTTTCATCCTTTTTCCTCCCCATTCGGGGTAGGTTTTCTAAGATTAGATCAGAGTAGGGTTTCTCGTTCTTATAGTCACAATTTTCTAGCTAAAGATTGAAGCTTTTTAGTGGTAAGTTCCTTGTTTATGTTAAAACTCTTTTAGTTAAACTTTAATTTCATATTTTCTTAGTTTATTTAGTCTAATTACTTTTATATATTTTCTCTCTTTGCATGATTTCTTAGTGTAATTGTTAGATTAGTTAACAGTGATGTTTTCCAAACCTTATTTTGATGATGACAAAAGCACTTAACTCTGTAAACAAGTTTTGTAGGTCTGTTACTTATTTTGCTAAAGACAGGGTGTTCGGACGCATTAAATACCGTTCGAACTACGTCAAGATTCTCGGACGCATCCCACCGTCCGAACCAACAGGCAGAAAGCAAGGATCTTACTGCTTCTCTAACGGACGCACACAACTGTCAGAAAAAAATTTCTTTCGGACGAACATGACATCTAAAACTCCATTCGGACGATGGAACAGACGCATGCACAGCCGTCCGAACGATGGTCTTCACCAACTTCATGGAGATCGGCGTTGTGTCAGACGCATCCTACTTATCTCGGACGTCCGAAACCCCAACGGCTACTTTTTGTGCGTTTATTATTTAGTCGTTAGGAAGTAGTTGCAACCACCATTTATTGCTCCTATAAGTAACTGCTCTGATATTCTATAAAAATCATCTAATACATTGAATACAAGCCTTAGAAAAGAGCAATTTTAGTACAAATTGGCTATAGTGCTTTATTGTATTAGTGTGCAGTTTAGAGTGCAATTCAATTTTGAGTGGAGTAATAATCTTGTACGAAAGTGAGGTTGTGAGTAAAATTCTTTTGGCTCAACTAAAAGAGTTTTAGTGTGAGCAAGAATTTCCCTACTTTGTAAAGATTATTGGCTCACCAAGTCTGTGAAGCATTCTAGTGATTTGATACTTCAAGCTTGTTAGCTTGGAAGTATTGGCTGTTTAATTTCCTCTCTTTCTTACTTCACTGTTTCATTAATTCTATTATATCAATTATTAAATGAAAAATCTTAATAAGATTAGTTTTTCTAAAAGTATTTTTGAAACCTAATTCACCCCCCCTCTCTTAGGTTGCTTTGGGACCAACAAATAGGTTTCCTTCAATTATGCTTCCCTAGTGTTAATTCATAGTTTTGATTGGTTAATTAGGATAAATTAGTTTGTGGACTTTTCATTTAATTGATTTCTTTACCTGCTTTTTTAGTGTAATTGACATATCAGTTAATGGGTTTTCCTTAATTATGCTTTCTTAGTGTTAATTTGTAGTTTAGGTTAGTTCATTGCTTTTTAGAAATACTTTATTTTTACATGCTTTCAATCAGAATAGATTATGGACTTTCTCTAATTGTACTTGCTTAGGGATAATGAATAGTTTTGATTAACTAATTGCTTGCTTAATATGCTTTTCATTTTAATTGTTCCCTTTATTTTCTTTCTCAAGATACTTCCTTTTTAATTGATTTCTGAGTGATTAATCTTTACTTTAAATTGCTTCTCTAGTTTCATTAGTTCTATTTTTAGTTAAATATCTTCTCTTAATCCATCGCTTCAACTTGTAATATAACCAAATAACTGGTAATTATCGACCAATCCTTATTGGTACGATCCCTACTTCCTTTTACTACTAGTTGACAACCGTATACTTGAGGAATGCCACGTATTTAGTAGTAGGATTTGTGTTTTATAAATTTATAACTAGGTGTGTAAGGCATCAACTTTTTGGCGCCATTGCCTGGGATTAGTTTTTGATAATATCGATATAATTTGGTTCAAAGACTAGATTGTAGTCTTTTGTTTTCTCATATAGTTGTTTCACCCATTAGCTGAAAAAAAAAACCAAAAATAAATTTTGATTTTGTAGTTGTGTTCTTATTTTCAAAACTCCAAAAAGATTTTCTTTGTGATGGATGGTTTAGACTAACTAGTAGTCTAAACTTTCCTAAGTCTAAACCATCCTAATTTTCTTGTTTGTGTTGTTTTGGATCATTTTCTTGTTTTTATTTGTGTTGTTGATTGTTCAAAAACATGCATGGACATAATTGGAATAATCCATACCAAGGAGATTACCATTTTTATGGTAATGGAAGTATGCCCAATGAGCATGATTGTTGTTATGGTTACTCTCCTTGCCCCTTAGATTATCAAGTCGGATGGTCTAGACATCAATACGCATATGGGAGACACCAAAATAATCAAATGAGATGGTTCTTACTCTTTCCCTCCATCACAAGAGCCTTCATATGGTCAAATGGAGTCATATTTCCTTCACCAAACAACTCAAGAAAGTGAAGAGGCAAGAAGGATGGACAAGTGCATGAAAATTCAAAGAATTTTGAGAAGAAATAGCCCAACCTCAAGACGATAGGGCTCAATTTCGAGAAATTATGGCCAAAGAACAAGAAAAACTTGCTCAGCTTCAAAAAGAAATAGATAGACTCCGTGAAGAGCAAGCCACATCCAACAATCAGTTACAAGACCAACTTGCCGAGATTCAAAGAATAGCAAATGGTGAAGAACAATGTATTCCAACACCTCCACCAATGGGTAAAGAACCAGTTTAGGAAGAACAAATTGAAAATGTTTTGCAAGAAAATGGTTCTCAAGAGTCTCATAAAGTTGAAGTTACAACAACCGAGACACTTAACGCACACCAACTTTCCTTGTGCATGAGTGTGTGTTTGTCCCGGCTACAATAAAAGAGGTTCTATTTGGGGTTTTTGTGGAGAAAGAGCCGGTTCTTGGAGGAGTAGAAGAAGAAAGATACATTTTAGAGGGGACCAAGGAGGTACAACCTACATATGCTGAAGTTCATTTCCTTGGAGATTTCAGATCAATCATCAGAAAGAAGCTCAACAATGGTGCAAATTAACCAAGGATTACAATATCCTTGGGAAGCCTCCTTGGTGTTGAGGAAGTAGTTCTTTCATTTTTCTTTATTATGCTTTATTTACTCTACATGCTTTAGTTTAAATACCTCGTTGGTAATAAAGGCTTGTAGCCTTGTGCTTAATTTAGTTGTGTTGTGTTATGGGCAAATGATTTGTTGGAATCTTTGGACAAATACGGTTGTTAATGAGAATGGTGCTGATAATATATGTCTGGTTGTGATTTTTCAATGATGTACTTGATTTATCGGTTGAACTTGGAATTGGTTTTATCTTTTGATTATGGATATTCTAGTTGTTGATACACTTCATGTGCTAAATAGTTGAGCTTATTTTCAGGAAATCATATGAATGCTTGATTTAGATTAAGAGTAGTCTTTGTGATTGAATGTCTTTTTGAAGCTGACTATGTGTGAAACTAAGTTTGGGAGGATGAGTTGGGCATTTAGATAATCTTTTATTCATTGTATTAAACCTTATTAACCTTATATGTGCTTTTCTTTTTCTTTAAATTTTTTGAACCCCGTGAAATCCCGAGGACCCTTCCTTAGTATAACCATGATTTGTTGTTGAAGAAAAATCAATTTTTACGATTCATGTTTAATTGGAAATTGCATTTATATGATCTACTTAAAATTTTCTCATTGCTTAGTCTTGATTTGTGTTGTGCTCAATGTTGGTGAAGTCCATAATTAAATGGTAGAACTCTTGTTTTTAATTTCAATTTGTACTTAACGGGTTGCATTTACATTCATTTGGCTAGTATGTCGTTCATCTTCTATTTTAGCTTTTTGATTGTTTAAGTGTAATTCAAAATCATTGCCTAGTCTTTTGTTTTTAAACTGTCTAGCAGTATTATTATGCATTTGTTCTATTTTGGGTGAGTGGAAGGATGAGTCATTCATCAATTTCAATAAAAGAGACAAGTCTGGGGATGTTATTTACTTGTGTTGGAATGGTTTCTATTTTTTCTAAATGTAAATATTTGTGTGGTGAATTTTGGATGGAAAATTGATTAATTATGGTACTCGATGATGACAAATGACTTGCAATATCATATGATTGAGTTATTTAAACTTGGCATTCCTCGAATTTTGGTGTGTTTATTTCTTTTGTGATAAAAGAATTTCAAAAGCCATGTATTACTATGTTCAAAAAGTGAGGCATTCAAATTTTTATAGTAGTTCATTTGAAACATTGTTTTTGACCAAATCAATAGTATTGCTTTGTTGGTCAATTCATCTTTTGGAAAAAAAAAATGGTTTAAATGGAATAGAAGTGATTTAGGTCATTTTGTGTGTTCGCATAGAGAGTTTGCTTCTAACCTGTGAGTGATTGGTTTGAATATGATCTTGGATACGTTTTACTCCTCTTCCTTGATTTGGGGTTTTACTCCTCTTCCTTGATTTGGGGCTGCACAAAAAAAAAATCAAAACAAAAAAAAAAAGAAGAAAAAAAACTTTGCGTTTAGGACATTATCAGGCGAGTATAGGATTCTGACATGTACCCATGTTATTTCTCTGAATTAAGCCATTAAAGTAGTAATAAGGCGAGTATGGGATTTTGATATGTACCCATGTTATTTTTCCGAATTAAGCCATTAGGAATTACATTTTAGAATACCAACAAGTCGAGAAGGAAATGTTTGTAATACCCATCGTTGATATCATGCTACTCACTCCTTGATAGAGTAATATTTCTAATTGTGACAGGTGCATATTGAGTAGACTCCTAATGATCTTCTATTTCCATGTAGCCTTGTTGAGATAGTTGAAAAATGTTTTAATCCTTTTGATTTGAGCAAAAATATGTTTTAGATGAATGGAACTTTTTTTTTTCAAAAACCTTTTTGATGATAGTTAATACTTGGTTATTTGAAACATTTTGTTGGCATTTGAACTCGTTTTCTTTGGAAAAGTTGAAAAGCTTGGAATGACTAGTTAAAATAGTTCAATTGTCATATGGTATTTGAGATCCCTTGACAGAGATGTCCTAATTATTCAAAGTACATCTATTATTCACCTTTTGTGTTGTCATCTTGGTGGTGTCTAGTATGTTGTGTCTTGTGTTTTCCGTTGTCCATTTTTGTTGTTCTTTTTCTAGTCTTTTATTTTTCTTGGGACAACCAAAAGCTTAAGTTTGGGGGTGTAATAACTCTAGGAAACTACAGTTATATGTACCCTAAACTTTAAGGTTTGGCTACAAGTTTCAAGCATTTTTAGTGTTTTCGTGTGTGTTTTTGTCTATTTTGCATTTATGTGTTAGAATGTGGTATTATGTCTTTATTAGGTGTTTTAGTACTTATTTAGGTTTTAATTAGCACACTTTCTTGTATATAGAGTTGTGTCATGTCTTTGACTTAACTTCTTTGGGAGTTAAGTTTTCGTTCGTCTTCATTTGCCCTTCATTTTTTGGCCTATTTTGTGAGAATTTCATTTATATGTTTAGTTATTATTTTAAGTGTTTATTATATCTAATAATGTTATATCACCTATATGTTAGGGCCACATGAAAAAAATGGCACATCAATCGGAAGTTGGATGAAGATTTTCAAAACAAAACTGTGAAGTGCTGCATTTCAGAAGTTTCAGTCCAAATCGCGATTTGAATTTTTCAAACCACAATTTGGAGGCGGCTGGAGCAAAAAATAACTTTGTTTTGGGCTGATTTTTGCTGCACAATTATCCCACTACCCTAGGCACTATATATACCCCTTTTAAACCTCATTTGAGGGATAACTTAGCTAGTAGAAGTAGGCTAGATTAGAGAGTAATTTTCTTCCTTTTTCCTCCCCATTTGGGGAGAGTTTTCTTACATTATATTAGAGTAGGATTAATCTTTCTTGTAATCACAATTTTCTAGCTAAAGATTGAAGCTTTTTAGGGGTAAGTTCCTTGTTTATGTTAAAATTCTTTTAGTTAAACTTTAATTTCATATTTTCTGAGTTTATTTAGTCTAATTACTTTCTTATATTTGCTTTCTTTGCATGATTTCTTAGTTGTAATTGTTAGATTAGTTAATCGGTTTCCTTCAATTATGCTTCCTTAGTGGTAATTCATAGTTTAGATTGGTTAATTAGGATAAATTAGTTTTTGGGCTTTCATTTAATTGCTTTCTTTACTTGCTTTCTTAGTTTAATTGGTAGATTAGTTAGTGGGTTTTCCTTAATTGTTCTTTCTTAATGTTAATTTGTAGATTAGGTTAATTAATTGCTTTTTAGAAATACTTTCTTAGAATAGATTATGGGTTTTCTCTAATTGTACTTTCTTAGGTATAATGAATAGTTTAGATTAACTAATTGCTTGCTTAATATGCTTTTCATTTTAATTGTTCCCTTTATTTGTTTTCTAAAGATACTTCCTTTTTAATTGCTTTCTTAGTGATTAATCTTTACATTAAATTGCTTCTTTATTTCCATTAGTTCTAGTTTTAGTTAAATCTCTTCTCTTAATCCATCGCTTCAACTTGTAATCTAACCAAATAACCGGTAATTATCGACCAATCTTTGTGGGTACGATCCCTACTTCCCTTTACTACAAGTTGACAACTGTATATTTGTGGGATGCCACCTAGTTAGTAGTAGGATTTAGGTGTTTTATAAATTTATAACTAGGTATGTAAGGCGTCAAATATCTTTGGAAAGCGTCCTTGGGGCTGAGGGAATATTTCTTTCTTTTTTATTTATTATGCTTTATTTTAGTTTCCTTGCTTTAGTTTGAGTACCCCATTGGTAATAAAGGCTTGTAGCCTTGTGATTTGATTAGCTTATGTTTTGTTGTTGGCAACTAAATTTAGATACACTTAGATGACTTTGGCCATTGATGAAAACGTTGATTACAATATATGACTTGTTGTGATTTGTGAATAATATACATACTTTATGGAATGACTTTTGACTTGGTATTTACTTTTTACTTTTGGATATTCTAGTTGTTGTATAATTCATGTGCTAAATAGTTGAGCTTGTTTTGAGGAAATCATGTGAATCATTGATTTGGACTGATCACTATGAGTGAGTAGTCTTGTTGGTTGAATGTTTATTTGATGTCGATTATGTGTGAAAGTAAGTTTGGGGGGATGAGTTGGGAATATAGATAACCCATTTGTTATGTTAATCCTTATTACCCTTATGAGGGTTTTTCTTCTTCCTTAATTGTTTGAACCCCGTAAAGCCCCAAGGACCCCTATGTAGTATAGCCATGATTGGTTGTCAAAGAAAAATCAATTTCTAGGACTCTTGTTTAATTAAAAATTGCATTTATATGATTTACTTAACATTTGCTCATTGCTTAGCCTTGATAAATGTTGTGCTCAATATTGGTGAAGTCCATAATTATAGAGTAGAATTCTTGTTTTTAAGTTCAATTTGAGCTTACATGGTTGCATTCACCTTCACTTGGTTAATATGTTGTTCATATTCTATTTTAGCTTTCTAATTGTCCAAGTATAGTTCAAAATAATTACCCAGTATTTTGTTTTTATGCTTTCTGGTAGTATTATTATGTGTTTGTTCTATGTTTTTTTGGGTGTGTGGTTGGATGAATTGAACTCATCACTTAAATAAAATAACAAGTTTGGGGGTGTTATTTTCTTGTGTTAGGAATGGTGTCTTTTTGTGAATGTAAATATTTTTGTGGTGAATTTTGGATGGAAAATTGATTGATTATGGTACTGGGTAATGACAAATGACTCGCAATATCATATGATTGAATTATTTAAACTTGGCATTCCATAAATTTTGATATGTGTTGAGTAGTTTTTTTTGCGACAAAAGAATTTCAAAAGTCATTTATTACTATATTCAAAAAGTGAGGGATTCACATTTTTGTAGTAGTTCATTTGAAACATTATTTTTGATCAAATCAATAATATTGCTTTGTTGGTCAATTCATCTTTTGGAAAAAATTGGCTTAAATGGAATAGAAGTGATTTAGGTCATTTTGTGTGTTTGTATATGGAGTTTTCTTTTATCCAGTGAGTGATTAGTTTGAATATAATCTTGGGTACGTTTTACTTCTCTCAATACTTGTTTTAGGGCCAAGAAAAAAAATTACTTTTAAGAATAAGGCGAGTATGGGATTCTAGCATGTACTCATGTTATTTCTCTGAAATATGCCATTAGAATAATAATAAGGCTAGTACAGGATTCTGTCATGTACCTATATTTTTTCTCCGAAATGGCCATTAGGAGTTTCATTTTAGAATACCAATAAGTTGAGGAGAAAATATTTGTAATACACATCATTCATGCTACTCACACTTTGATAGAGTAATATTCTCATTTGTGTGGCATGAGCATATTAGGTAGACTCCTAATGATCTTCTATTTCCTTGTAGCCTTGTCGAGATAGTTAAAATACTTTATATTCCTTTTGATATGAACAAAACTATGTTTTGGATGAATAGAACTTGTTTTTCAAAAGGCTTTTTGATGATGGTTAATGCTTGGTCATTTGAAGCCTTTTTTTGGCATTTGAACTTGTTTTCTTTGGAAAAGTGTAAAAACTTGGACTGCCTAATTAAAATAGATTCAATTATTATTGGTATTTGAGGTTCCTTTAGAGGATCTTAATCACTCAAAGTAAATCCACTTTTCACCTTTGTGTTGTCAACTTGGTGGTGTCTTGAATGTTATGCTCTGTGTCTTGTGTTTTGTGTTTAATCATGTGTTGTTCGTTTCTGTTGTTCTTTTTCTTCTCTTTGAATTTACTCGAGATGAGAAAAACCTTAAGTTTGGGGTGTGATAACTCTAGGAAACTAGAGTTATATGTACCCCAACTTTGATAGTTTTGCCACTAGTTTCAAGCATTCTTAATGCTTTCGTGTGTGTTTTCATCTATTTTTTACTTTTCACTAGCATATGTCCATTAGGTGTTTTAGTATTTATTTTTGTGTTAATGAGCATATTTTATCAGGTTGTTATGTTTAAAGTTGTATCGTGTGTTTAACTTAACTCCGATAGGAGTTAGGTTGTCAATCGTCTTTTATTTGTCTTTCATTTTCCTGGCCTATTTTCCAAGAATTTTATTTACATCTCATATTTAGAAGTTATCTTAAGTGTTTGTTATAGCTAATAATGTTCTCCTATGTGTTAGGGTTGCATGAAAAAAAATGGCACATCAATCGGATGTCAGACGAAGATTTTCGAAGCAAAACTGTAAAGTGTTGCAGAAGTTGCAATTTAATGTTGCAACACCATGGCAGCTTGAGCAAAAATGACTTTGTTCGAGGCTGATATTTGCTGCACAATTTTCCACTACCCTAGCACTATATATACCCCTTTTAAGCCTCATTTGAGGCATAACTTAGCTAGTAGCAGTAGGCTAGATTAGAGAGTAATTTTCTTCCTTTTCCTTCCCACTTGGGGATAGTTTTCTTAGATTAGATTAGAATTTCTCATTTCTCTTTCGTTTATTCTTAATTTCCATGTTGAAGATTGAATCTTTTTAGTGGTAAGTACTTGCTCATGTTAAAACTCCTTTAATTTATCTTTAATTTCATGTTTTCTTGGTTTAATTAGTTATTTGCATTCCTCTAATTGCTTTCCTTTACGTGATTTATTAGTCTTGTTGTTAGATTAGTTCATGTGATTTCTTTAAAAATGCTTACTTAGTGATAATTTGTAGTTTAGATTGGTTAATAAGGTTAAATTAGTTTACGGGTTTTTCATTCAATTACTTTCTTTACTTGCTTTCTTAGTTAAATTGGTAGATTAGTTAATGGATTTTTCTTAATTGTGCTTTCTTAGTTTTAATTTATAGTTTAGGTTAGTTAATTGCTTTCTAAAAGTGCTTAATTTTTACGTGTTTTCATAGAATAGTATATGAGCTTTCATTAATTATGATTTCTTAGTGGTAATTAGTAGTATAAATTAGTTAATTGCTTCCTTAAGTTGTTTTTTCCTTTTAATTGCTTTCTAAAAAATGACTTCTTTTTACATGCTTCCATTTTACTTGCTTTCTTAAAGCTTTCTTAGTGTTAATCTTTACTTTAATGCAATAGATAGTCTTTAAATTATTTTCTTAGTTCTTTAATTCTAGTTTTTGTACTTTAAATCTCTTCACTTAATCAACCGTTTCAACTTATAATCTAACCAAATAATCGGTAATTTTTGATCAATCCTTGTGGGTATGATTTACTTCCCTTTACTACTAGTTGACAACCGTATACTTGCGGGATGCCACTTAGTTAGTAGTAAGATTTAAGAGTTTTATAAACTTCATAACTTGGTGTTTACACATCAGTTGGATCCTCCAAAAGTAGGCATGGTGTAATCTCCTAAGGATCGTTGATTTTGAGTGATCCCATTTTGACCATTATCCCCAAATTCACCATTATTCCCATTGTTTCAATTGTTTCCTACGTTTCTTTTTTTGCATTCTTTGGTGATATCTCTGGCTATCTTGGCTATTGGTCATGAGCCAAGTTCACTTTTGATTCTTGTTGCTGCTGTCATGATACTTTTCTCCAGTTTTTGAGAGTTTTTTCTATTTCTAGATAAAACATAACGGTATTGCAGGCAGAGCGCATATATTATAAATGTTGGACCCCAGTTAAGTTAATTACAATGATAATCAATTTTTCATGATGACCAAATCGTACTAACGGCTTGAAAATAAGTGTGCAGTAAAACAGGAAGGTTTGGACGAAAATGATCATCCTAACACAATCAAGAAAAACAACCAAAAGTTGAACAACACCTTACGGACGATGAAGAGCGTCCGAAAGAAAGAAGTTCGGACACAAGGGAGCGTTCGAAACACGACCAAACAACACTGAAGAAGAACATATCTTTCAAACACAGATAACCGTCCGAAGAAAGTGCTTTGGACGAAAAAGACTGTCCGAGACAAGGAATCCAAAAGACAAAAGAATCGAACGTTGAAGACCTTCCGAAGAAAGGAGCTCGAAATGAAGAAATTTTATGTCAAAGCTGTAGGACGCATATGACCGTCCGAGACACTGTTAATCAAGCCGTAGGATGCATATGACCGTCCGAGACACTGTTCATCAAGCTTTAGGATGCATATGACCGTCCGAACCCCTAACTGCTAGTTTTTTAACAGCTATTTTAGCTTTTACTATTGGAGCTCAAATTTCAACACATCTTTCGTCTATAAATAACCCAAGGTCATCTAAATGATGTGTGGAACTACTACATTCAATAGAAACACTTGTAAGAGCTATTTGGAAAGATATAGGCTAAAATATTGTGGGTTGTATTGGTTTGGGAAGTATAGTTCTCTTTGCTCAACTAGAGGGAATTAGTGTGAGCAAGAGTAGACTAGTGAGTGATCTTCAGGTATAAGGGTGAAGAGATAACAATTGTACAAAAGTGAGGTTGTACTGTAAAATTTTTTGGTCAACTGGAGGGATTTAGTTGGTGCAAGGGTGAGCCTACTTTGTGTACAAGAAGGTTATTGCCTCACCTTCTTTGAAGAGGCACTACTAGTGAATGTAGTCCAAGCTTGAATAGCTTGGGAGTTCGGTTTGATATTCTTTATCTCAATCTCGTTATTTTTTTCTTAAGTTTAAATTGTTAAATATTTATTTTTGATCATCTGTGCTCAAGTATTCATCTACATTGTTGCACAAAGTTTACATTTTCATTAAGCACTTCAAAAGGAATGTTTTTTGAGATAACCTAATTCACCCCTCCCCTCTTTGGTTGCTTTTGGGCCAACAATTGGTATCAGAGCTTGGTCTCTTATATTGAGCTTAACTAGCTTTTGAGAAAAGATCATTATGACAACGAATAATTCTTTGTTTTTAGAGGGGCATTCCATTACTATATCTCCCATGTTTAGTGGAATTAATTTTGTTTGTTGGAGGGAAAGAATAAAAATTTTCATACAATCCATTGATATTGATTTGTGGTATATTGTTGATGAAGGTCCTTTTGAGGCTAACATTTTTTATGAAAATAAACATAGATTAAGGCCTAAGAATAGATATGAGTTAAATGCACAAGATAGGGCACATTTATCTTTAAATGCCAAAGCCATGAATATTTTGTATAATGCTTTGGATGCAGATGAGTCTACTAAAGTGAAGGGTTGCAAATCGGCTAAGGAGATATGGGACAAATTGAAACATGAAAACCATGAAGGACGTGAAGATATAAGAGAGCAAAAGAAGTCACTTCTTGTGGCTAAATATAAATCCTTCAAAATGGAACCTCGTGAGAATATTGACAAGATGTGTTGTAGGTTTATTGATATTATAAAGGATTTGAAAGGTTTAGGTAAAGAATATTCTTTGGGTTAAAAGAATAGAAAGATTTTGAATGCTTTACCTAAGGAATGGGATTCTAAATCCATTGCCATTGAAGAGTCTAAAAATTTTAATTCTATACCTATTGAATCTTTGATTAATTCACTAACCTCCTTTGAATTGAAGTTGAAATATAAGGTACAAGACGATAAGGAGGCAAGGGAAAAATAAGGCATAGCATTGAAGGCTTCACAAAAAGATGCAAACAAGAAGCCAAGTGAAAAATGCTATGAATATGGCAAATCGGGACATCTTGCAAATGAGTGTCCATCCAAGAAGAAGAAAGACTCAACGAAGTCTCGCTTCAACAACTTCCAAATTAAACATGGGATGATTGTAATTCGGATGGAGAAGTTGAAGAAGAACATGAGGCGGATCAAATGACTTTTATGGCTCTTGGAAATAATGAGGTATCCTCTAGTCATGATTCTTGTGATGATGATGATGATGTTGAATCATTTATTTTTAAAATGCATGAATGTTTGAAAGAATCATATGCTAGGAACAAGGAGCTAAAAATCAAGACTAATGCTTTATCGAGTGCTAACTCAAAACTTATGCATGAAAATAATTTGTTGACAAAAGAAAATGATTCTTTAAAAAAAGGGATTTGATGTGAAACCCAAGATCAAGGAAGAACAAGCTTCATTCAAAAAGATATTAGATGATCTTGATGCTCTTTTACAAAAGAAAAAGGAAAATGTTTTTGAAAAGAAAAGGATTAGAAATATGCTTATCAACAAAAATTGGTCACCTATAGAAAGGATAATTTGTGCTTTATAAAATCTAAATCTTTTTTTTGTAGCAACAAAAATATTGTATGCACTATACATTATTGTTGTCAACATGGACATATAAAAAGGGATTGTTATGTTGGTGGATATTAGAAATGCTTTCGTAGGCACCCAAAATTAATAACTCTCACTAATAATGTAGTAGTGGTGAGTCAAGTTCGTCCCACATAGAACGGGGTTTATTCTTGCGCTAAATGAAAATGGGGGATTTCTTGAATGTTTTTGAACTAAAAATTAAAATAACTAAATAACTAAAGAGAATTCGATGTAAGGAAATTCTTGGTTTCGATCATATCCACCATGGCAATTTCACTAGTCGATCCTTGACACACAAGATAATTCAATTCCATATCAAGCACTAATTAAGAATTAACCCGAATTCCAATTCAAAGTTGATTCTTATTTCTTTCTGAAGTTGGTTAATTTTCAACACGTGATCCAATTAATCCTAACTATTAATTTAACCCAGACACGCGCCAAATATTAATTAATAGAAGCATTAGAATCAACAAGAACAATTAGGCTAATTAAACATAAATCACATGCGGTTATGCCAATTAGTTGTTTATTTTTCCTAAATTCAATAACACTAATCGAGCAATTATCAAATTCAGTTGCTTCATAGATTGAATTAAACACACGCGGTTAAAACAAGCTAGCAGTAGATTAATTCTAATAACTTAATATTCTGCAGCAATAACAAGTTAAAAAGAACAATCATAAAATTAATCGCAGAAAAATAATCAATACTTGATCTAAAATTGATTAAATTCAAGCACAAGATGTCTCACAACATAGTAGAATTGACCATGGCATCAAATCCCTTGACCAAGAAAAGGTTTAGGCACTAAGTGCCATGAAAGAATAAACAATAATTTCTATTGCTAAAAGCCCTAGATAAAACTAGAAAATAAAGTGTCGATCTTTTTTTTTCTCACCCTAAATGGGGTATTTATAATGAGTACTTAGGGTTAAAATAAATGTCTTAGGATACGAAAGTGAAATCGGCTGAAAAGGAGTCCATCCAAGCGAAGAAACCTACTGCATCCAAATAACTACTACACGCAATCCCACTGCTTCGGGCACACATGCGCTACAAGCTCAGCACGCATGTGCGTGCAAGGCAGTGTGTTTCTACATAAATCGGACTCAACGCACAGGTGCTGAGATCTTAACGAACATCTGCGCTCGAACCTATTCTGGAATTCTTTCTTCTGGAAGTAGTGCACATGCGCTACGTAGTTCCAGCGCGTACTGACTTTGTGAATGCGCTCCGCCTTCAGCTTCGATTTTCACCTTGATGCTTTTGGAATTTGAGAAAATTCAAAACATGAAAGTTGTAGCTCTATGCCTTAGTTTTCCAATGCATCACAATTCACCTCAATTGGAGCTTGGACTAAAAAATGCTTGAAATACCAAACAGCATCCGAAATAGCTTCATGCTCATGCATGTTCCGTCCTTAGCATTTTCTTTCATCTTTTTCATCTGTTTCAGCTCTTTTTCACTTAAAGCTACAAAATAATATTAAATATGCTGAAAACACTAAAACTACTTCAACTCAACTACTCACCAAAACATCAAAAACACTATAATTGGGACTTAAACATCATAAACTAAGCTCCCAAGAATATTAAAATAACCCTAATTCTACGGTTGTCACTCCCACTTCACTTCACTGTGATAATCAAAATGCTATTCATATTACCAACAATAATGTTTCTCATGAATGCACCAAGCATATTGAGGCTGATTGTCACTTTATTCACCATCATATTATTCAAAGAACTATTAAACTTCTCTCCTCTTAGTCTTCTGTTCAAACTACTAATATTTTTACCAAGGTATATTCTCCTAGACGTTTCCTTGATTTAGTTTCCAAACTCAAGTTGATCTGTGTTCAACCACCTTGAGTTTGAGCGAGAATGTTTTTGCATGTGTCAAATGTATATTGTATATAATTAGACCCTAATTTTAGGTACTTAATCTTGGGCAATAATAGGTCCTTAATCTTAGGAAGTTTCCTTTTCTTTGTAAATATCAAGCCTATATAAATGCTATTCATATTGTATCATTACATTGTAAAGCATACATACACAAGTTTTCCATTATTTCTGTCAACTTTATTGGGAATATGCAGTCTCCACAATTTTTTCCATACTAAATGAGTTGGTACTACCACTTGCTTCTAATGTACCATGTGAAGTCCCTTTAAATTCAAATCTATAGCTAGGTGATAAGCACTTTTGATCGAGTAATGACCAGAATGAGTATAACGCTAGATAACCCTATCCAGTTTATCAAAAGTGCTTATAGGCCAACGTCTAATAGTTGAACTTTTTGTTAGGTTAGAGCAAAGAATCCAATAGCTCTACCTTCCAATTATGATTATTCTGGTCAATTGAATTAGAAACATTGGTGATGTCTAGAGAAATTTCTAGTCTTGAAGAAATATTAAATTGCCTGAAGGTTGGGAGGCATTTATCTTTTCAAATATGGACTGAGGAACTTGATCAAATCCTCCATCTATACCCAACTTCAACTAATCTTCTCGCCCATATTATTCTCTGTCTCTCAAATGTAAGATGGTCTAGAATCCACCTCCCTTCTAGAAAGGTCATATTTGAAAACTATTTGACTTCATACACACTGCCTACAAGAGAATTAGGACTGTTAAAATTCTCTATCCCTATTTGCCAACATAGCCATGGTAAATACCTTCAAATTCCTAAACCCAATCCTTCTTGACCCTTAGAATTCACATCTTATCCCATGCTACCCAATGAATTTTTCGTTTCCCTTTCTTATCCCCCACTAGTAACCACTAATCAAAGAACAAAACTCCTTGATAAGTGTCTCTGATAGCCGAAAACAAGACATCACATAGAATGGTATTATTTGAAGGACAACTTTCATAAGCACCTCTCAACCAATAGACGATAATTGCTTCTCCTTCCACCTCTTAATCCGATCCCATTAACGGATTTGGGTCCATAACCGTGGGTTCCAATGCACGGTAGAGAATCCATATGGTACCCCTATGGGTTGAGGCACCGTAGTAGATTTTGGTTGATCCCTTGTCCCTCATTTAAACGTTCTACTGCTAGTAAGTTAGAGTACTTATATGAAATTGATGTCCTTCTAGAAAATCTTAGAATTAGTCCTACTACCCTATCTCTAATATTTGAAAAAAAAAAATCATTTTTATGTCTACCAACCACTAAAGGAAGCCCAAGATATTTCTCATGAGACTCTACCTCATGGACTGTCAAAATCTCTAGAATTTGGGATTTAGTTTGTATGGAAGTACTTTTGCTAACACCACTTTAGATTTATCGTCATTAATTTTCTAGCTGCATGCCACCTCATACAAGTCAAGGATTGTCCTTATAGTTTGTGTCTCTCAATCAAAGCTTCACCATATAGTAGTGTATCATCTAGAAAATAGATGTGAAATAATTGCCCCATCCACTCCCATCTGGATACCTTTTAGTGCATCACATCTCCCTCTTTCTTGCAACAAAGCTGAAAAAATCTCTGCAGAAAATAAGAACAGATAAGCAGAAAAGGACTCCCTTCCTTC
Source organism: Cinchona pubescens (assembly GCA_025175665.1). NCBI lineage: Eukaryota > Viridiplantae > Streptophyta > Magnoliopsida > Gentianales > Rubiaceae > Cinchona > Cinchona pubescens. The sequence goes on from JANKKI010000170.1 coordinate 348,943, forward strand.
TCAATACTTTTTCGGGGAACCAGACTCTCTTCCTAATACTTTTTCGGGGAACCATATAACCAAACTTACTCCCAATTAGAATACAAGAATAAGAAATTGTAGAGATATTGTTAACTCTCTAAAAGAGAGTTATTTACATGCGTAATTTCTGAAAGTTTATGTTTAATAAGTTGGTGTATTTTGGTCATTGTAGGGTTTTTGTCCAGAATATTAGCTTATGTCTTTTTATTTTTTATAAAACTTATTTATATTTTTAGATATGTTTTTATAGGTTTGGGATCAATTAGAGGTCAAACAGGATAAAAATGGAGCAAAATGAGACAAAATCGGGCATTGCTAGTAGAGAAAAGTGCGCAGCTGCTCTAGAGCCTCTCTGTGTTGTGACCAGAGGCTTCCTGTTGGACACAACTATGCCCAAGGATCCTAAAGGGTGCCCACATGTTTCCAAGAACAGGAGTTTTGATGAGGTTTATGAGTTTAAGTTGTTTTGGTAGTATTTTTAGCCTATTAATTGAACTACGAAATACATGTTTAGGGTGATTCTTAACATATAATAGAGTAATATATGTCATGAAAACATTAGGAAAATTTGATCAATCTTCCAAAGATTAATCGTCAACACAAGAAGTGAATAACTCAGTCAATGACTAGCTTTTCTTATCTTCCTTCTGCTTTATGTTCTTGAGTTCTAGTATGATTGTAAAATATTATTTTGATGTATTTATGACCATGATAATGCACTAATTCAATAAGGGTTTTATTCCAATTTTGATATAAGGATTGTTTTTTGAAGTTTTAATTGATATATTTGATATCTCATGTTTGTTTGCTTACTCGAATTATTCTTAATGCCTCTAGATGTTTCATCACCCTCTAGAATGATTTGTAAACCTTATTTTGATGCTAGAGATGATACTTAGGGTTAGGATAGGTTCTAATAACCTTCGTTTGGAACATTTTCTCATAGATTTAACCATTTCGTGGATACGGATAGAAATATACCGATTCACCTTAGGCTTAGATCAATCCAATTAGGGTTCATTATTATGTACTAATAATGAATCCTAATTAGGGTTCAAATTAGAGTTCATTTTAATTTCATTTTGGTTCTTCCCTCTTCAGTTAGCTCGGTTCATAGAACATCATGTGATAAGCTTGTTTTCATTCCAATTTTCAACTTTCCATATTTTGAATAATACTTGTTTTCTAGGTTTGCAGACTGAAATGGTCTTATGATAGCTGAGAATTGGCATCCGGTTGAAATAATAATCGAGTATGTGAGATAATTTCTTTGATGCTTACCAGATAGTTTCTTGTTTTTTACTTTTCTTTTAAGCTCTATATTTACTCATGAAAAATACCTTTGCTAATGCAAGTTTTTGTTTGGAACCGGTACTCAACACAACCTGTATTGAAATACTGTGAGTACACTGCTACTAGTAAAGCAATTGCTTTGTCCCCATATATGCAAGGACTTCTTGCTTCTGGAAGTAGGACAACTGACTGCATTCGCTTCTGGAGCTGATTCTTCCTATGTATTTTATGTCTCGCGATGTTGATATAAATCTCTACTTTAGCAGTGTGCTGTGGAATACTTAGGTTATGATTGGTTAATTTATTTGTAGCACGAGAGGAATAGCTTGTGTTAGATAGACTAGTCATGCTATTGATAGGCACTCATCCAATCAGGGATGCCATCAGGGGCGGAGCGAAGACCTCGTGGTAATGGTGTAAGTGCAAGGGTAATATTATTCCATTGGTGATGCACTTTGCGAATAGGAAGAACTCACTGTGATAATGGTGTAAGTACTGGGGGTAATATTATTTCATTGGCAATGTACTTATTGATCTATTACGAAGATTGACAAGGGCCTGGTTTCATAGTTCAACAAAAATTTTGAACTTCTCTAAAGCAAGGGTAACAATTATGAGGTCTTTTGATTTCCCAAATAAAGCAGTATGGTCGTTTTAAATGTGTGAAGGGTCTGAACTTTTTTTTAAAAAAAATTAATCAAATTCTTGTCAAAATCAACCAGAACCAATATATAATTAGATTCTTGTCAAAATTATTGGTTACAAGGTGTATTGCATAGGGTATTTTCTAGCCAAGATATCTATTCGGGCCAGGACAAGCAAGGACAGCTCCTACAGATAATACTCCAAGGGAGTTGCCTCCATAGGCATGTAAAAGAGTCTCAGTGCCAGTACTTCTCCAGGTTTTGGCTTTGTTTTTCTCTTTCTTTGCATAAATACAACTAAACCAGCTACCAACACAAAAAACAGCAGAAAACAGCAATACTCGAATGCATCATGTATATTTGGTTTCTTCTAAAATAGAACAATTTTAAATAGCTCATTTCCTAATGTCATATTGTGTTCACTATTTTTATGGCCTTTCTTACATATATATATGGGCTTTAGGATTTTTATTGCTTTTTCATTGTTAAATGAATGACTGCTTTTAAGATGATAATTGCATTTTAGAAATTTGTGTTGCTGACTTTTAGGTTCTTTGACAAGTTGCCTATGACATATTTATCGTATAATCTTTGGACTGGGTTAAGTTCGCAAAGGCTCAGATTGTTGTTGCAATTTCTAAAACCTTATTTTTTGCATGGTATTGTTGCAATTCCTAGAACCTTCTTCATTAATATAGTTCTATCAGTATTTGGTAAAGTTCGGGGTTTTCCCGAATCCCAGGTTGTTAGACTAATAATCCATTGATTTGGTTCCACTACAGTCTTTTGGGATCTCCTTTGGCTTGCTACTATTGATGAGTTAAATGGTTCTTCCAACTTATTTTGATTGTCTTGAGTTCTTTTAATTCTTTTTTTCTATTCTAAATTCTAATTTCTAGCTTTTCAAAAGGATTTGGTTGAATTTTTTAAATAATATTACATTTGTTTAGACACAGATTGACAACATTGTCATCCAACTTATACATGTAAAGTTAAAGCAAATGACGCTATAGACAAGACTATAGATATTTTTATAAAACTCAGATTTTCCTACTTTCATAGATTGATAGCCCTTTTTAGGATTTGAGCACTTGATAGAGATCTTTAGAAAATTTTCCTTTTGCTCTCTTTTTATAGTATTATTATTTCACCCGATTCATGAGCGGAAAGGCATCACATGTTGCTTTGGAATGCACTCTTTCGTCACATCCAAATATGGTTTGTATTAGTTTTGCACCATGCTTGCTCTATTGCTATCTACTCATATTAAATGTTAAATGCTACTTTATAGATACTATTATTCTTTATTTCTTCAATGGACCTTATATTATTCTCAATAGGTGCTGTGATGGATTCATGTATTGAATAATTATGGATTCATGTACTAGAATAAAATTGCGTACTTTTTCTACCAAAGAAGCAAATTAAACTCGCAAGTACTTATTTCCTCTGTACTTCTTTCTAGTCAAATTGAAGTTAGTTTTGTTTGCCTTACTTTTCCTACTCCTCATTAAATTAAGAAAGACACTTCATGCATAACCTAAGATTAACTATATACTTCTTCAGCATGTCCATTTCGGTAATTTTGTCTTGAAATTTTTACTTCATGTAAATGATAGTCTACATTCAGATTATGGAGTAAAAGACAAGGTAATCATAATGTATTCAGTACCTAATTGTATGCTTAATCTACATTGAATTTCTATTGGCCTTTGATAAATTTTACTCTCTAGTATTGTTTGACACACTTGAATTTAGGCAGCATAAATTTTACTCTGCATCTTTTAGTTGCATAAATTTTTAGTGTCAACTTCCTCTGCGCAATCTGCTTCTTGCGGGAAGTTCACCAATTTATACATGGAGAATTTATGTCTTTTCTTTTTCCTTCTCTTTTTTAGGAGTGCTTTATTTGGGAAAATTCTTGAGTGTCATTAGTGTACAAGTTTACAAAACTAGCAATGATGTTATCACTTCTACGTAGTCTGTGGCACTTCTTTACCTTTCCTATTAAAGTTTTTATTCTGTTGTCCTACATTGTTTGATCATTATTGTGTCTTTTGTTTCAAAGAGAACAAATTACTTTGTTAAATTAATGAACTTTCTCAAAGTATATAAAGACTAACTAGAAAGGATAAGAAATTTTTGAAATAATTTCAGTAGTGTTTTTGCTAAATTTTTGTGGTGGACAATCAACAACGATTTATGCATATTAAAATATGAAACATGTATATATAATTTTAATTGTCACCAACTATTTTCTCAAGATTTAGACCTATTTTGAACTTTTTCCTTTTGTATCTTGTAGTTTGATTGCTCAACAAGTGTCAGTAGTAAACTACGATATTTCAATTTATATAATTACTCGATTAAAGTGTAATGGATGTAATAATTGTAAGTGTTTTTGTTGTTTCAGGAACAATTTTACACAATGAAGCGAAATGAAGTCATAACCAGATCATTCAAATTGTACCCAAAATCTGATCAGGCATCTTGATATGTTTGTGCAGGTTTGGTTTTTGTGTTTTGTTAGTTAAATTCCCAATCTTTTGCTTTCAACCACTTGCAATAGGAGGCCGCTCATGTGTTAACCTACTAGATCCAGTGTTGATTTCTTATTGATCATCTACATCATTGGTTAGTGGTACTATACTTGTATGCATGCAACAGTGTCACGTACTTTATTTTGTGGTACTTTAATTCATTTTGTTTACAAGAATTCTGTCTTTTTCTCAAAGTATTAATACTACTAACTATTTTACCCTACTAATATACTTTGGTTAATTGATCAAATTACTAGTGGTGATGATTTGATATCATTTTGGGTGGAGAATCTACAGAACAATGTAATTTCACTCATGCCAAAAAGTATAGATCTTTGGGTCCCTCAAGCTCCTGTGCATGTATATCATGCTATTACTCAAACACAGTGGTTTTCCATTTTGAACATGGATTCCAATGGCATAATCTCAAACATCAAGCCACCAACAAAAAGTCAAATGATGAAAGCTCTTTTGTGGTTCCACAAACATGAAATTACTACTTTATGGTAGATAAATCAAGAACACCTGTGAAATTGAATTGATGATTATGATAAATATTGATGAGTTTGGGAAGAAGTCTCATATGAATCGATTGTCAATTACAAGTTTTGACAAATGTTTAAATTGTACTTTTTATGGATGAAGTTTTGTTTATAAAGTTGATTATGTGAATTTTTGTATGACATATTGAATTATTAATAAAAATTTGAAGTGCCGCAAAAGAAGTGCACTGCAAATACATTCACCACAGTGATATTATGTGGAAAATTTTGTGGCATAGTGAAAATGTGCTACAAAACATTGTGAAATTGTGCTGCAAAACATTTGCAATGTAGTGAAATTGTGCCGCAAATACTTGTTGCATAACCTCAAAAACTGCCACATTCTTTTGTGACAGCTGCATTGTGACATAAAGTTCTTGTGCCTCAATAGTGCTGAAAATGCCGTTTGCGATAATTTTTGACTTTTTGAGATGCATTTTGTATGTCGCAAGTAAGCAGTTTTGTTGTAGTTTCCACAGTTGCCCTGTCCCCAGATCAATGAATGACATGTTGCACTTTCTTTGCATCAGTTATCCTCATTTTCCTCCAAACTTCAATATCTGTGATGTTAGGCCTATATGATATTCAAGATCTTATCTACAAAAATGATCAAGATAATTCATGTAATGTAGTTTTCACAAACATAATGGGCACAAGGAGTGTTGTTCAAAGTTGGCTAACGAAGTTCATGTTATTTTTAAAATATCATTTTATTACAAAAAAAACTAGTTGCATGAGAATGGATATTAGATCACTATCCTCTATTGTTAAATTTTAAGAGAGAAAGCACACTACAGGTTCTAAATACAACTTTATCTGTTAAAAAAATAAGAGATAGAATTTAAAGATAAATAAAAATATCTCTTTTAAATTTGTCTATCTAAGATTAAGATCAAGTTCAACATATCCAGATCGAGTTCAACATATCCCTTTGAAACATTTTTATTTAATAAAATATGAGAACAAATTTCATATATTTTTTTATTAAATCTACTTGTCCATTGGTGGTTCGGTCACCTGTTTACTAATTATTAGAAAAAAGGTAGTTTATTATATGGAAGGGGATATCAACCAAAACATCCAGAAGAAGTATATGAAACCCTAGCTCGCAATCCTTAAGCTTTTATATCCAATCTTATCTAAATGAGCTAGGGCTTGGCAAATGTGTGAACTTTATGCAAACTATAAATGAGGTTACTTTATTGGCCTGTCTATACACATGCACAAATGTAGGATTCATTCTCCTCAGATAATGACAACATTGCTGTATAATACTATCAATCCTCCATTGTCCAATAGCTCTACCTGAGAAGATGATAACAAGGATTTGTGAATCCATATTAATGATAATGTTAGAAATCCCTCTGCTCAAGCATAGCCAAATCCCTTGTTGTAGTGCCATTGCTTATGTTTGCATGCTATTTCCCTAATCAGAGTAGTAAGAAAAAAATACTGCTTTGATAATGCCATTTGAACTTTAGCACCCCTCATCTAGAAAATTGTTCCATCATCTTCTTTACAAACTCCATCATTATTGAGTTTATAGCATTCATTAGATCGAAGTGAGGGCATTTCCATTGAACAAATATTACTCTCAAACTAGTATTTGTTTGACAATCAATCTGCCTAGAAAAAGCAACACCATAAGGTTGTGATATAACCTAAAATGGAAAACCCACTGAAATAGAATGAACCAATCTTTTAGTTGCAAGACAAATAGATTCTAAGGTTGAGACAATATCTTTTATAGAAAACCTTGTTTCTTGCCTTCCACAACTCCTATCAAACCAAGTTAGGAAGAAAACGTTGTTTCTTGCCTTCCACAACTCCTATCAAACTAAGTTAGGAATCAACTTGCAAAGAATACTTGTTGAAGAGGCTTGAGAAAAATACAGCCACCAACCATTTAAATATTGAAAGAAGTTTAATCCAATGAAACTGTTCTGCATGGTCATCTCAAAATGTTTCCAGACTCTATCAGCAAGCTGTCAATTGTAAAATACATGCTCTAAAGTTTCCTCATCCTGACAATTTTGACATTTGGATAGAATTTGAAATCATTTTTTCTTCAAGTAAATATCATCTAAAGCCAACAATGCATTAAGTAGTCTCCATATAAACATAGAAATCTTAATTGGAATCTGGCATCCCATATAATTTTCTTAGAAAATAAAGTTGAGCTTTCAGTCTTGACTTCGTTTATTGTAGAAGAAACTATGAATAAACCAAAAGAGTTATCCTTCCAAGCAAAAACATCCTGATTAGTAGAAACATACAATACCTCTTAATTTAGCTACTTTATGTTGAAAGATGGGCAACAATGTTTAATGAGTTCAATATACCTTACCATCCTGTCATGCTTGATTTAAGCTCAGGTCATAAAGAGGAGATTCCTCGTAAGGTGGCAAACCTTTCTCATCCCAACTGTCAAACCAAAAAGAAGAGCTACCATCTCTAACCCTCACATAGATAAGAGGCTCGACCAAATCTTTCACTGTTAACATCCTTCCCTAAACAGGAGAAGAACTTCTAGCATCTGATACACAACTAAGATGCATCACAATATTCAGATATCTTGACCATGCCATGAACTTTGTCTGTAGAGATGACCTGATGCTAAATATCCACCAAAGTTTCATAGAAATACGTTGATCAATGGACAAAAGATGTTGAAAACCAAATCCATTTTCACGAATAGGCTAAACCATCCTATGCAAAGATCTCCAATTAGTCTCCTTCGAAATTCAGATTCTCCCGAAAAGAATTTAGCAAATTTCTTCTTTATTTCCTTGATTACAGAATTTGGAAGAGATAAAACTGAAAGAAGATAAATTGGAACTGAGCTTAATACATATTTTATGAGTAAAAGTCTGCCACCTGTAGAAAGGATTTTCACCTTCCGACCAACCATCTTAAGTTTGATTCTGTTAATCATAGGGTGCGAAGAGAGGGAATTTTCCTTTATTTCTTAATTAGACATCCAAGATAAACGAATTGAAGATCTTTCTTTGTAAATCTAGTTAATCTAAAGATCAACCTAGATTTTGCTGAATTCATTTTAGAAGGCACATAAAAATTACTCTTAGCTTCTATTAACTTTTTGACCTGAAGCAGATTTATATCTTTGAATAAATGCACTGAAATGATGAATAGATTTCTTTCCCCTCCCAATTAAGAAAAACAATAATATCACCTGCATAGGAATAATGTGTCCTTGGAATACAATGCCTGGGAGTAGAGAAATAACCAATTATACCTTCAACAAAATACTTATTTAAGCCTCTTGAAAAACTTCAGCAACTACTATAAAAGATATGGAGAGATTAGATCTCCTTGTCTTACACCCCTTGTTGATATAAAAATATCCAGTAGGTCTTCCATTGAACAGGATTGTCAACCAATTCTACTCAATACAGTTAGCAAGAATTGAAATAAACATATCTAAGAAACAAAACCTCTTTAAACTTCATATAGAAATCTCCAAGAAACCCTATCAAATGCCTTGGCTATGTCAAGTTTAATGGTCAAATTTCCTCATCTCACCTTTTATCAATATGTTCACCAACTCTTGGGCTGACAAAATATTGTCAGAAACTTATTTCTACAATGGACAAAGCCACTTTGTTCTTCTGAAATCAATATAGGGAGAAAAATCTTTAATTTGTTTGCCAACATCTTGGAGAAAGTTTTGCTAGCCACATTACACAAGCTAATAGGTCTAAATTCAGAGAAAGTAGACGGACTATCCGCCTTAATTGGATATATCATGATGCTTGTTAAAGCTTTTGGAAGAGAATGCCTTTGGAAAAATTCCACAATAACTAACAACAAATCTTTTGATATGATACTCCAACAAGTTTTGTGAAAAACTCCATTGAATCCATCAACTATAGCTACACTATCTATATTTAATGAGAAACCATCTTTTTTAATTCCTGAAAACTTGGAACAACTACCAAAGTTTTATTCTCAATGTTGTTAAGATATTGGGAATTACTTTTGGTAGCTGACCATCCTCATAATTCCCTTATGAACTGATTCATCACACAATGTTAGTTTGATCTTCTACCCAATTCCCATTTGAATCTTTCATTCTTCTAAATACAAAGATTATTCCTCTTCACTTATAATTAAGAATACAAAATTATTCCTCTTCACTTATAATTAAGAATGGAAGAATGTAGTATTATGATCACCTCTCCTTGATCCATTTAAAATTTGACTTATGCCTCCAAAAAGATTCTTCTTCTGCTGAAGCCTTAATCATCAAACCTTGATGTTGTGAGAGTTGAAACTTATTCAGAATAGATGAATTTTGTTGAAATATACCTTCTTACTACCTAACAATTTCTTCTACCTTAAATCTTTTAAAGATATCTCACAAAAACAACTATATTCAATACCTTGAGGTCACAGTTGAGCCTCTTCAACTTTGTAGAAAAGTTTTGGAAGGCTGTCCTATGACTATGCTGGTTCAAACTATCTATCACAGCTTGAAAAATGAGTTATGTTTCACCCAAACATTTAAGGACCTAAAAAGTTTGGGCCCTAAAAAGATGTCCACTGCATACTAAGAATCATAGGAGTATGATTAGAACAAGTCCTAATAAGATGGGAAATAGAGACCTACTGGAAATCCTTCAGCAAATGTTGATTACACATACTATTTTATCCAATGTTTTCCAAACATATCTACAATTTCTTTTGCCACACTAAGTGAATTTAGAGCTTGTGAAAGGTAAATCCAAAAAGCACAAAGATTAAGAGTCTTTTAAATTCAAAAATACCTTTTTCCATCAGGCTGTGAAGACCCCATATATTCAACAACCTCTTTGATTATACTGAAATCACCCTTTAACAATCCAAGAGCTTGTACAAGTAGTAAAAAATTTCTTCAAAGAATCCCAGAATTCTCTTTTAGCATAAAGAGAGCATTTAACATTCACAATAGAGACAAAAACCAATCCAAGGATAAATTGATAATTTGGTCTTCAATGGTAGTAATCTTGACTATCATTAAAGAATTCCAAAGAAGCCATATGGAACTCATTGAATTTAACAAAGAATTAGTAAATCCTAACTTGTTTTGTAACTCAACAACTTCATTGGAAACCATCATCAAGTAAGCATTCAGAAAGTGCAACAACTTAAACATTATTCATCTTTATTAACTTCTTCAGCCTTCTAAGAGAGGTTTTATTGTCAATAACTTTTACATTCCATAACAACACATTCATTGAGAATTAGAGGTATGAGAAGGTAGTTGAGAAGCCCTATCAAAACTCCTTGTTACGACAAAAAGACCTTCAATATATAACTTTTTCCTTCGAGGTCATTTCTTAGCCACCAAGGTAAATTCATCTCCTTCAGGGAAGTATTTTTTATATAATTTATCAAAAACCTCCTTCCGAAAGGTAATCTACCTATTCCAAAACTTCAGTGCCTTGTAAATCTAAAAATAATTTATCACCATCACAAGGTTGACCTTCCTATGGTTGAAACACCAAAGCTTGATAATACATAATGGATTTATCCAACCTATTTGTCTATGGAATGTCAAACCCTAATTCTGCATGGATAGGGTATGGCACGCCCATGCATTGCTGATGCTCATCCTTGTGCCGCATAATATGATCATCATCCTCCACAATTTCTTCCAATGTGTCTTGTGATATTCCATTCAGAGGTAAAGGCTCCCAAATTTTCTCCACCTTGTCAGAATGTGAGCTACCATTCAAAATTTGAGTTTCCATAGAATCCTTATTTTTCTCAACTGAATCTTTCTGTTGAGTCTTTCTTGCCATCGATGATTCGAGGATCTCCATCTTGTTATCTCCAATGGTTTGAATCGGCTGAGCCTTCAAAGGTTGTCATGACTTTTGAATTTGAACCCATTTTGAATCCTAACCCTATCCTCAACTTACTGCATGATTTTTTCCCCTTTTGAGCTTCAACTATAGATTAATTCTTGGTAATTTTTTGTTGATGATGTTGCTTTTTTTTTTTTTTTTTTTGGCTGTTGCTGCTACTTTTGTGGCTAATCCTTTTATTCGTCTTCAAAAGTAATAGGACAATCTTTGATTAAATGTCCTACTCTGTGACATGAAGAACAATAACTTGGTATATCATCATTTCAAGTAATGTTTTGCCAATCCTAATCAAACCTTTGCAGGTAATTCAGAAAGCAAATAAACCTCTACACATATCTTGGCAACACTTCGTTGATTGACCTTTATAGTTGGCATATCAATCTTCAAAGGACAACCAATAGCTTGAGCAAGAAAGAACAAAATCTCATTCTTGAACATGCAAACTGGCAAATTATCCACAAAAATCCAAATTGGGGCAATTGATAGTTTCTCATCTAATTGGAACCATAGTGTCTATTTAAGCACTTTCATATGAAATTGATTAAAAAACTAGAAGTTGTTCAACCAGTACCTTCATAAATCCTCTTCCAGGACAAATCGAATAAGGATATGCTTGAAGTCAAGCAATCCAAAGTAAAACTCACCCTTGAAGCCAATAGTGTGAAAATTTTTAAGTATAACCTCCATTGAAGGCTTGCCTCAAATGAATTGATATACCAGAGAAAACTTGAAAGGCTCTGAAAGCTGCTGAATCTCCTCATTAGTGAAGTAAAGATAGTTGGCTCCTCTTATAATGATCCAAAGGCTTGAGTTTGAAATCATGATCGTCTTTTAATGTGCATACTTGACTGTTTTGATCCAAGCTAGTCCAAGACTAATTTAATCCTTGAAAAATAAATGCAAACATATGAGGTTGTTGTCGTTGAATAATAGATTGTTGAAGGGCATCAATCTTTGCCACAATTAATGAAAAAGGAAAACGAAAAAATTTCTAGAGAGAGAAACGTTTAAAGAGAAGGAAGAGAATTTTTCTTATTAATTTTCATAGCTATATCAACAGCAATACATCACAATCCCATCATGATGAAATTGGCGAGACATTTTAATGGTTACTTTTGTGGGTATTTTAGGCTGCTTTCATCGGTTTCTAGCTAGTCACCTATTTTTATAGATGTTTCTCCCATCATGCTTGCTATATCAGTCCAGTCCAATAAGAAAAAACTTGCAAAAAGATAGCTAGAAGTCCATATTTTCAAACATTTGACTTTAATAAGTATCAAATTTAAACAACAACTAACTTGGATAGAATCTCCCAATAATAACAACCTGGATACAATTGTATTAGGTTAAGGACTAATAATTTTGTATTTTGGGTTCTTTGAATGATTCAAAAATTTTAAAATCATCTCGAACTGAATTAAAGACATATATTGTGTATTATTTCACTACAAATCTCACTCAAAAATTTAAATTATCCCAAATTGAATTAAAACAATTACCATGTACCAAACACTTGCATCAACACTATCATGTCCAAAATTTAAAAGCATCCCAAATTAAATTAAATTAAATTAAAAATAATATTACATACCAAAAACTTATTGCACCAAAAAAAATTTCTCTGCCTTCTCTCTACTTTTATTTTGGTTTTCTTCATGGTTGTCCTTCAACTTCCTACTGAGGGGAATACAACATTTTCTAGTTTTTTTTCTTCTATTAATGAAGCTCAATGTCCAATTAAGCCATTGGAATCTTGTAAGGGTGAACCTACTATTTTCTTTAATCTTACTCAAGAGGAAGTTGATATTTTATCAAAGCCCTTCAAGTTTTTCTTATTTGGTAAATTTGTAAAGGAGAGGTCGAGTGAAGTGATCAAGAAAAACTTCCTCACCATTGGTTTTGAAGGGGGAGTTTTCTCTTTGTTTGGTAGATTCTAAGAACATTTTGATCAATTGCCTTGTGAGGATGATTTTTTGCAGTGGCAGTTAAAGGAACTTGGTATATTGCTAGATTTGTCATGAAAGAGATAGAATGGTCACCAACTTTTTGTCCTGGAACTTATTCTTCTATTGTTCCAATTTCGATTACTTTGGAGGGACTTTAGGTTATCATTTTTCACAATGCCTGCTATATTTTCTCTTTCACAGGCTGCAGGTGTGCCTTTGAAGGTGGATCTTGCTACTGAAACATTGCCAAGGCCAATCATGCTGAAAGTTTGTGTTGAGACTAACTTACGCAAGGAGCTGCCTAAACAATACTAGTGGCAAATTATTTAGTCGTGATTTACTAGTCAGCTCTAAACAATATGTAAAGGATCCCCATATTAGGCATTGATATCAACAAAATATACCATCATAAATTATCTCAAAGGAATAAAAATTATCATAGCCAACCAAAACTATAAGGAAAAAAATAAAAACAAATATATATTTGTCATCTAGAGTAGATAGGCTAATAACTAGATTAACAGGCTATGTTTTCCCATACAAGCCTTCCAAAACATGCCTTAAAAATTAATAAAAACATAAGAGAACTATCAATATACTCTTCATAAACAAATCCTAACTAATCTTTATAGTGTGAATAATTTATTTAGTTGATTATTGACTCAACTATAAACAAAAATAATACGATGTGCAATTAGAAAGGGGAGAATGCAAGTGAAATACATAAAATAATTCATGCACTACATTCATCTACAAACAACATAATTGAGGTAATTTTGGGAAAAGGAACACTTTTAATTCTTACTTTATTGGAATAGGTTGAAAACTTCATAAGATAAATTAATACCTAAAGAGATCAAAGTCAACCTACAAAATTCAAAGATTTTTGTTTTTTTCGAAGAACAAAATAAAGACAAAACATATTAGTATATTTTACAAATGGGAAAAAGACTAATTTGGTCCCTTATCTTTAAAGTGTCGACCAATTTGGTCTCCTATTTATCAAAAAGACCAATATAGTCCCTCGTTTTTATAAAAATTAACTAATTTAAGATTTGTGATAGAAATTGTAGGCAAACTAACAGAGATTTTGATAATATATCTACAGCATGTTAACGGACACATGATTATCGTGTGTGTTGGTCCATTAATTCGCCCATGATTTCCATCATAAGGTCTAGATTGGTTAATCTTTAAATGGTAAGGGACCAAATTGGTCTATTGTGATAAATAAGGGATCAAATTAGTCGATACTCTAAAAATAAGGGACTAAATTGGTCTTTGTCCCTTTTACAAATTAATGAAACTTATAGAACTTACATTCATTACATAAATTAATATAAAGCATTCTGATATGGGTCCCAAACCTCTCTTGAAAAAATAATATAAAAACAATCATTCTCAAACCTTTAGCTTCAGCTGGAGGTTAGAGATTGCAAAGAACATAAGCTTATAAGACAAATATAAAACAAGAGAACAATATATATAAAGGTAATCTATAATAATGAGACAAAGCATAAACCAATCATAAAAATAAGAGGGGATAAATGTTAATGATTATTAAAAACAAAACACTTTTACCCAATTGAATGATGGGTATTTTTAACCAGTTATTAAAATACTTAACTGTTGCTTAATGAATAAAATAAATTTTACCTGGGACATCTCCATCACTTTACTCATCAGTGAATGTAATAATCTATCTGTATGTAGATAACAAAAAATTGAAACATGGTATGATTATGTCAATACTTTTATTTCAAAACGTAGATTAACATACTTAAAAATCATATTTATCCAAGAAAGTTTTATCACTCAATTCATGAAAAATATTTGTACATTGTAAATGGGTCAAAATCAATATGATAGAAATTTCTAGCAATTAAATTTACAGAAAAAATTTAATCCGTTTCATTTTATATTCATATATATCTAAGTTATGCAAAAAAAAAAAGTTATTATGAATAGTTGTATTTTTTCTAAAAAGTTAATTATATTTTTTACGGTATATTAAAAAAGCTCTCTCTAGCTAATTGTAGAATTGCCTAGTCCTGTATAAGGGTAAGAGTTAAAACCAACCATTTTTACTAAGGAATACATAAAATTCCAAATTCTTGATGGAACTACCCAAACCCGTCTCCAACTTGTCTTTGGAGCCTGAACTGCATTGGTTGCTTGAGTGGAGGATAACAAATATTTACTGGAAACCATCCCATTTTTTACAAATTGCGTTCTAATTCATGCTTATTAGAATACAATCTTTCACATCCCTATTTATGAGGATTTACATTTTAGTACATTGAAGGTAGCAAATCCTTATCGAGTAGAACAAGGAATTTTTTTTTTTAAAGAATGATAATGATTCTTGAAATGTAGAACTTCTTAGCACTATATTTTCTCTAACTAAACAAAATCAATATTTACTAGAAGTCTAACTACCAACAACTACTTTGTCCCTGTCAAACAATATTTCTAAAACAACTTTATGTATATGCATGATGACATAAACTCTTTGTTATTGAAAATTTTGTTATCATTATATTATATACAAATTTAAGTCAAAGTCACATTCTCTGTAGATATAACCATAGATACATGTATTTAACCCTAACTCAAAATGAAGTGTATCACAACTTCAAATAGAACTTAACCCTATGTATTCGATATTTAAAGAAGTACCCCCCGTTTTGCTAGTATATCGAGTTACTGATGACTATGATCAAGAGTCATTCAAATTGTGTCTCATCTGTAGTTTTGTTTAGATTAATGGTAATGGGCTTGGAGTTAAATGTCTCTCAAATAAATGAAAACATAGATGGTTCTATTTATTTTTAGTAAGCAAGTGTATTTGTAACTTTAAAATGATATTCTTACCAATAATGTCATCTCGCTCGTCAGCTGTCCTCAACTTATCAAAATATTGAACAACTATAAACTTAGAAAAACAAAACTATAGCCAAAGGAAGTTAAATAAAATAATAATAATAATGAAACGTACTTAAATCTTAAACGCACCGATGCACATAAACTCATAATATGAGTCATTAGCCATCCATGAAGAAAACAAAACAGTTATGAGTAAGCTCAAACAATTACTTAAGAAATAACTATTATAGACAAAAATCGGTTTGTCGGTGTATATTTATTGGCAATTGGGTAACATAATTCGTCACGTTCAAATGTCATACAAGAACTTATGGAAAAGTTTCATTTGCTCTGGTTGTAGTGAAATAGCAACCAATAGCCTCCCATAATTTGTTGGACTAGGGAATATAAAGCTTAAACCTTCATATGCAATAGCACCAGGGCCCATGAATATTGGACGACCCCAACCAAAATCTGCATCATGGATACCAAGCCTTACCCAACTAGTTATCCCTAGATTTGGGCATCTACTTAAAAGTGTCGGCACCACGAACAAGTGCCTTCAAATCAGGCTGTAATTCCAAGTAGTCAAGAGATAACCTTAAGTAATCATCATCCATTCTTGCTAATGCATCATGAATGTTACTGCATACCACACTGGCTTTGAAACAAGATCACCGGCTTTGTCTATTGGAGTTGCTGTGAAGATCACATTGCCAAAATAGCCTGGTGGGAGTGAGGGATGAAGTCTAGAGCGTCCATCTGTCGCTATGTAGAGTTTGGTTCTTTGACCACCATCATCTACAAGTCCTCGTGCCTTGCATACAGAATGCCATATATGACCTGTTAACATTTCATAGGAGCTATAGCCAATGGTATTGCCATCATCTTTGGACTTGGCTTGAGAGCCACGAGCCATATCAGACCATGTGTTGATAAAGTGATGACCTGAAGATCCATCAGCTGCATGATGTTGCATACCAACACTAAGAGAGACTCCACCACATTTGAAGTATGTGATCTAAGAATCCAAAGTAAATTAATTTTCTGACCAGGATTGCAAAAGTTTCTCACGAGCTCATCTATAGCCAATTTTAAAGGAAAAAGAAAATCGAAAATTCTAATTTGAATTATCTATATCTATATATTAAAGAAAAAATAGTATTTGTGAGGAGTTATGAAGAGGTGCCATATGGCAACTCTTTTTTCTTTTTAATTCCTTTCTATCTATTCCTAATAATTACTACAAATCAACAAATAACCAAGGCGATAAGTTTTAAATATTCAAATGCTTTATTTTATCTTCATAAACATCAAGTAATATTTTACTACAAAAAAATAATACAAATTAATTGCGGATTTGTAAATACTTCTTAATAAGTTAAAAAAAATCATATATCTATACTATGTAGTATAACAAATAAATATGACAAGTGGCAATTCTATTCAAAGTTATTTGCAATATTTATTATGATAAAAGTTAGTTATAACCAATAGTCCAACACATTTCTTAAAAAATTACTATTGGTAAATATTCAGGTACACCATATATTAAAAATTATCCAAAGTTAATGGTAATATTTACCATGATAATAGTTAATTATAACTAACAATTAAACAAATTTATGAAAAGTTACTATTGGTAAATATTCGCTCCACTTATTTCAAATGGGATAGGTATATTTATTAAAATATTTATTGCTACACATTTACTAGCATTCAAAACCCATACTATGCATAGGATAGTAATATTTTCTCAAAACTCATGTCTCATGAAATTATTTCAAAAATATTACAAAATTAATTTTTAAGAAAAAATATTTTTAATGAGACTATGAAGACAAAATCTCAATCGGGAAAAAATCCATAAAAAGTAGACAAAATAGAAAAAATTTTAAGAATATATAGATTCCAACTTTTTTCTACAAGAAAAAGAACACATCCACAGTCGCATCTATACATATCTATAGCTAAACCACTTTTCATGAATAATTGAAATGTGATATGTCAAATACATAGTAAACTTATATAGTAAATAATGATTGGATGTGAAAAATGAATTACATAACTAAGAGTAAAAATTGACATTAGTTACATAGATATTATCTTTAACTATTTTATTTGTCGTTTATACACATATACCTCTTATATTTGAATTTTGCCAAATAGAATTATAAAATAAAAAATGTAATATAAATCATCATATTTTCAATTACTAACAATAAGTTAGGAAATAAATATATATTAATTTGAAACAAAAAGCTTATGCAAATAATATGTGAAGGGTTACTCTTACTCCTAATAACTTTCATAAAAGTAGGAAGATATTTAGTTTAACTATATATGATTAACATTATTTTGCAACATAACTACATATAGTGTAGATTATTCAAAATTTCTCAGAAAAAAAGTTGTTTTATTCTGTAGGTATAGTATAGATTTTATCACAAAATTTAATAACTATTATATCACAAAAAAAATAATAATAACTACTAAATCAATTAATTTTTTGTATCTTCTTCCAACTTTATATTTATTTATAATTAATATTTAATGTATATCAATGGATTCTATGCTTAAATGGTATTGAGGTACGTTCTTTAAAAACAATATGAATTTCCCTTGGACTTCTCTTCCCTGGATGGATGCACTCTCCAAATATATTGTTACCACTTATCACCTACATTCTTCATCTTCTTATTTAAATGTCTTTCTTCTCATCATTTTATCTTTCTAAATTATCATAGACTTGTACCAAATCATCTATATAAAATCTTCAAACTATATATTTTCTCCATATAAAACTACTAATTCAAATATCATTCCCTTATCCTTTTCTTTGCTAAGAATATTACTTCTTTTCTTTTTGTCCATTTTTTTCTTAATATTTTGCATAAGTTTTATTGTTTTATATTCTTTTCTAAATCTTGATAAAAATTTAATGATTCATAATTTCTTGATTGTTATTGAAAATTGTTCTATTTTGTCTACTTTTCTATTGGTTTTTCTTTTGTAGAATCTTTTCCAAAAAAAATGTTGGTTGTCAAATTATATAGTCTTCATTTGTTGATATAATATTATTTATGCCAAAATAATTTAAAAAGAAAAATGTATTTTAAATGATCATATAACTATCAATTCAATTATTGTTAGGAAAATACTATATAACAATAATGTATTATTTTCAATAATATTATTTATTAATTTGAAAACATCTATACTATATAGTATAGCAAACTCCCTTTTTCATGAGGGTTGATTAGGAGATGTCACGTATCACTTTAATTTTAGTTCTTTTATATTTATCACTAACTAAAATATTACTACAATAAGTACATAACTAACTCGATAACTTTTGAATAATCAAAATTATCAATTTATCTTCATATTACCGAGTAATCTTTAAGTAGAAAATATAGATCGATAAACATTAATTAAGGACCAACTCATAAGTTTTGTATATTCAAAAACTTTATTTTAACTTCATATTATCAAGTAATCTTTAAATAAAAAAAAAACAAAAACAAAATAGATCAATGAACATTGATTAAGTACTTTATCGTCATAAACAACCAAAATAATCATTGGTTAGGAAAATAAATATATATCAAGTATATTTTATTAGAAAAAAATTGAAATTAATTAAAAATTGTGACAAATACTTCTTAGTTATTATTTTTGTTGATAATTTATATTGACAAAATTAAGTTAAATAATACTAAACAAAACAAAATACTTCAATTATTGTTTTTGCATGACTATTTATAACTAGAAGTTTATGGGCATTGACATTCACCCAAATGAGCAGAACTTATTATTTTTATCGAACATGGTAGATGTAGGTTTTGAATAACCATATGTCAAAGTCATTGTAATATCATTACAAAAGTATACATTATTAATGTAATTTCAATTAATTATTAAGTTATATAGTTCAATATGAACATGTTAAATTCATACATAACAATAGTATTGCAATCTTTTTTTTATTTTCTAATTAGAAAACTTTATAGATATTATTACTTAGTTTGTTTGTATTTTTATGTTTTAATACTTTAATTGTTAAAGGTTTATTATGCTGTCATCCCTAATTTATCATATTATTCTCTTGCTACCTCTGTCCCAATGTATTTGTCATATTTAACTTTTTTTGGTCAGCAAGTCAAGTTTTCAACAATTTTTTGTAAAAATTTTAAATTTTTTATGAATTTTAAATTTTATGTCATAATAATTTATATAAATTTTACTTTTGCTGAAAAAATAAATAAAAATTCAAATAAATCTATATGAACTCTTGATTACAAAATTGATTTGATTGACCCAAAAAGTCAAACTGTGATAAAATAAATAGGAGTTGACAAGGAAGTATATAAATTAAATATAGATATTCGTCATCCCATACATATCACGGGGTATTATGCTAGTATGTAATTATACTATAACATATATATATATATATATATATATATGAGAAGCAATAGCGTCACACTGGTGTGATTTTTGAAGTCAAAGACAATAGTAATTTCTCTATTGAAAGTGTTTTTATTTTAATGATTGAGTGTCTAAAAGTTTAGTTGGTGCTGATAAGGGTCATACTTAAAGATATAAGATATATGCATTTATAGGAATATATAACTTGTTAGAAGATTACATCCTATAATCTTTCTATTTTACCATATACACACGGACACCATAAGTGAACATGTTGCTTACATGTCATATATGTTCTATATGTAATTTAATACTCTATCTGTCACATTAAAAGTGTCATATTTCTCATTTTTACTTGTCTCATATTCAAAAGGTCAAAGTACAATTATTATTCCTTTTTCACTGTTATTCTTTATCGCTTTGAGGAGAGCTATTATATACCATCCAAAATTTGAATTTTGGAGGGTTAAACTAGAATTGTTTGAGCAACTAATCAATATAAACATACTAGTTTCAAAAAGTAGAATTTCAGAAAAAATAACAAAATATATGAGATGGAGGGAGTAATTGAATAAGTTGATTAAATTTTATCTTTATTAAATAAAATCTCCTAATTTTTGAACATCAAATTCATATATTTAATGATAACCATAAGTACTTTTTTATCTTTATAGGCTATTAAAAAAAATAAATATCTTGTATTAGGAGAAAAATGGTAAATTATTGAGGTTAGGAAAGTTAAACAAAAGTAGACTCTCGGAAATTTGATATTGGATCATCTTTGTTTTGTTTGATTCGAATACACACAAAACACAGACACGTATACACATACATACATACATACATATAATACACACAGACATACATACATACACAAATATATATATATATAAGTTGTACAATAAAAAAAATGATCAAGTGATACATGGCATTTTCCAATGTCTTCTGAGGAAATAGAGTTTTGCTATAATGTATAGAATAAATGTGAACTCATGATTTGTACAAGATATATAAGTTTGTAACATGTAATACAATAATTGAATAAACTAACTAACTAACAAATTGAATAATTTGATTAAAATTATTTTACTAAAAGAAAATATCTTGAATTTAGGTATCACAATTATACATTTAATGGTAATTATAAGTCCTTTATCTTTAGAGGCTTTTTTAAAGAAAAAGTCATGCATTAGAAGATAAAATATTTTAACTAATAATTTGTTGTAGTTACTTAAAATAAACAAAAGTAGACTCATGGATTTGAGATTAAGGAGTCCTTTTCTAGTGTCTTCTCAAGAAATAAGGTTTCAACTCTAATATATACAACAATCAAAATATTTGCTAATGGATGATGAGGAATAAAAATTTTAATAATTAAATAAATAAATAAACAAATCTAATTAACAACATTAATAAATTTTAGAACACTAAAAAACTAAAAGAAAAAAAAAAGAAAAACTAAGGAACACGATTATTTAATGTTCAATTAAAATTTATGGTGATTTTCTAAAAAAATTTATTATATATATATATATATCCATAGCACGATAATAAAAACTTTATTAAAATCAATCAAATGATTTAAAACTCTAAAAAAAATTTAAGAACAAAATATGTAAAATGATTATAAACTCCAAAAATTTAAGAACGGTTCAAATTCAACGTGGTAATTTAAAAATTTATAGTATATAATTTTCTTAAACTATGTAAGCATATCTGTAAAAGCAATATTTTATAACTTGTTTATTAAATATTGTGTTCGTACATTTCACGGGTTAAGATATACAATTCTAGTTGGTTTAACATGATTTGCAGCCATACAATTTATAAATTTTGTTGCATTTCTAATAATCTTATAATATTTATAAAATATTTTTTTGCATCTGTACCAGTGAAGCTAAAAATGAGTACAACTTTATATAAATCGAAGAATACTTCTGGATAAATTTAAATTACTTGTGATTATTAAAGCATTTGTTTGTAATTTTTATTGACTCAATTTTGAACATTGAAACCAAGTTCTACAATATGAATTTGTACGCTTATAAAACTTTTTCTGCATTTGACATAATGATTTCATAATTAGTTTGATTTTGATTTGTCTAATATATATATTATAGATTAAAATAATGAACAAATGCAATTTCTGCTAGCAACTGATGTGCATAATTGCACGAAACATGAAACAGAAGAGTAAATATTTGCCCACAAAAACTTCTATCCGATCCATTTGTTCGTAGAGTGAGTTACTTGATCGCAGACAACTATTGATAATCCATATAGTAACACATTTTTTAGGAGAGGCACGCATACACAAATGGAATTTATTCGCCACATGTATAATTGTGTTAACTTAGAGAAATTATATTTTTGGCATGCATACATGTTCTAATTTGTTGGTTAATATTTCATAAATATCTCCAACTTATTTTAAAAATTCAAATCACAAATTTAATGATGAAATCTCTAATTTATCTACAATCATTATGGGCATATGGTATAAAATAAAATCTAGTTATTATCTTAAAAACATTTCACATGTTTTTTCATAAATATCGAACTAGAGAAATATTATGTGTTATGCACGGGAGGACATATATCTACATTCAATTACTATAATATAATATTATAAAATAATATTAACGATATAAATACAAACAAAATTAAGTAATAATATCTACTCTCTAAATTTTACTAATAAGAAAATATAAATTAAAAATTAACTAAAAATATACTTTAATTTATGAAACAATTAAAAATATACTAAATGTTAACATGCATACATAATTTTTATATTTCTATCACATAAAAATAATTAAGAAGTAAATATATAACTTAATTATTAGTTGAAATTAAATTAGATATTTATACTATATTAACTATTTACTATCACTCGAATATATGATTGTGTTGATAACCTTATTCTAATTTCTATGCAAAAATAAAGGATAAAACTCATTTTGTTGAATGTTAATGAACGTATTTTTATTTGTTATAATCAAATAAACACAATAATTTAGAAGTATTGTTTTGTTTAGTATAAATTAACTTAATTTTATTGATATAAATTGTCAATAAAAACTACAATTAAGAAAAATGAAATTCGTATAATTAATATAGTCATGTGCATATTTTGGCACTGTCATTTCGTACATACTATGCAATCAAGCATTACGTTAGCATGTAGTATATATTGCTAAGATTGTATCTTGAAGCATAATCTTGATTTTCTAGAGGAGTACGATTTTCTATAATATATATATACACACATATATATAAGTACATTGATATTGTCATAGAAAAGTTGCTTTTGACTGGATTCAGAGAAAATAAAAGGGAAAAACATATTTGTAATATTATCTTTCTTCTAGCTGTTACTCAAGTTTGTATTAGTGTTATTAATTGTTATAAGCAAGAAAAAATAGAAAAATATATGCCTTAGTATATTATTTGAAATTATGTACCTAAAGTGAAGAAAACCAATTAAATAACTAAATTGAATCTCCAAATAGAGATAATCATATTTTACAACAATGATGAAGTAGAGGTGGAGATTGACTTAACTAGATTTGAGAATGTCGAGATGTACAAGAACGTGTACACACATATTAAACAAATTATGATATATGCAACAATTAAATTTAAATTAACAATTTTTTTTTCTAAAAATTTTGGTGATTGTACATAAAAATCAGAGAGTAAGTGATAGAGGTAAGACAGAAACCTTTGAAAAAAAAAGTTTATCTTTGTATGAAAAGTGAAAAGTTACGTATCTCTATTTTAATTAAATAAAAACTAATTTATCAAAGAAAAGTAAGTAATGAGAATAAGGAGGATGATTGACAGGATGACTGATTAAGGAAAGGTGACATAATATGTTTATTAGCTAGCAAATGAAATAGTAAACAAAAGGCTTGTGTTCCTGGCAATAAAATAAAAAAATAAAATAAAAAAACAAGGCTTCTTACCTATCTTTTCTCAAGTCCTTAAATTTTTTTTTTTAAAAAAAGGATACTTGTGTTTAAGAATTTTCAGTATTGTATCATATAACTCTTAATCATTAATAATTTAGCCTTCAAATCTTATAAACTACTATGATAAAAGTTATGCTAATTTTTACTATTATTCCTTCCAGTTTATCATATATATTGTTTAAGTCAACCAAAAAAAAAAGTAATACAACCAATAGTGAGGCCAATAATAGAGACTCATTGTTAAAACTATTTTTAACTTACCACAATTACATGATCACTTAAGAATAATGTGTATTGACATTGAATTATTAATTACCAATAAATATAAATTTGTCAGAAGATGTAAAAAAAAAAAAAGATCTTACAACCTTTTTATCTTTTTGTGATATAATAAAGTATAGCTCTTTTTTATAAATATAAAGTTGATGTAATTAAATTGTAAGAATGATATTATTTAGACATAATTAGGCTAAATATCTTCCTATTTTTATGAAAGTTATTGCTTAAATATATGTCTAGAATTAATTTCTTAACAATGACACATAGATAATTTTTTTTATATTTTCCATAATTAATAAATATTTATTTTCTTAATTTACAGTTAATAATGATACTTATATGATGATTTATAATACAATTTTAATTTTGTAACTCTTTTTGAAAAAAAAAATTAACTATGATAAGTGTAATAAAATAAGAATTTAAAAAATATATATATAGTTTGTTAAAGGTAAGATTTACGTGTTAATTAAGTAGTTGATTTTTTACATCTATTTTTTACCAAGTAAATTTTTTTACTTAATATGTCATATGTCAATTCCTTCCCCAAAGAAATTTTGCTACAATAGATATATAAATATAAATATAGATATAGATATAAATATAAATATAAATTTCACATGTCCATAACTTTTATCCTACTTTTTCCTTCCTTACCATCTATCAACCATCTTCCTCAAAAAATCCTACAGTTACTCCATGCATGTGATTTTTTCCCACAATTGGTAAGTTGAATATTAATTAAAAAATCCTCTTCAAGGCACGAGTTAAGCACTATATCCGTAGGAAAAATTAAGTCCTCTAGCAGCATCATTGGCTGTGATATACCCACATCTTTTTGCTAAATTCTCAAGCAAAAACTTCATAAATATGTTTTATAAATTTATTGAACCATAAATGCATGAGAAAACAAATGACAGATTTGTATACATCCAACATTGAAATGTGTTAGCAAGCATTGCGATAATAGAAAAAAGAAGGGATTATTAGATGGTCCGACATACATGAATAATAATGATATTTGGTATATGTGCCCATCTAATTATGGTTTCTATTTTTCACAAAATAAAATATGATGTCTGTTCTAAATGGTTAGGCGATTTATCCAATTTAAGACTTTATCTCCGGATATTCTGTCCAACCAACAGCTATAAGGTAATAAATAAAACTTCCCAATTTTTGACAACACAGAGTTTTTCATAAGAACTATAGGTTTAGGTAATAGTTGCATCCTAATATACCAAGGAACCTGGGTAACATAATAAATGTTGTAGATTTGAAATTACAAACACCAATAATAGTCAATCACATGTAGCTTCCGGTAAAATGTAGATTTTCTTTTCTATTTCCTAATTTAATTCTTATATACTAAACAATACCTCATAAACTGCAAGTGTTACTCTATTAACTACAAGTGTTACTCTATCGCCTAAGTTTCTAAATTACCGCCACTTATCAGAAAAGGGAAGTCTGAATATGATGTACACGCCAAAACATTGGTAGGAAGGAGAAGAGCGCACACATACAAATACATAGAGAAGAAAATGGGATAGAGAGAAAAAAAATAGAGAAAGAGAGGAAGAGAAGGAGAGACGGTTAGAATATAACTTTACTTATTTTTATGAAAATTATTTTATGGGTTTTATTTATTTTGTCATCATTTGACTTTTATAGACAATCATATCAATTTTTGTAATAAATAATTTATATTTATTTATTTAATTTTTTATGAAAATTTTTTAACAAAAACAAAATTTATATAAAGTATTATGGCATACAACTTAAAATTTAAAAAAAAAATTAAAAAAAAATCTGCAAAAGATTGAATTTTGAAAACTTGACTCATTGACCAAAAAGAGTCAAATGACAAAAATATTGGGATAGAGGTAGTATAACTTTACTTATTTTCTTTAAAAAATCAATTCAATATTGATCAAAAACTAAATACCTTTTAACCTTCATAAAATATGGAATAGGATCTTCGGTGCCACCAGTAAAGGAGCTGTAATCCAGTGCCATTCATCTCTGCAAGCCACGTAGCAACCCTTTTAAAACACTCACGTGGTCTGAAAAGCTTTGTTTATCCCTCCAAATACTCCAAGAAAAACTCCTTTTTCACCCTCAAACCCCGCCCCCTTCTTTATCTTTGCCTTTTCTTTTTCTTTTTCTTCTGTAATTACACCTTCCTCAGTCCCAATTGCATTGCAAAGATCCCTTTTATTTTACTTTTCCTAATTCTTCCACTAAATCTTCAGTACCTTCAACAATGTTATTTTCTTTTACTTTTCAGTTTTACTTGATATTCCTCTTTTTTTTTCTTTTTTTTTTTTTTAATTTGGCGACTTTTTTGTTGTTGGATTTATAAGTAGTTTTAATTTTTAAATGCTGGCTAGATGTAAAAGAAAAAAAAATACAAAATTTAAAATTTCAGGACCAAAGATTTTTCTAATGTTCCAGTAATGGATATAATTTGTTCACTAAATTCTATTCTTTTAGGCAGCTCCAATGGTGGCTTTCATTTGCTTAATAAATCCATTCTTTTTTTCTTTTTCTTTTTTTAATTTTTAAATATGTATGAATAAAAGTGGATGATATGGGAATTGTCCACCTTCCTAATTCATGAAGAACAGGGAAGTTCAAAATTAAAAAAAAAAAGGTTTTTTAATTTCTGTCGTTAATAAACAACTTTAGCAAAAGTAAAAGAGACAAATAGGTAGTCATATTAATTCCCTTTCTCCTTCATTTTGTCCAAAATTCCCCAAATTAGATTTGAATTTCAGGGTTTTATTTGGTACCTATTGGAATATAAAAGAAAAAAAAAAGTGAAGAGAGGAAGAAAATAGTGAAGACTACTTAAGAAATTAAGCCATCACGTGAGTATTTTAAAAAAATTGCCACGTAGTTTGAATAGATGAATGGAGCTGGATTGCAGCTTCTTAAGTGGCACAGAGGATCTGACTCCATAAAATATATCGAGATTTTAACAAAGTACCAAAAAAAAAAAAATTCACCACAAACTTACTAGTCCTAACTTTAGTGTGCATTTTAATTTATATTTGATTCCTATTTATACTTAAAATTTAAATTTTGGAAATATTATAACCTCAAATCCTAAATTTACACTATTTAGTTCAAATTTCAACACTACTAACAAAATTAGTGGGTGTTGCAACCCGATGGTAGAGCTAGGATAACATTTCATTGAGGGCACAATGATAAATAACTTTTAATTTTATTTTACTTTAATCCAATTTTTAATATTGCTATCAAAACTAACAGATATTACATCCTAATGGCAGGGGCAGGATAACTATACAATAATAAATGAATTTTAATTTTATAAATGGTTGTTGAAAATAAACAAATAAGGGGAGGGGTGGGGGAGACCAAATCCATTGAAGATTAGCCCATCCTTAGATATAAAGTTAGTTCCCAAAGGAACCTGCTTTTTTGCTCATCTAACGTGTTATTACAAATTTGAACCCTTTCCTGATTTATATCCCAACCGGCCAACCCACACAAATCATCAGCACATGAATTTGACATATTAATTATTCTATTAGTTGCGGTCATTTCACTGTCACCCTCCCAGACAGCCTTTAGGTCACTTTGCTTTCATGTTCAATAAAGTAAGTTTTGATTATTTTTCTTTGTAATATAGAATGGATATTATAATTATTAAAATAATTAAAAAATAAAAAAATTGTATAATTTTTTGATTATTTAATATCTTACAATACTCACTCTGTATTGTAGAGTGAGAAACAAAAAAAAATTTTAACATAAAATACTCATAGGATAATAATTATGAGACGAGCATTATGTATAGAGTTTTTGTCTACAACAAAATTAGTATACAACACCCTACAAGAACAAGCATTTAACTTGCAATAGTGAATAGTAAAACAAATTTCAACATAAAATACCCATAAGATATTAATTATGAGACGAACAATATGTAAAGAGTTTTGTCTAGAACAAAAATAGTATACCACAGCATACAGCATCATGCATGTAATTTGCAATAGTCAAGGGAGACTAAAAAATCATAAATAAAAGGAACTAATTTGCAAATCTATAACATAATTTCTAATGAAAAAAATTAGTTGTGCGATGTTTACCTACAAAATGAAATCAGGAACTCATAAATAAATAACGATCTATATATTTATTGCAGAAGTAACCGTGATCTTGAAGGAGAAGAGGGATAAATCCACTTTTCCCCCTTATCTTTCTGCAATTTTCCATATTAATTGCACTCCAAACTATTTTTTTAATCACTTTGTACCTAAAATTTTTGTTTCTTGTCACTTTATGCAAAATTTTAACTAAAGTAGGGTAAATGAAGGAATCTTGGAATCTTGGCGAGTTTGTTGCTCGTGTCATTAGGAAAGATTCTTCATTTCTTTGACTTTCGTTAAAATTTTGCCTGAACGGCAAGAAAATAAAATTTTAAGATGCAAAATGATAAAAAAAAAATTTAGGGTGTAATGTGATGAATCATGAAAAATGTTAGAAGGTGGGGGCAAAGTAAATTTAACACAAAAATGAAAGACATATCCTTGAAGAGAGCTAACCAGCCATGCATATTCTGTTGGATCTAGATAGCTAGTCTTTTTATAAGGGTTTTTTTTTTTTTTTAAATAAAAGGTTGTTTGAGTAGCATGGACAAAGGAAATAGCGCCTTTTAAACTCCATTTTTTCTATTTGTTTGATATTTCTCTTCTTGTTATCATCTTCTCAAGTTGAAGATTTAAAAGATGATTATATGGTAAAAAAATATTTAACCCAATTTATATAGGTGTATGCAACAAGGAGACTTCTGAATTAATCTTCCTCATCATCCCCACTAAAAAAAGATTTTCAAACCTTTTTTGACTTTTTTTGTTTTGTTTCTTTTTGTCTTTTCATAACTTATTATAGGTGGTTGTCTATAATTAGTCACCAAAAATATATGTCCTTCGAGAAGTTTTATGCGTGTGTTAATTCTCTAACTATATTTTGTAAGCATTTTCTTGCTATTTTCTTTTCATTGAAAGAGTAAAATCTTAATGGTGTTTGGTGCTACGAAATAAAAAATTTCTAAAGGCTTGCACCGTAAGAGTTGTTATATTTCTATATAAATAAATCTCAATGACTATAAACTCACTAAAGATTTCACTAAATAGTTTTTGTAAGTTAGATCGATCACTCTCGAACTAAATGAAACTTAGTTTTTCCTCACGTCATAAATTCAATATTTTTGTACCACGGAAAATGAAAAGTTGATCTTGCAACATTATACAAGATTAGTAATTGATAACTTAAGTAATTTAATTAGATATTTGATTTTATATTTTTTTTATCTAGTGGGAGACAAGATTTTACTAAGATTTTAATTTTTTATGGTGCATTATGTAAGTTTCTGTTGTGATTTCTTTGCATATTTGTAGGAATATGATTATGAACGGGTTAAACAACCCTACTTTCCAGGGGCGGAGCCAGAAGAATTTTTTAATAGGGGCATAAATTTATTGTAAAATTTTATCATTTTGTAAAGAATATAGCTCATAAAAACAATATTCATATAAAAAATAGATCTAGCAATACGTAATGTATTTAATAGATAATAAACATGAAACAATTGAAAAGATCGAATTCATTCACAAATATATTTTTCATAATTCCCGCAAGGAGTCTTCATATTTTCATATCATTTATTAATTACTTCTTCCTGAATATTAGACTCTTTATATTTTTCATAACTAAATAAAAACAAAATTACTAGATTAGATAGAAAACAAGTTAAATAAATAAGATTCACAAGACAACTTATTTTACCAAAAAAAAAAAAGACAAAAAATAACTTCCAATTTCTTACCATTGAATCAATTGAAGATTTATATCAATAATATTATAAATTTCTAAAAATACCTTTAATCACTACTTTATATAATTGGGAATTGCCAGATTTAATTGTGAGAATGAAGTTAAAGAACATTTTAAATAGAATAATTAATTAGGGGACTATTATACGATTACGAGAATGGAGAATGGAAAATAAGAATAAAGTGAAGTTTTGATTCTATTAGATAGGTCAAGTTATGCATCTTAAAAAATACTAGGTCAAATAAATTAGTGGGGACACAAATAAACATTTTACAAAATTATACTACTCAATTAATTATATATTTTTTAAGCCAGTGGGATAACATGTTGATCCGCCTACTCTCCATCTTCTATAAAGTGTCCTACATTGCAAACACCTTATTTTGGTTCCCATTTTTTTTTTTTTTTTTTTTGTTTTCTTCAATTGGACTTTCTATATACCACTATTATTCAATTAGCTGATAGGTTCGTAGCCTACCCAAAAGGCATAGTTGAAGATGTTTTGGTTCAAGTCAAATTAATCTTTCCTATAGATTTTTATATTCTTGACATGGAAAACAATAATGAGTCTATTCCTATTTTGTTGGGTTGACCCTTTCTGAAAATATCTAAAACTAAGATAGATGTGGACACTGGAATTTTGACAATGGAATTTGATGGCAAAATTTTTCAGCATAACATTTACAAAGCCTTGAGGTATCCTTCTGAGGATAATTCCATCTATTATATTGCTGAATATTGTTGATTCATTAGTATAGGAAGTTTTTGAAGAAGGAACTGAGGTCGAATTGGATAAGCAATTGGAAAGTGATGTTGAGGAGCTGCAAATTGGCAAGCTATCTTATGCTACATTGTCGACTTCTAACGATAAATCCTTAAAATCTATTGTGCAAGCGGCTGAACCAGAATTAAAACCTTTTCTAAGTCATCTTAAGTATTTGTTTTTAAGAGATAGAAAAGCTTTTTCAGTAATAATTTCTAGCAATTTAACTAATGAGCAAGAAGAAAAGTTGTCAAAGGTTCTAAGGCAGCATAAGATGGCAATTCTATGGACCATTGTAGAAATAAAAGGAATTAGCCCATCCACGTGCATGCATTGCATATTGCTTGAGCTGGAGCTATAGCTACCCGTCAATCGCAGAGAAGGCTGAACTCGATGCTGATGGAGGTGGTTAAATAAAAGATACTCAAGCGTCTAGAAGTAAGGATAATTTATCCTATTTTCAGATAGTGAATGGAAAGAATTATGTTAGCTCGATGCAAGTGGTTCCCAAAAAGATGGGAATGACATTGGTACAAAATCAAGAGAATAAGATGGTGCCTACCTATATTAGTAGAGAGTTTGTATCGATTATAGGGAACTTAATTCTTCTACTCGTAAAGATCATTTTTCTTTATCTTTTATTGATCAAATGCTTGAAAGGTTAGCTAGTCGTTGTTATTATTGTTTTGTTGATGGCTATTTAGGTTATTATAAGATCGTTGTTGCTCCTAAGGATCAGGAGAAGACAACATTCACATGTCCGTTCGAACGTTTGCTTATCAGCGCATGCCATTCAGGTTGTGTAATGCCCCAGCCACATTCCTAAAGTGTATGGTTAGCATATTTTCTAAATATGTAGAACACATTTTTTAGATATTCATGGATGATTTCACTGTATATGGTGATTCTTTCGATCAGTGTTTGCATAACCTTATATTGGTGTTAGAAATATGCATAAAAACTAATCTTGTTTTAAATTTAGAAAAGTGATAGCTATTCACTTCATGGTTCAACAAGGTATAGTTCTAGGTCATATGGTATCATCTAAGGGGATAGAGGTTGATAAAGCTGAAACTGATATAATTCAATCATTACCGTACCCTACCAAGTACGGGAAGTTCGTGCTTTCCTTGGTCATGTTGGTTTCTATCAAAGATTCGGCAAGGACTTCTCCAAGATATCAGCACCTCTGTGCAAATTATTGCAAAAGGATGAGGAATTTGAGTTTAATGATGATTGTAAATGGGCATTCGACAAGTTGAAGTATCTCCTCATCTCAACTCCAATCATTCAACCATCTAATTGGAGTTCACCGTTTGAGATAATATGCAACGCACGTGAGTCTATTGTAGGCGTAATTTTGGGACAAAGAGCTATTTGCCCTTGAAAAATAAAGTATTTGATGTTAATGGAATGGATTAGACCGTGATTTGATGGTAAGAAATGTTGGGGATTGAAGGAGGTTAAGAGGAGAAGGTTGAAAAGTCTAGGGAATGTCCGTTTCAATGATGGGCTAACAAGGGCTTTACTATTTTAATGTGTTGCACACACATGCGTACCCTGCCAGGTGCACATGTGCATGGAAGGTAGTAACCTCGTTTGATTTGATTCCTCTTGTGCACATGTGCAAGGCTCGATGCATGCATATGCACGCGATGCTGGATGGGAATTCCAGCTACTGGTTTTTGCGCACATACGCACCAAATGGTATGCGTAACATCACACTTCCAAGCATAAATTTTTCATTCCTAAATCACCCAAACAATAAATACGAACTTCAAATGATAATTTTGTTTGTTTAACTTGTAAATCAAGATGATTTCTGACGCAAATATAAAGGGACATGGGTTGCGTCCCATGTAATGCTTTTGTTTATTGTCATTGGCTCGACTTGATGCTTTTGCTTCTCAATTGTATTCCAATTCTTCCAAATCCATCTCCATGACATTTTACAATATAACCCCATCATAATAGGGTTTAACTCGATGCCCGTTAACATTGAACATTATGTTTACCCCTTGGATGTTTGACTCCTTCTTTGTCATAAGGTAACGCAAAGCTGCATCATCAAAATAAACAATTACCTTAGTACCATGCAGATAAGAACAAAACTTTTCTAAAGCGAAGATAACAGCCAAAGGATCTTTTGCAGTGGTGGAGTAATTTCTCTCTGGATCATTCAAAGTCATAGAAGCTTAATAAATTACGTGAGATGCTCTTGCTTTTCCTTTTTGCGTTTATATTTTAATTGCAAGGATCTTTTGATTTTTAAACATTTAATTGTCGTAATTTGTTATTGATTGGATTTTTAATATGTGGTTTGAGTAATTTGCAAATGACTTGTTGATTGGGAGGTAATTGTATATTCTTTATATAAAGAAAAATTCATTCTTTATTTGTGAATGCCAAGTGTTTAATGAATTATCCCAATGAATAAAAATCTTAAAACACAAGGCATTGGTGCATGAATTCAATTTCTAGTACATTAATTATGTCCTATGATTTGTCCTTATTCAATCGTTTTAGTGACTAAGAATGTTCTAAAAATATGCATATACCTTAGTTGGGGCACTCACTCATTGAAATTCATCTTATGCATACTAAGGTTGATCATTAGTTGGGGGTCGTGGACTTGTACAAGTGTGGGGTGTTAGAATCTTTATTTGGTTGCCATGATTTTCAATCTAATTTTTGTAACAATTGGACGAACGGGAAAGAAAATGGCTACGGGAAAAACCGTTGGGGCTTCTTATTGTCTGGATCCCATCACGAATGTGAAAACACGCCTGAGAAGAATGTGGGGGTGCAATTTGTCAATGCTGCAGCCCAAAATAAGTATGAAAAGGATATTTCACGGTGGGCAGTAATTAAAGAAAGTGGTATTAATTAACCAACTTAGGGAAAAGATGTAAGGATCAACTTTGAATTGGAATTCGGGTTTGCAATTAATACTTGATATAAAGACTAAATTATCTTGGTGTTGATGATCGACTAATATAATTTTCATAGTGAATGTGACCAAAACTCCAAAACCTTTCTATTATTGAATTTTCTACAGTTTTAATTCTTGCGGATTGCTCGGCTCATCTATTACTTGTGCGGCCTTTTGTTTACCAAGAATACCTGATGCTATGCGTTTTTTCTTCGATCTCAATATAGCTTCTTTCCTATACATTTTGCTGTTTTCATTACTCAACCTTTGTAGCATAAATGATTCTCTAAGGATCGCATAATTCATGTGTTGCATTCTTGGATTTTGCACACGTACAGGGAATGATGGCGAAGCTGGATGACCTTTTTCAAGAAATTGTGGTCGCATTTTTTTTGCTGGTACAGAATGCTCTTTAACAGATTTTCTCATGGTGTATGATACAAAGTCTGAATAAAGTGCATGAAAAGGATTAGGAGGTTGCAAAGAACTTTCCTTTGCTACAAGAGGAAGAACTTCTGAATTGGCACAATGAGACATTTCAAAAGATCACTGAACATTATCAGTTGTTTCTACAGAATGACATGGCTCATGCGTAGAAATGCTACGATGTTGTCATATTTGGTACATTTTATGAGTGAATCAATGCAAAACTTGTTATTTTCTATTTCATGGGTGCTCACAAATTTTTGAGTACTTAAAGAAGTTAAGTCTTCATTTCCATGAGCTAGCTGTTTAGAAACATGACAATTTTGTGGTGATTTTTTCCCCCTCATATTGAAGACGCAAACTTTTTTAAGAAGATAGTACAATTCTTATAAAATTAAAAACAGGATCCTAAGTACTTCAATAGGTAGAGGAGTGGTATGTAAAAAGAGATATAGCACGAGCTAATGACAATAACTAATCATTAATGAACATGCATTTACTGAGTTGTAAGAACAATAACATGCATATAAAATTAAGAAAAAATATAATAAAAACAGGATGTAGATATTTTTTAGTAAAGCATAGAAGTTTCTAACATACCTTTAAGAGTAAAAAAGGCAACAACTGAAGCAATTTAAAACCAACAAAAACTGCACAAAACCAACACTGATATAAAGTTAAAATATCTTAAGGCAGAACATTAAAAAAACTAAAGGTAACATAACAGATGTAGATTGTAAAAAACATGTTAATTGTTAGTCAATTCTACAAAATGACATGATTCATGAATAGTAATAATGGTTTCATAGAGAAGAACTTTTAACAGAACAATACAGAAGAATACAAATATCTTAATTGAACCGGCCAAAAGTTAAGTTAGATTTCCTAATTTTAACCCTTTAACAATAAATATGAAGTAAAACATCTAAGAAAGTTTAAGAAACATGCACTCAATACAAAGAGAATCTAATATGCTAAAAACCCTAACATGGAACTATTGACAAAGTAACATGAGTCATGAATAGAAAGAAAGATTTTATAGTTGATTAGTTTAAAAAGCAAATGAATAATGTTCATAGTATTTTCTATTTCTACTTGATGCATTTAGATGGGTCCTCAGGAATTAAAAAGCTAAATGTCCCATGTTTACTGAATCACAAATAGGTTGTCTTCTATTTGAATCAAGATGATCAAAATAGAGATTATGAGTTGGCAAAGTACATTGTTTTGCCACAGGAAGAACTTCTGAATTGACATAATGAGGCATTTCAGGAGATTACTCAACATTATTATTTGTTTGTACATAATCACATGCTTCATCAGTGTGCGACTTAATATTTTCTATTTCATGAATGTTCATAGATGTTTGAGAAACTAAGGGAATTAAATTTTCATTTCCATGGGGTAGCTAATTAAAAATATTACAACTATGAGAAAAAAAAATTTCCTCCTCATGTTGATGATAAGTATTTTATTTAAGAAAATAATACAATTCCTATAAAACTAAAAACATGATACTAAGTACTTCAGAAAATAGAGAAATGATATGCATAAACATATATAACATGAGCTAAAGACAAACTAAAAATTAACACACATCGATTTGATATATTATTATAAGGAGAGAAAGACGCATAAAATTAACAAAACAGCATAGAGATACTTTTGACTAAATCATAAAACTTGGTAGCACACCTTTGAAAAAAACAGAAAAAAAGAAGTGGCTAAAGAATGCCTAAACAAACAAAAAACTGTGCAAGGCCAATACAGAAGAAAAAGTTAAGAGAAGTCAAAAAGTTGAAAAAACTAAAGCTAATTTAACATGTGACCCTTGTAAAAAAGTGTTTATTGTTACTGCTTTAACAAAATCGCATGAGTTATGAATAAGAATAATGGCTTCATAGTTGATAAAATTAACCAGCTAATTAGTAATATAGATCTAATAGTTCAAAGTTTTTGGTTAGGGTGAAAAAATGGATGACCAAATCACATAATTTAGGGAGGTTTTTGGTACGAGGAAATAGGAAAAAGTAGAAGATTTGATTGCATTCAACTGTTGGAGGTATGGGGATGTCTGACATAAAAGGCATAATTTGAGGAGAAGGCAGGTAAGGGTAAAGGGAAAAAATGAAGAAAGAGCCGGGTGGAGGCGGTACGGTGAAGGAAGAGAAGGAGAGAAGAGGAAAAATGGGAGTAGGTTCTGGAAGATGTAATAAAGATTAGATGTTGAACAAAGGAAAGTAGGAGAGAGAAGAAGGCCGTTGCTGTAGAATTTTTGTGGCTGTGCAAAGTGGATTAATTAAGCATAAAAGTCATCCAATGGTTGATATGATGTCTAATTAAATTAATCATGAAATCCAACGGTCCTAATTTTGACAAAATGTCTAATCTAACATATAGTTTTTTAGGGATGGTTTATATTAATCATAAGTTTAATTCTTTAGTCATGCTAGATTTACTTTTGCCAGGTATAGGTTCCCATCAATTAACGAAAATACCAGTAAATATTTTTTGTCATTATTTGATGTAGAAGGGTGTTTTACAATTTCACTTATAAACAACAAATTTCCCAATATCTGGCTATAGAACAAATTTTACAGGGAGAACAAACTCTTACATGTCAACACCAACTCAGCAGGAACAGCCACGGAGGACCAAGGTGAAGCTACAGTAATTCAACTATCTCCTTATATAGTTGTTAGACTAGTAGTCTCTGGCCGTGCCTACTCCACAATTTTGTTCTTTTAAATTATACATGAATTTGTAGCCAATATTTGCATTCACATTTGGGACAATAAGTCGTAATCCTCTCCAATTATGAAGTTTATGGGAGCAAAATCCCAAAATAATAACTAAGATTACCTCTTTTTCAACTTTATAACTATTAAATTGAACAAAAAATCTTTGAAACCATCTAATTCTCAAGGAATCAATGCTAAAGCTCCACATCAACATAACATTTACATTTCAACCAGGAAATAATCAAGTCAAATATCAGTCAAGAAATGTCTCTTAAAAGAAATAGAACATAAAACTAATTTGAAACTTTCAAATGACATATAATAGAGTTCAATTTGTTAATTATCAAACATTTAAACCCCAACCACAAGAAAATATAAGTGAAAATCTTCAAATGGAACTCAAAATGCATTTCTCTAATAAATATTTTTCCACGCAACATACATTCAATTCGTTGTTCCCACCTATTTGATAAAAGTTTTAAACCAAAAAAACTTTTAAAAAATACTTGCATGATTAAGAATTCTTAGATCTTATCAATATGCAGATCGAGAATAACCGCTTCTTAATAGTGATAGGCATTCGCTTTTGAGAAAATCAGAACAATTGTATTTTTAGCCAATAGAGCAAGCAAAATACCACTATCTTATCCCAAAAAATAAAAAAGTAAACAGGTAACATGTCTTTTTCAAGTAGCCATAATTTACTGAATAAGCTATAAATGTCAAGTTTACTTGTTTTAGAGTGTTTATGTCTTTTGTTGACAACTATGAATATTTCTTCAGTTTCATTTCAAAATATATTACCATCACAATAAGGTTAATCTTTCAAAAGGTAAAATGAAACATTTGTTTGTATGTTAAAAATTAGAACAAAAGCTAAATAAATACTCACCATACGTGATATTGATTGCATGTTGCAACTTGACCTTGAAGTAGGGACACAACTCATGTAATGACACAAAGAACAATGCTCAATTGAATCTACCCTCAAAGTAGATCAGAACCAGAATGAGAATGAACCAGTAAGGTTTAATACGATCTCAAGTTAAATAAGAAAATATTTGTAAAAAATATGAAGGCTAATCATGAAATTTAGTTGGTAATTGCTCAAGAATTAATAACTGGACCATTTATAAGGATAACGAACTATAATAACATGTATCTAGAATTTATTGCAATCCCCATACTAATATAGAAAAACAAACTCTTTCAAATTCCAAAGTAGAAGGCCTCTACATGAAAATTGTTTGTCCAAAAGCAACCTAAGAGGGGGTGAATTAGGTTGTCTCAAAAAACAAATCTTTTAATGTGCTTAATGAAAATTCAACTTTGTGCAACAAATGAATACTTAAGCATAAATGATATAAGATAAATATTTAACAATCAAAACTTAAAGAAGAAATAAAATACTGAGATAAAGAATATCAAACCAAACTCCCAAGTTTCTCAAGTTTGGAGTACATCCACTAGTAGTGCCTCTTCAAAGAAGGTGAGGCAATAACTAGATGCCTTCTTGTACACAAAGTAGGCTCACCCTTGCACCAACTAAGTTCCTCTAGTTGAGCCAAAGGGTTTTACACTACAACCTCACTTTTGTACACTTGTTATCCCTCCACTCTTACACTTGAAGATCACTCACTAGTCTACTCTTGCTCACACTAACTTCCTCCAGTTGAACCAAGAGAACTATACTACCCAAACCAATACAACCCACAATATTTTAGCCTATTTCTCCCAAAATATCTCTTACAAGTGTTTGTATTGAATGTAATAGTTCCTTGTCTCAGACGGTCTTTTGCATCCGAAGCACTATCTTTCGGATAGTTATCTACGTCCGAAAGATGTGTTTTTTCTCGGTGTTGTCTGATCATGTTTCGGATGCTCCCTTGCGTCCGAGCTCCTTTCTTTCAGATGCTCTTCATCGTCCGTAAGGTGTTGTTCAACTTTTGGTTGTTTTTCTTGATTGTGTTCGGATAATCATTTTTGTCCGAACCTTCCTATTTTTCTGCAATGATATAAAACACTTGTTTTCAAGCCATTAGTACGATTTGGTCATCATCAAAACATGATTATCAAATTGGGGTCCAACAATCTCCCCCTTTTTGATGATGACAAATCAATTGGAAAATTATAAAAACAACCATAAAGTATGAAGCTTAAGACAAGAGGTTTTGTCCATAATTTCTCTCCCTTTTGACATCATCAAAACATAAGAGTAAAAGCAATTTATACACACAATCTCCCCCTAAAACTATGCATGCAATTCAAGTAAGTAGATAGGGGATAAGTCAAGTTAAAAATAATTTCTTTCCTTCAAGAATATAAAATCAAGTAGAAATGAGGAAATCTATGCAAAGGATTAACATCAAGGCATTTATCACTCATTCCTTACCAAAGAGTGTCCTCAAAACAATAAAGTATATGTGATGCAATTTCTTATGGTTTAATTTCTAACAAATAAGCTATTAGAAATGAGAATGCTAAGAATATTGCAAGTAGTGACTTAATATAGAAAAATATTTGGGGATACATATTTCCTACCATTCTAAACAAATTCAATCACATAGGTGAGTAGCATTCAAGAGAACATAGTTCAACTTGATAAATGAAAGCACATTCTTAACACAAAATTTTAGATGTTACCCATTTCAATGTCATCTTAGCTCATATGCCTTGAACACCCTCCATTGATAATCTATCTTGAATTCCTTGGTGCTCTTCCAAGCATACTTACATGCAAAGTTAAGCAACAACTTTTGGTACCCAAACTTTCTTGGGTCCAATTGGGTTAGTAACATGCTTAATCACCCAAATAGAATTTATTCCTAATATTTCATTTCTTTTAACATAACAATTTTTCTTTATATGGCCATGTTGATGACAATAATTACAAATAAAGTTCTTATTACCAAAAGTTGTTGCTTAACTTACAAAGCATAAATCATCCTTTTTAAAGGTGATAAAATTTCTGTTCAAAAACATATTTCTAGTTCTTTTCTTTTCAAAAACATTTTCTTTCTTCCTCTTTCAAAATATCATCAAGATCATCTAATCTCTTCTTCAATGAAGCTTGTTCTTCTATGATCTTGGTTTTTTCAACAAATTTTTTCTTCGAAACATCATTTTCTTTTGTGAAAGAATTATTTTCATGCACAAGTTTTGAGTTGGCTCTCAATAAAGCATTAACTTTAATTTTTAACTCTTTGTTCTTAGCATATTATTCTTTCAAACATTCATGCATTTTAAAAATAAATGTTTCAATCATCATCATCATTATCACATGAATCATCACAAGGGTCACAACTAGAGGATACCTCATTATTTTCAAGTGCCATAAAAGCCATTTGAGCCTCCTCATATTCTTCTTCAACCTCTCCATTCGAATTACAATCATCCCAAGTGATTTGAAAGTTGTTGAAGTGAGGCTTCCTTGAGTCTTTTCTCTTTTTTGATGAAGCTTTAAATGTTATGCTTCTTTTTCCCTTTTCCTCCTCATCTTGTACCTTGTATTTCAACTTCAATTCATTAAAAGGAGGTTAGAGAATTGATCAATGAATCAATAGGCATAGAATTTAAATTTTTAGACTCTTCTATGGCAATGGATTTAGGTTCCCATTCCTTAGGTAAAGCATTCAAAAAATTTCTATTCTTTTCATCCAAGGAATATTCTTTACCCAAACCTTCCAAATCCTTTACCATATCATTGAACCTACAATACATCTTGTCAATGTTCTCATGAGGTTCCATTTTGAAGGATTCATATTTAGCCACAAGAAGTGACTTCTTTTGCACTCTTATATCTTCATTTCCTTCATGGATTTCTTTCAATTTGTCCCATATCTCCTTGGCCGATTTGCAACCTTTTACTTTAGAAAACTCATCTGCATCCAAGGCATTATACAAAATATTAATGGCTTTTGCATTTAAAGATAAATTTATTCTATCTTGTGCATTTAACTCATATCTAGTCTTAGGCCTTAATCTATGAGTATTTTCATCAAGAATATTAGCTTCTAAAGGACCTTCACAACCCATAATATACCATAAATCAATATCAATAGATTGAACAAAAATTTTCATTCTATCCCTCCAAAAAATGACATTAATGTCATTAAACATGGGAGGTCTAGTGATAGAATGTCCCTCTAAAAACAAAGCATTATTGGTTGCCATAATGATCTATACTCAAAAGCAATTAAGCTCAATATATGAGACCAAGCTCTGATACCAATTGTTGGTCCAAAAGCAACCTAAGAGGGGGGTGAATTAGGTTGTCTCAAAAACCAAATCTTTTAATGTGCTTAATGAAAATTCAAACTTTGTGCAACAAATGAATACTTAAGCACAAATGATCTAAGATATATATTTAACAATCAAAACTTAAAGAAGAAATAAAATATTGAGATAAAGAATATCAAACCAAACTCCCAAGTTTCTCAAGCTTGGAGTACATCCACTAGTAGTGCCTCTTCAAAGAAGGTGAGGCAATAACCTTCTTGTACACAAAGTAGGCTCACCCTTGCACCAACTAAGTTCCTCAGTTGAGCTAAAGGGCAATTATCTACGTCCGAAAGATGTGTTCTTTCTCGGTGTTGTCTGATCATGTTTCGGATGCTTCCTTGCGTCCGAGCTCCTTTCTTTCGGACACTCTTCATCGTCCGTAAGGTGTTGTTCAACTTTTGATTGTTTTTCTTGATTGTGTTTGGATAATTATTTTCGTCCGAACCTCCCTATTTTTCTGCACACTTGTTTTCAAGTCGTTAGTACGATTTGGTCATCATCAAAACATGATTATCAAAATTGGGGCCAACAATAATCCCAATACCATTTTATAGAAATGGAATATATGTGCTCGTTAATTTATAAAAATTACATGGTTAAATGGCATTTGGTATTGAGTCAATAAACTATAAACTAAAACTACAATTAATCAAATTTTGGTGTGTAAAGTTACCACCTTCCATCCTTTCGTGTCTGCTTATTTAGAGACTATTTTGATAGCAGGATAAACATTTTACCAATGAATGATAGGTATTGGAGTTGGTATTTTTAAAAAAAATCTTTAGTTTTGCGTTTTTATTTGCTAACCATGTGAACAAAGAGAAGCTATTAATCATGAAACTCACACAGAGAAGTGTAACTTCCCCTGGCCCTAATGCTGTACTGCCCTCCTTCTAATTTCACTTCTTCCATTTTATTGCCTCTAGAAGCACAATAGGGATCATTATTTCAAATAGAATGTAAAAAATTATAAAGTCATGTCTAGCAGCACTCTAAACTCAACAAAAAGTACATGTTCTCATATTTACTGATTTATGACCCAAACTAAAACCATTTTCTACATAAACTTGGCATAAAAATGTAATTTGTATGAGAAATCAAGCACAACAACTAAACAAATCCAAATTAAATAATAATATTGGAAAATACACACATTTACAACTACCAAGCGAAAAGTAAAATTAGTATACGAATAAAACAACAAAAATCTAGTTCAAGCAGAAAGATATAGGGTAAAAGAACGAACGTTTTGGAGAACTATTTGTTGTGTTTAATGTGTAAATGAAGACAAGTTCAGGGACTTCTTTGCCATCTTTGTAGTAGTCAAGAAGCTCCTTTTCGTATGCATCCTTCTTCCTTTGTAACTCCCATTCCCATTATTTTGTGCTGATAAATTTACCGTGGATAAAAAATAATAATAAAATTCAGACCCCATCTCAAAATTTCAACTTCCAACTCAAAATCAAGCACTTTCATGAAATTAACATGCAAAAGTTCCTGAAATATGTGAAGAAAATATAGAGTTCTCGAATGAGGTAAAAGATTTTTTTATATATACCTGTTGAATTGGTGAAGAGACCTAATTGCGATTTTGCTAATTATGTGGTAGGAAATGAAGGTAAGATCAGAGCAAAGGGGGAAAAAAGAACTAAGAAAACTACAGTCAATATTTTTGCATCAAAAACCAACCCTACATTGTCCGCCCCTTTCACAACAAATAAAAAAGAACCCATCACAAAAAATCTGATCTTTATAACATTAAAGAAGAAATAGTTCATATCTAGACTTTAAATAAAAAAAAAAAAAAAACTTTTAGAGAGTGTGAAATCGAGAATTTTTCCTTTCCTAATTTTGCTTTCCTAATTGAACCTGCAAAAAAAAGGCAATAAAAATGTAAAGAAATATGTTTGTATGGGTGATAAAAAGAATTTGGGAATAAAAGATACCTCAAGAAGGATTCTATTTGTTCAGAGGAATACCATGATTCCTTCTCTAGATAAAACACTCTGTTCTTTAGCATGGTTTGGGTAGGTGAGAGAAAAGATTGCTCTTTGTGATAATTTAGAGAAAATCCTTGAAAATATGGATATATCATGTACTATCCAAATTTTTTAGCTGCAAATATGGAGAGAAAGCGAGAATATGGAAGTGTGAGATAAGAATCGATAGGCTGGTAGACAGTAAAAAGATTCAGTGAACTGCCAAGTTGTAAAAATCTTTGTGTATAAAAAGATTTTATTAAATTTTTCTGAAGACCACTATATTAGTCCCTCACATTACGCATTTGTATTTATTTAGTCATCGGGACTCACTTTTAAAATGATAATTTTTAGTCCCTTACATTACACATTTGTATTTATTTAGTCCTTCACTTTTAAAATTAT
This sequence comes from Cinchona pubescens, assembly GCA_025175665.1. Classification (NCBI taxonomy): domain Eukaryota; kingdom Viridiplantae; phylum Streptophyta; class Magnoliopsida; order Gentianales; family Rubiaceae; genus Cinchona; species Cinchona pubescens. The sequence continues at coordinate 392,743 of JANKKI010000170.1, forward strand.
GATTTTTAGTCCCTGACAAATGTAAAATGTTGAATTTTGGTCCTTGAATCAAATCCCAAGCATTTTGGCCTAAATTTGTCATGTCCCTCACATATATAAAACGTTGAATTTTGGTCCCTGAATCAAATCTCGAGTATTTTTTGCCTAAATTTGTCATGTATTGTTCACATGACATATTTTTCGAGGACAAATTTATAAATTCATTTGAGTAGAATGTTTTATGAGTGCGAAGGATAGGAAGTAAGTGATTGATTAGCAATTTGTTTGTATTTAATATTATTTCAATATCTGAGAAAAAATATATTTTTTTCCAAAATTTATAATCCAATCCGATGCTCAGTTTTGATGTTGGAAAGAAAAAATGAATTCCTAAATTTTACTCAAAAAATATGTCATGTGAACAACACACGATTAATTCAGACCAAAAAAAGTGCTTGGGATTTAGTCTAGGTACAGAAATTCGACATTTTACATTTGTGAGGGACTAAAAATCATCATTTTAAAAGTGAGAGACTAAATAAATACAAATGGGTAATGTAAGGGACTAAAAATCATCATTTTAAAAGTGAGAGACTAAATAAATATAAATGGGTAATGTGAAGGACTAATAGAATAGTTTTCCCTAAATTTTTACCCCAGAAAAGCAAAAGCCTAGCATTTTCCCCCACGAAATAACAGAAGCAGAAGTTCAGCATCCAAAGGCCTCTTCCAAATCAGCTCCACATCAACAAAAAAAAATGACAAGTGGCAGCAAAAGGCCAGAAATTTTTATCTCTTGCAACTCCAACTAACATCTTCTCCAAATAAACAGAATGAAAGAATATAAGGCAAGTAAATTATCAAGCTAAAAATATAGAAGACTAAAGACCTAGGGCAACATGGATTCTGCATGTTCCAAAAGTAAAATAAATAAATAAAAAATTTGAAATTTATCTTGCAAGAATCCAATTCTACTTTACCTTAATCCTTATGAAAGAAACTTAGAAATACCTTGCAACAATTCTATTTTAATTGATATAACCTATACACAACCACGACCCACCTTAATCCTTGTATTAATATAATGACAAACAATTTTTTTTTAGCAATTCTACAACATATTATAAAGTTGCATGTCAAGAAAGAACAAATTTTAAAGTGATCCAAGCATAGCAAAATAAATTTGTGAAAAGGTTCATAGGTATACATTGTTCATACTGTTGTTAAAATCTAAGATTCATGGACACCTTTACTAACCCAATCTATATGATTTTAACTAATATATTTTGCTTCAATGGGAAAAAAATCAAGTCAACAAAAAAGTGTCATGAAAATGTTGAAGTACCGTAAAAGGAATAATATAGTACCTTTAATTACACATTAATTCTAAACTACTCTAAAAAAGAAACAAAATAATTTCTCTCCAAACACATACATAACTACAACAAAAGACCCATATTTGTTAAAAAAACCATAATAAGCAAATAATGAATAGCATCACCAACGGCTACAAATGTAGTTGGATAAAAAATAAGAAGAAACACATGAAAAGCTTACAAAATAGTAAAAATGAAACAATGATGACAATGGATGATAATTGGGATATATATAATTAGGAAAAAGATTTAAGACATCAAATTAAAATTCATAGAAAAAAGTAATACTTTCAAATCACAAGATGTGAAACTAAGAGTAAATTTGGCAATTTCCCATCACTATGTACTCCAATTATATCATATATATATCATAAAACTTCAAAATGTCTAACAAACAAAAATATTTTAAGAGAATGAGAAATCAAACTTAAACAGAAATTCTAATTGTTTAAGAGGCTTGAATATATGTGGCTACTAACATACTTATATCCTTCAATATGCAAGTCATTTAACATCAACCAGTAAAAGAATGATGCACATAACAAATAGAAAAAAATCACTTCAGTAAATCCAAAAGTTTGCACATCCATTAAAAATTTAAACTACCAATTCCTGTTAAAGAATCACAGTCTTCCCCATTTCCAACACTAAATATGTTAAAAAACAGATGAAAAGAATTAGGCATTAAATAAAATAACAAAACAAAATAGGTAATACAATATGGGCATATAACATTTTGAACTAAAAAACATACACAACAATTAGGATAATTAAATGAAGCAAACAGAGAAAATAAGAAAATAATGTTTTGCCAAACCAGTGAAGGCCATGAAGTAGAATAGCAACCCAAATCCTTGAAAGTCTACAAAAGAGAAACATAAAAGAAGAAAATTAATTAAAGAAATTAGCAGAATCCAACTACAAAATTAAGCCCAAAGCATGAGAAGAATAACTGATTTTAAAAAATGAAAGGAACTTCTCCAAAGTACAGAACCATAATTGACCACAGAAAAAAAAAAAATTTTGAACCCATAAGATAAGAATACAAGGCAATATGCAAAATCCACCAAAGAAACAAGCAAAACTTTCAGAACAAAAATGTCATCAAGAAAATTTTAAAAGTATATTTCAAAAAAAATCCCGAAATTGACCGTAGATAAACAAAGATTGCTACTTTGGTCCTCTATCAAAAGGTTCCGGTTCAATAACAAACAAATAAATAACTCTTGTGTAAAAGGCAGGAATACTTACTTGAAGATAATGTACTGAACAAAAAATTAAATTTTTTTTTTAGCAACCATAAATCAATGCTTTAATTAGTAGTAAAAAATAGATGCCATAGTTTAATTTAAGAAATCTGAAATGGAGTTGAGAAAAAAATCTGAAGAACTCTCATATCTTTTCTTACTTGTTAATCGACCTTGAAAATTTGAGAAGACTAATCATCATCTTTCATCCTGCCAAAAAAAATAAAAAATAAAAAAGGATAAAAATTATAGATCAGAAAAGAGAAAATGGAAAAATCATTAGAGATTAAAAAAAAAGGAATGAGAACAAAGAAGGTAAAGATGAATCGAGAAACAACGATGAAACTGAAATCAAAGAACCGAAGGTGAGGAATATTATGGAGTAGAAGAGAGTCTCTAGGTTTTTCTTTCTGTGAAATTGGAGTTGTATAATGAAAATAAGAGGGCAAGATTTGGAGGAAAAAAGGACACAAAAATATGGTTGAAAATTTGCTGAAAATCTGCTTGAAAATCTTGCAGAAGGATTGGGTGCAAGCTTAAAATTTGGAGAAAGGATTCGGCTGAAGCGTGAAAAGAAGAGAGAGAAGAGAGAAGATGAGATAAAGATGTTTTTGATCCAAGGGCTGATATTGTCTTTGGCAATAGAAAAGCCCAATCTAACAGGTGATATTTTGACAAATTATCTAACATATTATATGGGCATTATAGATAGAATTTATATTTAATAAAAAATAAGTTATTAATGTAGCTTATGATTAGTGCTTCCAAGCATAGCATTGTTGTAATTTTACTAAAATACCATTGCAAAAGTTTGTCAATCTTTGGGTATAAAAGATTTCTTTTGTAATTTCACACCAAACCAACAAAAACTAATCATCTTTCACAGTGAAATAATAAGCAAAATCAAAGGCCCTACATCCCACCACCCTCCACATCAGTGCCAAATCAACAAAAATTGTCCACTTGGCACACCAAGAAGCTGCTACAGTAATTGCACTTCCTTCTTATAGGATTAGAAGAGAGTCTCTAGGTTTTTCTTTATGTGAAATTGGAGTCGTATAATGAAAATAAGAGGGCAAGATTTGTAGGAAAAAAGGACACAAAAAATACTGCTGAAAATTTGCCTAAAAATCTTGCAGAAGGAATGGATGTAGGCTTAAAATCTGGAGAAAGGATTCGGCTAAAGCGTGAAAAGAAGAGAGAAGATAAGATAAAGATGTTTTTTATCCAAGGGCTGATATTGTCTTTGGCTATAGAAAAGTCCAATCTAATGGGTGATAATTTGACAAATTATCTAACCTATTATATGGGCATTATATATAGAATTTATATTTAATAAAAAATAAGTTGTTAATATAGCTTATGATTAGTGCTTCCAGGCATAGCATTGTTGTAATTTTAATGAACCAATACCATTGCAAAAGTTTGTCAATCTTTGGGTATAAAAGAATTTTTTGTAATTTCATACCAAATCAGCAAAAACTAATCATCTTTCGCCGTGAAATAGTAAAATCAAAGGCCCTATATCCCAACGCCCTCCACATCAGCGCTAAATCAGCAAACATTGTCCACTTGGCACACCAAAAAATTACTACAGTAAATGTACTTCCTTCTTATATACTTCTTATATTGAAAATTTTCTAAAACTGTATTGTTTTCAAAATTGTTCTTTTTTTATACCGATTGGAAAAATGAATTTCAGGAGAGGGGAACTCGCATTCTGCCAATGCGAGTTCCTTGAGCTCGCATTCACCGAATACGAGCTCAAATGAAAAAAAAAAATTGACCTCGCATTCGGTGAATGGGAGGTCAACAGATTGACTGACCTCCCATTCACCGAATGCGAGGTCTGGAGGCCATATATTCTGGGAGTTTTTTGCCTTGCAGAACCCTCGCAGAATATAATCTTATTCACTCCATTTTTGTATATAAGAGGCAGAACCCCCCATTTCTCCTCCTCCTCCTCCATTCCACCACCATCTCTTTTTCCTCCTCCTCTACAAACAAAGACCACCTCCATTCCACCACCACCACCGCCGCCGCCGCCGCCGCCACCCACTACCAACATATTTCAGGTAAATTAAATTTTTTTATTTTTTCCAATAATTTTAATTAATTTATTTTTTTAAATTTTTTTAAATAATTAGACTATTAATGTAAATGTTTTAGAAAAATATTTTGTGATGGTAGCTTATATTTTTGCTATTTTTGTGTTTTAGTATAATAATATGTTGCTTTGATTATCTTCTTTTCTGTCTGAATATTTAGAGAGAATGGTCTTTAGCTCGGGATATATGTTGTATGTTTGGTTTCTCTTGATTGCGGTGAAATTTGTGGTTATGTTGTTTATTATAGTGAAATTGTGGGCTGGTCTTGGTTTTGTACCTAAAAAATTTTGTCTGATATTGAATGATCAAGAATAACCATGTTTGTTTAATTTTGGCCAACAAATTTGTGCAATTTTGCTTGCTTGAAATGACTGAAATCCAGATAATAGCATGATTTAGGTACTTGATCTCAACATATAATTTGTCTTGCTTAAAGATTCATAAGCTAAACTCCATTTTGGACAATAAAGTATAGGTGATAAAAATGTTTCCCTATGATGTATTGGCCAAAATTCTAGTCACTATTGTGAATGTAAATGATTTGGTATATGGGGTGAGGGGCTGTTATTGCATTGTTTGTAGCCCTTGTCAGGCATATATTACTTGTAACCCTTGCCGGGTTATTGCATTGGTTTCAACCCTTGTCGGGCATGTATTACTTGTAAGTGTTGCCAATTTGTTGTGTTGTTTGCAACCCTTATCGGGTATGACCGGCGTAAGAGGAATCTTCAAGATATAGAGGAACTCTGTCAATTTTTTTTTTTTTTAAATATATTCCGTATCCAAAATTGGGGTCTAAACATGTTACATCCTTACAGGAAAATGACATTTGATAGACCCCGTCACATTCTCCTTTATTGCATTGGGGAGGAGAAATAACCTATGAAGGCGGTACTATGTCCTACCGGCCAATGGTGTGCAAGAAACTATTCCGAATAAAACAACGGATTAGGTTTGTTGAGTTGGTTGACAAGATATACGAATTTATGGAGGTTGATAGGGAGCAGTTGAAATTGAATATTTTGTACAGGCATATAGTTAGTCGTGGTGTTTACTCTGGCATTCCATTGACAGATGATGATGGTATGGATGGTATTTTTGATTTGTTTGATGCTGATCCTACTTTTTGTGCTGAGTTGTTTATTGAGACAGAAGAAATTTCCCACATACTTATAACCAACAATCTAGGGGTGTATGGTATGGGGCCAATGATGTTTCTCATGCATTCGACCATGGACGACCAGCCGCTGCAGTCCAATGCGCAGAGTCTCTTTGAACATCCTTGGTCGTTCGAGTTTTACAACCCAACTTCTTCATTTTCAATGTCAAACTCAATGCAATCTGATCAATCTATTGGAGCGCAGTGTAATAGAGGTGGCATAAGAGACCCACAACAGGTGAAGGCCCAAGTACCATGCAATATCAACATATGGAGAAAGGTCTCGTAGATGAGGGTTTGACAGATGATAATGCTAATAGTGACTCGTCGTGGCATGCATTAGACGAGGATTACGAGTAGGGTTAGACTGAAGATATATCGGATGATGATTCTGACGAGGATTTGGGGACAAATAACGATGAATGTCAGACACAAGAGAATGTTCCTGATTATCAACCCAGGGGAATGACTTTTTTCAATGATATTGGTAACTACGGTGATTACGATCCTATGGACCGCAGTGATAAAGATGGGCTAGTTTATTGGAATGAAGAAAAAAATGATATTAGGTTGCACATGTACTTTGAAAGAAAGGAGCAAGTTAGTAAGGCAGTTAGAATGTGGTCTATAGCTCAAAAACGAGAATTCAAAGTCATAGAGAGCCGAAAGAGGACATGGGCGGCTAAATGCAAGACTGGGTCCTCCGGTAGATTAGCTCCCGGAGATTGTGATTGGAGTATTCGGGTACGTGAAAATGAATCTCTTACTGTGTGGAAGGTCACAACAACAGAAATCTTACATCTACAGTCATTGCTAACCAAATTATGCACTTAATTGAAAATGATCCTGGGCACAAGGTCAAACAAATTCAGGCATGTGTTAAGAACAGTTTCAAGATTGACATCACTTACAAGAAAGTTTGGTATGCTCGCAGGAAAGTGATTGTGCTTGCATATGGAAGTTGGGCATCTAATTTTCAACAATTAGCCCAATACGTTCAAGAAGTACTACGCTTCAATCCCCAAACTGTGGTGCAATGGCTACATCATCCCAACAATAGCGAGGTTGTGAAAATTTTCAAATACATCTTCTGGGTATTTCGGCCATCGATTGATACATTCCACATGTTTAGACCTGTCCTATTTGTTGATGGCACGCATCTACAAGGGGAGTATCGGGGTAAATTACTTATTGCCGTCGCTTTGGATGCTAACAATCAGATTTTACCTGTTGCATATGCAAATTGTTGATGAGGAAACAATACAAAGTTGGAGTTGGTACATGGAGCAGTTGAGACACCATGTTGTACGTGATTTGGAAACTGTTTGTATAATATCTGATCGGCATCGTGGCATTCTGCATGCTATGAGTGAGTTCCCTTTATGGCAGGAACCATTTGCATATCATAGATTCTGTCTGCGTCATGTTTGGAGTAATTTGATGACCAAATACAAGAATGTAGAGTGAAGAAGTTGTGTTGGTCTCTTGGTGTCAAGATACAGATGCGGAAATGGAATAAACACCAACAAACGGTACAGCTTCAACATCCAGAGGCTTGGAGATATCTGGCAGATATTGGCCTTGATCGTTGGTGCCTTGCTCACAATGGAAATCGTAGGTGGTGAATACACGGTAGAAATTCTTCTGAGAGCTACAATAATGTCTTGCGCGAAGTTAGACTACTTCCGATAAAGGCTATAATTGATAGTACATTCCATCGTTCCGTCAAATTATTTGTTGATAATATTGCACGGGGTGAACATTGTCGCACATTAATTACACCAAAGAATTGGAAAAGGTTGTTGGCAGCAGACAAAAAAGGTGAAGGACACACAATCATGGTTTTTGATAATTCTACTGGTGTCTATAGAATTAAAACACCTCATCGTGTGACTGGTCGTGGTGGCAATGTACAAACTGTCAATTATGTACAGAAGACATGTAGTTGTGGTAAGTGGCAAATGTACAGGTTCCCATATTCGTATGCGTTGGCAGTTTGCAGGCTTAAGGGTGATGAACCAACGCGACTGCTTGCGGACCATTACACCACTCGCATATATTGAGACCAGTATACCATTAGTAGATTTGTTCTGCAATCTAATCCAAATGAGTTGCCTCCTATTTAGTGGCAGTTACGTGGTGATGACAGTATGTTTGTAGAACGCCGGGCAGGCCGTGTACGTGTGAGGTGCATCCGAAATGAGATGGATATTAGGGATTCCCATGAACCCAAAAGATGTACGAATTGTCATCAACCGGGATTGCCTCATACGACATAATCGCAGGAGTTGCCCTTCGCGACAACAATGATTTGTCTTTTGTATTGTATTGTTTACGTACTTATTGTATTCTATGAATTTAGTTTGTTTTTAATATATTCGTTTATCAAAAAATATTGTATTATCAAAAAATGTTTGTCTGATCATTGATTACTATCAACAAATATTGTATTATCATTCATTCTTTTCATATTACTTTGTTTAGGTATGGATGATCAGTCGCGAGAGCTTGTTTATCCTGGACCATAAATAGATGATATTATATCACCTACGATGCCGCATAGGGCTAGATCTATTTTTGACGGTTTTATCGATGATTCCACACTACAGGTTAAGCGTTGTGATGGGACTTTTTGGGATCACATGCCTATACCGGCCCGAGTATGGCATTATATTTGTTTGGCAGGTTTCGAGGGCATAGCATCTTTAGGACGTATTTCAGTGGACCATGCTTTGATCTCCAGTCTTGTCAAGCGATGTCGACCTGAGACACATTCTATTCATCAAATACGACATGCGCCCATTGGAAATGCCACCATCACATTACAAGATGTAGAGGTACTATGGGGTTTACACATTGACGGACCGCCCGTGACGGGTAGAGACACTACTCATTCTACAGATGCTTGGAGCCAGTTATGCATGGAGTTATTGGATTTTATGCCTACCAAATCAGACATTGACGGTGGTCGTTTGAAAGTTGGATGTTTGTCTGCTGCATTAGATCGTCCGCTTCCCGATGATGCGACTGATGACATGTGTCGGCAGATGGCACGTACATATTTACTTGTACTTATTGGAGGTATTTTATTTCCAGATAATTCAGGCAATAAAGTGCCATTACTGTATCTACAGTTGCTTAGGGACTTGGAGACTGTGGGCCGTTATAGTTGGGGATCAGCAGTTTTAGGCACACTGTATTGCAGCTTGTGTGATGCTACTTCACCCACAGCTAGAAATATCTGCGGACCAGTACTATTAGTATATGTATATTTGAGTATTTTATATTCATTTATTGTATACATACGCTTCCGTCAAAATTAGTAGAATGCATACTAATTAAGAATTACAGTTATGGGCTTGGGAGCGCATGCCGACACTGAGTCCTACTCGGTTAGAGCCCGCATAGGAGTATCACGGAGTATATGGATCTCGGTATATATATTTTGTTAAACTGTTTAATTAAACATGTTTACATTGGATTTGATATTTATTAATTTGTATTGCAGGTGGGAAGTTGGATTTGATGTGTGCAATGCTCCTCGTCATGTTTTATCTATTTTTCGAGATCAGTTACATACTTTGCGACCCAATGAGGTACATCCGTCGATTACATTTCTTTTGCACTTTGTCATCCTCGTATTTCGTTTATTTACTAACTTTTTGTCGACTTGTTTGGTATTAGTTTATATGGCAGTCATTCTCTGATGAGCTACTTGATATGCTTCCCCATTACTGCACTGTTGGTTGTGACATATGGCGTGCAGTTACTTATTTGATATGTTGGGAGATCGTGGAATGTTACCTCCCTCTAAATCGGGTTATGCGACAGTTCGGTTTGCACCAACCCATACCAGATCAGAGATTGATTGGTAATCAATGTGCACTTCATTTGATAGACCGCCGTGGTCGGGCGAACAATGATTGGGAGTTGACCCACCGACATTATATAGATATTTGGGGCGCAAGAATGGATACAGTTGAGGTTGGTCTCCCATGTGTTGATACTACACATGCATCGGGTGATTATATGCAATTGTACCGACCGAGGACGGTGATTTACATATCCAATCCTAGTCAATGCCCTACTTTTCCAGAAGGGTACCATGGCGATGGTGCACGTGCAGATTATCTAGTAAGTAATTATTCATTTTTTCTTATTGTTTTTCTTTTTCAAATGACTTTAATAAAACTAATTTTAACTTTTACGGTAAATGGATTCCATGGCTAGATTGTACTACATGTCGTTAGACAACTTGACTGAGGATGATACTCCGGATACTAGTACTTGGGCACATATCAGACATTTCGCTTCTCAGCTCACTACATGCAGTAGGTGAATCTACTCGTCTTGATCTTCGGCCATCTAGTCTGTTTATTTGACATCCACACCAGGCACATGATCCACATAGAGTAGAGCGGGCTCCGCGGCGAGGCGGGCAACGCGGAGGTGGTCGTCGACGTCGTCGAGTTCCATCTCCTCGGCCCCATGTAGATGCTGGATCCCCTCATGTTAATATACCATTCGAGGGTGACACTTCACACATATTTTTGCCAATGCGCACTCCGATGGGACCATCATCTTTCGGACAGTCGTCCACTGGGCCTGATCCAGAGCATACTGGTCCATCTGTTTTAGATGAAAAACATGAACACGAACAAAACATAGCTTCACAGGCGCAAATTGCTCACCATACTCAACAGCAAGACACTCCTCTATTTTATGTCCGTCGATCAAAAAGGGTGCCTAAACCTAGAGAGTGTGGTACGGGCGGGAGATTTAGAGATCATGGACATTGACATTTGTTATTACTTCTCGCAATTTAATGTGTTATTGATGTCCGTTATTTGTATATCATTGTTCGCCCTTGATGGGTATTTTTTTATTATTATTAAGTTTTTATTTATGTTTTTTAGCCCTGTCGGGCTTTTATGGATGTTTGTTGCCCTTGTTGGGTATAGTTGTTGGCAGGGAGAATGTTCGTAAATTTTATCAAAAAATATGATAAATTAATAAATTTGCTTTCTTACAATATTTCATTCGTGTACTATTTCGTTAATGTTATAGTTTATGATTTAAAGATAATGGTTTAGTATTCCTAGATATTGTATTAAATAAATGTTTACGATTTAGTATTTAAGTGATTTTATCTTACAGCCAAATCCTTATTTAATTAACAAAAATATCAAACATTTTTCTATTTTTGTAATTGTGCAAAGTTTCCCTTCATAGAATACAAAGTCAAAATTTAAAAAAAAAAAAAAATTTTTTTTTTCCCAATAAATAATCACCGAACTAGCATTTGGGAGATGTAAGCTCAATAAGCTCGCATTCCCATTTCGTGAATGCGAATTCCCACCGCGGAAAATTGCATTTTCAATTAACATAAAAAAAAAGAACGATTTTTGAAACAAACACAATTTTAGAAATTTCTCTTCTTATACTTATATACTTGTCTAGATGTTAGATATGAAATCTCAAGATACATGTGGTCGTGAATTAAAAAGATAGTAGGTTCCAGTTTCCAGTTTCCAGTTTCCGCGACTATTAAATTCTCAGGGGTTACTTTAGTCTGTCCTTGTAACAAGCAAGAAGACAAGTGCGGAATGAGAGGCCAATATCGAACATTCTTGTCTCCCTTTCGTCCTTGAGAAAAAAAACAAAGCACCGTTTTCCGTTTGGCAGCGTGGTTTTAGCTTTGAAGACGGAATTTGCTCGCAAAAACGACAGCATCAAATTCTCTCCGCATCCAGGTAAACGTAAATTCGCAATACCTGGACTCATCTTTTTCTCTCTCTCTGCGGGGTTAACATCCTGAAAGTGGGATTGAGGGTTCGACTTTTCGTTTCTGGCTTTGTATTTTAAATGTTCGATGAAATCTCCCTGTTGATATGGAATAGGTACATGATAATGTCGATGGGTTTGCAGCACGCTGCTGCAATACCTTTTAACTAAGTTTGAAAAGTAAGAAGTTGGGAGGGAATGCTTCTATTTTTCTTCTTTAGTTGTGCTTTATTGTTTGTAGTTTCCCACTGGAACTACTTATTATCTCAGAAAATTGTGCAATGCAATTGTTGGAAGAGTTTTTGAGGAAACACTAGAGTTTCATTACGTGCCACGATAAAGTATATGAACCTGGATCTTGACATGCAAATTTTAGGTAGATATTATGAGCTCAATTTTTAAGCTTGGATTTTTGATTTGATACTTGCTATGACTTTTTACTCTTATGTTGTTTTGAATATTTAAGGGATATTCTTTTTAGGCTAGAATGACCAATACTTTAATTCAAACAACCCATTTTGATTAATATAAGGCTGCGTTTGGATGGAAGGATTTGGGTAGATTTGAATTTCCATCGAATAGGACTATAAGGTTATCCAAACAAGTTAGAGGGATTTAGTTGGGGATTTGAAATCCACTAGCAAGTGATAGTGAAATTTTAATAGTTAAATGAGTGGATTTCAAATTCACCAAATTTCATGTCATTTCAAATACACCCAATTGGAATCCTTTCAATTCAAATCATTCCTACAATTCAAATCCATCCATCCAAACGCAAGTTGTTTCATATGTATTCTATACTATATATTAGAAGGTATAAAGATATAGAGATATGAAACAACCAGAACAGTATTGACTGAGTTCTGCTAATGAGCATTGGGCACAAATGTTTCATTACTTGAATTTGGCTTGAAATGGATAATGCTGAGCTTAAATTTGAATGGCAGTTTGTGATGAATAAAGTCTAAACTCTGCTTCTATCTGAAACGAGTTGAGGAGCTTGAACTACTAAGGCTCATGTTGTTTGCAACTGCAGGTACAGTATGTACATGAACAGAAGCAAAGGTTGAATCTACAATTTATAAACGGATGTGCTTATAACAGTAAGGAATGAAATAATTAAGTAATATTGTAAACCAAACAAAATTAATTGGTCTCTGTATTGGTTAGCCTCTACATAAGCAAGAGTTTGGATAATATATAATTTTGAAAATTGCAAATTTTGGAATGCTAACTATATTAGGTTCATTCAGATTGTTTTTTTTTTTGGGGAGGGGAGGTGGGGGGAAAGGGTGACTGGGAAGGATATTCTTCAATTTACGTATAACAGAGCTTGAACAAGATTCAGTTCCTAAATTACATCACAAAACCCTAACGCTCTGCCCTGCCACTGCTTATGCCGTGAAGTGTTGGAATCAAATTTGAACGAAGCCAGACTGAATACTACAATTTTCATCATTCCAATATTATGGGTTAGGAAATTAAATTCACTAATTTATTTCTTCCAAAGTTTATGCTGTACAATCGGTTGAAAAATTGGATATTTTGCATCTAATTATCTATTGCGAATCAGTTTTTCTTTTACCAGGCCTCAAAAGTAGTACATCACTGTGGAAATTTCAATGAATTAATATCTTTGTTTGTTTTAGTTGGATTATTAATTTTTCAGTTGGTCGAAAACTTTGAAGGGTATACATTCCCTAAATGGTCATTTCTTTGGACTACACTTGGATGTGCTTTAACTGTCAAGTTCATGGACTACATTTTCATCTTCCCATGCTGTTGTGCCGCAAGAAAATTAGACTTGTTTGCTTCCTAAGTTTGGGTCCAAATCAATTTCCCTTGAAGAGTGTATGAAAGATTTAGGTTAACAAAATAGTGTGGATATTTCAGGGTCTTTTTTAAGAGCTCTAAACAAAATTATCCTTTTTGAGGGCGAATGACTAACTTCTAGAATGCTGAATTGTTGACTTTTGTGGTTCTTAAAAGATTGCTAGAGGTCTGAGGATGTCACTTTCCTTTTGAGGTTTAAGACTCCTTGTCCTAACAAGGGTAGTAGTAGAGGCAATTGTCCAGCAATTAATTGACATAAACTCTTGTCTTCTTAATTCTTTTCTTTTTGGTCCTCTGACTATATGGGTTTCTGGGTGAGCACAAATAGGGTATGGTGGCGAATTATGCATGATCTGCTAGTTTTTTCTTGTATTTGCCTGGTAGGTAATCTAAAAATGCAAAAATTTCTCTCTTAATCTATCTACATGGTCAAAATTCGTGTGCTCGTAGGTGATTGCACTTTGTATTCACTGGATAGGTGCATCAAAGGGCAGGCTATAGTCAAGTTAAAGGACTGATGAAGTGTTCTGGACATACACTAATTGCTTCTTTTACTCCTTTTTGTTGTGTCCTGGAAAACCATGGCAGATTGTCATCAAGTTCATTTTATGGAAATTCGAGAAAGTCAAGGGTATACAATTGCTGTCAGAGGACCCAATTACATACGAAACCTATAATGGTTTCTCTGCGTTATCATCCCTCTTGGTTCAGGTGGCTTCTTTTTGTTTTGATCAGCTTCTTCAGTTTCACTGTAACTTTGTTGTTTTATTAACCTGAATTCAGTATGGGTATGTTCTGTTTAGAGTCTCCTTGTTGAGAAATTCTATGTCTAGCTTAAAAAGGGTTCAATTTTCAGTGTGGCGCCAATGATGGATTGGACAGATAATCACTATAGGACGCTGGCGCGCCTCATCTCAAAACGTGCATGGTTATATACAGAAATGCTTGCGGCAGAGACAATTGTCTTTCAGAAAGGAGACTTGGTAAGTTTCTAGAGACTTATATTCTTGATAAGTCTCAAATGGTAACCATAGTGGCTTCACATAGAGAACCAGAAAAAGTCATAATCATCTTACTATCATGCTTCTGATCAATGATTTGGAGAGACCTAGTTGTATGACATATTCACGTTAATGTTTGCCACAGTAATTAGCTTATATATAAATTCTACTTCCTGTGCCTTTCTGCAGATTAATAATTGAAATTAGCTCATAATATATGTTCCTTGCGCATCTTTGATGATTTCTAGTAATCAACTAGATTTCTGTACTACTTCTATATATATTGTGGATGATTATCTTTGCAGAAGAACTAGTTAATTCTATCATCTTACTGGTTTTCCTGCAATACCTGACCTGGTTGGATCTGTAATTGCTGTTTAAGGGAGACAGAGGTTAGTTGTTCTTAAGCACCATTTATTGAATCTAACTAGCAATTTTCTGAGACAGCTGCTTTGACTTATTTCTGGGTTTTCAGGACAGATTTTTAGCATATGGTCCAGAGCAGCATCCGATAGTACTTCAGATTGGGGGAAGTAATTTGGAAAACATTGCAAAAGCGACTCAACTCGCTGATTCCTATGGCTATGATGAAATCAATTTCAAGTTTGTTTTTCTTCTCTCTGTTATTTACTGAAACTCATAATTTATTCCGCCATTTGAATAAATGAACTTAGAATTTCTATCCAACAGTTGCGGATGTCCTAGCCCAAGGGTAGCTGGACATGGCTGTTTTGGTGTGCGTCTTATGCTAGATCCGAAGGTGTGAATATGTTAAATCTGTAGACTACACTTAAGTCAGTTCTGTATATGTTATTATGCTCTGATGTGGACATATTCCTTTTTTGCAAGGGAAGTTTGTTGCTGAGGCCATGTTAGTAATTGCTGCAAACACAGATGTACCTGTGAGTGTTAAATGCCGAATAGGTGTTGATGACCATGACTCGTACAATGAGCTCTGTATGTTCCCTTTACACGATTTTTGTATCTTACACACTAAAAATACAATGAGCTCTGTATGTTCCCTTTACACGATTTTTGTATCTTACACACTAAAAATAGATTTTAAATACTCACTTCTCATAAAGGGAACAGAAAAGGTAGTTTGTGAAAATTCTTGGTCTTCTTCAACTTGTGGGACCAAGATTGGATCATTTTACCTACTCAGCATCAGTGTTACATGGATTGCTCTTTTCCCTTGCGATCCGCATTCTGGATATAGTCGTTTGCGATCCAAAACGCTGTTTTGAGCGTTCCCAAAGAGTTGTGAGAGAGAGGGAGAGAAACTAAGAGTCAAAAAGGATAGAGAAAATAATAGAAACAAGAAGTTTTGTACTTAACAATTTCTTTTAGGGAGAGTAGGAGTCCTATAGGAAAGAGGAAATAATAGAAACAAGAATTTAAGTACTTGTCAACTTCTTTTTGTAGATAAGAATACAGTTATTTAATGAGATTAGGAAATTGTAGGTAAACTTATTAGTTATCAGTACTTATAATTTTTTAACTACTCAATTCTAAGCTAAATAATGATCATAAATAATGAATTTTGATCCTAAAAAAGCGACCCACCTAAGCCTACCCCTCCGAATCACATACCGAGAAAAGTCCCGTACCGCATACCCTTACTCGGACCACGTACCAATCCGTACCACAATCCATGTAACACTACTCACCATTATCTTCAGTAATGTTTTGATTCTCCTCTTTATATTTTCATTTCTTAGTTTTCTGTTATTTCTTTTGGGATGGGTTGCTTGTGGGGCTTAAGGACCAGTGAGGATGAATATGAACACCTTTGTTATCAAGTTTCCCTCCTTCCTTGCCCCTGAAAACTATTAGGGACTACCTTACCTAATCTGCCTCCTGGATGTAACTAGCTTGCTGAGATACTTTGACTTTATTAAATAAGATGGCTTTGCCTGAATTCCTTGTTTGGGCTCAAGCCTTCTGAAATTATTGCTGAAGTCCTAACATCCAAAGCCATTGCCTTATTGTAAATAGTGGTATCCAACTGGTGACTTGGGAGACTTTGGTTTGGTAATGAAGGAGGTCTCGTCGAGGAAGACCTTAGATAGTTTTTGCCAACAATTACTTCGTCCTACCAGTTTCATAAGAGAGATACCGTGATAAGGAAAAAGATCTAAAAATCATATGTAGGTCCTATTCCTTATCATGGCATCTCTCTTAAGGAGACTTACCGAGAGATACCGTGATGAGGAAAATGATCTACATATGATTTTTATTGATCTTGAAAGGGCATATGATAGTCCCTAGAGAAGTTATGTGGAGAGTTTTATGAGAAAAAAAAAGGAGTTAGAGTAGTATATATAGAATCAATAAAGGAGATGTATAGGAGGTGGTTACAAGTATGAGAACACCAGGAGGGTTGACACGAGGGTTCCCATAAACATAGGTTTCCACCAAGGTTCAGTTCTAAGTCCTTATCTATTTGTATTGGTCATAGATGAACTTACAAGGCACATACAGTAGGAAATACCATGGTGTATGTTAGTTGCAGATGACATTGTTTTAGTAGACGAAACAAAAAGACGGGGTTAATGCTAAACTCGAGGTTTGAAGAGAGACACTTGAGGCAAAGAGTTTAGAATTAGTAGATCAAAACAGAATAAATGGAATTTAAGTTTGGTAAGGGTGCACGTAGGAATAGAATAGTGGTTAGTATCGGAGATCAAGAGATACCCATGAGTGACAATTTTAAGTATTTAGGATCAGTTCTTTAGAATGATGGTGGTATGGATCGAGATGTTGCACATCGGATACAAGCGGGTTGGACTAAATGGAAAGATATAGATGATATTGGGAATATTATGCGACTACAAAATTCTTTTACGACTAGGGTAAATTTTATAGAACGACAATTAGGCCAGCGATGCTTTATAGGTCTGAATGTTGGGCAGTGAATTACACACGTGAGCAAAAGATGAGAGTAGCAAAAATGCGAATGTTAAGATGGATGTGTGGGCACACTAAGATGGACAAGATACGGAATGAGCATATTCGTAAGAAGATTGGAGTAGCACCTATTGATCAGAAGATGAGAGAAACACGCTTAAGGTGGTTAGGTCATGTGTTAAGACGTTTAGTAGAAGCGCCTGTCGGGCGAGTAGAATTTAGAGAGAGTAGTCAACATAAGAGGGGTAGGGGAAGACCGAAAAAAACTTGGTGGGTAACTTGCAAGAAAAATATAGCCCATCTAGAAATTGAGGAGGATATAGTCCATGACAGAGCGCAATGGTGTAGCAGGATTTATGCAGCCGGCCCTACTTAGTGGGGTTAAGGCTTGGTTAGTTTGTTTGTCTGATTGTTTACTAGTTGCCAAAGACTTGTATGCTCATTCTGCACATGAAGATTTCATGTACCAACCTTTGCAAGGAGGGCTTTTTTTTTTTGGTCTGTGTTGTCTAAAAAATGTTTATTTTAATTGTTTTGGCAAGGCATCAATTATTCATTCAACCATATTCTTTGAGGGAGATGATAAAATTTTTGGGCAACACAAATGTATGCTATTGTTTACTTAAGTAAATCATTGATAGTACTTGCATCAAACTACTTCCTATTGGCCATTCTGCTTTCTTGGGTTTGGGGAGGAGGAAAGAACGCAGTAATAAGTTTCAATTTGATTTGAGTGAGCTACTCTGGTCATAAGCTTGAAAGGTTTTTAATTTCTGGAAACCTAGTGTCTTATTCTGTAGTAATATGTAAATGCATGATGGAGGTGAACAAGTAACTGCTCAAATAATACGTTGTCCAACTTTGCCAGTTATTTTTTCAGTTTTCAAATTAGTGTTGTTATTCTCAAAATTAAATAATTGTAATGTTTACATGAAGCAGGGGAATATCCAATCAAATCCATTAATATAGAAATTTTATTGCTTAAAAAGAACTTGAGAAAAGAAAAACATAAAATATCATGTGCCCCAAAAACTGAAAGTGTGACAAAACAATCAAACAGGACTTCAATTGCGGAGTTTGGTAGTATTTGGTTTGTAAGGCCAACTAGTACATTGGGCTAGGTTTGGGAAGAGCTAGAAATTTGTGGTCTAACCTTTGAAGAGGAACTATTTTTGTGTCAAATAAAAGTGGAAATAGGTGGCTGTTTACGTGAAAATTGAACTCCCTAATAGTGAAACATTCTTAATTGAATTAAAAAAGGGTTTTTATTAAGGAGAAACATAATGGATAAGTGCTACAAAGTATTTACCATGAAGAGCAGTTTTTTCATTTGGTAGGTCTCTTCCCCCTGAGAAGATAATGTCAGGTGATTTCAAAATTTCTTGTTAAGTCTAAATAAGAACATGTCTTATTACATTCAAATAATATATGAGTGGTCTTAAATATTCGTTTGGGGATGTTTCTTTTTATGTCTTCAAGTAAGGGTTACAACCATTCATTTCGTTCTTGAGATCTTGTTAGGGGTACATGGATTTCTGATTTATTTCGCTTTTCTGATTTTTGAAGGTGATTTCATATACAAGGTTTCTTCGCAGTCACCAACTAGGCATTTCATTATACACTCCCGAAAAGCATTGCTCAATGGTCTCAGCCCAGCTGAAAACAGAAAAATTCCTCCACTAAAGTATATATTTAATGAGTATTACTTTATTTGTTTAAATTACATTTCAGCTTGAAGGTGCATGTTCTATTTTTATTCAGCAATTTAAATTAGGTGTTGCGGTATCCTTCTGTCAGTGTGGTTAACTTTCAATGTTCGTCCTTGTTGCGCATGGTGGGTTTCAGATATGAGTACTACTATGCTTTGTTGCGTGATTTTCCCGATCTCCAGTTTACTATAAATGGAGGCATACAAACCATTGACTAGAGACAGAGACATAGAGGTAAGTAAATAAGTTATGGTTTTTTCCCAAGTATTTTCAGATTGTACACATTGGTCATTGGTGATGCTGTATAGTGTTGAAATTGTTGTTGGGTTGTGGGTTTGCAAGTTCAAGTGATTAAAAACTAACAGGGTTGAAGTGATTATATATGCGTGCTAGATGGCAAAAATTAAAGTCTCAAGAGAAATGCTTTAGGAACTGTTTTGGGATTTGTGGAAAGTTTAGAACAGGTTTTTATGAATTTTGCCATGCATTAGAGGTATTTGCTCAGGGAAAAACTGCTTGGATTTTGCTTAGAATAAGAAGACAGTTTGCTTTAAGCTCACCCATAAGCTAACATGACCACATCGCCTGAATTTAGAATAGCTCTATAAAAAATTCTGATGGAGAAACAATTGCCGGAGAAACTATTGTTACTTTACTCTCTAATCATAAGATCCCAATGTGGTAGCTTAATTACATCCTCGGAAATCCTACACCTAGCTTTCATAATTTGTTTTCACTGTCTCTTAATTGACTTGAATTTGAAAGTAAATTAACCTTTTCTGGAGTATTCTGAAAATTCTAGAATTGTGAAAATTACATGTAGATTAACCTTTTCTGGGTTGGGAAAACTCGGCTCGTGACAAAAAAATTTGATCAAACTGCTGGTAGGTGCTAGGATCGAAAACTTCAACTCCTCTTCAAAAATCCATGTAGATTCTATTGATGGTTTACCCAGCCACGTGATAAGAAAACGTCGATACAGATTCCCTCTTCGAGAATGAACCTCTTTGACATCAAGCACCTCTTGAACCACATCCCTTTTCTTCTTAGGCAACTGCCCAGTCCAACCTATGTCCATAGCTGGCCCATTTTCAGTGTCAAATGCATGAAAATCATACAAATCTGAAACATTAAAAATGGGACTAATCTGCAAATCATCCGGTAATTCCATCACGTAAGCATTTGAGCTTATTTTCTTCAAATTACAGTGGCCAATCTTCCTAGATGGTGACTTATGATAAGCTCTCCTTTTGGAAACCTCTTTTTAAGCAAATAAACCATCACTCGATCTCATTCTGCAAAATTTTTGAAGCATCGATATTCATTTGCATTTGCAGCTTCATTGTACTGTACCTTTCGTTACTTGCTTCAATTTCCAATCTAATTTCATTGTGTATCTTCTTCACATGTTCAGCAAATGCTTCAGTGTCTTCACTAACCTGAACCTCTTCGGGCAAAGGAACAAGTTCCAAAACATATTGCGGCTTGTGACCATAAGCTGCTTCAAAAGGAGTCTTTCTAGTTGTTTGGTTCACTGAATTATTATAAGCAAACTAAGCCTATGGTATGATCAAATCTCAGGTCTTCACATGATTCCCAACAATGCAACGTAGCAATTACCCAGACTTTGATTAACCACTTTGGTCTGCCCATCTGTTTGAGGGTGGGCAGTGTTGGAATATACTGATTTTGTACCCATTTTTCTCTACAAAGTACGCCAAAAGTGCCCCATTAACATCATGATATGAATGTGCAATAGTAGACGGAACTCCATGTAAACGTACAATCTCCCTAATGAAAAATTCAGCTACATGTGAAGCATCCGAAGTGCGAGAACATGGTAGGAAATGAGCCATCTTTGAAAATCTGTCCATAATCACATAAATGGAATGAATGGCCCCTAGATGTCTTTGGATGTTCCTAAACAAAATCCATAGCGATATAAATCCAAGGTGAAGAAGCAACTGGTAGGGGAGTGTATAAACTAGGTGTGATTGCCCCTTAGCAAATTTAAAAGTTTTGCAGCGTTTAACAAGTCTTTCCACATTCCTAATCATCTTTGGCGATCTTTGGCCAAAAATAGCGATGAACAAACCATTGCTAGAGTCTTGTCTCTCGCAAAATGTCCTAGACCACAACCATGTAACTCCCTAATGATTTGTTCATTTAGAGAACCTTCAGGAATGCCAAGTTGGTTGTTTCTGAACAAGTAATTATCATGAACTGCAAAAGGTGTTGCTCTTTTTGAGGCCTTTGCATCTTGTAACTCCATCACTTGAGAGAAAAAGTCCCTAGAGTATTGATTCTTAATCTCTTCAAAACCAACAACTCGGACATGCAAAGTTGTCAACATTAGAGAATGACGACTTAAAGCATCTACTACTTTACTCAACTGTCCAGATTGATGCCTTATAGAGAAGATAAAGCCTTGGAGATAAGCACTCCTTGGCATGTTGTGGGTTTAGCTACTTCTGTTAGTTCAAATATTTAAAAGATTCATGATCTGAAATTAGGTTAAACTTCCGATTTACTAGATAGTACCACCAATGGTCAATTGCTCTGATCAAAGCATATAGTTCCAAGTCAAATAAGCCATTGGTTTCCTTCTTGATTGAGAACAACTCCTGTCCCCACACATGAGCATATTCAACCACGAACACCTTGTCAAAATTTGGTAACACAAGTAGCGGGGGTTAAGCACCTATGAGCACATTCAACCACGAACACCTTGTCAAAATTTGGTAACACAAGTAGTGGGGTGTTTAGTCATGGCTATTTGGATGCAAATGAAAGCTTTTGCTGCAGCTTTTGTCCACTTGAAGGTAGTGCTTTTCAAACACTCTGTAATAGGACTTATGTAACATGACTCATGATAGAGCTGAAATTACAGATAAACCTTCGGTTGCAAGATGCTAACCCGTGAAATCTTCGAATTTCAGACAGTCTTGAGTTCTGGCCATTCTATTATTAATACGATCTTGCTAGGATTAGCCTTTAACCCCTAAGCTGATACAATAAAACCCAGGAACACAACACTATCATGGAGAAAGGAGCACTTCTTTAAGTTCATATTAAGTTTTTCATAGTGAAGCTCTATAACTCCATGCAGATGTACTAAATGCTCTTCCTTAGAATGACTATAAATCGGAATATCATCAAAATAGACAACAACAAATGAACCAAGGAAAGGTTGTAGTACCTCGGTCATGACCTACATGAAAGTGCTGGGTGCATTTGAAAGGTCGAAAGGCATTACATTCAACTACTGACCATCTGGTGTCTTAAAGGCTGTTTTCCACCATCACCACTATGAAGTCTGATTTGATGGTAGCCATTTCTCAAGGCAATCTTTGAAAAGATTGCTGAACCACCTAGCATGTATCATCTAACCTTGGAATTGGAAAGCAATATTTCACTGTAATCTTAATTGTTTGACTGTCCACGCACATTCTCCACGAATCATCCTTCTTTGGTGTAAGCAAAGCCGAAAGAGCAGGACTTTTGCTTTTATAAACCATTATTTTTTTCCATCAATGCCTCAAATTGTCTCTCATTTTAGCCTGCTTCAATGGTGGTAGTCGATAAGCCACTTGATTTGATAAGGCAGCACCAGGAACTAATCAATGGCATGTTGAATACTTCGCATTGGTGGCAACTCATTCGGCAACTACTCACTGACAATTTCCCCAAATTCTTCTAAGAGTTGCTGAACTTCTGGAAGCTGTAAGGGCTGATCTGGTATTGCGCTGTTCACTTGTTTGATCAGTAACCACAACATATATAGTTCCTGTGTTTCCTCAACTTCTTTCTCAAATTGATTAGCTGAGATGGAATAAGTCGCACCCTTTCCCTTGACACCTTTAGCAGCCCCCTCTTTCATAGGATGCAAAGTTAACTTCTTCCCATCTTTAAGAAATGTGTAAGCATTTTGAGTTGTAAAATGAACCATGTCTCTATCAAAAAGCCAAGGAAGACCCAATAGAATATGACAGGCATCCATAGGAATAACATCACACCAAACCTTATCAACATAATCATTACCCATTGAAAATTCTACCAAACATCTAGAAGTAACAGTAACTTCATTAACTCTGCAAAACCAGGCCAATTTGTTAGGGCGAGGATGTTTTTCCACTGGTATTTTCAAATTTTCAACTATTTCTTGTGTCACTATCTCCTCACTGCTACCATTATCCATGATCAAATTGCAGATTTTTCCACCACAGTTTTCTTTGGTACAGAAAATATTACAACACCTCCAATCTTCAAATTCTTCAACTTTAGGGGTAATCATAACCAGATGCACCACAAGGTTTTCACCTTCTACTGGTAGCAGATCAATCTCTTCTTTTTTGTCATATTGGTCATAAACAAGAAGCTCATGTTATTCTTCTTCATATCTTCATCCTCTAAAGCTCTTGCCAAGTTAACTTGCCTCTGCGCACAAGACGAATAGCCATATCCTGGTTCCCCACAAGTGAAACAACCAGAATGCACCAAGTTAGTTAAACTGGGTACCATGAGGGAAAGAAGTGTTAGGTCAATCCATTTCCTTTTGCCTCTCAATTCCAGCGATCTTAGCAGTAGAACTGGTTGAAGGAACTCCCCTTCTGTAATTTTTGGGTCTAAATAGCGTTGTTTGGTACCCTGGACAGGAGCTGAGCCTCATTGAATACCTTCTGAACTTCTCTGGTTTGTTGCAGAATTTGCACAAGATAGGGTAGGTTGGCGAGCCCCTAACGAGTAACACGCTGCTCGGCCTGTGACGCCATCAATTGAATTGCATCATCTAGATCGGATGGATGATTTATCCCCATCTCATGACGTACTGCAATATTCAATCCTGTTAAGTACCTTGATACAAGTTGTTCATCAGTTTCATTCAATCTCACACAAGGGAGAGATTGAAAAATTCTTGTGTGTATTCTTCAACATTCATCTTCCTCTGTTTCAATCCATGAATTCTCACAGAGTGATGCATCTTACAAGGAAGTTAAAGATTACAGATTTTTTCTCAAGTTCCAGTTGATCATATCTGTGTTTCCTACGATGTCATATTTTTAGGCCTTAGAGGGTATTTTGGTCTTTTGTATTCTTGGGAAATTTTCAGTAGTTGAGTCGTATTTAGTTAGCTGATTATATTGGAGTTTATTTAGTGTTATAGGAATAGTCCTAGAGGTAGTTTGCTTATCTATTTAGAATATTTTGAATTGGGAGTAGGAATTCTATTCCCAATAGAATTATGAATTTTAGGTAGTTTTAAGCTTATAAATAGCTTACTCTTGTTACCTCATTATTTCAGACAGAGATTGATGAAATAAAATTTCTGTTATTTGTTCGTTTCATTATTTCTTTCCTTCTTAAGGTTTCCTGAGATTCCTTCTTCTTACTGATTTTTCCAGAAATTACTGTTCATGGCGGTATTCACAGTCCTGAAATAGCCCCAAATCCCCTCTATTCTTCTGCTCGCGCCTGTTAACATGATCGTCCAATCTTGTGCTACATCACAGAGTCGTCACATAATCAGCTGGCAGGAACCGCTTCTGTAGTTTGGATTTCATCAACCCCCAAGTATTGAGTCGCCATATAACTAGCTAGCAGGAACCGCTTGCGTAGTTTGGATTTCATTGAATCCCAAGTCTGGCTAAACTGTTTTCTTGCCTATCTCGTTGCTTTTCCAATATGTTCCACTATTGAGGGGCTATTCCTTTAACTTTATCTTAACAAACAATACTTTTCGATCTTCAGCCATGGGTTTTCATCCAAAGTAGTTCTCTAAGCAAGTAGATTCCCGCTCAAGGAAATCTTCAGCGTTAATCATTCCATGGAAATCAGAAACTTCAATCCTAACTCCTCCATAATTTAATTCCAGAGCTGTTGTCAATCGTTTTTCAAGTCTACCATGATCGAGCTATTGTCGATGATGTGCCGGACCATGAATTGATTGACATTCTCCTCATCATCCTCTTCTTCCTTGTTACCTCTTTCCAGCTGGTCGAAGAGTTCATGGTTTCGGCTAGGGTTGTTCAAAAGTCAGTTAAGTCGAACTATCGAGTTTGAATGAAGCCAAAAAAAGAATTTGACTCGACATGTTCGACTTTCGACTTGATTTTGACTCGAAATCAATTAACTAAGCGATTCCTCAACTCGACTTTGCCTTCAACTTCCAAGTCAAATTACTGGTCGAATACTGATCGACTGGTTTGACTAGTTTACCGATTGAGCAAGTCATTTACTTTTGCCGATCAAATACCAATCAAATAAGTTGAAAAATTATATTTCTTTTAAGTTATTTTTCATATATCGTAATAATTAATTAATGTATTTGTATATATAGTATTTTAGGCATAATATTCTTAATTCCTAATAATTAAATATGTTAATAATTGATAATATTCTTTTTTTAATAGTTAAATATTTTTTCTTTATATGATTGTTGGAGTTATCAATGTAATAATTCAAATTATGTAAAATTTATGTACTTGTACATTTATATAAGTGTACAACTTATTAATGTAGTAATACTTTTGT
Source organism: Cinchona pubescens (assembly GCA_025175665.1). NCBI lineage: Eukaryota > Viridiplantae > Streptophyta > Magnoliopsida > Gentianales > Rubiaceae > Cinchona > Cinchona pubescens. Next base: position 418,380 of record JANKKI010000170.1, read on the forward strand.
TTCAATAACTAATTAAATGGATTACTAATTTTCTTTCAATACATATACTAGAGTTAATTATAGTTAATTATATATACATAGTTAATTATAGTTAATTACATATACATATACATAGTTAATTATAGTTAATTACATATACATAGTTAATTAAATGGATTACTAATTTTATTTCAATACATATACATAGTTAATTATATATACTTTAACTATGTATACTTTAATATTTATTGAAACATCTATGTAATGTTCATATATTAAGATTCGTAGTATAACTTATACTCGTAACAAAAATATGTTATACATAAAATCTAATTATATACTTATAGTATATAACAAGATTCGTATAACTTATACTCGTAACAAAAATATGTTATACATAAAATCTAATTATATACTTATAGTATATAACTTATTAGTGTAACATTTTATTATCAATATGTATATTAAATGCATTACTTTTAGTACAAATAGAGTTAAGTACTTCGGTAATCATTTGTATTCTTATATATTTCTAGGATATCACTTAACAGGGGTTGGTGACTTAAATCGGATTTTGCTATGTGAATTGGCTTTGGCAAGTAGTTCTGAATTTGTAATTTGGTAAATCATTTTTAATATTTACAGATGATATATAAACTAATACACATTTATAAGATTTGTGACTTGTATATCTAATTACACAAAAATACAAAGATATGTGTGTATAAATTTGTACATATAATGTATTTTAACTTTACACTTACACTACTTTTGCTTTTGAAGAATGTTGCTGATTATAATTTGGCTATCATCTATTATCTCTGAACTTGTATAGCTTGTATTTCTACTATGCCATATTTTAAATTTGTGAAATGATATACTAAATTTTGGAATTAAAATATGGAACGAAAGAGGATTTGTGCCATATTTTAAATTTGTGAAATAATGTGTGTGTATATATATTATGAAAAGAATTTTGGTAAACACTTTATATAAAGATGATAATGTGAAAATTGGAATCTACATTTTTTGACCTTTGAAGAATTTACCACTCACTATATTGAAGCTTGCTGTAGCTTTTGAAGAATGTTGCGATTATAATTTAGTTATCAACTATTATCTCTGAAATTGTATATCTTGTATTTCTACTATGCCGTATTTTAATTTTGTTAAATGATATAGACTTTGTGAAATGATGCACTAAATTTTGGAATTAGAATATGAAATGAAAGAGGATTTATGTTTGACTTATTCGACTTATCGGTCGAATAAGTCGAATTTAAACGATTCAAGAACTTTAATTGACTTTGGGTTTTCATGACTTGACTTTGCTTGAGATTTTCAAGTCGAAAGTCAAACAAGTCAAAAAATCGAACACCAGTCAAATGAACACCCCTAGATCTCTCTTCGACACAGAGTTTATGGTCACGTTCTGGTAACAGTGCTCTTGCTTTTGCACGATCCCTGCGCTCCAGGTCTTGGACCTGTCTTGAAAGTTGCTCAAACATCCTTTGCACCTCCATCATCTTGCCTTCTTTTTGGTTAAGCCTTGGAGCTCTCGCAAGTGTTGGCACCTGTGCTCGAATTACCAAACTTGATGCGTGCCGGTGATAAGATCTGAAAATTCAGGTCAAGTAGACATGACAAGATAGATCTCAGCAAAGTAATTAGGGTGCAGCAATAAGAAAATAGAGCTAAAGCTTAAAAAAGCTCTATATTATTTCAAGAAACATTCATCAACAAAACTGATCAGCAAAACAGTATTAGACACCTAATTATATGTGAAAGTCCTAACCAATCTAAAAATTCTAAATAATTCTTATCTAGGATCCTAATCATTATCCAAGAAAGAGTATTCAACTAAAAGGCCTACTTTAAACAAAGTCTATATTCAACTAAAAGACCGACTTTAAACAAAGTCTATACCCAACTAAAAGATCGACTTTACACAAAGTCCAACACAATTTAAACTCACAAAATAAATCTGAAATAAATAAAAAGCTCCTGCATCACAAAACAATAACAATAGCAGGGATGAGCAAAAGATTCCAGTAAATAGTACTTGTACCAGTCTATTGGAATGTAAGGCATAAAACCAATGGAATGTCCAATCGCTTTGTCATAAATTGAAAACAGGAATCATAGTGATCTGAATATTTACAGCAAAATATATACAACCACCCTAGCATAAATTACTAAATCAGATACCATGATTTGTGGATCACCTAACATAATAGGAAACTTAGCTATACGAGCCTAATTCTAAGGATACAATCTAATATCAAAATAATATTTTAAAGTTGGCTAACTAATTATACAATATTTTCCCACATTCTCTCGAAGCTGGTGAATAGGTGTTCTCCATTCTCAGCTTGGAAACAATAGTTTGGAAAATAGAACTACTCAACCATTTGGTAAGGACATCAGCAAGTTGACCATTTGTAGACACGTAAGGTGTACAAATCAATCCACTTTAACTTTTCTTTGATATCTGTCAACTTCAATATGCTTTGTCTGGTCATGTTGTACTAGGCTGTGAGCTATGCTACTTGCGGATTTGTTGTCACAATAGTCTCATAGAGCCATCCAACTTAATCTTCAAATCTTAAAGGATGATCTTCAACCGAAGTAGTTGACACACACCTTGGGCCATTGCTCAGAATTCAGCCTCTTGACTCGACCCGAGCTACCGCATTTTGTTTTTTACTTCTCCATGTCACAAGATTCCCACCGAGAAAGGTACAATATCCTGAGGTTGATAAAAGATCAACAATTGATCCAGCATAATCAGTATCAGTGTATTTGTTGTCTCGAGTACCAATTCTCCATTTCTTCTGAACAAGATACCTTTCCTTGATGTTCCCTTGAAATACTGTAGAACTCTATGAGCTGCTTGTAAATGAACAACTTTTGGGCTATGCATAAATTGACTAATCATACTCACTGCATATGCTATATCTGGTTGTGTGTGAGGAAGATAAATAAGTCTTCCTACTAGGTGTTGATACGTTTATCTATAGTGGCATCCTCCTTGGGTTTTCCAAGTTTAAGATTAGGATCCATGGGAGTATTTGCTGGTTTGCATGCTGTCTTGTTTCCCTAAGAAGATCTATGACATAATTTTGTTGAGAGATTAAAATTTCCCACCTAGAGTGAGCAACCTCAATCCCAAGAAAATACTTGAGTCTCCCTAACGCTTTAATCTCAAACTTTTTAGCCTAATATTAACTCAAGACTTGTTTCTCCTTAACATCATTTTCTGTCACTATTTTGTCAGCAACATACACTAGAAGGGCTGTAATTCCCCGGGTATTGAAGGAGAGTGTTTAATGAACAATTTGTGATCCCCTTGACTTTGTATCCCATAGCTAGCATAACTCTTGCAAATCTCCCAAACTATGCCCGTGGTGAATGATGCAACGCCCTTTTCAATTTACACAGTATGAGCAGCCAAATTCCTCCCATATCCTGGTGGAACCTGCATATAAATCTCTTCCTCTAGTTCCCCATGTAAGAAAGCATTCTTGACATCAACTTGGTGCAACTCCCAACCATAATTAGCTGCTAGTGATAACAATACTCTGACTTGTTTATCTTGTCAGCAGTAACAAAGGTCTCTAAATAATCAATTCCATGGGTTTGATTGCACCCCTTGGGTACTGACCGTGCCTTGTATCTCTCAATTGACCCATCTGCCCTATACTTAACTGTATGCACCCACGTAAAGCCCACCGGTTTCTTTCCTGCTGGTAACTTCACCATCTCCGAAGTCTTCTTCTTTTCCAATGCCTCCATCTCCATATGCATTGCTTGTCAATTCCATTTTTTGTTGGACAAAACCTGAGATAATGTGGTAGGAATGGTAATGGTGTTTAGGCTTACAAGAAAAGCTCTATGAGATGGTGAAAAATTCTTATACGACAAAATGTGCAAGAGGGTATAATGGTTGCTTTGTGCATCTTCTGGTTCCTTTCCTAATTGCAATTAGGAAGGTCCTGGTCATCATTATCTACTTGATATTCAGTTTCATCTTGCAATGGATGGTTAGACATTGTTACCTCGTTCAAAGGATCTGAGTTGGACTGTAAGTTTGAATCTTGGACCAGCATTGGTTCAAGAACAGAATCAGTCTTTTCCTTGGGTTGGACTTTGAGTTGGACTCTTAGACCTGCATTGGTTTAGGAAAAGAATCAATCTTTTTGTTTGGATCATTTGGTGTTTTAGGCACTCGTTCAATTTTGGGTGTGGGTTTAGGCACTGGTTCAGTTCTGGGTGTTGGTTTAGGCACAGGTTCAGAAGAATTTTTAGGCACATGGTCGGAACAAGGTGAACAAAGAGGTGCAGGTACAGGGTATGAGGTTTTAGACATAGGAATTGATGACAACTCAAGCAAAAAATCTTCCTTATCTTCCCTAGTTTAATTCTCCTCCTGAAGATAAGGATTAGTGAAATAAGACTCTTGTTCAATGAAAGTAACATCCACCAAGACATAGAATTTCTTTGATGGAGAGTGGTAACACTTGTACCCTTTTGAGTCAAAGAATAGCCTACAAAGACACATTTTAGAGCCCTTGGATCTAATTTCCCCCTGTTGTGACTATGAACACGGACAAATGACACCTACCCAAAAATTCTAGGTACAAGGTTGTTTGTAGTGTTTAGGTCTGGGTAAAATGTTGAAAGTGTGTCCATAGGACTCTTAAAACCCAAGACTCTTGATGGCAAACAATTTATCAGATGAGTGGTTGCCAAAACTGGTCCGCCCCAAAAAACCGTAGGCGCATTTTTTGAAACAACAAGGCTCTAGTTTTTTCAATGAGATGATGACACATTTTTTCTCTCTGCTTACCCCGTTTTGCTGTGTGGTATTGACACAAGACGACTTTACTATTTCTTTCTGAAAAAATGTTGTAAGAATTTGATTGAAGTAATCCCTAGCATTATCTAACCTAAACCTTTTGATATTGACCCCAAATTGGTTTTTTATCATGGAACAGAAATTTGGGAAGATAGTACTAACATCAGACTTATGCTTGAGTAGAAAAATTTAGGTAGCATGAGTGCAATCATCAATGAAAGAAATAAACCATCTTGCCCTGGAAACATTAGAAACAGTAGATGGACCATAAATATCACTGTGAATGAGATAGAAAGGAACAGAGCTTCTGTTATAACTAATTGCAAAAGGTTCACACTTGTGTTTAGCAATTTCACACACTTGCACTAAAAGTTTTCAACATCTAAATCCTTAAACAAAAAAGGAAACATAACTTTAATAATCCTAAAGGATGGATGTCCAAGTTCGCAAATGAAGTAAATTTTTTTCTTTATTTCGAATAAGGCAAACTCGGATACGAAGGAAGAGGGTAATCTGTCCTCTGTCATGAGCAAATGACTTGGTGCTTCAAGATAGTAGAGATCATTTCTTTCTCTAGCACGTCCAATCATCTTCCCCGAATCCTTTTTTTGATATATACAATTACGACTGTCAAAAATCGCAAGAGGGTTATCCGTTCTTGGTCATATGAAACTAGCTCGGAGCTTCAAGATACTAGAGGCTATTCCTAACGCGTCCAATCATCCTCCCTGAATCCTCTTCGTGAAATATACAATTACTATTGTCAAAAATCGCGTAACATAAATCTCAAGTGAGTTTATGTATAGAGACCATATTCATGAAGGACATTTTTCAAAGTCACCGATGGTCTTATTTTGACATCCCCCAAACTAACTATAGTGGTCAAAGGATCCATCTGCTTTCGCTATTTTCCTACTGCTTAGACATGGAGTGTTTTCCTACTGCTTGGACGTGGAGTATAGGTTGAAAAAATATTGGATGCATAAGGGGTCATGTGATGGGTGCTCCTAAATCCATGACCTAGGAAAGGTTTTATCTGAGACATTCAATCCAATAGATAGCAGGTCACCTGAATATGCCAAAGAACAAGTACCTGGAGATCCTCAGGTTTTCCAAGACTGCTTAAAAGTGATCTCAGCCTCTCAATTTCTTCTTGGTTGAGACTACTTAGCTCCTGTGATATTGATTCACCTTGAGATCCGGTTGGAATATGGACTTGTCCATTGTTCTGTGGCTGTCCTCCTTTTGGCCCCATTTTTGGCTTGGAGGTTTTCCATGAAGTTTCCAACATTTGTCACGGGTGTGACAAGACTTCTTGCTGTAAGTGTACTGTTAAGTTAGGGTGTAGAGAGAGACCCTTTGGGAAAAATTGAATGTTCCATTATCTTATGAGAGCACCTATATTGTATGGGCCTTAGTTCAACTACACAGTACAATTACTGTGTAGTACAACAATACAATACTATATACTAATTCTAACATACCCCCTCAAGTAGCGACTAATTAGCTCTGGAGCATACAAGTATATGCACCAAGTTTGATACAAATAAAACTAATTCGAGGACCTCGGAGAGGTTTTGTAAAAATATCCACTAGTTGGTCATTTGAGTTGACAAAGTTAGTAGTAATACACTCTGACTAAATCTTCTCTGATAATATGGCAATCAATCTCAATATGCTTGGTTCTCTCATGGAATACTGGATTAGAGGCTATATGTAAAGCAGCTTAATTATTACAGATCAACTGCATCTGCCCAACCTTTCCGAACTTCATCTCTTGAAGTAGTTTTTGCCATGTGAATATGTTGCCAAAGCCATAACACGATATTTAGCTTCAACATTTGATCTGTCAACCACTGTTTGCTTTTTACTCTCCCATGATAGTAAATTACCCCCAATGAGGACACAATATCCTAAAATAGAGTGGACATTTGAAGAAGAGCCTACCCAATTAGCATCAAAGTACGCAATCACTTGAATATGGCCCTTATCTTCATATAACAATCTTTGGCCTGGTGTGCTTTAATGTATTTCAGAATCCGAATTACAGCATCCAAATGGCTATCACATGGAGATTGTAGGAATTTACTAACTATATTTACGACAAACAAGATATCTGGCCGGGTGATAGTGAGGTAGTCAAGCTTTCCTATCTTCTAGGATTTGCAAGAGGCTCTCCCTGACCTAGTAAGAGTTTAACATTTGGATCCATTGGAGTATTAACAGGTTTGCAGTTTCTTCAAAAATATCCAAGGCATAATTTATTTGAGAGAGAACAATAGATTGAGCCACCTCAATTCTAGGAAACTACTCGAGTCGGCCTAAATTCTTAGTGTGAAAATGATTGAAAAGATGATTTTTCAACTGAAGAATTCCATCCTGATCATCTTCAGTAATGACAATATCATTCACATAAACCATCAGATAGATGCATCGGCCATGGGATGTATGATGATAAAAGACAGAATGTTTAGCTTCACTCCGTGTCATCCCAAACTGTTGAACAACAGTGCTGAAACGGGTAAACCAAGCCTGTGGAGATTGCTTTAATCCATAAAGAGAGCAACGAAACCTACATACCAAACAAACTCGCTGTGAGCAATTAAACCTAGCAGCTGCTCCATAAAAACCTTTTTTTGAAGCTCTATGTAAAAAAGCATTTTTGATATCCAACTGATAAAGTGGCCACGACACACAAATGAAATGGATAGAAATATGAATGGACGCAATTTCGGACGCCAGAGAAAAGGTGTCACCATAATCCTAGACATAAGTGTGAGTGTTACCCTTTGCCACTAAAAGAACCTTGAGCCTGTCAATCTTTCCATCAGGACCTACCTTGACAGTATAAATCCATTGATTACCAACGGTGGATTTGCTAGTAGATAATGTAACCAATTCCCAAGTTCCATTAGAATGTAAAGCTTCCATGTCATCAACCATCGCTTGTCGCCGCACTGTATCTGAAAATGCCTCACTGGTAGTTTTAGGAATAGAAATAGTAGATACAAAAGATACAAATGCATAATAGGGTGGCTGAATATAAGCAATGGTAGTTGAGAAAATTATATATGGGATGAGGACTATGGGTAGACCCAGTACCTTTTTGAGTGACAGGAACTTGGGATCATGTGACAGATTCGAAGTAGGTGAGGATACTGGTGTAGGGAGTGAGTCATCTAGATTTGGAACTTCAGTAATACCTTTAGAAGGATTGAGGGGAGGCTGTGGTCGTGGATAATGATGATAAACTTGAAGAGGATGAGTAGAAACACTAGAAGCGCGAAGGTTACTAGACTCGAGTGTTGGGTTAGAGGATACAAGTGGAGGTGACTAGACTCGAGTGTGGGGTTACAGGATACAACTGGAGGACCTAGATAAGAAATGGGAAAGACTTCATAGATGGCGGGAAACTCCATAGGGGATGTAACAAAGAATGGAGATGACACAAAAAAGGTAAATTAGCAGCGATGAAATACCGTTGAGTGTCAAGGGAATGGCACCTATAACCTTTCTAAAGTTGTGAGTATCCTGAGAAGATATAATTAATATACAGGTTTGGCGGGAAGTTTGTCTCGTCCCGGTGTTTGATTATGAACGAAATAAGTGCAACCTAAAACACGAGGAGGAAGAAGATAGGCTGATTTGGATACAAGATAGAGTGAGGGATGTTATGCTGTAAAACAAAAGAAGGCATATGGGTAATCAAATAACATGTAGTAAGAACAGCATCAGCTCATAAACGGAAAGGAACCTTATGTTGAATGAGGAGAGTGCGGACTATTTCAATGAGATGGCGGTTTTTATGTTCTGCAACTCTATTTTGTTGAGGTGTGTGAGCACAGGAAAATTGGTGAAGAATGCGACATGAAGACAAATTTAGCAAACGGTTCAGTGAAATATTCATGAACATTATCACTACACAACACTTTAATATAATAGAAACATTAAATTGAGTAAGAATGAAGCACAAAATGTTTGAAAAGTATTGAACAACTCTGAATGATTGTTCATTAACAACAACCACGTGCAGCGAGAACCATCATCGACAAAAGTTACTAGATAAGTATTGAAATCCTAAAGTACAAAGGACACGATTAGGACCTTGACATTACTATGGACTAATTCAAAAGGGGAAGCGGCCCGATTATTGACTTACTTTGGAAAAGAGTTTCGAGAGTGCTTTCCAAACTGACTTGACTCACAATTTAAAGAAGATGGTTTAGACATATTTGGGATCATATGTTGTAATTTTGACAAACTAGGATGACCTAAACGGTTGTGCAGGAGTTCTGGGACATCAATGGAAATACAGGCAACTGGAGATGCGGGTTGGCTTAGATAATAAAGCCCATTAGACTCGCGCACTGTGCTGATGTTCCGGTCCGTACTCCAATCCTACATGAAAACAGAATCATCAAGAAATGAAACTATACATTACGATGGGCACCCATAGGTAAGTTTACTAATAGAAACAAGATTAAAAGGCAATCAGGTACATAAAGATGGAATCCAGATTAATTGAGGGAATGGGTTGAGGTTGACCAATGCCTTTGGCCATTGATTTAATATGTGCCATTGGCAAGACTAACACAAGGAAGTAGCACAAGGAAGAGAGCAATTGTGAGATTGGTAAAAAAATGTTCATTACTAGAAATATGATTAGATGCACCAGAATCAACAATCCAAGAAGACGACTGAGCAAATCATGCAACAGAATTACCACATCAACGGAGGCAATAGACAGTGATGAGGACTACATGAGATTTGAAGTTAAGATAATCATCCAAATCAGACTCAGTCAAGAGTGGTGATGATCGAGAATTGTGACCCTCTAATGTGTCGGGTATGGAATCTAAATGTACAAGAACATGAGTAATGATGGCTCTAGAGAAAGTACTAGATTTGGATCTAAAGTAATTTCAGAAGTAAAGCTCGACATGGTGGGTGGTGAATGGTATTGATGAATAGTGTGATGAACAATACCAGTTAACAGTGTTGATGAACAATTCTGGTGAATAGTATGGGTTAACAGTAAATGCGGCTGAAAGAGATCTGATTTGATGGGAGGATAATGACATCTAGACTCAACAAGACACCATTGGTGTGAGATCACAGCAGGAAGAAAGAAAAGCATCGCTGAAAAAAAAAGGAGTATAGTGGCTGTTAGGGTTGGAAGTACAGTGGCAGAGGCAGCTAGGGTTTTCTCTCCCCTAGCTTTGATACCATGTTAAGTTACGGAGTAGAGAGAAAGACCCTTTAGGAAAAATTGAATGTTTCATTCTCTTATGAGAGCACCTATATATACAAATGATATGGGCCTTTGGGCCTTAGTACAACTACATATTACAGTTACTGTATATAACAACTATACAATAATATATACAGTTGTAGTCTAACATGTACCATAATCCGTCACGATTTTGAGTTATTGGCTTGCCACCTTTTTCTCCTTCGAGCGTTGTTCCTCTGTCCATGTCTTTGGCTGATTTGTTGTAACCACTAGCCACCATAGCCAAATTATCCGTGGTTTGTGGTTCAAGTGTCAACCCTCTTCTACTTTCTTCACGTGGGACTAGAGCCAGACTTTATTAAAGCTTGGAACCTCCAGCTTCCCAAGAATCTGCATCCTTATTTGATTGAATTATGGATTAAGTCCAACCAGAAAATCATAAACCCCATCTTGTTCAATAAAGTTTTTTAGAATTGCTGCATCATCGGAGCATTTTGTTTTTCACCTGGTAGTGATCCAATTCCTGCCACAAGGATTTTAGTTGATTCGCATATTCAATGATTGTTTATTCCCTTGTTACGCAGTGTCTATTGTTACGCAGCCATAGACACTTGAGGTGCGTCATTCGCTTTGGATTAGGTTTGTTGAATCACATCCCACATATCCTTTGCTTTAGCCAAAAACATGCACGTCACTTATTTCTGGAGTCGTGGAATTCCACAACCACGCCATGATCGTAGAGGAGTCCTCATCCCATGCTTCAAATTTAGAATCCCCTGGTTTAGGACCTATACCCGTGAGATGGCTACCCTTTCTTTTCAACACTGTATGAATGAGTTAAGACCACTTGAGGTACAGTTGTTTTCATCTAAACCTGTAGGAGGCATGAATATATTCTACAATTCTCATGCTTGTTGGGGTCGGATTGCTATTTTAGATTGGGTTGTAATAGTTGTCTCCACGGTTTCTGACATCTTGGACAATCAAACGTCATCAATGATGACCTTGACGGTGAGGACTGGGGCAAAAGTGGCAATGAAGGCCAACAGATTTTGTAAGACTTCATGAAACAAGCCCTCGTTGTTTGGAGAAACACAGTGTTGTTTGATTGGCAATGAAGGCCAAAAAACAAAGAATCCTAGAACAGAGCCTAAAGTTTTGATACCATGTCGCAAATTGAAAATAGGAATCATATTGATCTAAATATTTATAGCATAATATATACAACCACCCTAGCATAAATTACTAAATCAAATCCCATGATTTGTGGATCACCTAACAGAATAGGAAACTTAACTATATAGGCCTAATTCTAAGGATACAATCTATTATGAAAAGAATATCCTAATTTAGTTAGCTAGTAGATGTATATTTTACACTGTTTTCCCACACACTTCTATGTAAGCATTATAAATAAGAGTAGTGTGTACATTATGTGCAAGTAATGACCTAAATAATATAGAGTAAAAGTAGAGGTCGAGTAGTCGTATGTTACAATAGAGCTTAGATAATATTGCACAGTAGAGCTCGAGTAAAGTGGTATAGTAGAGCTCAAGTAATATAGCATAGTAAAGCTCAAGTAATGTGGTAAAGTTTTAAGTAATTTGACACAATAAAGGTCAAGTAATGTGTTGCGGTAAAATTTGTTTTGGTCATTGAGCAATTATTAGGTATTGTAGTAGTTGCTCAAGAACCAATGGGAGACTCCCATTTGGAAAAATATGGCCCCCCTATATTTAGTAAAGTGGGCCACCCAATCCAAACGGGCCTCTCATTGGTTATTGAACAACTACTAGGATGTCACTAGTTGCTCAGTGACTATCATAAACTTTGTCAATGTGGTACACTAAAGCTTAAGTTTAATGCCATATCAGCGATCTGGTATGGGTCCCTTAAAACCTGCCAAACAATTGTAATGCCATACACGATCTGGTATGGGTCTATGATCCCAAAAAGTCCCATCACAACGCTTAACCTGTAGTGTGGAATCATCGATAAGACCGTCAAAAATAGATCTAGCCCTATGCGGCGTCGTAGGTGATATAATATCATCTACATATGGTCCAGGATGCACAGGCTCGCGCGGCTGATCATCCATACCTAACAAAGTGATATGGAAAGAGTGAAAAATTAACCCCGTAGATAGTAGGAATTTATTTTCATACATTTTAAAAGTCATATACAAACATTAAATGTCACGTCTCCGAAATCATTAATGATATAAAGTTTTCGATAAATGAATAAACAAAAAGCAAACAACTACAATTCCATACAATACAACAAGTACATAAACAATACAATAGAAAAGACAAATCAATGTTGTCGCGAAGGGCAACTCCTGCGATTATGCCCGGCCTGATGACAATTCGTACACCTTCTGGGCTCATGGGGATCCCTAATATCCATCTAATTCCGGATACGCCTTGCACGTACCCGGCCTGCTCGGCGATATGTGAACATACTGTCTTCACCACGTATCTGCCACTGAACAGGAGGTAACTCCTTAGGATTGCGGAACAAATCTACTAACGGTGTACTGCTCTCGATACATGCGAGTGGTGTACTGCTCCGCAACTATTCGTGTGGGGTCATCACCCTTAAGCCTGCAAACTTCCATCGCATGCGAGCATGGGAACCTGTACATTTGCCATTTACCGCAAGTATGTCTTATGTACGTAATTGACAACTTGTACATTGCCACCACGACTAGTCACATTATGGACCGTCTTAATTCTATAGATACCAGTGGAATGGTCAAAAACCATAACCGTGTGTCCACCTTTTTTGTCTGTAGCCATCAACCTTTTCCAATTCAATGGTGTAATAGATGTGCGACAATGTTCAACGCTTACAATGTTATCGACAACAATTTCACTGGACGATGGATTATGTACTATCACTTATAGCCTTGATCGGAAGTAGTCTAACCCCTCGCAATATGTTATTGTAGCTCTCAGAAGTATTTGTAGTGTGCATTCCCCACCTGCGATTTCCATCATGAGCAAGGCACCAACGGTGAATGCCAATATCTGCCAGATACGTCCAAGCCTCTGGACATTGAAGTTGTATCGTTTGTTGGTGCTTATTCCATTTCTGCATCTGTATCTTGACACCAAGAGACCAACACAACTTCACTTCCACATTCTTGTATTTGCTCATCAAATTACTTCGAACATGGCGCAGGTAGAATCGATGATATGCAAATGGTTCCTGCCATAAGGGGACTCACTCATAGCATAAAGAATGCCACGATGCTAGTCATATATTATACAAACAGTTTCCAAGTCACGCACAACATGGTGTCTCAACTGCTCCATGAACCAACCCCAACTTTGTATTGTTTCCTCATCAAAAATTGCATAGGCAATAGGGTGCCATCAAAGCCACATGCAGATAGGACAGGTCTACACCTGTGGAATGCATCAATAGCTGGCCGAAATGTCCAAAAGATGTATTTGAATATTTTGATGTGCTCACTACTGTTGGGATGATGCAGCCATTGTACCACAGTTTGTGGATTAAAGCAGAGTATTTCTTCAACGTATTGGGGTAATTGTTGAAAATTAGATGCCCAACTTCCATATACAAGCACAATCGCTTTCCTGCGAGCATACCAAGCCTACTTGTATGTAATGTCAACTTTGAAACTGTTCTTAATGTATGCCTAAATTTGTTTGACCTTGTGCCCAGGATCGTTTTCAACTAAGTGCATTATTTGGTTAGCAATGACTGCATATGTTGGATTTCTGTTGTTGTTTCCGGGGATTTCTCCGAGACATATGTGGTCTTTTACCCATTTTGTGACCTTCCACACATTAAGGGATTCATTGCCACGGACCCGAACACTCCAATCACACTCTTCGGGAGCTAATCTACCAGAGGACGCAGACTGGTCTTATGCATTTAGCCGCCCATGTTCTCTTCCGGCTCTCTATCACTTTGAATTCCCGTTTTTGAGCTACAGACCACATTTTAACTGCCTTACTGACTTGTTCCTTGCTATCAAAGCACATGTGCAGCCGAATATCCTTTTTTCCTTCGTTCCAATAAACCAACCCATCTTTATCACTATGGTCCATTGGATCGTAATCACTGTAGTTACCAATATCATTAAAAAATGCCATACCTCTAGGTTGATAAACGGGAACATCCTCTTGCATCTTACATTCACTATTGTTTGCCCCCAAATCATCGTCAGATTCATCCTGCGATACAATTTCTAAATTTGACTCTGACTCGTAATCCTCGTCTAATGCATGCCACGACGAGTCACTATTATCATCATCACCTGTCAAGCCCTCACCTATGAGACCCTTCTCCATATGTTGATTATAATATTGCATGGTACTTGGGCCTTCACCTGCTGTGGTGTCTCTATTATACTGCGCACCAATAGATTGATCACGAGATGGCATTGAGTTTAACATTGAAATCGAACAAGTCGGGTTGTAATACTCAAATGACCAAGGATGATCAAAGAGTCTCTACGCATTGGACTGCAGTGGCTCATCGTCCATGGCCGAATGCATAAGAGACGTCATTGGCCCCATACCATACAGCCCTAAATTGTTGTTGGTTTCAGGTACCTGAGGAATTTCCTCGGTCTCGATGTACAGCTTAGCACAAAAAGTAGGATCAGCATCAAACAAATAAAAAATACCATCCATACCATCATCTGTCAATGGAATGCCAGAGTACACACCACGACTAACTATATGCCTGTACAAAATATTCAATTTGAACTGCTCCCTACCAACCTCCATGAATTCGTATATCTTGTCAACCAAGTCCAGAAACCTAATCCGTTGCTTTATTCGGAATAGTTTCTTGCACACCATTGGCCGGTAAGACATAGGGCCTTCATAAGTTATTTCCCTTCCCCAATAAAGGAGGATGTGACGGGGTCTATCAAATGGTAGTGTCATTTCCCTGTAAAGATGTAAACATGTTTAGACCCCAATTTTGGGTATGCAATAATTTTTTTAAAAAAATTCGACAGTGTATCCTCTATTTCTCGAGGATTCTATCTTACACCAATCACGCCCGATAAGGACTACAAACAACGCAATAACTCGGCAAGAGTTACAAGTAATACATGCCCGACAAGGGCTACAAACAAAATTCATCACAAAATCTGTAATCTATAACAAAAAGATACACAGGCACATAACCATTTGAATATATCCAACTTAAATATATCCAAATAAAATTACATAAATATATCCAACTTAAAGAATTGGTGACCCAATTACAACAAAAAAGTCCCAAACAATAAGAAATTTCAACAGTCCCGTTTAAATACAGTAATTATTGGGTTAGTATTGACATTAAATATTGACATTAAAAATAAATAAATTAACTCCAACAAAAAAAAGAAAATAAAAAAAAAATAAATTAACAACGATAATTGAAATTCAAAAAAATAATTTACCTAGAATTATATTTTATAGGTGGTGGTGCTCGTACAAGAGGCGGTGGCAATGGTGGTTGTATAGGAGGAGGAGTAATAATGGAGGTGATGGTGGTTGCGGAGAAGGAGGAATGGAGATTGTGTAAGTTGCAAAGGAGGAATGGAGGAGGAGGAGGAGGAGGAGGAGGAGGAGGAGGAGGAGGAGGAGGGGGTGGTACAAGCTGGTTGGGGTAGCAGCCGCAGAGAAGAGGAGAAGGAGGAGGAGGGTTCTGCCTGATTTGTGTTTCGATGTTCTTGGTTTTAAGGTCATCTGACCTCGCATTCAACAAATGCGAGGTCAGCGATTTAAAAAAAAAATGCTTTGACCTCGCATCTACCAAATGCAAGGTCATGTAAAAAAAAAAAAAAATTTAACAAATCAAAAATCCCTTGACCTCGCATTCAACAAATGCGAGGTCAAGGAACTCGCATTTGTTGCATGCAAGTTCCACCTCGACGGAAATCCCATTTCAAATCACCATGGAAAAAGAATGATTTTCACAAGTAAACAATCACAATTCTCAGAAAGTTCTCTTTAAACCTGTTACATTTATCCCATCAAGATGGCAATTCCTTAAATCTTTATATTATTTAAAATACACTAACATAAATACTGAACTAGCCTAGTTTGGGCATTGGAATTAAAGTCGTGCATCACTACCAGTACTACATGCATAGATGTCACTTTTGTCACACCATTTGACACACAAATATGGTCGTGACCTTATTTTACATTTAGCAAAATGTACAATGACTACCATAATGCATCCTGAATTGTTAATATGTTCTGTTAATTTTCAACCTTTGGTGAAAATATGTTATGGAGTAGAAGTCATGGTTCGTGTAAATTACATTAGTGCCATTATTTGCACATCAGGTGTTAAAAATACGACAACAAAAATAACAAAAGCAGCTTGACAACAAGCAACAATATAAAATTTTTTTGTTTATGATTAATGATGATATTCTTGTATTGAAATTTTGATTAGGTGAATGCAGCAAGAACATTTTTGAAGGTGCTCATGGTGTTATGCTTGGACG
Source organism: Cinchona pubescens (assembly GCA_025175665.1). Lineage (NCBI taxonomy): Eukaryota > Viridiplantae > Streptophyta > Magnoliopsida > Gentianales > Rubiaceae > Cinchona > Cinchona pubescens. The sequence continues at coordinate 434,940 of JANKKI010000170.1, forward strand.
TGCAGCCTATAGCAAGTATGAATAATCTACTTGATATAAGGCTTTGAAACTATGCACTATAGATACATTATTTTTGGTTGATAGTGACAATAATCAATTTACATGGACCTTGTTTCTTTAATCCAGAGCTTTATAACTTCACTTTTGCACTTCAGATGTTATCTTCAATCCATGTGACTTGTGTCAAATTGTATGTTTTTAAAATTTTTGGGGCCTTTGTGAAGTTTTCTGAATTTGTATATTCGAAAACTACATTTGATATGTATGTCATTTTCATCTGAGCTCTTAGCATCTACTTTTGCTTGGAGAAGGCGTGTTATGGAGAATGTAACCTGTTATAAGGTATTAAATAGCACATACCATAACTCCATCAAGAAAACAGATCTGAAGTCTAAATTTTTATCACAAAATAGCTGTTTTTTTTTTTTTTTTGCAGCATTATTTTGGACCATGATATAAGAGTGAATAAAGAGCAGAAAATACACCGATAGTCACCAAACTTTAGATTGTTGCATACAAGGTTACTAAACTATTTGTTTTGCAAATTTAATCATTGTATTACTTTAAGTGTGTCTGGAGTCACTCCCTCTATTTCCATTGTAACTGTAAACACACGCTTAAGGTAGTTTAGTGACCAAATTTTTAGACATGACGCACACTTGAGGTAATTCGGTGACTAAATTTGCAAAACAAATAGTTCAATGACTTTGTATGCAACAACCTAATAGTTTGATGGCAATTGGTGCATTTTGCTTAAGAATAAATGAAGTATCTTTTAACGAAATGAGAATGTTCTTTTTTCGTTTTTATTCATCAATAACTAGAAGCACTTGATATGAGGTAGCCCTTATTGAAAATTTGATTAAGGAAGTTGAGCATGAAAATGTTAGTTGACTAATTGATGCAGATGCAATTCACGCCATTTTATTGTTTCTACTTTCTTTAATCACATCTGTTTCATAGGTAGTTGGAATCTCCAACAAAATTACATGTCTCTTGTAGGGAGACTGGACAGAAAAAAAAAAGAAAGAGAAGATACAGACTATACATTGGAAAGTAGAAAAGGAGTTTGCCATCTGAAAATTTTTCTGTCAAGATTTCATTTTGTGATTATAAATGTACTGCCTAGTATAGGTTCTTTCATATTGTTGTGGTTAAGGTCCGCGACAAATACTAGTAGTTAGCAATGAATCTCAATTATGTTCTTTAGCTGGAATGAGGAAAGTATATTTTGACTTCTAAAAGGTGGAAAAACAAACATGCAACTGAAAGGAGCAACAGATTAGTAATTTAAGCTCTTACAATTAATCACAGTCTGCTTAAAATATGTGCCAGAAATACATTTTATGTAAACTTAGTCAGTGTTGGTGGTGAATATAGCAAATGCCTGGTATCTTCACAGAATTGATTTAGTGTGTAAAAGAACATAGACTTCCATCTCAAAACTAATTGGTTATGAGTGAGGTGACCCATGAACCTTATTAATTAGTCCAAGATCTCTATTTAGACTAACCAATGTGGGAAATTTATACTTTACCCCCCTCTCACACGCTACTTGGGTTAGTTAAGAAGCTGTGATTTGGGTTGGTTGATCTCTCAGGGCTAGAGCCCCTTGGAAGGGGCTACAGAGAACCGGTGACTTGGGTTGGTTGAGCTCCTGAGGCTAGAAAGAGCTGTTGGAATGGGCTAGAGAGAACCCTAGACACGTGGATGAGAGAAAACTTGAGGCTAGCTCTGATACTATGTTAAAGAATATGAGCTTCTATCTCAAAACCAATTAGCTATGAGTTGAGTGACCCATGAACCTTATTAATTAGTTCAAGGTATGTAGGCTAACCAATATAGGATATTTATACTTAAATTGATGTGGGATAAGTCCAAGGTATTTAGGCTAACCAATATGGGATATTTATACTTAAATTGATGTGGGATATTTATCCTTAACAGAACTGATTTTGTGTATTTTGAATTTATACACAACTGATTTTTTTTTTGATAAATATATACCCAACTGCCTACTTAGTGGGAATGAGGTTTGGTTTTATATATATATATATATACACCCAGCTGATTTACAGTATCAATATTTGAAACTCTTGTTTTTATCTTAAATTGAAGCAAGATTTAGTATATTATTATTCATTCTAGCTCATACAGGAGGTAATTTAACTAGTCTTTTGATGCAAGATTTAGTGTATTATTATTCATTCTAGGTCAGATAGGAGGTAATTTAACTGCCTAGCACATTGAATTTGAGGTATAATGGAATCATCCTAATCAAATGGAATCATCCTGCAACCTTTGTTGAGTTGGTGAGGACGTTGACTTGGATGCCAAAGGTTCAAATCCTCCACCTCTGGTTGTACTTTTAAAAAAAAAAAAAAAGAGGAGGTCAACTGGAATTCTGAGGCTTGTTAAATATCCAGGGTTAATTCAGATTAATTTTGGTGGTGGATTCTAGAGTTATTTATAGCAAGAGTCAAAGTCTTGGATGGAATAGAAAAAGGTCTTCATGCTCATCAACTTGCTTCCTTCTCTTTTCGCAGCATGTATTCTTATCATTTTATATATTGCTATTCAAATTAACAACCACCCCCCCCCCCCCACACACACACACACACACACCCTCTCTCCCAGGTGGTAAAGAAAAATCTTAATATTTGCAATAGAGATGGGCGCAATGCAATCAGTTATTGACAGAAAAGAAGCTTGCTCGTACTACATGCTCCTAGTAAAATAGGTAACATGAAAATTAGTACAAACAATTAAGGTAGATGTAGTAAGTCGGAGTTTCTTTGTGTGACTTGAGAACTTCAGTTTGGGGTTACTGTAATAACAATTGCTAAGAATTTGAGGATAAGATAGGAGGGAAATTCTAGGAATCTCTCCTATGTTTCTTTACGTATGAAACCTAAGACTAGATTGCATACCCAATCTAAAACTAGTCTTTTGTAAATCAAACTTGTTACTTTTGAGAAAAGGATTATAATTGTTTTAAGGATCCAAGACCTTTTTCTTGCATGTGAACTAAGACTATGACTCTTGCTATAAATAACTAAAGAATTCACTAATAGAATTAAAAATACAACAAATTACCAATGCATTCTTGACAAGCCTTGTATTTGAAAATTAGAGCAGCTGAAAGTGTAGTATTATCGAAAGAATTGCCATAATAAAAAAATATATATATAAGTAAAGAAATTCTTGAGTTGAATCACTTCTTCAATGCCCTTAGAGTAAAACAACATGGGCTAAATTATTCAAGATCTTGTGGTTTTCAAGTATGATAAAGCATGAACCACTTTCCACAATCATTTCCTTTGTTAAGTTTAGTTCAACTCTTTAAAGCCCATCATTCTCTAGTTGGAGAAAATTTGATCTTGAGTTGATGTAAAATTGGTTAATTTCATGTTACATTTCATCTTCTGCTCTGGTAATTTTCTGGAATCACAAGGTGAATTGGAGAGCAGGGAGTAGAAATCTATACTTTCCCTTGGCCTGCAATTGATTATTCTCTTCATACTTTTATACCTTAATCTGTGTAGATTTCCAAAGAGGCTCCTTAGTTATTTCTGAGCAACATCTTCCATTTAATTCTCCCTTTCCCCATATTATTGATTACATTTCTGTGTCACTCTAATTTTACATCTTTTGTCACCTAAGGATCTACTTAAATGAGGCAAGCTATGAAATTATTAAATTATAGGATATTTATTAGTTTCCCAAAGGAACAAACTTCTTGTGGTTTTCCCTGGTATGACATTCATATAATTTAGTGCTGAAAAGAAGTTTATTCAAAAGGTTGTTTAACCGTTGCCAGAGGGTGAAGTAATTTTGGTGACTCCTTTGTCCGACCCGTGGACAACAGGAACATTCAGAGTGGCTTTTTTTAAGTGTAAACTGCAGTACCTATGTTAAGACTTGGGATGTCCAATTGGCAAACAAGGATGATGTCCAACTAAGTTGTGTGGTGGCTCCGGTCATGTGCCTGTGAGCTTGGGGTGGGACAAATTGATTGAGTGGAACCATGTCAAACTAAGGATGTTTACAACATTTTTGGATTATTGGTGAATGTAATAAGGTATTGGGAGGGATAGACAGCTTAAAAAGAAATAGGAATTTGTTACTGACAATTTCACAGGCTTTGATGAGCATGTAATTTCTTCTTTGAAAAGTTCTTGTTTTATTACACGAAACAGAGTTTGGAGGGTCAGCATCACTGTGCTAGAATTCAAAGCTTTATCTTGTCTGTACAATTGCAACTCGTTAAAAAGAACATTATATCACGTAGGTATAATAATTTTTCCCATTCTTGTTTTTTTTTTTTTTTGGTTTGCGGTGTGGGGGTTATGGATAGACCAGTGTTACATGGATCGTGGTACGGATTGGTATGCAGTCCGGCTACGCGGTACGGGACTTTTCCCGGTACGTGGAACGGAGGGGTAGGCTTTGGTGGGTCGCTTTTTTAGGAGCGAAATTCATTATTTAGCTTAGAATTGAGTAGTTAAAAAATTATAAATACTAATAAGTAATAAGGTTTACTTACAATTTCCTATCTCATTAAATAATTGTATTCTTATCCATAGAAAAAAGTTGATAAGTACTTAAATTCTTGTTTCTATTATTTCCTCTTTCCCATATGACTCCTACTCTCCCTAAGAGAAGTTGATAAGTACAAAACTTCTTGTTTCTATTCTTTTCTCTATCCTATTTGACTCTCAACTCTCCCTCTCCCTTAGAACTCTTTGGGAACAGTCAAAACAGCATTCTGGATCGCAAACGATCCATGTTCCGGAACGACAATACCCGGAACGCGGATCGCAAGGTAAAAGAGCAATCCATGTGACACTAGGATAGACAATCCATGCGTTATATATTATCATCATCATTCTCAACTTTTGCGAATTGTCTTACCTGTTCTTCGTTAAGTTTTTTCTTCTCTCTTCTTTCGTCTTTTCTTTTGGCCTTGACTGAAAATCATTTTAAATTTTGGCAGCCCATGGCAAACATTGGGACATGTAGACAGTGCAGTATATGGTGCCAAACATACCTCGCAGTGATCTAACCAGACGTCAGGTTTTACAGTTGGCTAATGCACAATATATTTAGCCATTGCCTATTTTCTAAACTGTCCAAAAATTTTGTTCTAGGTCCTTGAGCAGTATCAGACATATGCTGATTCAGTCCTGGGGAAATATGGGCATAAACCAACTGTTCGGGATGTCGTTAAGGTATTCTTATGATAAGATCATGTAATTCAAGTTTCTTAAATTCCTTGTTTTCATAAGAAAGGTTTTACCACAGGCAAGATTCTCGACATATTTTTCTTTTGCTGATCTTCACATTACTCTTCTACCATGGAATTGAATAATGAATATACTAATTTGTTCCTCATTTCGATGCCTTCCCAAGCCCCCATCCAACAAAGAGGGTTCAAACTGTCTCTGATTTTTTATTTTTTATTTTTTTGCTATATATGGTTACTTTTTTCGTGTATCCTAAGAACTGTTCAATCAAAAATAACAAATATATCCCTAAACAGCTCAATTTGTTACCTGTTTTAATACAAATTTTTTGGTATACTGTAGCCTTTGCTTGGTCTATTTCATTCCGAGCCTGGAAATGCTGTATGGAAGCGCAAAGTTGATTCTGCTATTCAACATTGCACGGTATGTTATCATCATATAGGAACATGATAAATACTGAACTCCGATGTAAATTTTTTATTTTATTTTTATCTTGTTATATTTTGGCAAAACTAGGACCCCAGAGTTATTAAGATCATCTTAAGATGTGAATTTGGACTCCAGGTGCAAGGAAGATCTTTTCCAGTTTTCTATATACTTTTTGGAGAGTTGAGGAAATAACAATTTTCTTTTCTCAACATAAAACTGGATTCAAGATGGAAGTATTTTTCCCCTTTTCGAGAGAAAAGGAGTTGGATTGTGGATAGAATAACAGTATACAGCTGTCCACATCAGTAGGAAAAGTCCATTGAGCTGTCAACAGTAGAAGGAATGGTCTGTTTACACCAGAAAAATACATAAAACAGAATAGTGTAAACAGATCATTTAGGGACGTTTGATGATATTTAAGTCTCTTGTTTTCTGTTTATGTTCGAAAAAAATTTACTAAAAAAAAACTTTGTTTCACGGAAATGTTTTTGTTCTTAGATTATAAAATGCATCTGAGGATTTGTGGCTTGTTTTACAAACAGACTTTGATGTTTATAAAACACAACCGTGTGAACAGTAGAGTTTTAATGAGATTCAGATTTTGACTGTTGTTAGCTTCAATCTATTTCTTTCTTTTCTCTTCCTCACAAAATATATCCTTCTTCACCTCCTTTCCCTTCCCCTGAAAGACTTCTAGCAACCCACAGCCCCCTTGCAAAGCTTTCTTCCTCCAGCTCCCTTCCCTTCTCACACCCCTCCCTGCGCAGTCTCCTGGATTCCCTCCCTCAATTCCCCTTCACTTCCTGCAACTGTCTCTTCCCTCCTCTGTTCTAATCTTCCCTTCCCGTTACCCAGCAGTCTTTCACCTCTTCGCTTTCAGAGGAATTCACTGTTTGACTTGAATCTGCAGCTTAAAAGGGAAACTAGCAACAAGCAATGTTAAACTATACTAGTAGTAGCTATCTGTGGCTTGAAAAGTCGTTGCTCCATTTGAAAAATTCTGCACTTTCTTTCTGGCTGGGGATAGTGGTGTGATGTGGAGGTTGACCATGATAATGATGTAAGAATATCTATATTTTGTGAAGTTTTAGGCAATTCTTGTTAAATACGCTTACAGATGCTGCACTTGTCCTAAGTATGAGTTTGAAAGATGAGAGCTTAAATGGTTGCTTGCATGGGTAGAACGTTTAAAATTTGAGAAACGTGGAGAGAGAGAGACTTGAGTGCAACGAAATTTAATGAGCTAACCATTTTCAAATTGCTTTCTCACCATGAAATGAAAAATGAGCTTAGCTCCTCTCATGACCTTGAACAGAGCTTTGCTCCTCTGGGTTTATTAATCGAACAGTCATGGGTCGTGTGCAGTAACCATTTTTTAAACCTCAATATATTGCGAAGTTCTGTCCTGTGATCTCAAATCCATTAAATTTTTCTGAAGACAGATGATCGAAGAGTACCTTCAATAAGCGAAGTGAATATGGCCTGAATGTCATTATCTGAAACATATTCAAAAGATGTGAATTTTCATTGGAGTAAAAGTTATGTCCCTCTACAAGTGCAAAAGTCGAACTGTTCTTTTACATCCAAGGACTAGTGAAGTTTCCTTTTGCGCCTCTTTGTATGGGTGTGTGTCAGTGTGTGTTATAACATATGGTTAAAAGTTAGCTTGTGCAGAAACCATTTTAACAATTTTGTGCTTTCTCAACTTCTTGATGTAATTATTTGAGCTTTACAGACAGTAAAATCCCTTTTGGAAGAGACACTGGTGGCGATTCCCGACTTTGTCTTGGATTCACGTGTTGGTGAGGTGCCATCTGGTCACATAGATGCTTTTTCTAATTCAAAGAAGTTATTACCACCTCCATACTCAACTAGAGAGAAGATCATGTATGCGTGATTTTGCATGCATTGTGCAAAATTTGTTATTTTCAGTAATATTTCAAAATTCAGATTCATTGGATAGTGTTTAGTTTGGGATATAAATTGATGATCCCATGTAAAATCATATTCAAGGGCTGGGAATTTTGTATTTAAGAAAACAATTTGATGAAACAGCTACATGCACATTCTTATCTACTACTATTCAATGTTAATGTTGTTAAGTTGTACATTTGACAAGTTTGTTAGGTCAATGCTGCTCCAGGTTAGAGATTTGATTGCATTGAATTCAATGTCATGATAAATATATGTTTGTGAACTCAAAACAAATGGCGGATCTTGAACTTTGACCCGATGTTTTGTTTAATCATATGAACTTACCTTTATAATTGTTTGGCAATTAAGATTGTGGATTGATGATACATGAAGTACTCGCCCTATAGAATAGTGACACGTGTCTTGTAATCCTTGTGAGGGTAATCTTGTAATATAGCCTGGGTACTGGTCTGCATTTGTGTGTGTATATATATATGGGGCCTGATTGAATATACTCGGTCGGCGGACCAACTTGGTCAGATCCCATAGAGGTCAGCGATTCCAATCATGAGGTCATGAACTTCAACATATAAATGCACCACAATAAATATGTAGACAACAAGAGGCAACAAAAGGCAAGCCATATCGATAGTGCAAACCAACGGACCATATTCATGCACTCATCTTTTCCTATCTTTAACAACGCACTTTTTCTCTCTCTCACTCTCTCTTTGTTGCACCTAGTGTAGCATTAAGCGGCACCGTCTATGAGAATCGAATGAGAAGCCTTCCTCTAAGAACTCTTCATCATTTAAGAAAATACAAACAAGATCCCTGAAGTCTTAAGAAAAACTCCCCTCAAATCTCATCTCAAGGGAAGCGATGGGAAAGCATAAGAGAAAAGCAAGCAGCAAGACTGTACAATCATCAAATGAGACTGTACCCCTATAATCAGCTCATAGATTTGCGTAACAGATTGTAAGAAATGTTATGGTTTCTTTCTGATAACTTCGTTTAACATTTCAAGCTTTTGAAACGTTTATGGAAATGCTAAAACAAAATAGAGATTGTTCCTTTAGTGGTCCAAAACTACCAGATCAAGACGACACTGCTAGTAGCAACTGTCATTAATCAGTAAAACCTCATACAGACTTGTCAGCACAGCAAACTCAAAAACAAGCATTTGTTTTTGACAGGATGAGTCCTAACCCAGAATCCATCTAAAAGTCAATACGACAAAGGCTTCCCAGCAAGCTGAGGAGGAGCTCATGGCCAAAATGCAACCAAAAGTTCAGGAGCTCATAGGAAAAAAGTACTGCTAACCTCACAAAGTTAGCATTGATGGACAAAGATCTATTCACGTTTCTATCCCTACAGAATAGATCCCTTTCAATTTTAAATAGCCAGATCTAGATCCGTACAGAGGGACCACTGATCTAACTGACCACATAGCTCATGTATCATCAGTTACAAAGCTATATGGTCTGACCCAATCACTTGCAAGCTCTTCGCTACCACGCTAAGGGAATCAATTCAAAATAATGGTTCAATGAGTTACTTCCTAACTCCATAAGTTCTTTCTTAGATTTTGCTTGAAAGTTTGGTTGACACTTCATGAGTAAACAAACTAATCTAGAAGGAACCTTCACTTCCATGAATATTAGACAATGACTAGATGAGTTTTTGAAGCAATACATTAGTCGTTTTAACTACGAAGTTATTTTGGTTTGAGATGCCGAGACGATCATGATTACAGCATTCATAAGCAGAGTTGAGTCCGATTCTTTTAACGCAGAACTCGTTGTGAAGGTCCCAAAAACCTTCAACGAACTCCTTTTGAGTGCTGACAGTCACATTCTAGGTGAGGAATCAAATCGAACCAAAAGGGAGTTTTATGACCCCAAAAATCGAAGGGAAAAGAGTAGTAGAGCAAGAAGCTGACAAAGTAGGACCTAAAGAGGACACCAATGGAAAGAGTAACAAAAAATTCAAAAAGGGTGACCAACAAAATTACGTGCCTCGAAATCATTAAAGCAATTATCAAGAACTGCTACAGTGTCGGTAGAATCGCATTCCTAGGACCGAACAACTTCTTCACCAAGAACCCCAGTTCTTCCAGATACATACTTTACTCCCATTAATACCCCTTAAAGGGAAATATTGTTTCAAATTCAGAATGAAGGGATCCTTCAACCACCCCCTCGGATGTGGACAGAACAACATAAATGGGTATATCTCGCTTTTGTGCCTATCATGGAGATCATGGCCATGACACGGAAGAATGCAACAATTTGAAAATTGGTATTGAGCGAGCCATTAAGGATGGATTCTTTCAAAGATACATTCTTAGGGCAGCTGACCAGTTTAGACAGAACGGCCATTGAGTTTGTAACGATAATAGGTCTCCAGACCTTATTATCAGAACCAAAGAAACAATCAAAGGGGACCTCTTACCGACAACAATGACGTAGCAAGAGTAATTAACATGGTAGGAGACTGGAAAAGTGGGCTGAAAGAAGATGTCGTTGACATCATCGTTGGAGTTTTAACAAGTAGAGATTCAGTGAAGTTACTAGAAATTGTTATGCCAAACCCAAACCACCTGGTGAGATACTGCCAAAGAAGCCTTGTGCTAACCTTAACATCAGTTTTACGGGTGAGGATTCAGTAACTAATCAGTACCCATAACTGAATCCAATAATAATTCATGCAAAGAAGGTTATTTCAGAGTCCACAGAGTATTCATCGATGGAGGAAGCTCAGACGACATCATCTACTGGTATAATGGGAGGAATGCGCATCAACAATGATCATATAAGACCTATCTGTAACCCACATGTGGGGTTCACAAGAGATTCAGTTATGCTTGAGGGAATAATAACTCTACCCTTGATTCTCAGAGAGTCACTTAGATATCGAACTTAGATGATCAATTTTATTTTGTTCAAGAAGCCTTCTCCCTATAGCATGATATTGGGGCGTCTGTCTTAGTATGCCTTCATTATCTTGCCTTCAATCTATCACTTGGAAAATAAGTTTGCCATGTGAAATGAGTCAAAGGAAATTGTGTGGGAAAATAAGCAACAAGAGGCTTGGGAATGCTACATGATGTTCCTCCAAAGTCTGCCAATGAAAAAAAAAAACTCCAGAATAAAAGAGCCCCATCGAAAGTTCTTCAGATGTCAAAGAGAAGAACAAAGATGAAGGGTCGAGCTTAGGTATTCCAACTAAAAACATGGGGCTAAACGATGAAAAAGAGAAAGCGTCGGACCAAAACCTGGGATCCTATAGAAGATATCGCGTTTGATTCTTTCTACCCTGATTGGAAGTTGAGAATCTGTATTGCTCTACTTGCTAACTGAAAAATGATCTGCTTAGATTTCTATATGAGTACAAGTTAGGAATTAACCCAGCATACAAGTCTGTCAATTAGAAGAAAATACTCTTCGGTCCCCACCGCAACTTGGTCATAGACATCGAAGTGGACAAGCTACTAGCAACTTGAATCATCTAGAAAGTCTTGTATTCTATTTGGTTATCTAATCCTGTACTTCTAAGGAAGCATGATATGAACTGACGAATGTGTTTGTTACTATCTGATTTCACTGATTTTAAATAAAGTTTGTCCGAAAGATAGTCACACTTTGATTCGAATTGATGTAGTTGTTGAATCATTGGTAGGATTTGTAATAGGACACTTCCTAGATGCATGCAAGGGACATCATCAGATCTTCCTAAGAAAGTAAGACGAAGAAAAAACCTTCTTTATCACAGATAAAATAACATATTGTTGTCATACTATGCCATGTGGGTTAAAGAATGGAGGGGCCACATACCAATGGCTCATCAATAAGCTCTTTAAAAAGAAAATAGAAAGAAATATGGAGGTCTACGTTGATGACGTGGTGGTCAAAAGTTGGTCCCATGAAGATACTATCAGTGACTTAAGGGAAACCTTTGAAACGCTTAGAAGTGTTAAGATGAGATTGAATCCCCATACCTTTGGGGTTCCTTCAGATAAATTTTTGGACTATTGTCTCTGAAAGAGGTATTGAAGCCAATCCAAGGAAAGTGCAAGCTATCTTAGACATGAAGCCTCCTAACAATCTAGCAAAGAGGTACAATGTCTCACAGAAAAGATGGCCACGCTGAACAGATTTTTATCTAAGTCAGCTGAGAAAAGATTACCATTCTTCCAAGTGCTCTGAAAAATAAAGAACTTTGAATGGACAGAGCAATGTCAATAAGCCTTTAACAAATTAAAGGAGTACTTAGCTGACCTACCTACATTAGCTACGTCCTAGCTTGAAGAACTCCTGTGTCTCTAATTATCCGAAAAGGTAGTGAGTGCAACTCTAACTTTGAAAGAGATCAGGTTCAAAGACCAATTTACTTCGTCAGTAGAGTCTTCTAAGGACCCGAGGTAAATTATTCATCGATTGAAAAAATGGCTTTTTCTTTTGACATTTCTGCTAGAAAGTTAATGCCACATTTTTAGGGACATAAAATTGTTGTCTACACCAATTTCCCTCTCAAAACAGTTTTGGGAAAACAAACATTTCGGGGCGAATGCTTAAGTGGTCATTAGAGCTTTAGGAACATGATATAACATTCACAAATCTAGACCGATCATAAAAGCTCAGGTGTTGATAGACTTTATTGTAGAGAGCACAGTGCAACCACAACGGATTAATCTGGTCTTTGAAATCTAGGCTTCAAGAGAGAATGAACAAGACTATCCAATCTAGGAATTGCACGTAGATGGAGCCTCTTGTGCATCCGATTCGGGTGCTGGAATTACCGTCCAATCTCTAGAAGGGCAATGCTACACATGCTATCCAATTCAATTTCAAAACCACTAACAATGAAGCTGAATACGAAACCATGCTAACTGGTCTGAAACTAGTTAAGAAGATGGGTATTTAGGGAGTCAAAGTCAATATTGATTCCTTAGTAGTTGTGAATCAAATCTTGTGTAACTTTGAGGCCTAACGAGTGACTTTACTGAAATAACCTTCAAAATGTGAGTTAGTTGAAAGAATGCTTTAAAGAAGTGGAATTCATTACAGTTTCTTGTTCAAAGAATAGGCCAATGCCTTAGCAAAACTAGCATCAGCTATTTTACTATTCCCATTTGACAAAAAAGGTGTTGGTTGAGTCTATTCTCAAAAAACAATCGATAAAGATTTAGGATGGATGAAGCCAATACGAGACTATCTTTTTGAAGGATTCTTCCTAAAGGAAGAGCGGAAGCTTGAAGACTCAAAATTCGAGCAATGAAATATGAAGTCATTCAAGGAACCTTATACTGAAAGTCCTATCTACCCCTCTTGCTTCGATGCCTGGCCCTAGAGGAAGCTGGATATGTACTTCGAGAAATGCATGAAGGTATCTATGGAAGCCATATTTGAGCCAAAAGTTTGGCCAAAAAAGCTATTTCGATGGGATATTATTGGCCAAAAATGTATAACGATGCTCATTTGCTTGTTTCTAATTGCCACAAGTGTTAGATTCCATGCGCCAATCCCTTGGAAGCCTGTTGCTAACCTTAATCCCATCACTAGTTCTTGGCCATTTCAGCAATGGAGAATCAACATATTGGGTCCACTTCCTAAGGAAATGTGAGGATATATTACACAATTCTTGGTGATAGCCATCAATTACTTCTCTAAATGGAATGAAGCTGAACTGCTGAAATCTATTTTCGGGAAGAGCATAAAAACCTTCTTCTGGAATAGCATAGTTTGTCAATATGGCATAACTCATGTGCTCATTTCAAATAATGAAACACAGTTTGTAGGAGAGCCATTCAAGTTTTTTTGTGAGGACTTGGAAATTCACATGCATACTACATCCGTAGGGTTCCTAAAGGCTAATGGTCAAACTAAACTTTCCAATAGGACATTTCTTTATGGAATCAAGTCAAGACTCAACAAAGTCAAAGGATATTGGATTGAGGATTACTGAGCATATTGTGGTTTTACTGAACGACTCCACGGGTTGCGAACAACATGACCCCTTTCAGTCTCGTCTACGAAGTAGAAGCTGTGATCCCAATAGAAATTTGAATGCCTACATCCCAAACAATACAATATGACACGATCATAGTTGACCAAGAACAAAGAGCAGATCTTGATCTCTCTGGAAGAAAAAAGGTTAGTGGCTTCCATTCGAGAAGCCAACTATAATGGCAAAGCAGTACCATATGAGAATGCAACCGAGGTATTTTTTACCAGGCAATTTTGTTCTTAGACAAAACAAAATTAGCCGGGTTGATAATACCATAAAGTTAGATGCCAATTGGGAAGGACCCTATCAAGTTGTAGAGGCCTATCCATCATCGTTCTACAAGTTAACAGATCATCAAGGAAAACTTGTCCCTCAAACTTGGAATATCATTAATTGAAAGAAATATTACTTACCGAATTAAGTAATAATATAGATGTTACATGATTCAATCAAAGCGATCGATCATTGTATATTCAAAATGTATCATTAACGAGTTGTCTTTTTCAAAAGGTGACTATCCTTCTTTTACAAATAGAGATCATAATAGAACATGAAAACTACTTATTCTCCTACCTATCATTGTATATTCAAAAAAGTATCGTTAAGGAGTTGTCTTTTTCAGCTGGAGAATATCCTCTTGATTTTTACAAATAGAGATCATAATACAACATGAAAACTACTTATTCTCCTCTCTTGCAGTAGAAGCTTTACCTAAAATCTAGGGGAACAAGCAACACTGTAGCAGATAGATTTTCAATCGAGTGAGGCTCTAGAAAACAGTCACCCAGCTTGGTAAAAAAATCAGCATTGACAAAAGGCTTGTGGTTTACAAAAGAAGAAAGTTCCAAGGAAAGGTCAGGAAACCTGTCTTGAACTTTTTCCAATGCTTTATTAAATATCAATCTTATCGTATGCCAACAAAAGGACTCTAGATCCTTCCTCAATGTATCTGAGCCTAAGAAATAATCGACTCATTCAAGAAAACGTTCTAGCCCAGTAGGAATATGCTTACTCTGTTTGGGACTAGACCGATTGATAGGTAGTTACTCAAGCTCTCTCTTAGCCTCCTTGGCTACCGCGGTATGGATGCTTACTTACTTGGCTAGTTAACCAATTTCAATATCATATTTTCTTGGAGTTTGGCTAGTGTAGCTTCCTTACGCTCTGCCAGGGTTTCAGAAATTGATTCCACCAGGGATTTTTGCTTAGATAACTCATCTTTTTGATTGGCAAGTCGAATTCTATCCTTAGAAGATACTGCTGGAAATCTAGGGAGCTCACATTCAGCTATTCAAAATAGAAAGAATATTTTGTGGGCAGAACTGAAGATACCGTGATAGTAAAAACTTAAAGTTTGAAGTTGATCATTGTACTTCCTTATCAACTGGTCATTGCTCAGTCTCCTCGAAGCTTTTCGACTGTTGATAGAGACAATATTATCCAACCATTCACTTGACTTTCCCAGAATTTTAGATGTGTTTGAGCTTTACCACTTATTTTCTTCTTAGAAAGGCTATCAATGTTCAGATTAGGGAAGGGATCATCAATTTTTTTGAACCTCAGGCTTCTTGGAAGAAGGGGGAAAATTGTGGATATAGACAACTTTCATCCTCTTCCTATCTAGTGAAGCTAGAAATTCGCAGGCTTTCATTTTGGTATCGGAAGTACCTTCCGAAAGAACAATTGTCTGAAGGGGAACTGCATCAATAGTCTCTTGAACGCTTGATTTCTTAGCCGCTATTCCTTTTTAGGCTTCAGTAAGGGCTATGAAATCAAGTATAAGATTGTAATCACTATGAAGATTGTGAAGACTCACTCCTAGTGCAAGATCTCCCCAGATTAATATGCCTTGTTCTATCTCAGTATGACTCCCTTGAAAGTCAAATACAACTTGGGATTCTTTGATCTTTTTCAAGGATGATTTGGAGGGAGATCCTGTGCCCGAAAGAAACCCATTTAAATGCTTCAGGTTATTGGGAAATTTCCACTTCATCTGAACACCGACCATATCTTTTAATCTGCTGAAGAAATAATAATCTACCTATCCTTTAATTGAGGAAGGATAACGCTGGACAAAGTAAACAATGTGGGCACACATCGAAAAGTGAAAAGCACTTGAGCCTTCACCACAGGGGATCAACTTGTAAAAAGCCTTAAACATTTCAATTGTGGGTATTACACACAATTGTTTTCGTAAACTTTAGGAAAAAATAAACTAAAAACCTAATTGCATTAGAAGCCAATTGGCATATGCTAATCCAGAGGTGCATACAGATTGAAAGAAAGAAGGAAAGGATAGGAAGATGAATCCCAGACCTTAACTGATCCTCATATATGGTGATGAAACCTTCAGGAGGAACATTGGCTTGTTCATTCACTGAAGGAAACCGAAGGATAATTTCATGATAAATGCAATATGCATCTCGAAGATGCCGAAGGCAATCTTCAGGAGATAGACTATCCGAACTCTTGGTGACAGATTCTCTCCCCAATAAGGTAACCCCTATGGAAAAAGATACATCTATTGGATTTGAAGCACTATGAGTATATTCAGAACTGATGGCTTGTAATTTTGAGTCTTTGGTACCAGAGTCGGAAGCCATTAGAAAGGGTTACGTAATACGAGTTGAAGTTTGGAAGAAAAACTTAATCAATCCCTCAGAAGCTAAGTCAAGGCTGAAAGAAAAGGGCGGTAAATAAATGCGTAGAAGGCGTGAATCGAGGCATCTACAAAAAGATAAAACCTTAAAAATGGGTTAGGTAAAGTCCTTATGTCTTACTTGCCTTAAGTGGGAAAATCCAAAATATGAAAAAGTGACCGCAAGAAAAAGATGAAAAGACATGGCATTAAAAGTGCACGACTATCAAGGGCACGACTCTTCGTGATCTAATCTTGGTAACTTTCAAACCAACTCAAATTTGTTCAGATATCAAAACTCTGTCTGAGCCAGCAACATTGGTTCAGAAATTATTCACAACTAAATTTAGAACGGATTTGATACAAAATCAAAAGATTGTGTCGATCAATTGACTAGAGGTCAGAGGATTGCTCTTGCAAAGCCAAAAATAGTTCGACTCTATAGACAAAAGTAAAGCTTTTGCTCGGCCACAACATAGATTTGGTTAGAACTTGACGAAGTACCTTAAAAGGTACCCAAAAAAACCAAATACAAACAATTATACTGTTTAGTTGGAACTTGCCGAAGACTGACTTAAGAAGTTCCTAGAAACCAAATTTAAAGAATTATATACATTGGTTGGAACTAGTTGAAGTGCCTTAAGAGGTTCCCAGAAACCAAATACAAAGAATTATACACATTTATTTGGAACTCGTTGAAGTGCTAAGTCGACAAAGCTTGCCTAAGTGCTCTAAGAAGCTTTTCAAAAGAAAATACGAGTAGAATACAACAAAATTGGCCTGTGCTTATTAAAGGCACTAATAAAGGTTGAAATATGAACCCAAAAAGTTTTGGGATGTAGTTATATTATGAAGAGAAGGTAAGTATATTCATCTTCTCAAAAGCAATAATGCTCAGCGTTATTACCAGAAGTTAGATTGCTTCAAACGACTTGCATCTAAAACAATACAGAAGGAAATTATAAATAAAAAATTGCGAGAAAAAACAATATGGCAAAAATAACAGTTTTGACAAGAGATAGCTCATCTTGAGGGACACTAAAGCTATTATAACAAAATATAGAAGTCTTCAAACTTGTTCTTGTAAGCAAAGGTTCGATCTATTGAAACCCGCAGTCACTCATCCAAAGGCAAGAAGACCTTCCAGTAACCAAATATGCATCCTGAATAGTCAGCTACAAACGGCTCAAAAAAAGAAATAAAGAAAAAAATCTCTGACATGCGGTGACAAAGACAGAAGAAGAAAAAGAAGGAATAGATGAAAAAGAAAATAAGAAAATGGTGAATGGAGGGGAGACCTGCTCACTACTATGTCAAACTTGGTGGCTAATTCAAGATCAACCCACTACTATGTTGAGCAGGAAGTGGAGGAAGAATTTCCCATAAGCAAATCTCCTCCCCCATATCAACATATTTTGGGAACCTACAGACTAAAAAGAGATCCACGAGGGCTAGGAGCCGATGAACAAGCACTGAAGCCTGAAAAGTTGACTTTTCTTTCTCAGGTACTCCATTTTCTGTTAGAATCAAACGTCCAAGAATGCCATCTTAGTTGGAAACAAACATCCGAACATAAACCCCACAATTTTGGAAAAAAATTTTGGATCCTTGTTTCCAACAGAGAAAGATCATTCTTATGCTAAGCAAATTAAGGTTACAGTTGCAACATAAGGAAGCCATGGATATCTTGGGGCTTCAAAATAGAAATCAAGGCTATTTATAGCCACAAAAGGTTAAAATAATGGGACATGAAGTGATAGAGGTCATAGAAAATCCCACTATCAAGATGATTTGCCTACTGGCATCAATGGAACTATGAGAATATGGTGAATAGTAGGAGATAAAAAGCTCATATCCTGGAAAATGCTCCTCAAGAAGCGAAAAAACCGTTTGGCAATAAAGGATCAACCTTAAGGTTTCCTCATTCAACTAAAAAAGAAAAACATCAAATGATCACAAATAATACAGACACGACCTAGAATTCGTAGAGGACGAACACCGAGAGGTCAGACCAAAACTTTAAATGATGAGAAATCACTCGCACTCTACCTAAAGTTCATAGAAGACGGACATCAAAAGGTCAGATTAAAATAATAATCAATCATAAATCATTCATGCATGACTTAAAATTCAAACAAAAAATGGACGTAAAAGAGGTCAGACTAAAAATTAAATGATCAGAGGTAATTCGCACGCAACCCAAGGTTCGCGAACAATGAGCATTAGATAGGTCAGACAAAAGCATCAATTATTTATGATTGGTCCAAAGTTTGCATTGGACAAACATTCAGAGATCAAACAAGGTAATTGATTATGGATGAAAAATCTTTATTCAGCAAATGTTTATTCTATCAAGCTCAACGCACTGAGAATACAAACCATCCGAGAGAGGTATGGATATAATTATTATCAGGGATACAACATGATCCTGATTGTTGTATTCTAATTACAAATAAAAAAACACTCAGAAGGAAAAGTAAATGATGAAAAATAATATATTATGAATATGGGGGTTGGTAAAACAAATCCTTATGCTATGCAGGCACCTGATGCGAATCGTCCCCAAGTTGTTCCTAATTTTGATCAGCTGGACGTTGATCAACATCAAGAGGAGGAAGGTTGAATGAAATGGGCACCGGCCAACCAAAACCTGGTCAAAAAAGTCAAAATTATAATCTATTACTTTATCCATATCAATGGATTCTACAGATATGAGAAGATCAGAATTTTCGGATTATCTTAGAAGTTTGTCTCTGTTCCATGATGAGAGAGACTCAGCCGCTTCCACTGAGCAGTGGGGTAACATGCTCTGAAAAACATTCTAATCAGTTCAAGGAGCTTTTAATAGGTTCCCTAAGATCTCCACATAGGCCTTAGTAACTGAGGGATCGTACAAACTGCTGCTCATAAAGTCCATGGGATTAGTCAGGATTTGTCCTTTGACAAAATCTACGGCATCCTTGAAGCCTAGCTGGTGTACATCTTGGCAAATGTTCATCAAGTCATTCGCTAGGCCAGTTGATGAGAGAAAGTCATTCACACTTTGAAAGAGGTAGTTTTCTATTTAAGTCAGCCTTCTCAGCTCTTAGCAACTCCAACTCAGTCTTCAGCCTTTCAACGTCAAACTTAGAATATTTGACTTCTTTTTCAGCATGGGGGTCGTCTAAATCCTTTAAAGCTTGTGTAGAGGCTTCTTTCAACTTTTATATTTCAAGTGAATGATGACCCTTCAGTTCTTCCTATAGGGTGTTCAAAGCAGATTTCCTTTCTTTCTTCATCTTTTCCTTGAAAGCGGCCAAGACTTTGGCATCCTGCTCCGAAGCTTCTCAGTTATCTCAACATACTTACCGCAACTGAGGTAGCGATCAAGTGAGGTCAGCCAAGCATTGAATCAACAACGGTATAGTTGAAACAGTAGCAATACCCAAAGTCGATTGAGCACGAAGGTCATCGATGGTCACAAAATTGTCTAGACGGATGTAGGTAGTTATTTCCAGTCAGGAATGTATTTAACAAGAATAGAATCATCGACTACTGGATCTGATAGAGTAAACTTATACATCGATCGACCTGGCTTGGTAACTTGGTCTAAAGGCACACTGGTGGGAGCCTCTATAGAGGAAGGGTCAATCGACTTCCCCGAATCTAAGCTTTAAACAATTGGGAAAGGACTCTTTCTTCTGGGGCAAAACTATCATAGTCTAAGATGGAGTGTGCTGTAAAGGAACTACAACAGAGATTAGCAATGGTGGACAAATTGCTGTAGTCGAAGGCTGTTTATTGAAAATAGCTATACTAGCCTGACTCGTATTTGTTGGAATCGGGGATACAGGAGTTGTGGAAAGAATTGTAGCCCTAGGAAAGATTTTTTTTCTCCTAGAGCAATAAATACTACTCCCTAGAGAAAACTTCTTAGGGACAAGATTTTCGGAAAAAGCTTTACTGGAATTTTCTTCTAGATTAGAGGCCATAGAGTTGTACTAAAATATTTTCTCTCTTTTTTTTGGGGGGTTGGGAGGAGGAAGAAGGTGGCCTGTAGCTAACACGTAGGGTAAAACCTGTGAAAAAATGCCCAGTCATGATTGTATATTTATAATTGGGTTAACTCGATGAAAATGGGACAAGTGTTAAAAGCACAATTAAAGGTAACGATACCATAAAGTCATTATATTCTTGCAAGACGTGAAATTCGAGGCAATAGGGAGGATGTAGGCAAGAAAAATAGATCCTGCCTGGGGACTCGTGCAAATCTAATAAAGTCCCAGCCATGGGAACTTAAAGAAGAAAATGTTTGGACAAGGAAGCAACTACCTCCTAGGAAGATTTTCCTGAGAGTTGAACCACTCAGTTAAGAACAGGATATAGCATGAGATTCACCTGAACTTGACCATATTACAGATCCAACGGAGGGGACTCTTGATGATACATGAAGTGCTCGCCCTACAGAATGGTGACACGTGTCGTGTAACCCCTATGAGAGTAATCTTGTAATATAACTTGAGTTTTGATGTACACGTACATATATATACATGATCAGATAATACCCAGTTAATGGACTATCTAGGTCAAACACCATAGAGGCCAAAAATTCTAACCATGAGGCCAGGAACCTTAACCTATAATATACCACAATAAACATGCAGACAACAAGAGGCAACAAAAGGCAAGCCATATGTGTTCGATAATACAACCCTATGGGCCATATTCATACACTCATCTCTCTCTATGTCCTTATTAACATACTCTCTCCCTCCGGTGCAGCTAGTGCAGCATCATGGATTAATCTTTAATGATAGTGTTGATCTTTTTCTACACAAGTGGATTATTTTGCATTTCCATGTAATCACTATTTAATTCCAAAAATCCAAAGAGCTTACATTCAGATCCTTAGCTACCAATATTGAGTGTTAATATTGTTAAGTTAATGGATTTGAATAATTTATTAGGTCAATGCTGCTGCAAGTTACAGATTTGATTGAGTGAACTTGCGATCATGATAAATAAATTTTTATGATCTCAGAACAAAAATGGGCTATTTATATTGGCAGATCTTGAACATTGACTGATGCATATCGTTTTACCATAAGAACTTGGTTTCATAATATTTTGCCCATTAAGCTTGTGGATTACTCTTTCTTGCATGTTACGTAATTTCTAATAGTTTCAAAAATTATTTTTGTACATGTAAATTTGTTATATATCCAAACTTGCTTGTGCAAAAATGTCCGACACTTGGAAGATTAATATAATATTGGGTTTTTAACATAATACGGGCTCCCTAGTAATGGTTAGAGGGAGTTTAGGTGATACTTTTAAATTATTTGATTTTTTAAATTTCAATCTCTATATTTAGACTAGAATAGTGAAATAGATGTGAGGTGGTCTTGTTTTTCAATACACCTGATTTTGATAGATTCAATTTTTTTGGCCAATCTCTTTGGAATGGTATCATAGAGTTTATTTATTGATTTTTCCATTTTTTGGGGTTACATTTCATGCTCTTCTTTTCTAAGAAAAAGAAGAAAAAGATTAAACCAAAACCTTAAAGTTGAAGAGCCAAGTTTCTTACACTTGCAATATGCAATGCTTACTGCTTTATCTTAATTTTTTGCGTGTTGAACATTTCATATAATTTTGAAATTAATAAGAGGGTGAAGTGTAACGTGAAACATATTGTTTGTTTCCTACCGATACTATGATCTTTGTAAGAATGCCTTTGGCTTTTGCAATTTTGGCAGTTTTTGGTTTCATAAATTAATGGCAGTTTTGACATTTCAGAAGGTTTGTTTGGGGCGTTAATGTGTGGAGTACATGGATGAGCATGATTTTATTGTAAAAAGAGTTCGGCCCATGTGTTGTTACTACATAAATTACTTCATGTTGTGCCCAATTCTGCTGGTTTATGAACCTATTCTGGCTATTTTGGGTATTTTTGTAATTGGTGATTCATTGTTTAGATGTTGAAGCTTATTGCAAGAAATTTAAAACGAAAGCATGTAAAAATTATATCTACTTGAAACTAATGAAAATCGCTCTAAGATTAACTAATCAAAATTTAAACTTGTTGAAATTTAAAGATTAGATCTAAAGGAAATTAAAAGAGAACTTTTATATTAAAAAGGAAACTTAAGTCTTAAGCTAAAACTAAGCTACTATAGAATCCTAAATTACCAACTATATTACTCTGTGTACTTGAATGGCTTACAAGATAGTGCCTAAGTTTCAAATTTAAAGTGGTGCAGCTCAAAATTACATGTTTTCCTAATTATTAAGCTGAAGCACTTCAATGTTGCGACATGGAGGTTTTGATGTCGCGACATCGAGCCGTAAATTTTACTTTGAACTCCCGCTTCCCATGTCGCGACATTGAGCCTCTTCCAGCTCAAGTCTTCAATCTTTGTTATTTGTAATTTGCTCCTTAGACTCTTGTAATCTTAAACTTTCATCCTTTTACTTCTTATCCTATGAAACAGTTAACCACACAAGTGATCTAATCAAACTAAAATTAAGCAAAAACTAATACTAATATCTTAATATTTATAAATAATGAAAATGCAATTACCTAATGTAAATAATTAAGCTAAAACACTTAATTAATTACCAAAAATAAGGGTTAAACTAACAAAAAGCTATAATTTAGACGTAGAATAACTCTATTTTACTAGAGTTATCACATATAGTACTGCTTTTTAATTCTTATCCTTTCCATGATTTTACATTCAGTACAACCCTTGTTTTTATCATGATCTGACTAAATGATGGGGTCAGTAGTTGGTAGATTTTTCTCTAGATTTTTTTGCTCACGTTTTTGTGATATTATTTGATCTTCTCCTTTCTTTCAGCCGTAGTTGCTTCCAAAAATCAAAACCAATTATGCATTCTATTATGGCTTTCTTCTTGGGTCTTCACTCTTCACCTTGTCTTTCATAGCATCCAATTTTTTCAATCATTAGATTTTTTTTCCAAATGATAAAATATATATATTAACAACAATTAATTGTTAGCCAAATGGCTTACATCAATTTGTGTCTCATGTAAGAGCCACAAAGGGAAGGAATCTTTCCATTAAACCTCATGACAATGACCAAGTGCAAAGTAGCTAATCTATGACTTACTTTGTTAGCACTACCTCTAGCAAAAGTAAATTTACATGAATAAAATGACTTTGCAAGACTAAAAATGTCTGTGAGAATAATATTTAAATTTCTATTCTCAGTTTTCCTATTGTTGTTAACAAATAAATAACAGAAAGTGCATCACTCTAAATCCCAACCACAGCACACAATAATAAATTGTGCAAGATATCATCAATAGAGTTGGGACAAGAATCAATGGGTTGAACAGATTTAGGGTTTGAGATAAGAAAGGGGAAAGTTGCAATGTATTAGGGAAAATGATAGACATGTGTTTATGTTATCCGGTCATAAGTATTTTTAGTGGGAACATGTGTGTTTGGTAAAATAGAAGTACAAGGCTTAATGGAACACAGGAACGGTATAGCTTTATTAAAGGATAAAGTGCAATATGGAAATAAAGGCAGTTGATACTGACTGTTAACTTTTAAAACTTGTATAACCATTATTGGCACCAGCAACCACCACCATTAACTAGTCTACTATCCCATCAGAAAACCAACTTCCTGACTCTGCATCATTAGTAGTATGCAAAGAATATGCCGGTTTGACATTCACAGTGGATGTCTTTTATTTTTTCTAGAAGATTATCCAGAAGATGCTGTTGAAAAACAACCCAAACTGATTTCTATTTGAAGGAAATCCAACTGGAAGTTCCATTATATTGGACCATTAAACCATGCAACAAAGGCTTCAATAGATTCAACATAACCTTCAATTTAATATGCCACCCTTCTTTGCCAACTACTTCAATAGAACAATATAGAAAAACTTATTTTTTGGTCTTTTAATTTTTTTTTGAAAGAACTAGAAACAAATCATATAAAAAACACAGGAAAACAAGAATCAAAGGAAATCGCAATGATTAGATTTTGCAGGAATGATTTTATCCATCATTGTAATGATTTTACTCCATTCAGGAGCTATAATGACAAGGTGATTTTTTCTTGTCATTGAGTTCTAATTTTATGATTTTGGTCGTTATAGCACATCTATTTCACATAACAATTTGTAGAACCCCAAGATATCAAAATATATTACCCAATGACTCCGGATAGATGGTTAAATGGTCAACAAATCATAAAGGCACTTTTGGTAATTTTGTTTTAAGTTCTAATATCTTCTATTCAATCTATCTCTTTTACACCTTCATAAGTCAAGTGTTTATTCCTATGTCCATTAACAAATCAACTCATCTACTACTTCGTATAAAAAGTAAGATTTACAAGGTTAGTAGAATTTTAGATTTTATTGCAAATTCTCAACACAACTCATTTACTACTTCAAACATTCATTTTCTCTCAAATATTCTCAATTGTCAAAAGTATGACTTGAGCATCAAAACTTCTACCGCGTTACAAGTCCCACCTGCATTGTTCTTTTCTCAGGTCTACATACGTGAGTTCGATGTGCAAGAATTTACCTTTGCATGGGAGGATCACTTCAACTTGCACTATCTTGGACCACAATTACCAGATTCATAGTACTCTTCAGTATGCGATACAGATATGGGTACATGGTATGTCACATTGTTAAAAATGTGGTATACCAGGGGTAGGCTTAGTTGCTACGTTCTTTCGGTACGTGGTATGCTTGATTAGTTTAGTTGTATGCTCCAAATGTGACACTAATTTTAAGAAATTTATAATCCTATACAAATTTATATAAATTTATTGAGATTTGTTAGAATATTATTGTAATTAGTATCAACAAAATTATTAGTCTAACTAATAAACTCCATGTGAAATTAATTACTATGAAAGTAACCCAAAAAGGTGTACTTGATCTTGATTTTGTTTGTTTGTGGGAGGGATACTTGGTTAGTGAAAATTAGAATAATTTTGGAAGAATAAAACAAAAATAGGTAATTTATGGATGCAAGTAAAAGTCAACTTTTAAATCACTTATTTTTAAAGTTACAAATGGATCAAATGATGATATTTAAATAAAAGGAATCAAATTATTATTAAAAATGAAAAAACTATAGAAGTTCAAAATTATTTAGTCAATCTTTCATGAATTAAACCTAAATGCTGTTTGCCAGATTTGGTAAATTGGTACGCGTACCATAGTGTTTTAAATCACAAAAGTACCACAAATCGGAACGTGTGAAATGGTACGTGGTATGTAGACCCAGTTGCCTAGTGAATATGGTAACTATGTCTTACACCACCTAGGTTTCAAACCTAGGACTTCGATATTTTTAGCACCAATATTTGGTGCCATTTGTGGAAAATCTTACTAAAAGACATCCTAAGTCATGGCACTGGCACATGCAATACTCACCACATTAACCAAAAATTACAACAAAGAGGTCACCTTCCAATGTCAGTCAATCGATTAAACGGAGAGTTTGGTCAACTTGGGGCAACATGGGGATCCCGATCGCCAAGCATGCAATGGATGATGATAAAGAGATTCATAGGCTAAGACAACCAAATGCTATGTTGAAAACTATTTTCATTAGACAACAACTTGAGCATTCACTCATTTAAAGAAAAGAACCCCAACTCATGCCTTCTGGGGTAGAGCTCTCTATTATACCTACCCTCTGGTGACGCCAAAGAACTTCCCAAGTGATCAATCCAAGTCTATTTTACTCTCATCCTCTAGGGTTGATTTTTCACATGGTCTCATGGCCCTCCGGGTTCGAGCTCTTACTTGCTCTTACCCACCAGGATAGAGTTCTTAACTGTTCGGGGACCTCTAGAGTTGTGCTCAACTTGTATCCTTCAAGATCACCCCATCCCTCCATGGGCAAACCTAAGTTTTTCTAGTAAAGACTTCTACAAGCTAAGTCTTACCCCAAGAGTGAGGTTCACCTTTATGAGGGTAAAAAATCTCATCCTCTGGTTTAACCTTATTTCTCAAGGAATGAAGCTAAGTCTTCTTAAATGAAGGCTTATAAAGTTAAGTTTCACCCGAGTGAGACTTATCCTTTTGAGTGTCAAAAATCTCACCCCTGAGATAACCTCACCTCTCTAAGAGTGACGCTACGTCTTCTCAAATAAAGGCTTATAAAGCTTAGTCTCACAAAAAATGAGGCTCAACCTTCCGAGGGTCAAAAATCTCTTTCTCCAGGATAACCTTACCCCTTTAGGGATGAAGCTAAGTCTTCTCAAATGAAGGCCTATAAAGCTAACTGCTTACTCCAAGAGTGAGGCTCATCCTTTTGAGGTAAAAAATCTCATCCTCTAGGATAACCTCACCCTCAGGAGACGAAGTTAAGTCTTCTCAAATGAAGACTTATAAAGCTAAGTCACACTCACTTTTCTGAGGGTAAAAAATCTCATCTACTAGGATAATCTCACCCCTCCGGGGGCAAAACTAAGTCTTCCTAGTTATGTCTTACCAAGCTAAGTCTCACTCCAAAAGTGAGGTTCACCATCCGTGGGTTAAAAATCTCATCATCCGGGATAACCACATCCTTTCGAAAGCAAACTTAAATCTTGACAAGTGAATCCTTCTAAAACTTAAGTTTCAACCTAATAATGAGGCTCACTCTTCCGAAAGTAAAAAATACCACTCTCTAGGGTCACCTCTTTCCTCCCGGAAACCAAAGCAAAGATCACTATCTAGAGTAGGCCAAACCTATCCAAGGGAAAATACAAAGTCTTCTACAAGCAAGGTATATCCCTCTTGGGGCTACAAAGTATAAGCTTTCCTCAAAAATGTTGGAAAAGAAATATATATATATATACACACACACACACACATATACACACACATACATATATACATTTATATATTATATATATATGTACGTATATATATGTACATGTCTATATATATATATGTGTGTGTGTGTGTATGTATTTATATATATACATATATTTTTTTTATTAGTAACCACCTATTCATCGATAGGGAGGCCTCACTCCTCCCATTTTATTGATGATAGATATAGATACCAGGAGGAGGACGTTTTGCCAAAATATTCTAAAGAAAGAGTTACAATTAAACCCTAACTCTCGGTGGACTCATATCTTACATTTTTCCAACCGTTCCTATCTAGATGAATGAGAGCCTTGACTATTATAGGAATGTTTTGCTATGAAAAAAAATACAATTTTGCCTAGAGGTGTTGCCTATGTTAGCCCAGCTATCCGCTACTTGATTGCCCTCTCAGTAAATATGCTGAACATGAAGAACGCATTGCTAGTGATTATTGAATACATTTCTGCATGGTTTGGAGAATTTGCCAAGGCGTGTTATTATGTGCTTGTAAATTCTTTACAAGGATTTGAGAGTCCATCTCCACAATGATGTTTGTAATGCCTAGTCGTGCGCACAAGTGAAGTCCGTCCAATAAGGCCGAAGCTTCTGCTTGAAGGCTGTCATGGTTTTGAGATAGTAACTTGAAAAGCTACCATAACATTCCCAATAGAGTCACGGAGAACCCCTCCTCTATCTGCAACATTTGTCATGATATTAAAGGAGCCATCAATGTTGAGTTTCTAGCAATTGGTAGGAGGAAGCTGCCATTGGATAACCTCAATATTCTGAGTTGGTTTTGTTGGAACACAACAAATCCAATCTTCATAGGTATGAGTCTGATACGTTTTTGGGAAAGGAAAAGCAAAAGCTGATGAAGTGCAGCTATAATTGAGGAGATAACAAACTGTTTGTTACAAATTTTCCAATCAAAGAAGCTGGTGTTTCTAGCTGAGTATTTCCACACTTCCCAGCGAATGAAGGTGGGAAGGAGTTTGTGTAGTATACTAGTAATAGTCCCTTTAGAAGAATAAATCCACCAACTATTTAGATATTGCTTCAACATTTGACAGTGTATGCCAGGAATTGAGGAAGTAAACTGTTCAAACGCTCTCCATATACTTCTAGCAAACTCAGAAGAGAAGAAAAGATGATCCAAGGATTCTTTTGAATAACAAAATTGGCACTTTGAAGGCAAATAAAAACCTTTCTTCTTCAGCATCTCATCCAAAGGAAGAAAACCATTCAGAAGCTTTCACATAAAGTTGGATAGTTTAATGGGAATTCTACTATCCCAGATCATTTGCCTGGAGAATAAGGGACTATTGTTTTGCCTAAGAAGATTAATAGTAGAATGCATCTTGAATTTTCTAGTAAAAGAATGCTTCCAGGAAAAGCTGTCTGGTAAAGATGATAAACAAAGACTTTTATCTTTAAACTAGTCCAGATTCACAGTGGGGTCAAGCAGTTCGAGATAACAGTCCGGTTCCATTGAGCTCTATCCCATGCTCGGTTCAAACTCAGATCTGCTATCGGTGGTTGATTGCATTGCACAAGCGCTAGCCTACTCCAATAATCAAACCATAATGATACCTTGCCTTCCTCAGGCAATGCACAAATAGATCCTTCAACTAGGTCCTTCTCTTTTAGCATTCTTTTCCAAGTTTGTGAAGAAATAATGTACTGATTGGCTAAGGAAGGATGTAAAACCTTGAGGCATATCTGCCAACCATGAACTTACTCCAAAGGGACCTTCTAGTTTTGAATGACCACCATAGCTTCATGTATAAGCCTTTAGCCAAATCAACCAAGCTAATCACCCCTAGACCATTTTCGTCTTCAGGTTTAGTGAGTTTGTTCCAAGCCATCCAATGTTTCCTTTTACCCCCATTCTGATTCACCCTAGAAAAACTTTACAAAAAATTTCTCTATTTTCATCAGGATAGATTTGGGAGGAAACAACACAGCCATCTAAGATAAGGTATAAAGGAATTGAACTTAACACATGCTTAATCAAGAGAAATTTGCCACCAACAAACAAGACTTTAGATTTCCATTTAGTATGTTTAGAGGTTATTTTATCTAGTAGAGGCCGGAACATGCTCGTTTTCCTTTCACCCATTTGCAGAGGCAATCCCAACTAAGTAATAGACCAAGCTTTCTATTGAAAACCAGTAATCCTGGAGATTAATCTTTCTCTTGATGATGGTAATTTGGTGGAGATATAGATGCTGCTTTTGTGGATGTTAACTAGTTGACCAGAAAAAGCCTCAAACTTCTTGATGAATCTTATGAGATTAACAAAAGATTTCTTATCTTCTTTGAGAAAGATTATGAGGTCATCTGCATAAGTCAGATGGGATATGGTTGGACATTGTGGATTAGTAGAGAAGTACTAGATTTTTCCAAAGGCAAATTCACTCTTAAATCCCCTACTCTGAAGTTCAAGGGCAATGATAAATAACAAAGGAGAGAAGGGTCCACACTGATCCTTGTCGCACTCCTCTTGTTGAGTGGAAAAAATCAGTGGGGGTTCCATTAAATAAAATTGAGAACTAGCAATTTGAGACAGATTGTGAAATAAGGTACACAAATTGAGAAGAGAAGCCAAACTGAGATAAGACCTTGGCCAGAAATTCACAGGAGATTCTATCAAATGCTTTGGTCAAATCTAGTTTGATCACAACATTACCACCTCTGGCCTTCTTATCAATGAACTCAATCAACTGTTGAGCCACCAGAATGTTATCTTCAATCTTCCTGTCTTTAACATAGGTACATTGTTCTTCAAAATTTATTTGGTTCAACAAAGTTCGCAACTTCTAGGCAATCAACTTGGTTACAACTTTATTAGCAAAAGTGCATAGGCTTATTGGCCTAAAGTCACCACAAGATGAAGGGTTCTCAATTTTAGGGATCATGCATATAAGGGTACTTGAAATGGCTTTAGGAAAAGAACTTCCCTAAAAAAACTCTCTAGTAGCACATAGAAGGTCTACAGATGATATAATATTCTAGCAAGATTTGTAGAATGTGCCATTGAAACCATCCACTCCAACCACACTTTTAGAAACCATGAAAAATAGCACATTTTTCAATTCCTCTAAGGTTGGAGTGGTCATAAGAATATCATTATCTTCTAAGGAAATCAGGAGTGGAATATTAGCTAGTAATTGATCATCGTGAGCAACATTCTCAGCAGTCAATAAATTTGCAAAGAAGTTAGCTACTAGGTGTTGAAGTTGCTGATTATCCTCAATCCAAATCCCATTTGAATCTTTAAGTCTTCTAATGCTCAATTTGTTTCTTTTGATTTGGAGATATGAATGGAAAAACCTTGAGTTGTGATCCCCTTTCTTTAACCATTTTGTACCGGCCTTTTGCTTCCAAAAAGCTTCTTCATCAGCCACAGATTTAATTTGGTGAGCTTGGAGTCTGGCCAAATGGATTTGATTCTCTTCAATAGGTGATTGCTGAAAAAGATTTTCCTGCTGTGCAACAGCTTCTTCATTTAGTGTTTCACTTTATTAAAGATTTGCCAAAGTGCTCTTTATTCCAACTTTGGATAGCGTATTTCAATCTTTTAAGTTTAGCAGCAAACCTTTGTAAAGGGGTACCAGTAAAGTATTGATCCCAACTACGCCAAACTATTTCTAGAAAACCCTCTTGCTGCACCCAGACATCCAGAAACCTAAATAATTTTGGGCCTATAAACTGCATAGATTTCAAAGTGAAGAAAAGGGGTGTGATCAGAGCAGGTTTTATTCAGGTTAGTAATAGAAACATTCTGAAACACATTGATAGCTTCCCGGTTGCATACTACTCTATCCAACCTCTTCTAGATCAAATGACCCCCTATTTCCCGACCATGTGAACTTTGGCCCTGTGAACGGAACATCACATAATACATATTGATTAAGGGTTTCATTAAACTCAGCCATCAATCTAGCATCAATTTGGAAAGAACCCTTATATTCAGAAGCTTCAGTTATGACATTAAAGTCACCACCTGCAAACCAAGTGAGGCATTCCTGGCAGAAGCTGAGAATGCAGTTAAAGAATCCCATAGCATTCTTCGAGCTTGAATACTGCATTTAGCATAGACAATAGAGGCATATACTGGAGTAGCCAAGTTTTTATTGTCTAAGACAAGATAAATAACTTGATCCTCAATAGCTTGAGCATTTACAGATAGTACATGAGACCAAAAAATCCAAATGGAACTGATGGAATTAAAAATAGAATGAGTAAACCATAGTTTACTCTGTACAAGGTTTACCTTATTACTTTCCTAACAAAGGTTCAAGAATAGCCAAAAAAATGTATGGAATGATCTTTCACCAACTTTTCCAGTTGCCTTATTGAAGGCTTATTTTCAATACATCTAATATTCTAGATTAGTAAATTCACTGAGAAATAGGGTTTGGTGGAAGTGCCTGATTGAGAAACCTTGTGACGCTTATAGTCACTTTTGATCCCTTTGCATAAAGTATCTTTTTTCAAATACACTTCCTTTTTCTTACAATCAATGTCGAGATGATAGACTTTCAACATTGATTTTCTTCCTAGCCAGGGCAGAAGAAAAATGTTGTAAAGTTTCTAGTCGAGAAGGTCTATCATCCAGGGAGTTATTTGGAGTATCATTCGTAGAAAGGGTTCCATCATCATCTTCTTTAATTATTGCCTCTACTTGATCATCAGTAATATCAGTGGATAGACAATTGTTGTCTGGAATAACAAGCCCAAGCTGGTCCGAGATGGCATTAGGGGTTTCAGAAATAGGAATATCTTTAGGTTCCTAAAACTTCTCCTCCATTATAGGCTGCATATTTTGAGGCTGCGAATCAGCTTGTGGCAATGCAGTTGGAATAGCATCTTGAGAAGGAACAACTGGAATGGATGCATAGAATGTTTGAGGCTCTACAGCTGGCATAGTATCTTTTCAATTGTGGTTGAAACCGTCAAATCAGGAACATTCATTTTCTCTTGAACATTCACGTTCAAATTTAAAGTCTCTTTATCCTTATCATGTGCTGTACCTGAAGGTCCTGGACATCCATGTCTTTAGTTTTCAAAATCCATTTTGAACCACCTTTTGGAGCAGTAACAATCCCCATTTTTTGGTGTTTAGTATAGCTTCTGTTTGTTGGTATCTTGCTACTCCACCTTCTTGCCTTGATCATCAGAGTGATCATGATTCTTTCTAGATTGGATTGAGGGCAATCCCTCAAGCTATGGCCTTGAACCATGCATGTAGTTCAATGTTGAAGGAGATTTTCATATGTAATGTTCTACCAGACTCCTTCTTCATTAAGCTTAGCTCGAATGTCCACCTCCACACATACTTGAGCTACACTTGGACGAGACATGGCTGCACTTACTATGTCAATTTTCAGTGACTTTCCAACTGCTTTTTTCATTGAGAATAATAATGATCTCTTGAACAACAACAATGCTCAAACGAGATCCATATTGGCATTTAGAAGGTTCACTGTCAGAACGAAACAATAGGTGCCACTTTGACACCTTCATAGGGAATTCATTAATGAACCACTTTCTTTTCAGACATAGTAGTATAAATAGTCAGCTTCATGGGTGAATTTGATTAAGATGTGCTTGTAGTCAAGATATCCAAGTGTAAATTCACCAGTAAATCCAATGGTGAGGAAACTTTCACGAAGTGTAGCCATATTTGGTTTTTCATGGCTGACTTTTCCAATTAGTGCAAACCTTAACGGGTGAGACAAATTTTCCACTTCCATCTTCAAAAAAACTAGGGCTGGCTCACCCTTATAATTCTCTAATGGCTTAAGAACATCATCCAAATCCAAAGAAGTAATCACAGTAGACATAACGGCATCCAAAAGTATTTCGTAGGACCAGCCATGAATAGAAGCTTGGATAGGTTAATGAAGAAGAATAGGCAAAGTGTAAAGAGAGAGTTTAAAGAGAATTGAGAGCTTTTTGAGATCTATACGTATATATGTCTATATATACACACACACACATATACATATGTATATATACACACATATATATACATAAATATACCTATACATATATACATGTACCAATATATATGTGTATGTATACACATATATATATGTGTGTGTATATATACATATATAAATATGTATATATATATGTGTATATACACACATAGAGATATATATATGTATATATATATACATATATACATATATATACGTGTGCATGTGTGTGTATATATGTATACAAATATGTATATATATATATGTGTGTGTGTGTGTGTGTATAGATATATATATGTATATATATACATGTATATATATGTATATCAATATGTATGTATATATATATCCAAATATATACATATATATATATATATATGTATAAAAATAAGGGTTAATTTAGTGAGCAAATAATATCTGTTTTCTGATAAATTCATAATTGTGCTATATTTTATATGTCAATTACCATGTTTTTATGTGTTGTAAGCAAGATTTGAGTTATTATTGAGCTTAATTTGGTTATTCTAAGTTTTTGTAGGGTAAAGTGAAAAAGAGCTGAAAAAGATGGAAAAAGATGAAAGAAAATGCTTGGAGTACGGGATAGGCATGAGTATGAAGCCATTTTAGACACTGTTTTATATTTCAAGCATAACTTTTGATCCCTAGATCCGATTGAGGCCATTTATTATGCATTGGAAAGGGATAGATCTACAACTTTTGTGTTTTACACTTTATCAAATTGTGCAAGCATCAAGGTGAAAATCGAAGCTGAAGCGGAGCATAGTTGAGGAAGCCAGCGCACATGCGCTAGAGATGTGCAGCGCATGTGCGCTGCATCCAGAAGCAGATTCCCAAAAGTGCCTCAAGCGCACATGAGCACTAAGGTCCCTGCGCATGTGTGCGGAGGATGGAATAGGCCAGGACCTCACTGCCTCCCACACACATGCGCGCAAAGACTCTAGCGCATGTGCGCGAAAGGCAGCATGGGTGGCGTAAGTTGGATTCTTGGCACGATTCTTCGCCCGGTTGGACTCTTTTTCACCCGATTTCATGTTCTTATCTGTAGGCATTAATTGTAACCCTAAATACTCAATATAAATGACCCCAAGTAGGGTGAGAAAAATGGATCGACACTTTTATTTTCTTTTGGCTAGGGTTTTTAGCAGTAGAAATTATTCTTTATTCTTTCATGGAACTTTGTGCCTAAACCCTTTTCTTGGTAGAGGGATTTGAAGCCATGGTTAATTCTACAAAGTTGTGAGACTTCTTGTTCTTCAAATTATTCACTTTTAGATCAAGTATTGATTATTTTTCTGTGATTAAATTTATGATTGTTCTTTTTAACTTATTATTGCTGTAGAATACTAAGTTATTAGAATTAATCTACTGCTAGATTGTTTTAACCGCATGTGTTTAATTCAATCTATGAAGCAACTGAATTTGATAATTGGTCAATTGGTGTTGTTGAATTTAGGGAATTTAATCATCTAATTGGCATAACCGCATGTGTTTATGTTTAATTAGCCTAATTGTTCTTGTTGATTTTAATGCTTCAAATAATTGATCTTTGGCACATGTTTGGGTTACATTAATAGTTAGGAAAGTTAATTGGATCGCGTGTTGAAAATTAACCAAGTTTAGAAAGAAATAAGAATCAACTTTGAATTGGTATTTGTTCGGGTTAATTCTTCAATTAGTGCTTGATATAGAATTGAATTATCTTGTGTGTCAAGGATCGACTAGTGAAATAGCCATGGTGGATATGACCAAAACCAAGACTTTTCTTAATTGAATTCTCTTTAGTATTTTATTGTTTTAGTTTGAGTTTAAAAGCATTCAAACCCCCCCCCATTTTTCCATTTAGCACAAGAATAAACTCCGTTCTCTGTAGGATGACTTGTACTCACCACTACTACATATTGAGAGTGTTAATTTTGGGTACCTACGACAGCATTGCAACTCGGCATCACATTATTTGCACACCAAAATTTTGGCGCTGTTGCCGGGGAACAGTTTGAATTATTTTTGTGCTATTTATTTCATTTTTTCTTTTCTTTCTTTTTGTTATTATTCTTCCACTAAATGTGTATGCCAGTGACGCGATCTGCTGGTTATACACAAGTTGAATTCCAATGTGATCCAAAAATACATAGAACGCTACGCAGATTGGGAAAAGAGATCAGAGAACGACAGTTAGGGGAAGAACAATTGTTTAACTATATCTTAGCAGGTGATCAGGAACAACAGGAAGAGACAAACACGGCGCAATGAACTTTGAGAGAATTAGCCGCGCCTACTCTGAACCAACAACCTACTCATACACTTACAATCCTGGATGGAGGGATCATCCTAACTTGGGATACGGGAACCTAGCCCAAAATAGCCTTAACAAAATCGGCAGAATTTCCAACCATGTAGGCCACCATTTGCTCCAAGACAACAAGCAAATCTGAATAATCAATCTAGTAAGTCTTTAGAAGAACGACTGGATATTTTAACTGAAAATACGATTCAATTCTGGTAGGATACAAAGGCCAGTATTCAACAGTTGCAACATCAAATGAGACAAATGGCTACCGCGATTAGCAGGTTGGAAGCGTAGAGCTCCGAGAAGTTGCTGTCTCAAACGAGACCATCATCAATCCCAAGGAGAATGTGAGTGCAATTACGTTGAGGAGTGGTAAAGAGGTTGAAGCGGAAAGCAAAATAGTTCCTGAACATATTGAGGCTGAAAAGAAGAAGACCACAGTTGAAAAAGAGGTTGAACCATGCGAGAAGAAAAGCAGCAGCAATGAAGATAAAGCTGTTCCTATATGGCCTGAAGTTAAGCTTGAACTCCCATTCCCCGAGGCATTGAAAGAGTTTTCGAAAGAGGATCTCGACAAAGAGCTATACAAGACTTTTCGTAAGTGCGAGGTAAATATTCCCTTATTAGATGCTATTAAACAAATACCTCAATATGCTAAGTTTTTGAAGGAATTGTGTTCCCATAAAAGAAAGAAAAAAGGGAAGAAAGTTAGAAAGGTAGAGGTTGGGAGGATATCATCTATTATTCAAAAATTCCTACTTGAAAAGCGTAAGGACCCAGGTATGTTCTCTGTTCCTTGCAAGATAGGCAATACATATGTGCAAAAGCCATGCCTTATGCTGGATTTAGGTGCATCTATTAATGTAATGCCATATTCTATCTATGATGCATTGAAAATAGGACCATTGAGTAACACTGGTGTAGTAATTCAGTTGGCTGATAGATCTTTAGCCTATCCTAAGGGAATTGTAGAGGACATATTAGTTCAAGTGGGTAGTTTGGTTTTTCCCTGCTGATTTTTATGTGTTAGAAATGGAACAAGGTGATTCCAATGCTCATATTTTGTTAGACATACATAAGCAAATTATCGAGAATAAGTTATTGGATTTGTTTAGTTTATATTATTGTCATTGATTTCATGATTGATATTTGTATCAACTCTTGTCCGGTCATGATTGATTATTTGCTTTAGCTCTTGTCCGATCATGATTGACTGATTATTTGTATCGACCCCTGCGGGGTCAAGTTGAACATTTCTCATTTATTTTAATTGGTTTGTAATGAAGATAATGTTCAAAATTAGGAGAAACTATGCCAAAATTTCTACAAATTGTGTACTAAAAATAGTGAGGCCATTCAAGTAACAACATCAATAAGTATTAATACTAATATACTAATATATATACACACACACACATACCTATATTATAGTCACTAATTTTTTGTAGTACACACACACCCCTATATATATATATATATATATATATATATATATAGACACACACATATATGCATGCATATTAGTAGTATATTTATTAAGTATGTGTTAGTATTTACTTTTTGCACATGATTGATTATCAAACTATAAAGTAATAATAATACTAATAAAGTACTAGTTTCATTGTTTTGCAAGTAGGGATACAACAACTTATAATTCTAACTAGTATACAATGTTGTACAATTATAATCATCCCCTAAATGTTTGAATATTTGTTTACCACAGATTATAGATATTCGATCTTATCGTCATTTGATGTATGATAGGCTCTTACCTAATCGCACTGGTTTAACACCACATTTTTTAGAAGGGGTTAATGAGTTTTCCAATTTGCGTGCAAACAAGTACAATATGCTAATGATGAAAAAGAAATTAGGTGTCCTTGATCTAAAGACCAGAATAGGAAACTGATGGATTTGGATCATGTGGTTGAACACATTATAAATATGGTTTTATGGAAGATTATTGGTATTGGACTTCACATGGTGAGTCTAAATCAGTAGAGTTTGATAGTTATGGGGCAGATTCAAGTAATTCTAAATTTCTATCTAATGAACATCAGAATAGATACCAAAGTATGGTGTTTGATGCGGTTGGTCCAAGTAATTTTGGATTTGAATACCGTCAGGAGGAACAAAGTAGATTAGCAATTGAGGAGCCTCCTAATACTGAAGTTGCTCAATTCTATGATATGTTAAAATCTACTCAACAACAATTGTACCCTAGTTATGAAACATTTACTGAGCTGTCTATGGTTGTTCAATTAATGACTTTGAAATCAAACTATAACTTGTCACAGGGTTGTGTTGACAGAATGTGTGACATTGATGACCGGGCAACTCCTCCTGGTAATTGTGTTACAAGTAATTTTAGAAGACGAGACAAAGAAGTTAGTGAGGAAACTTGGTTTATCTATTATTAAGGATGACTATTGCATAAATGGGTGCATGCTTTATTACAAAAGTACCAGAACTTATTGCTTGCATTGTAAACATCCTTGATATATACCACCCAAAAGAGGGGAGTGGAAGGAGTAAACCTGTTCCTTACAAGAGGATGCATTACTTGTTGCTCATATCATGACTTAAGAGGCTATATGCCTCTAGTAGATTAGCTAAGCACATGAGATGGCACACTGAGAATAAGAGAGATCTCAGTGTCCTATGCCACCCATTGGATGGCGTAGCATGCAAACACTTTGATAAAAAACACCTAGATTTTGCATTAGACCCAAGAAATGTAAGACTTGGTTTGTGTGCAGATGTTTTTAATCCTTCAACAATAACAGTAAACCTTACTCATGTTGGCCTGCTATTGTATCTCTATATAATCTTTCACCTGAAATGTGCATATCCACTACTTATATATTTTTAAGTTGTCCCAAGTTTTGATTCCCGGTCCACATAATACAAAAAGTCGAATTGATGTATATTTGTAACCTTTGATTGACGAGTTGAAACAGTTATGCTTATAGGGCATCCCAACATATGACATTTTCATGAAACAAAACTTAAAGATGAGAGCAGCACTGATGTAGACTATTAATGATTATCCTGCATACGTCATGCTATCAGGATGGAGTACAGTTGGAAAATTGGCGTGCTCTATTTGCATGGAGCAAACCAAAGAATTTAGGTTGAAGTTTGGAGGAAAGAATTCTTGGTTTGATTGTCATCGCCAATTCTTGCCCGAGGATCTTGTTTTTAGGAGGAATAGAGATGTTGTTTACACGAATCGTGTTGAGGTCACTTTCTCCACGTAGGTTGAGTGGTGAAGAATTGTGGGAACTAGTGAGTAACCTACCGAAAATAAAGGATTTGAAGGTTCAACACGAAAAACTGGATGGACATGGGATGACACACAATTGGTCCAAACAGAGCATCTTTTGCCATAGGAGTTGCCTTATTGGAAGGACAACTTAATTCGTCACAACTTGGATGTCATGCATATTGAGAAAAATGTTCTCGACAATGTGTTCCATACCGTGATGGATAACAAAGATAGGACCAAAGATAATGCAAAGGCTTGGAGGGATTTGAGTGTTTATTGCGAGCGACGTGATTTGGAGCTGAGAACCTTAAATAATGGCAAACTTGCAAAATCAAAAACTAACTTCACCTTCTCATTGGATCAGGGATGAGAAATCTGTGGTTGAGTTGCAGGATTAAAAATGCCAGACAGAAATGCTTCAAATTTAGTCAGATGTGTGGATCGGGATGGAGGCAAGTTACTTTAGATGAAAAGTCATGACTGGCATGTGTTTATTGAACAACTTTTCTTCCTACTGCATTTAGTGGATTACCTGAATCAATATGGAAGCCTATTACTGAGTTGAGTCTTGTTTTTTGGGACTTGTGTTGCACTGAGCTGCGGGAAGATTTGCTCCTTGAAATGGAAAAAAAGTATTCCAGTAATGTTGGGTAAATTGGAATGAATATTTCCACCTGAATTTTTTGACGTGATGGAGCATCTACCCATACATCTTCCATATGAAGCTCTAGTTGGAGGACCTGTTCAATATAGATGGATGTATCTATTTGAGATGTAAAAATAAAACTTGAAACATGGTACAAAAATAAATTTATACTAAATTTGTAATTCATGGCTGACAATCTGTTATTGTGAAGAAACTTCTAATATGTATATTTAAATAACATTCAGGTTTTTGCATGACTTGAAAGGCATGGTTAAAAATACAGCCCGTACGGAAGGCTCTATATGTGAGGCTTATTTGTCTTTAGAGACTTCTTACTTTTGTTCTTACTATTTTGAATCTCATGTTCAATGTAAGTCCACAAGAATTGGACACAATGAAAATGATGGATTTGATGCAACCATGCCACCTACCTTGTCGGTTTTCAATCAACTAGGCTGCCTGATAGGAAAGTATAAATGGAGATTTTTGATAGATTGATGCAGGAGATGGCTACAGTTGCATTGCACGTGCTTTTAAATTGTGGAGAAGTGAAGCCACTCTTGACATAATATAGTATATTTAAATAATGATGATACTTTAATATAGCTTTAATGTTTTTAAAATTAAAATGATGTCTTTAGAATAAAAGTGGATTTCTAGGATGTAAGAGCAAGTTGTGCGAACATATTGGCCTCATCTTAGTGACAAAGAAGTTGAACTATCTATGGAGAAAAATTTTGTGACGTGTTTCCATCAATATGTAAGTAATAATACTAAAGCTATATAGTACCATATAATTGCAAAAGTAGTAACATTATCTAAAGTTTTGATTGTTATGTTAGGTTCGCAATCCACAAAACATGGTACGTAATGAGTACTTGTGTGATCTTGCATGCGGCCCTAGTAGAGAGGTTGAAACATGGCCAAAATTCTTTGTCAATGGATACATTTTCACACTAATGAATGGGCAGAGGGTAGAAAAACTATTAATAGTGGAGTTTCATTAATGTGTT
Organism: Cinchona pubescens; assembly: GCA_025175665.1. Lineage (NCBI taxonomy): Eukaryota > Viridiplantae > Streptophyta > Magnoliopsida > Gentianales > Rubiaceae > Cinchona > Cinchona pubescens. The sequence continues at coordinate 475,248 of JANKKI010000170.1, forward strand.
AAAAGTGAAGGTTCAAGTGACTTTTATGGTATACTTTAGTAGGTAGTTCAGTTACAATATCCAGGTCTATGAAAGGTTGTTTTGTTCAATTGTGACTGGTATGATTCGGTGAGTAGTCGGGGCATTAGAGTTCATAACCAATATGGAATTGTTGAAGTTAAAAAAATAGGAAGATATCCAAAATTTGATCCCTTTATATTTGCACAACATGCATGTCTGGTGTGTTATGTTCTATAACTAGGACAAATCAAAAATAAATTGGATTGGCTGGTTGAGACATAAAAATAAGGCCTAGAGGCAGAATTGACAAATATCATACCACAGAAAATCCATACCAGGATGAACATCATTCGTTTGTTGGCACAATTCTGATAATGACCCTATAGGACTTCTGGCAGACACTGATGGGGCATATGAAGAAATTGATGATGATGATTTTGGTAGGTCTACTGTGGTTTCGATAAGAAGAAGAAGAAGCATATGAAGAAATTGATGATGATAAAACTTGATTTCGGTAGGTCTGCTATGGTTTCGGGAAGAAGAAGAAGATGACAATGAATGTGATAATGAATAGGAATTTATGAATTTTGTAATAACATATGTTCGTTTAAAGTTTTATTACGGGGTTCTTGTCTTGCATTCATGACTAAGAATACTTGATTTTCTCTACTATTTCATTTTTAAAGTAATTGCTCTTTATTTTCACTAATTGAAGCATGTTTTGTTAAAGAATAGTACATTTTTCTCTTCCACTTTTCTAATTGGTAGGTAGTGAATGTTGTGGTCAAGAACTTAATCTAGTCCCATATTCCGATGGAGTATGTCAAGCTTAAATTACACCTATCAGTGCACTAATATGCACCATTTCAACTTACTTATATTCAATATTAAAAGTAATGCTTTTCTTAATACTATTCTAAAGATGAGTTAAATATTTATCCTGTTAGATTTATAGATTTTCTCTATCTTGTGGCGTACACAAAAAAATATGTAGTCATCTTATGTTTCAAAAGAAGCACAGTGTGTGGCCCATTTTGCTTCTTTGCATCATCTTCTCATTTAGACTATTATGATATCTGTAGTGATTGCAGGCTTGAAAATCTCTACATGTTGTTTTTTTAATAACATCTAGATTGTCTAATTGACAATATTTGTATGTGGATTATTTAAGAACATGTATGGTTAACAAAAAACTTAATTTCAAATACCCTTAATTTTGTTAAACATTGTTAACAGATAACTGATATTAGGAAACGAAAAGGTAAGAATGTGGTTACTAACAAGAAGAAGAAGTCTTCCACCACCAATACGTCATCATTCATGCCTCATCCTATAGATAATACAGGATTGCACCTATGTCTTTTAGTATGCCTCCTTTGAGTCAGCCACATACATTTGTTCCATTTAGTATGTCTCCTCCTATCAGTCAGCCATCTAGATCTAATGTTTTGACATGCCTCCTCCTTCGAGCCACCTACCTACATCTATACCATTTAACATGCCTCCTCCTAGGAGCTAGTCACCTGGAAGAGACAAGACCTCTGTGCCTTTTAGCTTGTCTCTTCCTACGAGCCAGTCACCTATCATGCCTCCTTCTACGAGCCACCTATCTACATCTGTGCCTTTTAGCGTGCCTTCCCCTATGAGCCAAGCACCTATCATGCCTCCTCCTATGAGCTAGCCTCCTTTACATGGCATGCAAGAAACCTTTAATTATTTGGTTTCGGGAAATACTGGAGCGGCCAGAACAGTTGGGGGTGTACACCTTTTAACACAATCATCAAGTGATTCAAATGATGGTTTAACCGACGCTCAGAATGAAAGGAATACAACAACAAAAATTTATACAGCCACGTGGTCTTAAGTAATGAATGTATATTATATTATATTTAATTTCATTAATTGATAATATGATTTAAATTGTAATGTTATGATTTTTTGCAGGTTCATATATTTATGATTGATTAGGTTTGAATTTCATCAGCACGATTGCGTTTCGCATATTACTCACCTCATCAAAACCAATTTAATTGGTCCTCACCATAAATGGAAGAAAATACCAAAAGAGCTGCGAGACTTAATGTTTAGAGAATTTGGAGTGAGCTACTATTTTTTTTCATTGTTTAATTTTTCATTTTTTTGTTTATAATTTTAACATTACAATTTATTTGTGTTGTTGTCTTGGTATGTAGAATTTTTTTCATTGGCCTTTGCAGACAAAAACTAGAATCTGTAAGATATTTGAGCATCGCGGCTCAGAATGCATGAAAAATCTAATGCATGACGTTTGTGAAAGTTTTAGGAAAAGTAATCATCGACCAGGTTGGACTGGAGAGCCTATATGGCCTCAATTGCTGAAGATATGTGATGGAGATAAGTTCAAATCCTTGAGTAAAACAAATAAGCAAAATCGTGCATCCACTTGCAATAGTAAAGGATTTCTGCTTCATACTGGTGGCGGCATTACTCATTTGACACATTGCGATAGATTGGTATATATTTAAATATTATGTTTTAGTTTGGTTCATCTATATAAATTGATATATATGTATATAACATAGATTATTTTTTTCTTTTTACTTTTGCGTTATTTTGCATGTTTCAAAATTTCTAGATTAAAGAACATAATGGTCGTGATCATGGTGTCGCTGCTACTTTTCAACACAACCATAAAAAGAAGGCAGACAAGGAGGTCCATAGGCCATGATTATGTCAGTGAGCACAAATATTCATGTAAATAAGTACTAATTTTTTGTTGTTTATTAAAATTATTGAAAATTAACCTATGTAATGATTGATTGATGCATGAATAGGAAAATTTCAATACTAAGTGGTCTGAGATCAATCCAATCAGAGTTCTAATGTTGAGGGTGATCCATTAAAACAATCCTTGCCTAGTGAAATTGAAGTGTGGACAACAACTGTTGGTAGGATGAAGAAAGGATGAGTGATTGGGCTGGCAGGTTTAGGTAGATTGGATTATGGCGGTACCTCTTCTGACACATGTGGGATGCCTACTAAATTGGAGATCACGGTTCAAGAACAAAACAGGACATATATCTAAAACCTCCAAAGCACAATTGTATCCTTACAAACAAGTAATAATAAACTTAAAGATACAGTTAGCAGCTTATAGTATAAAATGGAGGTATTTGAAATAATGATGTCTCAAGGGGTGAATTCTACAGCTTTTCAGCATCCTAGTCAAGGTTCGACCCATTTCCCATTGTATTATCCCCTTCCGGGGTGTGCTCAGTTTGATACAATGCGTTGGGATTCTTATGCTAGTAGAAGTGGTGTCGAAAAAAGACCAAAGTTGTGTCCTAGACATGAAGTTGAAGAAGAAGATGGTGGTGATGGTGTGGATGATAATGGAGAGGAAGAGAGTGATAACGAATGACATATGATTGGATACTAGCTAGTTAATAAACTTTGTATTTATTGACTTGTATTGTTACTTTTATTTTACTTTGTTGTTGGGTGGTGGATTAAATATATATCAAAGTTTCCTATTAGCATTGTTGATATGTAGTGGTTGTGCATTGAATGCACATTTTGCACTTCTATATTTAGTTGTTAGTAGATTTGGAATTTCATAGTATTATAAAGATTTTGTTGTTGACAGGTTTGGAAATGAGTAGCATTTTATTTTTTATTTTTATATTTTTTAAATTAGCAACCAATTTTTTTGTTGCTAATAGTTTTTTCATTTTTTAAAATTTAATTACCGACCGATTTTCTTGTTGCTATTGGCATCCTTAGCAACAGATTTTTCCATCGCTAAATTCAGCAACCGCTTTGTTTGTTGCTAATGTTATAATTAGCAACGGATTTTTCGGTCGCTAAATTCAGTAACCAAAAAATCCATTTCTATCATAGGTAAATGGAAACTATCAAATCCAAATTTAGAAACCAATTTTCTGATAGAAATATTGCTAAAATTCCTTCAGTAATTCTGTTGCTATATTTTACCGACAAGAGATTTTCTGACAAAAATTTTCCATCAAAAAATTCATTGGTAAACCTCATAGCAATCGGTTTTTGATCAAAATTGGTCGCTAAATCTGTTGCTAAATGTAAAAACTATTTTTCTAGTAGTGTTTTCAAATTTGATTATCACATCTTCTACTGTCCCTCTTGAAAATTTGATACTCCTATCGGCTAAATGAAATGTCACACTTGTGGGCTCCAAGTCTCTTGCATTAAGCTTTTGATTGAAGCACCCAAATTGCACAAACCTCTTTGAAAGTGAATACCCCCAATGTCACGAGGAACAAAAAATGAGTCGGGGTCCTTTAACTTCGGAGGTAATTTCTTGGCGATCATTTCACTACAACCTTCCATTAAACAAAATGTCTTATCCCAATGTAGCTTCCTTTTGTTGGTGAGGATTTCTTTCATGAATTTGGCATAACTTAGCATATTTTCAAGAGCTTCCATAAAAGATATATTGATTTTAATCTTTTTCAATATGTCCAAGAACCTTTTGAACTTTTTGGCATCCTCATCACTTTTCAACCTTTGTGGAAGTGGAACTTTCATTGGCTTTGAAATCTCCATGGATCGGTCCTTAACTTCATAATTCATTTACTTTTAGCAATTTGGGACTTGTTAGGTCACCAAGCATCTTGCCTTTGCCCATTGAAGACTCTCCATCCTCTTTATCAAGAGTTTCCTCTTCATTGTTTCCAACCTTACCTTTTTTGTAAACCAAGGGTGCACCATTCTCAACATTTTCAACAAACTTTTTATCACTTCTAAGCATGATGGCTTGAGCATGTTCACTGTTGTCTCTTGGAAACAGCTCTCTAGGATTGGAAGGGTGTCACTTGGAAGGTTATCGTAGGTTCCCAGTGGAAGCACATTGATTTCTTGGAAATGCATCATGGTCCCTTCTAAGTACTTTGTTCTCCTTTCTAACCACTTCATTCTTTCTTCTAGAAACTTACTTTCCTTTTTATTGCTCACTTTTTCTTTTTGCCATTTCACTTTCCCTTGTTAATGCCTCAAGCTCCCTTCTAGTTTTCATAAGTTGAGCATATACATCTTCCACATCCCATTGAGGAAGTGAACCACCAACCCAAGGTTGTTAAGTATTGTTGATAAGTACTTTGTTGGGAATTTTGGAAGTTGGATTGGAAAGTTCTTTGGTGAGGTGGTTGGTATGGTCTAGATGAGTAAGATTGGTTTTGAAAGTTGGTTTGATAGGAACTTTGAGATGATTGACCATCCCATGAAAAGTTAGGGTGGTTCCTCCACGATGGATTATAGGTGATCCCATAAACAATTAGCTGGGGTCTAGATTGATGGGTTTGGTTCCCAAATAATTCACTTACTGATTGCTCATTGACGATCCCTTACTTGAGCATTGGCCAATTGGATGTCCCCTGAGCGAAATTCACAAAGTAATGGTTGTGAACCTTTCCCATATTCTACAAAGCCTTCGTGAGATTGGCCATCATGTTTATCATGAGATCATTTTGAGCCAATATATATCGGAATAATCTAAATGAAGAATTCTCCTTTGAGCTTGAGGTGGAATTGGAGGTTGTTGAGGTTGATGTTAAGGAAGAGGTGCAACCGGTCTATGTTGGTAGTACATTATATTGGAAGCTATGGTATTGAGCTAACGTTGAGCTTCCTCCGCCGTCTTAAAGAAAAGTGATCCAACAGTCAAGGCATCTACAATTGACTTGGTCTCTAGGTACAAACCGTCGTAAAATGTTTAAACTTGCGACGAAAGAGGTATGGCATGATGTGGGTATCTTCTAAGAAATTCCTTGTATCTTTCCCATGCCTCTCCAATTCCTTCCTCGGCGTCTTGTTTAAATAAGGTAATGTCATTCCTAAGCCAACCAGTCCGTGAAAAGGAAAGTGATTTGCCAAGAACTTTTGTGCTAACCTGCTCCAAGTTGTGAATGTCCCTTGGTCATAGCTTTGCAGCCACGTTTTAGCTCTGTCCCGTAATGAAAATAGAATACTGATAACTCTAGTAAACTAGAGTTATTTTACTCTAGATTATGGCATTTTGATAGTTTAAATTCTGAACTTTGGTTAATTAATTGAAGGTTTTAGTTAATTTCTTTCATATGTATTTATATTTTTGTTCATGTTTGTTAAATATGATAAGTTTTTATTAAAATTTTAGCTAAATTAATTTCTTAATTGGGTTAATATTATGCAGGTCTAAATTAGAGGTTGGGAGTTGGAATGAACAAAGCTCAAGGACTAAAATGCAATTATAGAAAAATGAAGGCTTGCTGGGAGGAGAGTCCAGATCGCGATCTAGATTCCTCCTGTATACACCTATTTTTGTCCCTTAATTTCTCCCCTATTTTCCTTTTAATTTGACTCTCAATTTTCTTTTTAATTTCCCTTTTAATTTCTTTTTAACCTGCTTTTTGATTTCCTCTTAATTTATCCTTTAATTCTCTCTTAATTTGTCTTATGGTGTTTAATTATTATGTGTTTTATACATTTTTGAAATACAAAGAATGAGTTTTAATATTATTAAGTTTTTAGATTTTTCAAAAAAAAAAAAATTTTAAAAAAAAATTTTTTAAAAATTAAAAAAAAAAATCAAACGTGAATCGAATAGTCAGCTAGACAGAGCTATTTTGGCCATGTTTTTCTCTGCTTTTTTTCACCCATTCTCACCAAATTTCAGATGACAAGGAATGGTTGTGGGGGGGGTGTGACAGCGTGGCGACTCCACTGGGGACTTTAAGAATCTGAGCACACGATTTTAACGCGTTTCTCTCAATTTTATCCAGTTCATTATAAATCGGCTAATTTTTACCGATTTTTTGGTGTGCTATGTTACCGGCTCTATCCCTCGTTTTACGTGCCACATGCTACGTGTTACTTTAGTTGTTCTTTTTCAATTACTTTATACTTGTTTTACCGTACCTGGATCTACAACTTCTCTTTGTAAATATCAACTAAAATCATTCATTTTTAGGGTAAAAAACGACAGGTAGAATCAGGCTGGTGCCCCAGAAAATCTGCAGAAAAAAGAGATTTTCTAAGTGGAAAATTTTCAGACAGAAATTTGAGCAAAAATTCCAAGCGATCGAAGAGGAATTATGCTAAATTCAAAGAAGAAAAGTTGTAGAGGGTACAGGACTACAACTTCTCGTTCAACCGGAAGCTTGGAGGTGCCGAAAGCAAATTCGGCTCAAACGCACTCCAAGCCAAGCATAACCAATTCCACCACATTCCTGAGGCTGAGGTGAGTTAAATGAGCTTTTGAATCGATTGTTTTGGTGACAAAATGCTTATCTTACTATTTTTGCATTATTTATGACTTAATTTTCGTTTTTTTTAAAATTATTTTTTTAAATTTCTTCTAAGTTACATTTTTAATGACAATAACCACCAAACTTTAATTTGATTTTTGTTTGACATTTTAATATGTTTAATTACCCTTTGATTGTGAAATTACTCTTATACACTTATAGAGTATTAAATTGTAAACAGGCTCTAATTTTGCACATATTTACAATTTAATACTCATAAGGGCTCGACCTGTCTCTATATACACATCTAGATGTGTCATGGACTAAAGGCTTGGAGTGCGTTTGAGCCGAATTTTGCTTTCGGCACGACTGGATTCCGGTATTTCTCAAACTCATATTTAGTCCATGACTATAATAACTGTATCAATAATACAAATCTAGAGTGTATATGCTACAACTTTTGGCGTAAATGACAAACGACTGTTTTGCCCCTTGGGAGTTAAAGGGCACTACAAGCTAAATGTGTGCAACTTTAAATTGGACCCCGGGCTAAATTTACCTGTCAATGTTTTTATTTACCATTTATTTTCATTTCCTCATTAATATGTATATATTTTTATTACTTTTAAACTATCTTAAGCACACGTACACTACAAAGTCGGCGATAATGAATACTAAAATTGAAAAGGGAAACGCGATAAAATCATGCAACCTGTCCAAGATGGGTAAAGTGGGTGCCGAGGAAAATTCAAATCTATCCCAAACCTTCCCATTTTACAACAGGATTCTCGAACTCATGTTTTTTGAATTACGTGGACCAGGAGTCAATCTATTTTAGACTAGGGTTTATTTTTTCTTTAAATTTTGATGTATTTTTGTGTCCCGACGCACCAACACACCGGGTGGCAATTCCAATCCTGTGTTCCCTAGCTTAGATTATTTTTGTACAATTCATAGTCGCATTTAAAGCCCCGTTATGTAATAGTAAATAGGTGATTCATTTAAATTGGTAATAGTAAGTAGGTAATTTATGTTTGTAATAGTAAATAAGACTTTTGCATTTAATCACCTATTTCACGAGCACCTTATTGGCGACAGTGCCGGTCCAAAAAGGTGCCGGCCAGACCGTGGGTTGTGGGGGGGGTGCGACACCTCCATATCGCGATCTGGACTCGGGAATAGGTCAAGTCATTTAGCAGTCCATATCACGATCTCAAACTCCATATCGCGATATGGATTCACTGTTGACTTAAGTTGTAAGGGCAATTTTATAATATTCTAGCAATCAATTTCTGATTTTGCCTTGTGTAATACTCCACTATTTAAGCTACTTTAAAGATGTATTATAGAAAAGTAAGTAGGAATAGAGTAAGTATGTAGTTAGTAATTTTTAGGATAGATTAGAATAGCTTAACTTTCAAGTTTTCTTTTAATGAAAAGTTCTCTTTAATCATCTTTTAGATCTAGTTTTAATTTCCTTGCAAGTTTAAATTTGATTACATAATTGTAGTGGGTTAATCATTAGCTTCAAGTAGATATAATTTTGATTTCTAGTTTAAATTAGTGGGAATCTCTTTGCTTTCATTCCAGGGTTTCATAGAGAAATTAGGGTTCTTGTTGATTTATTGCTTTTTAGTTAAGAATTCTCAATTCCTTGCATTAATTTCTAGTTAATTTTTAGTGGATTTCTTTATTATTGTCAAAAATCCAAAAATATTTAGATTTCAAATCTCAATTTTAACTCTTTCCAAATTCTAGTTTAGAAATGATTGCTTCTAGCCTTCAAAACTTCTATTATGTAGTCTTTTTAATTTGGTTAATTACTTGCTTTTTTATTTTAGTCTTATAACTACATTTGGTTAATTTATAGTAGACTTAAGTGCTTTTCTTTAATTACTTTTATTAGGATATAGTAACTAGTTTCTCAATTTCGTAATTGCTTAGTTCCATTTATTTGCTTTAGTAGATAATTTAGATTAATTTAGGTTTTACTTGCTTGAGTTTAATTATGGCTTTGAGTAGTGTAGTTTCATCTCCTATTGTTTGAATTTGCTTAACTATACAAAGATCCGTAAATCTTGGTAATTGCTTGCCAAACAATTTTCATGGGAACGATACCCATTCATCCTATACTACTATCAACTCCGTATACTTGCGGAAATGAGATAGAGTATAGTGATTTTGTGAGGTTAATTATTCCTTGTTTGTTTTTGAAGTTGAACTCTACCTAGAACAAGCATCAAATACCTTCATTTAAACACAATTCGAATGCATTCCATTAAACTTGAAAGTATGTAACACCACTTCAATATTCATCAATTGTGTGTATGGGTTTTGATTTAGACCATCCCCAATGGCAGTTACGTAGCATAAGTTTGCAACATTTGTATGAGTGCCAATTTAATCTCAAAATTGTTTGTTTGTATGGGGATTCTTGCTACGCTTTATTTTGCATCTTCAAATGTTGGCATAGCATAATCTCTCAACTATCCATCATTACCATTCAAACCATATCTGCCATTGCCATTTCTACCCAAATTGTTGTTTCCCATGCCTTCTTTGTAATCGTTGTCCCTTTATTCCTCATTGTCCATTCTTCTATTGTAGTTGTTATCACCCATTATGAAGTCTTCTTGCCTTTGATGTTGCTTCTTTTCCTTTTGGGCCTTGAAGTTTTCTCGATTTCCAAACCAAGAGGTACTCGGTTCTCTTGATCAACAATCATGCACTTCAAGGATAAACACTAACAACAAGTAAAAAACCAACAGAAATAATACCAACTACAATAATCAAATGCCAATAGATAACCAGTTAGAAGTAATACGAAGAACTAGAATTAAACAACTAAAAACTAAGAAAAAGAGTCTAAATTTGCATTATCTCTAAACATCTAATATTGCTAAAAATAAGGTCAATCTCTAGAAACGGCTCCAAAAACATGATGTGGACTAGATATGGTGATAAAATAATACTTACTCAAGTGATAAAACAAGTAATAAAACAAATCCTACAACAATAAACCACCTTCCACACACCTTTAAGTATACGGGAAAGATAGGTAGATAGTGGTGAAGGGATCGTCCCACTAGGATTTACCTAATGATAAGTACTAATGCTTTCGAGATATATATACTATCTAGACAAGCAACAAGTTCAATTTTGAAATTTACTGATAAAATATGATAAATATGCAAAAGCAAGTAAATAATGAAGTAACAATAATAAAAATGGTGGACCAGGCTTGGAAAACGCTTCCTTTAACATGGTCATCATTCCAATCAATTGTCCAACTAATAGGTCAAATTAGAGGCTCACTGGTATATATGAACCAACTTGTTGGCCCGACAATTGATTCTAATCTAAATTTTCTCGACATTGAGTTCTATGAACCAACTAAGAAAAGTAGCATCTTGGCTTGACTACTACTCGTCCTAATCCAGTAAATGTTTAGTCTAGGAGTGACACGCAACTGTTGTATTGACTATTAAACCCACAAGATAAGTTGAAAGATTGATCACTTCTTTTCACTTAACTCTTTGAACGACAATTACTATTTAATTTGCCTCAACTTTATGAACAACCAATCCACAAACTATACACATAATTAAACTAGAAAGCATGTAAACATAAATCATGCAAGAAAGCAACAAAACATAGATAAAAATAAGGCTAATCATACTTAGAAAGCAATAAATACTCAATCAAAACTAGTAATTTTTATATCTAAAGAAAACTAAAAGAAACCCCCAAGATTAATCTAAGAAATTTACTAACTTGCAAGGATCTAAGAACATACAAGATTAAAAAGCTGAAAATTGTATTAGAAACTAAGAAAGCTTGAAAAGAAAGAAAGGTTTTCTACTCTAGAAAACTTTAATCTACACTACATTTTCTACTATGTGTAGCAGGTATACTACTTTTGAGTATGTTACTAGCTTTTCCATCCAAGTCCTAATTTTACTCTAAAATCTGTACTCAACCGTGGTATCATTCTGGCCTTTGATATCGATAACGTGGTTCGAACTAAGCTTGGATTAAGGAAATTTGGTTTGAGCCCGTGGTATCAATTTTCCCTTCTTCGAATTTGATAACACGGTCCAAACTCCTCTAGGGCTGGACTTCTTGAAGTTCTTCCCTTTTTAAATCTTGCTCTTCCTTTCTTCATTCTTCTGTCTTAGACCCACTTGAAATATTATCCTGCAATACACGCCCACAATTCTATAAGTACTCAAATGCATTAATAATACTCTTAAATGAATATTAAAAGCCTAATATTAATTTAATGCATTAGAAATTTCTAAATACTACTAAACTAAAGAAAAACACACAAAAAACATTTAAATAAGGAAAAACACTCTCAACATGCTATAGTTTAGCAAGTGCTGTAGAAATAACTCTAATTCTTAGAGTTATGATTAATTTTGATTTATTTTCTATTTTGTTATTTTTTGGATATTTCTTTTTGCATTTCCACTTGTAGTTAATAAGGATGACAATGGCTGAACTTTATGCTGCTAGTGAGAATTTTTCATATTAGTGTGATCCATACTCCTATGATTGCAACACTGGATGGTGCGACAGTCCAAATTTTTGTTAGAGTGATCAAAGGAGGTGTGATCCATATGAATCACTTTCTCTACCACCTCAAGAGTGGGAACCGTATTTTGAGAATGAGCTCGACACGCTGGATTAAACATTGGTAGATTTCATGAAAGAGACGAGGAACTCAATCCAAAATTAAAGGCTCAACTTGAGCAGATTTCACAACAATTGGTTGAAAGGCCTCAATGATGATCACATTCTTACTCCATGGGTGCAAATAAATGAATCTATCTTCAGTAGTAGAGTGGATGTTGACTACATGCCAATGTAAAAGGTCTACAAGAACTTAGTTGAAGACCACTAACGTGTGAATGAATACTACAATGTTGATTTACCTACTATCTTTGGGACTAACACTTGCCTTGAAAATGCACCAACTCAATTTCGGGTCAAGTGTTTAGTTGCTACGAACTATGTTCAAGAAGAAGATGTGTCGTGCAAATCACATCTAGTTATAAATTTATAAAATACCTAAATCCTATCAGTAACTAGATGGCACACCGGAAGTATATAGGGTCAAATAATAGCAAGTAGGAGTAGAGATCGAACCCACAAGGATTTGTTGGTAGTTACCGATTATTTGGTTGGAGTACTATTTGAAAATTGTGATTAAAAGAGGATTTAACAAAAACTAGATATAAAGAGACTAGAAAGCAATTTAAAATGGGTTAGGGTTTGATTAGACAATTCCTGGAGTTCAATCAATTGATTGGCTCAAATAGCTCTATGGGTTCTAGTTTAATAAACTCAAGGAGTTCAAGGAACAAAAGAGAAAAGCTAGCATCTTAACCCAACCTACCAAGCTTCCTAATGATTTAGTAAACCCGTCTAGGTATTAGCACTCAACGCTCGTATGTTGTGTTAACCCCTCTAGTATGGTTCAAAGGAGAATCCTTTCCCTCTTACCAAGCACCCCAAATCATTTACTACTACCCAATTATCCACCATTTCTACTATCCAACCCGCCAATCAATCAAGGCCCATGCGAATTTGGCATAATCAAACCTTAACGCAAACTAACTAGTGCAAAATTAAAGACAAGAAATGTAAAAAAAGAATTTGAGAAAGCATATAATATGGAAAACATTCTAAGAGAGCGTTTAAATATCCTAGCTAAAAATTACTACTAGGAAAGCATATTAAAGAAAGTCATAAACTAATCTAACAACTAACTAAGAAAGCAAGTAAATAAAGGAATTAAACTAAACTACACTATATTAACATGAATCTTAATGGCATAAACATAAAATAGAAATCTTACACTAAGAGTTTTCAAGAAGTACAAACAAAGTATATCTCATGTTAAAACTAAGAAAATCCTCCCCAAATGGGGACAAAAAGGAAGACTAACCCTTTCCTACACTAACACACTCTAACTATATGAAGAAAGAGGCTTAAATCTACTATAAATAGTGCGGTTAGGGGAGAAGTTTTCATAGACTTGTTCTGGACATTTTTACCTCTAAAAAATCTCGGATTGTAGTTGTGAGCGTGGTGTTGGTTCTAGTAGTTGCTAACTATTCGACATTGCAGTGTCAAATTCGACATGGTAGTGCCGAAATCTGCTTCAGCACTCCTTCATTGTTTTGCTTTGAAAATATTCGTTTGATGCCCAATTGATACGCGGGTTTTTTTATGCAACCTATCACATAAGAGCACATTATTATCTGTAATAAACACTTAATAGATCCTAAACATTTAAACAAAATTCTCACAAACAAAGACGAATGAAAACCAAACTCCCAATGGAATTAGGTTAAAGACAAGACACAAATTCTAAATACAAGAACCTAATAAAATATGATAATTAACACCTAAATAAGTATTAGATCATAATTAATAAAGACATACTAACACATTCTAACACATAAAGTAAAACTATACAAAAACACACTAAATCACTAAGAATATTGTATTTTAGAGGTAAAACACTCAAATTTAGGGTACATATAAGTCTAGTTTTTTAGAGTTATCACAGCCCCTTACTTAAACTTTTGCTTGTCCCAAGCAAAATAAAGATAAGAAAAAAAAGGGACAATTAAAATGACAAACATAAAACACATATAATACTACCAAGAAATTGAAATGTTGAACTCTAGTACACTAGTCAAGAGTGAAAATGTGATTTTTACTCAACAAACTCAACATTTTCATCTACTCTTCCATTTTCAAAAGTGTACACTAGTTTTGGTTATAAACTTTACTTTGACTAATGTAGAGGTAATGCAATGCCCTTACAAATGTAAGTTGATCTTGAACAAACAAGTCAAGTTTCCTATGCAGAGATAATGCAATGCCCATACAAATGTAGAGGTAATGCAATGCCCATACAATCATGTAAGTTGTAAATTGCCCCAAGTACAGAAAGATCATTAGAACTTATTTTGAAAAGATCAAATCAATGCAAATGAACCATAAGGATATTTGTTGGCACCGCGAGGTGTAGCAAAAGACGTCAAATGCGGCAACGCTTCATCTTTGCCTTACTAGTATCCATAGCCTAGATTAAGGATCATTTAGGACTTTTTCAAGCTTGTCATGTAGGTTAAGGTAATAGGGTAGGATAAATTTGGATATAAGTGACTCCAATCACCTTAGTCATTTCAATACAAACTCTTGGACTACTATTCCATACATACAAGTCCCAAAACCAAAATGACTTATTTAACCAACACTTTGAAAGACCAAAACATTATTTCTAACTAAATTAACTTTTTAAGGTAAGATGAACCTTCTTAATTCAATAAGGAACCACAACACTCTCAATTTTCTTTCCTTTTCTCTATTTTTTTCCCTTTTTTGGAAGAAAAATCTAAATGTGCAGAAAATAGCAATAAATCATACATCAGTTAATTACTACAAGGGAAATATAATTAACATTTAGCATCTTGACTTCAATCCCCAACGTAATTATACAAAAGTTTTCCTTTAAACCATAATAAATGCCTTAACTAATACATTGGAGGACTAAGATAGATCCACAATGGCTAAGGTGATGAGATGAAGACAGGAAAAATAAACAAAGTGGAATGGCTAGGTTATGTGTTTAACAAAGAAATTAGGCTATAAGGCTCAACGGGGACACTAGGGGTAAAATTAATGTAAGGTAGGCTATTTTGGCTCAAACGGTCCAAGAAATGCCTAGGTCATTTCTAAAATCCAAGTTTTACAAGTACTTCGCATAAACAAAGGATCCACACTACCTCAATCAATATGCTAATCTACCTCAACAAAACTCACAAAATATTTGGAAATGCAGGTTCATGCGAAATGATCAGATGATGGCCTAACTCATTTCCACCCCCATTTGGAAACAATTTTCAAAAATCTTGAAGTCTGAGATAAACTAAGTCAACAATTAATTGAAATTAACATTGGAAAAACACTTACGGAAAAGTAAAGTTTGAAATATAAACTAGTTAAGGAAACCATTTTATTAAGTAGTTTAAACCATGGTTGAGTTTCAAGGGTTAAATCCCATTTTTCACTTGAAGTGTAATCCATGTTCAATACCCAATTTCAATTTTCACAAACAATTAAAACAAAATTGTTCCTAATGAACAAGACAATAGACACCACCACACTTTTACATTTTATTCAATGATGAATACAGCTCATCCTAGCACTCACTCATATATCACAAGAAATAAAAATACTACTCAAAAGCATAAAAGCACAAAGCAAGCTAAACATAATATAAGGCAATGACTTTGAATTATAGTTGGACAATCAAAATGTTCATATAGAAGATGGACAACATATCAACTAAGTGAATGTGAATGTGACCAATTAAGCACAAGTTGAATTTAAAACCATGGTTCTACCTTTAATCATGCTATTTATAATTAACAACAATTAGTACAATACTAAACAAGGCAAAGAAATGAGCAATTTCATGTAGACCATCTAAATGCAAAAAAATTAAGCTAATGAGTCTTAGGGATTGACCAACATGTCTAAACCAAGAAAGGGTAATTGGGACTTCACGGGGTTCACAAAATTAAAGAAAAATAAGAACACACATAAGAGTAACGAGGTTTAACACAACACAAAGAGTTAACTAAATATAGAACTCCCTCTGTCCCCTCCAAAACTTAGTTTCCCACATAATTGGCTTCAAAGAAATAGTCAACAACAAAGACTACACCAAATCCATATCAAACATTCACATGATTTGCTCAAAATAAGCTTAAAACACTTAGCAAATAAAGTGTATCATCAACTAGAATCTCCACAATTAAATGATAAAAACCAAGTCCAAGTTTATTTCATAAAGCATATCTCAATCATAACTCACACAAGTCCTATTACCAAATTTGTCCAAACAAGTCAAAAATCATTGACCAACAACCTCTAAAACAATACTAAACTATGCACAAGGCTACAAGCCTTGATTACCCACCGGATTCTTATACGCTCACCGAATTCTTATACTAAAGTATGTAAACTAAAATAAAGCATAATAAATAAAAAGAAAAGAGAAACTCTCTCAATAACACCAATGAGGTTTCCCAAAGATATCGTAATCCTTGGTGAACTTGCACCATTGCTTAGCTCTTTTGAAGTTCCCAAGGATGTGTTGAACCTCTACATATGTAGTTTGAAACTCCTCAATCCTCTCTAGAAAGTACACTTCTGCCACTCCTATCATCTTGGCCCGACTATTAACCATCCTTATCAAGTAGTAATCTCGTCTAGGTGTTAATACTCAACGCTCATATGTTGTGTTAACTCCACTACTATGGTTCAAAGGAGGATCCTTTCCCTCTCACCAAGTACCCAAACCATTTACTACTACCCAATTATCTACCATTTCTACTATCCAACCGACGAATCAATCAAGGCCCATGGGAAGTTGGCATAATCAAACCATAACCTAAACTTACTAGTACATAATTACAGATAAGAAATGTGAAGAAAGCATTTTAAAGATAGCATTTAAGAAAGCATACAAAATGGACAACATTCTAAGTGAGCATTTAAATATCCTAGCTACAAATTACTACAAGGAAAGCATGTTTAAAGAAAGCCATAAACTAATCTAACTAAGAAAGCAAGTAAATAAAGAAATTGAACTAATCTACAATAAATTAACATGAATCTAAATGGCATAAACAGAAGTCTTCAAGAATTTTTCAAGAATTAAAATGAACTACATCTAAACTAAGAAAATCCTCCCAAATGGGGAGAAAAAGGAAGACTATTTCTAGCCTATAGTAACATATACTAACACACAGTCTATCTATGTAAAGGAAGAGGCTTATATGTGCTATATATAGTACTAGGGTTGGGAAGAAGTTTCTGCCACAAAATAGCCCCATGCTAGATGTTTTTGCTCCCCAAAAAGCTCAGACCGTTGGTTGTGAGCACAATGTCGGTTCCAGTAGCTGTTGATTGTTCGACACTGCTTGTCAAAATTTGCTTTGGCACTCATTTACTATTTTACTCTAAAAATCTTCGTCTGACGTCCGATTGATGTATCACTTTTTTTTCATGAGACCCCAACACATAAGAGCACATTATTATTTATAATAAACACTTAAAATAACTTGCACACATTTAAACAAAATTCTCACAAAAGAGACAAAAAATGAAAGATGAATGAAAACCTAACTCCTAATAGAATTAGGTTAAAGACAAGACAAAAGTTCTAAACACAAAAACCTAATAAAATATGATAACTAATAATACCTAAATAAGTACTAAAACACTTAATAAACACATACTAACACATTCTAACACATTAAAGTAAAAATAGACAAATAAACTAAATCACTAAGAATGCTCGAAACTAGAGGCAAATACTCAAATTTAGAGTACATTTAGCTCTAGTTTTCTAGAGTTATCAATGTGATGCCAATTACAAATCCATGCAGAAAGAAATTGCTCAGAAGATTGAGGTGAATTGGGCTACTATTGGGGTAGTTAAGATTTTCCATTGTTTGACAAAGCTTCAACAACCCAAGGTTACTTTAGACGTGCTACTTGATACCGTGAGCTTTTGATGAACTACAACACACTTGCTAAGCCTTCTTGGCTATAATAGGGGAGTGTTTGTTTCTTTTACTATTTATTTATTTATGCTTATTATGCTTTAGTTTAAGAAGGTAATAACGGCTTAATACCTCGTGACTATTTAAATTTATGTGTTTTATGTTGTGAACTCCTTTTATTATGCTTGAATAACGGATTATTAGACTTTGAAAAATTAGTCTAATTTTGCTAATGATGATGAACTATTGCTTACATGATGAATTGTGAATGTTATGGATTTTCAATTGAACTTTGAACTACGTTTTGTTCTTTGATTGTAGAAGTCAATAGTTTTTGGTGCATTTTTATTTGTTGAGTATTTGAGTAGTTTGGATGACAGTTATATGGATATTTGGTTTGATCTTGCCTTATCTTGTTTACTTTTATTTTTAAAAATTAATATTGCATGAATTATCTGGTAGGATGAATTGGGAATTTTGCGACCTTTGTATTGTGATTAACCCCTTTACCCTTAGTTATTTGCTATTTTAGTTTGTGTATTTGAATTTGTTGAACTTCATAAAGTTCTGATGACTTCTACTTGGACTTGTTATGTATTTTTAAAAAAAAGGAAAGTAGATTACTAGATTTTGCGTTCTCGCTTGAGCTTTGCGTTAGTATGACTTAGTTCAATTTGTTCTTATACTTAGTAGAGCTTTTAGTGTCTTTTGTGGGTGATTTCCATGATTAAAAATACAACCAAGTTTTAAAGCTGAAATTTGTTTTTTGGGAAAACCATTCTTTTAGTTTCTCACATTATGCATTTGTATTTATTTAGTCCATCACTTTTGAAATGATGATTTTTAGTCCCTCACAAATGTAAAACATCATATTTTGTGATCCCTCAATCAAATCCCGAACACTATTTGGCCTGAATTAATCATGTAATATTCACATGACAAATTTTTCAAGAGAAAATTTAGAAATTCACTTTTCTCACCCAATACAAAGCATGAGCATTATATTGGATCATAAAATTTGGGGAAAAATACAATAAGTCAATTCTTGAAATGATCTTAAATGCAAAAAAAAAAATACAAACCAATTGTTAAGCAATTGTTACTTCATATCTTTCACACCCATGTAACATTCTACTAGAGTTATCATTAGTCCACGATATCTTTAACTTACCTAGATTGATGCAAGACAAAAGAGAAAACCTTCAATCCATGTCAATTGGGGGATTTTATGCTCTATAATTGACCATTTCCTTCTTCAATTGGATTATTTTCACAAACCCTAAATATTCTCCCAATTTACGATCCAATTTGAAGCTTGTACTTTGTATTGGGAGGAAAAATATGTCATATGAACAACACATGAAAAATTCAAGATGAAAAGAGATGCCCGAGATTTGATTCAGGGATCGAAATGCAACATTTTATATTTGTGAGGGACTAAAAATCATCTCTTTAAAAGTTAGGGACTAAATAAATACAAATGTATACTATGAGGGACTAATAGGAAAGTTTTTCCTTTGTTTTTTATTAGCATCCACATTCACTTCTATGGATATTATTCCTCATCTATTGGAGCTTCTTGGTTATTCAAGCATAGGTATAAGTTGTTCACTATGGTTTGTTTTGAAAAGAAAAAAAAAATTCCAAAAATTAAAAAAGATTTATGTTTTAAGTGCGTTTTTTATTTTATTTTTATCATTCTTGAGGATCTATTTGTTTAAAAGACACTCTAGCTACCAGATGGTAGGTTTCAAGATTTATATACCCTATTTGCCTGAAGTATTGTGGAGAGTTTCAAAAAAATTAGGAGTAGATTATTTTGTGTTTTTGCTTGTTTTGGAAACATTAAAGAAAAAATTTCATTTTAGTTGGGGGATGTTCCAGTCTTTGGTGAACTGTTTATGTTTGTGGTATTACAAAAAAATATCAAAAGTTTTTAGGTAGTGTTTAGTTGTATTATTCTAGTTGGTAGCATTTGTTTATTGACTTCTTTGCATCAATAGTTTAAAAATGTTTCAGGGGACTGTTTGTTAGTGTTTTAGATTGAAACAGTATAGAAATTTTCTTTTCTTGTTGAACCTTTAGAGTTGTGAAGTGTTAATCATGATTGCCTTGCGATATTTATTTAACTTCTGACATTTATTGAAATTGAGTGTGAATTTATACTTGTGAAATGTAAGTGAGTTTAAACCAAGAAAGTGATTTAGTCAAATTCTTTTCGACCGTTTGTACTAGAAAGCCTACCCAATTGAAATATTATCCCTAGTGTCTCCTCTTGAGACTTATAATCCTTATTTCTTGAATAACTACGTTATTTAGCCAACTTACCTTTTTATTATACCATTTTTTCTACCAATCACCTTAATTTGTTGGTGTTGGTCTCTTTGGTTATCAATACTAGAATCTTATGGAGATGATGTAGTGGTAGTTAGAAGAAATGGATGTTTTGTGTTGGGGGAGAAGTAATGTTTATGATTCTTATGTTTGTAATGCTCCTCTATGTGTTGTTGTATCTTGAAAAGAAAAAAGAAAAAAAAAAAAAAAGAAAGAAGAAAAGATGTGTTGGAAAAAAGGAAGAAAAAAATGTTGAAAAAGAAAAAAAAAATGTGTTGATTGGCATAAATAAAGAAGGAAAGTCCTTCTACTTGCAATAAAGAAGGTCAACTTTAGCCTTTATTGGTGCTTAGTTAAATATTATGGTATTTTAGGAGATGTATTAGTACATGTGGTTCTGAGTACTAACTAACATATCTAAGGTGATATGAGCTACTTTTATCCAAGTCGATCCCACATTTGTCCCTTACCCTATGTTACAAGGTTAAAAGGCCTACTTGATTCTTCGTTTGAGTTTATTTATATTTGCGAGTATTTTGAGTGTTTAATTCTTTAAATAATGCTATCAATTGTTATGTGAAGACTACCTGTTTCTTGGAGCAAAAGGAAAAAAAAATAGTAATAATAAAAAATATTATAGTTAAATAAATATTTATTCGGATAGGAATGCTAGTAGATACAAATTTAATTCTTTTTGGGACTCAAAATTGTGATAAGACCTAGTGCAATATTCCTATTAGAAGTGTAGGATTTTGATCTTATCTGGGCTTGTGTTTCTCTTATAAATACCCCTTTGACATATACAAATGATCACCTTGATGGATTGAGAGAAAAGTGGAAGATTTCTCTAAGGCTTTAGGCATCCAAGAAAGTAAGTGTTTTTAATTTACTTTTAACAAATTATTTTTGTTTTTAATTTTTTAAAATATTTTCTATCTTTGTAAATTCAATATTTTAAGGTTTATTAAAGAATAAAACAATCGGGAAAGACGTTGTCTTCCCCGTTAACCACAATCTTAAATTCCTGCCATTGGTACTAACAGGGTCGTCCTGGACCAGTAATGGTGTGCCGGTCTAGATTTGAGCGGAGTTGTAGCCCACAAGCAATGGGAAGTTTCCGACAATAGTGAAGGTGCTATTTTTTTTTTATATATTTTTGCAAAATAAGCCCTCTAATCTTTAAAAAATTTGTGTATAGTTCCAAAGTTTTTAAAAGCGGTATTGATAAGGACCAAACATATTTTTAAAGTTTTGAATTTGACCCACATAATTCTTGAAGAACCAATTAAGTCCAGAATGTTTCAAATTACTTTTAAGTCTAAAGAAGTTTCTAAACATTTCTATTTGACTCGTAAGTTTGAATTCAGGTTTAATTAAGTCTAAATTTGATAATTGCTCGATTGGTGTTATTGAATTTAGGGAATTTAATCAACTAAACCGCATGTGTTTATGTTGAATTAGCCTAATTGTTCTTGTTGATTTTAGTGCTTCTATTAATTAATTTTTGGCGCGTGTCTGGGTTGACTTAACAGTTAGAGTTAATTGGATCGCGTGTTGAAAATTAACCAACTTTAGAAAGAAATAAGAATCAACTTTGAATGTTTGGAATTTGGGTTTATTCTTCAATTAGTGCTTAATATAGAATTGAATTATCTTGTATGTCAATGATCGACTAGTGAAATTGCCATGGTGGATATGACCGAAACTAAGAATTTCCTTACATCGAATTCTCTTTAGTTATTTTATTGTTTTAGTTTTTAGTTCAAAAGAATTCAAGAAAACCCCTTTTTTCCATTTGAGCACAAGAATAAAACTCCGTTTTCTATGGGTCGAACTTGACTCACCACTACTACATTATTAGTGAGAGTTATTAATTTTGGGTGCCTACGACAATATTTCTACCAAAATTTTGGCGCCATTGCTGGGGAATGGATTGAATTATTTTTGTGCTATTTATTTCAATTTTTCTTTTCTTTTCTTTTCTTTTATTGTTATTCTTCCGCTAATTGTGTATGCCATTGGCTGGAGAGGTTGAATTTCAATTTGATCGGGAAATATAGAGAACGTTAGGCAAATTGGGGAAAGAATTAAGAGAGAGACAGTTAGGGGAAGGAAGAATAGTTGTTTAATCTTTTCTTTGTAGCTGATAAGGAACAACAAGAAGAGATGAACATGGCGCAACGAACTTTGAGAGAATTAGCAGCGCCCACTTTAAACCAACAACCTTTATGCATTAGATATCCTGATTTAGATGCAAATGTCACATTTGAATTAAAATCTAGACTAATCCATCTATTACCTTCATTTCATGGATTGCCAGGTGAAGATCCGAATAAGAATCTTAAGGAGTTCCATGTAGTTTGCACAAGTATAAGACCGACTGGAGTGTCAAAGGAGCAAGATTAAATTGAAAGCATTCTCGTTCTCGCTTAAGGATGAGGCGAAGAATTGGTTGTTCGATTTACCTTCAGGCAGTATTACAACTTGGAGCAGATGAACAGACTATTCTTGGCTAAGTACTTTCCAATATCTCAAACTGCGAATATTCGAAAAGAAATTTTGTGGCATACGGCAGTTCAATGACGAGTCATTGTATGAGTACTGGGAGCGTTTCAAGAAAATTGTGTGCAAGCTGTCCACATAATCAGATAAGTGACTCTTTATTAATCCAATATTTTTATGAATGTTTTTTGGCGAATGAAAGGAATATGGTTGACGCCGCAAGTGAAGGGGTGTTAGCCAATTTGACCATAGATGCTACTTGTGAGCTTATATAAAAAATGGTCGCGCATTCACAAAAGTTCAGGACACGACGTGATCAACCTCTCAAGCGTGTTAACGAGGTAAATATTTCATCTTTAGAACAACAAATGGCTAGTCTGACTTCTTTTGTACGACAATTGGCTTCAGGAACGGCACAGATGGCACAACCCTGCAGCATTTGCTCGAACGAGGGACATTCAACAGATATGTGTCCCACATTACAAGGGGAATCCCAAGAGCAGGTAAATGCAGTGGGAGGATTTCCAAGGCAACCATGACCAAATTATGATCCCTATTCTAACACGAATAATCTTGGATGGAGGGATCATCCTAATTTGAGACACGGGAATCCAGCACAACCTACTGGCTCTATGAACACCTTCAACATAATCGGCAGAATTTCCAACCATATAGGCTGTCCTTTGCTCTAAGACAACAACCTAATCTGAATAATCAGTCTGGTAAGTCTTTGGACGAAATGTTGAATACTTTAACGGCTAATACTATGCAATTCCAACAGGATACCAAGGCCAATATTCAGCAGTTGCAACACCGAATAGGACAAATGGCGACCGCGATTAGCTGGTTGGAATTACAGAATTTCAAAAAGTTGCTGTCTCAAACAATCATCAACCCCAAGGAGAACGTGAGTGCAATTATGTTGAGGAGTGGTAAAGAAGTTGAAGTGCAATGCAACATAGTTCCTGAACATGTTAAGGCCAAGAAAAATGAGACCAAAGTTGAAAAAGAGGTTGTCCCAAGCAAGAAGAGAAGCAGCGACAGTGAAGACAAAGGTACAAAGTTACCATAAGCCCTCCAAAGTTTCTTAAATTATTTTATGACACTAAAAATTTTATGAAATTTTCAAAGAAAGATTTTAAAAGAGATAATTATTTGAGGACCTTGAAGTTTTAAGAAAGTCCTAGCAAGTCTAGGGAAAATATTTTTATGCTTATGAATGCTTAGTGTTATCTATTATAGCTTAGGTTAAGACTTAAAGCATGTTCTTAAGACTAAGAGTGAATGTTCTATGGGGAAATAAGTTGGGTTTATTTCCTAGGATAAAAATTAGCTAATTTGGAGCAAGGATTTTTAACCGTTAGGATTTTGTGAATTGTTAAAGGAGCATACGAAGAGGTACAAGATGAGGATAGTTGGCTTCTTGACATACGAGGTAGGTGGTTCTTACCTTCTAATTTTTTAATTTTTTTTGTAAATGTGCTTATTTACTTGTTTTTGTAACACTCTAATTTTTTGTTAGATGTTTATTGAAATTTATTTTGAAAGTTATATATGCTATGAAAATGGACCATGCTGGGTAATTTATGATTTTTATATTATGCAAAAGTATAAGTGGCATTGCTGGGTTGCATGTATTATGTGAAAAGCATTAGAGGTATGTCTATATATTAATAGTGCAGTAGTCCGTGATTAGATGACGGTCTAATTATGTCGAGTGGGTTAGGCCGACACTAAGACTCATGTGAATATATAGTCAATGTGTTATGTGCTATGTGTTATATGGGTTGGTCGTATACAATCAACCGTGCTGGACACTAAGACTCATGTGAATCATCAAATCCGACTATGACAAGAATGCCACTATATGTATGTATGTGCTTTGTGAAGATGAAATGCTCTTGTAAAAAAAAAAGAAAATGTAAATGATTTATGACATGATTGATAAGAGTATATGTATTGTAACAACATGGTCTGACAGAAGGTATTGCTACTTGCTAGGCAATTTATCACTCATTCCCCTATTATTAATTTTTTTATGCAGATATTTAAGCGGAATATATTATAGTGGAAGATGAGAATTCGACGAACAAGGACAAGGAAAGAGCTTAAGGTGGAGCTCATAGATGAGTTAATAATGCATTTTAGATAGAATTTTCATGAATAAGTGAGCCCGTGTGCTCTTAGATAAACATAGCTCATAAGAGTAGTTGAAGGATACTTTTCATTACTCCCATTTTCTTTGTTATCGTACAATTAATAGTATTGATGAGTAACGTTTCTTTATTATCATTGTTATTGTTATTATTATTATTATTATTATTATTATTATTATTATTATTATTATTATTATTATTATTATTATTATTCTTGTTGTTGTTGTTGTTGTTGTCGTTGTTGTTATTATTATTATTTAATTATTATATTGTTGTGAGCCTTGTATTCTTGGGTAAGAGTATGGTGAATGCCATGCGTCCAGCATGTGTGGGTGCAAGGGGTGTGACATGTTAAGCTTTTGTTCAATAGGTTTTTCATTGATTAGTGAGCGAGTGATATCTATTTTCATGAGTTGAGACTTTAACACTTTCAGGATAATGATTTTGGATTCATTAGCGAAGATTTTTTTTTTTTGGTACATGTCGAGTTCATTTCTCTACTTGCTTAGTTCACTCAATCTTATTATGATCATTATGTGTTGAAGAAGGTTAATAAGTTAATGTGTTTTGTAGTCATTGTTTGTTTTGTCTTGCTCAGAACTAGCAAAAGTTTAGGTGGGGGAGTGTGATAACTCTAGTAAATAGAGTTATTTTTTGGTTTCTTTTCGATCTAAACAGATATGCATTCCGAGTAAAACTAGGGGTTTTGATATAGTTCTTTAGTACTTCTTGTTATTGTGTTTAGATGGCTATTTGAACATGTGATCTAGTTATTTATCATGTTTTAATTGTGTTTTGTAGGATTAAATTGAAGCTTTGGTGTGTCAGGTCAAGGTATGCACGAAATGAGGAAAGAAGAAGCAAACCGAAAGAAAGAGAATCCAACTTGAAAAGAGGTGGAGAAAGGTTGTTCGACTTAGATTTTAGGTCGGTCATCTTCAAGAATTTGGAATCCAGTGTCGACCGACCTGAAATTTGAGTTGGTTAACCTTCCAGTTTACAGAATTATGAGTTTTGTGATCTCAGTTTGGAAGATTCCAGAGTCCTTCGAGTCTAATTGGACTTTTCGAGCTATATCTAACACAAACCTAGGGTTCTCAAATATCTATAAATAGGACCTCATACTAGGGTTTTAAACATGCTTTTTATCTGCTCTTTGTCAAGATTATTGCCGTAGAACCCCAATTCTCTATTTTTACTTCACTATTGCAGAAGCCAAAAGAGGTAAAGATTCAAGTGTAGGAGCCTCGTTTCAACACCTTGGTAACTTCTATCTAGTTTTAATTATTTTTTATCATTGGTTTGTGGCATCTATTACAACTTTAATGGATTATTTTGCTGCAATTGTGTTCTAGATTCCTCTACTTAGGATTTTCAAGATATAGCTAATTGTGATGCCATAAACTCTTGTTCTTCTGTTATTTGATAAATCTAGGAAACTGGAGTTATTTTGAATGTTTAATCTTGCATTTCATTGGTATTATTCAGATTTTAGCGTTGAGTTATGTGTTTTATTTAGTTTCATTGCATGGCTAACTAGTATTTACATTTGCGTTTTGTGCAAATATTATGATTTTAGTGTTAATTTTAGTATAATTTGTTATTTATTAAGTTTACTGGTATTTTAATGATTTAGATTAAAAGGTATGGAGCTTAAACAAGAGAAGATTCAAGTGGAAATGCGGCAAAAAAGGAGAATTCAAAGTTGGTAGACTAGTGCTCCATACTGCGGTATTGCCTTTTGTATAGGAAATAATACCTCAGTATCGATGAAGACTACAAGGCTTATTTTCTGTACTAAAAGTGATACCATGGTACGAAAGCATATCGGGATTTTAATTTCTTGCCACATGTAATCTTTTGCCTCAAGACACCTTTTAAATCTAATCTTGTACTTTTCCATAGGACATATAGTGTAGGTGTAGTTAGTATTTCTTAGTTTTAGTCTAGTTTAGATTATTTATAAGCTTTTTTAACACTCAATTCTTCCTTAATTAAAGTTCTCTTTCATTTCATTTTTAGACCTAATCTTTAATTTCTTGCAAGTTTAAATCTTTGTTAGTTAATCTTAGTGACCTTTCTCTTAGCTACAAGTAGATACAATTTTTATTTGCTTTCCATTTAGATTCCTTGCAATCCAAATAGAGTTATATTTTCTATAAAGTTCTCTTTGTTCTTGCTATTTTTGGTGATTTCCCAATTAATCTTTAAATTCTTGCTTTAAATCCGTAAAAATTAGAGGGCTTTGATTAAAATCTATTTTTAAACCTGAAATCCTTAGTTTTAAATCTAACTTTCTTCCCATTTATTAAGATTTCTTAATTTAGTGAGAATAATGATTTTCAAATCCTTTATTTTGATTAATTCTTTTTTTAGTTAAAATTAGTTCAATGGTTTTAATCAAGCTTTCCCAGATTAATTTTACTTGATTTCTTAAAATTGTTTTTACTTTCTTTAGTAGGTTAAATTTACTTATCATCTTAGAGTAATTTCTACAAGTTTTCTTATATTAAATTACTAGCTTTTCTATGGCAATCTTTGCTAACATGCTTTACTAGATTAAGTTTCTTGCTTTAATTATGGGTTCAATTATGCTTCTTAGTGTAGTGAATACTGTTAATTTGTACTTGTTTTCTAAGATTGGCTTATTTAGTTTCTTTCTTAGTTTAGTTAGTTAATTTTGGTGTTTTCTTTAAGCTTTTAGTTAGTGACAAACTATTAGTGATCTTGTTTAAATAGCAAAAGGACCCTATAAACCTAGTAGTTGTTGTCATAATTCTCGAGAAAACGATACTCACTCACGACTATTTACAATCCTACTTTGAATACCTACGAGTATATGGGTGAGGTTTGGTGATCGGTGGAGTTTATTTTATTTATTTTTGTTTAAAGTTGGTTTCATTATCCTTGATTGTATCACTCAAACCGACCTCAACAAGTTCTTGGAGGCATTGTTGGGGATTATCGTGTTACAACAATATTAATCACTTTTAGGTCTTGCTAGGTTAGACTTCTTAGTTTAATTTAGTTGTTTCATTTTAGTTGTGAATTACTTTCATTTGATAGATTTTTAGTAATGGTTAATTCTTATCTTTGGTTTCTTGTAACTTCTGTTGATTTGCTCTTCGGTTTTTCTATTGTAGTGCATGGTGCTTGAAGAAAAAAAAAACTCATTAGCCTTAATTCGGAAATAGAGAAAGAGTTTAGAAGAATTAGAGAGGAAAAGAGTGAAAAAAGAGTTATAGAAATTCAAGATGGCAAATCCGCAAAACAATGCTAGGTTGGTCATTGAAAATTTTGGTAATGATGATAATGAAGGAGTAGAAAATCATGGATTTAGGGGACTCAGTAATGGTGTAGGGGCAAATGATAATGGAGAAGTGGGCAATAATGGCAATGGACTTCATGCTAATGGGAGACGTTTCGGGATTATGCTATGCCAACTTCGAGGGAGCAAACTCGAGTATAGCGAGGATGCCAATTCAAGCCAAAAATTTTGAGATGAAGCCCAGGATAATCCAAATGTTACAATCTCATGCTATGTTTAGGAGA
Source organism: Cinchona pubescens (assembly GCA_025175665.1). Lineage (NCBI taxonomy): Eukaryota > Viridiplantae > Streptophyta > Magnoliopsida > Gentianales > Rubiaceae > Cinchona > Cinchona pubescens. The sequence goes on from JANKKI010000170.1 coordinate 503,625, forward strand.
GGAAAAACTTCCCAACGAAAACCCTTACATTCACCTCAAGAATCTCGAGGAGGCCTTAGATACATTTAAATAAAATAGGATGCATTCTGATTGTGTTCGCATGAGGGTGCTGCCATTTTTCTTGAGAGACCGAGTAAAGTGGTGGCTTCAATCACATAGCAAAGTACCTTTACAACTTGGAATGGGCTTGCACAAGAATTTCTAGCTAAGCATTTTCCGCCATCTAGGACCGCAATACTAAGGAATGAGATAACATCCTTTAAACAAGATCCGGGAGAGGGACTAAGTGAAGCTCGAGAATGGTTCAAGGAACTTCTTAGAAGGTGTCCTCTCCACGCCATTCCTTTGTGGCTCCAAATACAAATATTCTATAATGGACTCTATCAAGAGACAAAGTCCATTATAGATGCCTCAGCGAGAGGTCCTTGTCATTCAAGACACTAGAGGAGGCCCAAAGACTTCTTAACATGATGGCCTCAAATTATTACCAACATGACCCCATAATTCAACACATATGCGCAATAAGCTCAAGCCCAAGGAGATGTACTTCAATTAAATCACAATGATACTCTTCGGGCACAAAATGGGATAATGGTGAACATGATGGCAAACTTGACAAGAGCTATTAAGAACCTTGCCAGGGGAAACACTATGAATGCCGTATCTATGATCCACAAGGCTTGTTAGTATGTAACTTTTAATTCGAGAACCATGTGAATGGACAATATGAAGCGCCCATGGGAGGTAGTAAGCAAATGAACTACGTGGCCAGCCAAGTCTCTTCCTCAAAGAATCCTCGTAATATGTATTGTAATACTTACAACCCTTCTTGGAGAAATCATCCTAATATTTCATGGAGCAATTAATCACCTCACTCGAATGTCCATCAACAAAGTTTCTCTAACCACGCTTCATTCTCAAGTGCCTATCAACCTCCACACCAAAGAAATCCTCAACCCAACTTCCAATATTCTCAACCCAATTCTTCTTACAACAACAATCAATCAAGGTCTTCATCCATCAATATCCTAACCCACCACCACCGATGAACAATGCTTAGAATTGCAATAAGGAGGGGGATGATTTACAAACTTAATTTGAGAACTTAAAGAGAGACCATGAAATTTTAAGGAGAGAACATGAAGCTTTCATGAGAAATCAAGGGGCATCAATAAGGAACTTAGAGACCCAATTGGGTCAAGTAGCTAGGCAAGCAAATGAGAGGCCAATGGGAGCTTTGCCCGATACAATTACCGACCCAAGAGATCAAAATCTCAAGAAACCACCAAAGACGAGAACAAGTTCAAGCCATCACACTTAGGAGTGGTAAAACATAGGATGATAAGGTTGGAGAGAGTTCAACTTCAATGGGTAAAGAGGATGCAAAGAGATTGAATAGTGATGTAGAGAAATGGAGTCTTCAAAGGGAAAAGGCAATATAAATGAGTTTCCTACTAAGACTCTTAACCAACAAAATGAAGGCAAGAATTCGCCATTGGAATTGGCCAAACAAGTGAAAATTCCTCCATTCCTTCAAAGGTTAAAAAAAGATGAAAAGGCCAAGAAATTCAAGAGATTTCTGGAGGTGTTCAAGAAACTTGAGATCAATATCCTATTCATGGCCCTAGAAAATATGCCTAGTTACGCCAAGTTTATCAAGCAAGTACTTACTTCAAAGAGGAAGCTTCATGGAGATGGATTCTTTGTCTAACAGAAGGTTTTAATGCATTGATTACAAGAAAGCTACCTATAAAGCACAAAGATCCAAGTTCATTTTCAAAACCTTGCGAAATCGGAAGCATCCAATTTGATAGAGCACTATGTGATTTAAGGGTCTCAACTAACCTCATGCTTTTTTTTTGTCTACAAGAAACTTAATGGTAGGACTTGAAGCCCACTAGTGTCACTTTGCAAATTACGGACCGGATCATCAAGTTATCGAGAGGGATAGTTACTAATGAGCTTCTTCTTTCTAAATTGGTCACGAGATAGAGAGCTCGCACTGATTTTAAGAAATTGAATGAGGTCCATTTATATTATCCTAAAAAGACCATTTTTATTACCTTTCATTGATCAAATGTTAGAGAGGTTGGCCAGATTTGCATACTATTGTTTTCTCAATGGCTACTCTAGGTATTCTAAAATAGCCATATTCTAGAAAGATCAAGAGAAAACCATATTCACATCCCCTTACGGTACATATGCATATAGAAGTATACCCTTTGGGCTATGTAATGCTCCTAGTACTTTTCAAAGGTGTATGTTTGTCATCTTTCATGATATGATTGAGAAATGCATTGAAGTGTTCGTGGACCATTTCGGTGTCTTTGGTACATCGTTTGAAATTGCTTGTCCAATTTGTCAAATCTTAGGTGTGAGGAGACTAACTTGGCCCTCAATTAGGAGAAATGTCATTTTATGGTGCAAGATGGAATTATGTTGGGGCATAGAGTATCATCAAAAGGAATAGAGGTGGATAAGAGCGAAGGTTGAGGTGATTGAAAATTTTCCACTACTCACTAATGTGAGGGGAAAGTTTTATGCTTTGGGCATGCAGGTTTCTATCGTAGATTCATTAGAAAATTTTCCCATATTGCTAAGCCTCTACGTTCTTTGCTTCAAAAAGATTGCTTGTTCAATTGATAATGCTTGCTTAAAGGCTTTTAATGAATTTTAAGCATGCCTTTGTCACTGCACCCATAATTGTTGCCCTAATTGGTTACAACCATTTGAATTGATGTGTAATTCTAGTGATTATGCTACAGGAGCAGTTTTGTGCCAAAAAAATTAATAAAACTTTGCTTGTCATAAACTATGAGAGTAGAATGTTGAATGAGGGTCAAATGAATTACTCAACTATGGAGAAGGAATTGCATGCATAGTTGCATTTGACAAATTTCGTTCATAGTTGATTGGTTCAAAAATCATTGTTCAAACCGATCATTACACATTGAAGTATTTGTTCTCTAAACAAGATGCAAAACCTCGATTACTAAAATGGATACTTCTTTTATAGGAATTTGGTTGGAAGGATGAGATAAGAAAGGATGAATATGAGAATGTGGTTGCGGATCATCTTTCGAGAATAGAAGGATCAAGGCTTGTTGCTCAAGAAGGAATTCCCATTCAAGAAGAATCCCCAACAAATAAATTGTTGTTATTCAAGGATACACACCCTTAGTATGCGGATGCGGTGAATTATCTAATTGCAAAGGTGGTGACAAATTCCTTGTGTGAGAACCAAAGAAAAAAGTTTTTCTCGAAAATCTATTATTGCGATGAGCCTTATCTTTTTTACCAGTGTAGCGATCAAGTTCTTAGAGGACGCATTTCGAAGAAAGAAGTAGAAGATGTGTTGAGCCATTGCCATTCTTTCCCCGTTAGAGGCCGTCATACCCAAAGAAGCGCCTTGAAGGTTTAGCAAAGTGGATTGTATTGGCCAATTGTCTTCAAGGATTTGAGGACCTTTGTATTTTAAGTGCGACGAATGCCAAAGGGTGGGCAACATGTCAAGAAGGAAAGAAATGCCCCTAAATGGAATTATTGAACTAGAAATTCCACATCTAGATTTTTTTATGCATTGGGCATAGACTTTATGGGGCCTTTTCCAACTTCTTATTCCAACAAATATATATTGGTTGCCTTCAAATATGTCTCAAAATAGGTCGAAGCAATTGCTATACCAACCAATGATGCCAAGGTGGCCACAAAGTTCCTTAGGAAGAACATTTTTTCCCACTTTGGAGTGCCACGCACAATCATAAGTGATGGAGGGTCTCTCTTCAAGAATTCTCAATTTGAGGCCTTAATGTCCAAGAATGGGGTGAAACACAAAATTGCGCTAGCATATCATCCCTAAACTTTAAATCAAGTGGAAGTGTCTAATAGGGAGTTAAAGAGAATGTTGGAGAAGACCGTCAATAATTCAAGAAAGGATTGGTCGCAGAAGCTAGATGATGCACTTTGGGCATACCACACTGCATTTAATACCCCAACTGGAATGTCTCCATATTGGATGGTGTGTGGTAAATCTTGTCATCTCTCGGTAGAGTTAGAGCACCGGGCATTTGGGACCAGTCCACTTGTCATCAAAAACTTGAACTTTTATTGGGAGGAAGCTTGTGAAAAGAGATTATTGGACTTGAACGAATTGAATGAGTTTAGAAGAGATGAATTTGACAACTCCATGATCTATAAAGAAACAACCAAGTCTTGGCATGCCAAGAAAATTTTGAGAAAACATTTTATCACTGATGGTCATGTTTTAGTCTATAACTCTAGACTTAAACTATTTCCCGGGAAGCTCAAGTCTAGATGGGAGAGTTCATATGAAATGGTTCAAGTATTCCTACATTGAGCCGTGGAGTTGAATAGGATGCACTTGAATTTCAAGTCAATGGGTATAGGTTGAAGCTTTATCATGGTAATCCGAAAGAAAAAAAGGCACAACCATCCTTTATGTTGATACCTAAGTCTTCCACACCGTAGTCAATATAATGACCATAAACAAGCTCTATTAGAAGGCAACCGAATCTTTATTTTTAATGTCTTTGTTTTGTTTTTAGTTCAATTTCTTGTTAAAGTTAGTGTATTCTTATTAGGTTTAAATAGAAAAATTTAGGTTAAATTTAGTTTTAGGTTGTTTTCTTATGTTTATAATAAGTTTTTCTAAGGAAATGAATAAAGTCGTTCACTAATACTTGTATTTTCATGCTTGTAGGTGTTGATGAAGCATGGGGTGAAATTGAAAAGAAGTTGGAAATTTGTGTAAGTATAAAAAAAAGAGCCTATGTTGAAGTTCAAACCCATACTGCAATATGGATTTCCATATCGCGGTATCGATCCTGCAATCTCAGCCCAAATCGCGGTACAGATATTCCATGCCGTGGTATCAAGGTGAGCTCCCGGAAGGGAAGCTTTTCAATCCAACTGCAAACCACAGTATGGATTTCCATATCGCAGTAACGATCCTGCAATCTCAATCCATATCAAGTTACAGATATTCCATGTATGGTATCAAGGTGAACTCCCGGAAGGGAAGCTTTTCAACCCATCTCCACACCGCGGTATCAATTTAGCAAAATAACTCTAAGAAACTCTAAAAGAGTTATTTTGCTTGTTTATTCTAACATTTTGTTAGTATTTTTCAGATTTTAGAGTCGATCTATGTATTTTAGTTTATTTTCATTGCATTTACTATTTGCATTTGCATTTGTGTGAATATTATCATATTAGTATTAGTTTCAGTATAATTTTGTTACTTATTAGGTTTATTGCATTTTATAGGTTTAAAATAAAGAGTATGGAGATTAATGAATGAAAGATTTAAGGAGCAAAAGAGCAAAAAGGAGAAATTCCAGGTTGCTGATGAGAGCTCCATATCGATATATGGATTTTGTACTAAAAATCAATATCGAGATATGGATGTAAATTTTCAAGCATTTTTAGAGTTCAATATTGCGATATGGATTTTTAGAGCAAAAAGGAGAAATTCAAGGTTGCTAATGAGAGCTCCATATCGATATTTGGATTTTGTACTGAAAATCAATATCGAGATATGGATGTAAATTTTCAGGCATTTTTAGAGTTCCATATTGCGATATGGGATTTTTAGTATAAAATTCACATCGAGATACGGATACGCAGAAAGAATGCAAGATTTTTGCTACTTGTAATCTTTTGGCTGATTTTAACTCCATCAACCCTAGCCTTATAAATACATCTTCTAAGTCTCTGTGGAGGCTAACAAGTAGACACATTTATGGTTAGATAGGGGTAGGAATAGTGTAGCTCTTCCTTCTTTTTAATTTTCCTAAATTAGATATAGTGTAGTTATAATTTTAATTCCTAGTTGTAGATTCTAGACTCCTAGTGGAAGTGATCTTCAATTTATGCTTTAATTTCATGTTCATTTAGTTATTTAGTTTCATTGCTTTCATATAATTGCTTCCTTTACATGATTTCTAAGTGTAATTGATAGATTAGTTGGTGGGTTTTCTTTAATTATAATTTCCTAGTGGTAATTTGTAGTTTACATTAGTTAATTAGGGTAGATTAGATTATATGCTTTTTATTTAATTGCTTTCTTTACTTGAATACTTAATATGTAATTATTAAATTATTTTTTGGGCTTTCATTAAAATTTCTTTGTTAGTGTTAATTTGTAATTTAGATTAATTAATTAGAATTGATTAGATAAAAGTTTTGCTTAATAATGCTTTCTTAGTAATAATTAGTGGTTTACCAAGTTAGTTGCTTGCTTAAGATGCTTTCCCTTTTTAATTCCTCTCTCTAATTACTTTCTAAAGAAGCTTCCATTTTAATTGCTTTCTTACAAAATGCTTTCTTGGTGTTAATCTTGGGTTTAAATTGCTTTGCTTGCCTTAAAATTGCTTTCTTAGTTTCATTATTTCTAGTTTTAGTTAAATCTTTTCTTTAAATCAACCTTTTCAACTAATAATCTAACAAAATAATAAGTAATTATCGACCAATCCTTGTGGGTACGGTCCCTACTTCACTTTACTACTAGTTTGACAATCATATAATTGTGGGATGCTGCCTAATTAATAGTAGGATTTATGTATTTTATAAATGATGTAACTAGGTGATTTTCTAAAGAGGCATCAAGTTTTTGGTGCCGTTATCAGAGATTGATTTTCGATGATACTGATATAATTCAGTTGGAAGACTGGATCGAAGTCTTTTATTTTTCTTGTATACTTATTTTGTCTATTTGAAAATTCCAAAAAGATTTTCATTTTGTAGTTGTGTTCTTATATTTGAAAAATCAAAAAAGATTTTCTTTGTGATGGATAGTTTAGACTAGCTAGTAGTCTAAACTTTTCTAATTTTCTTATTTGTGTTGTTTTAGTTCTTCTTCTTGCTTTTATTTGTTTTGTTTTTTGCTTCAAGAACATACAAGGAATGGATTAGAACTATTCATATCAAGGAAATTATCATTCTTATGGTAATGGAGGTATGACCAATAAGCATGATTCTTGTTATGAATATTCTCCCTACCCCTTAGATAACCAAGTGGGATGGTCTAGCCAATCATATCCATATGAGAGCTGCCAAGAAAATCTATATTCTTACCCTTCACCTCTAGAGCATATAATAGCTGTAAGAAATTAAGGTTATTCATATTCTTTTGTGTATGGTTTTTGCACTAAATTCAGCGCTTTTAGGTTTTATGTGTTCGTTTTCGTGCAGTTTTTTTCTATGTGTTAATATATGTCAAGTATAGTGTTTTAGTATTTATTTGAAGTTATTTAACTTATATGTATGCGTTGATGTGTTTAGGGTGGTGTTTAGGTTGTTTACCTAATTCTTTCCAGAATTAGAATTCTTTGTGAATTTTTGTTTGTCATTCATGTTTAGTTTTAGTAAGTGTTTAATTGTTATTTTTGATTTATATTATAGATAATATTGTGTATTTTTTTATGGTCACGGAGGGAAAAACGGCGCATCAATCGGATATCGGACGGAGATTTAGAAGCAAAACGGTGAAGCAGCACAAGTGTTGGAAATTGCTCACATGTTTGGACATTGTTTGGTATTTGGAGCATAACTTTCTTGTCCAAGTTTCGATTGAGGTGATTCAAGATGTTTTGGCCGATAAAAGCTAAGAGGAAGAGAAACAACTTTCATGTTTTGCATTTTTCCAAATTTTATCGGCATTAAGGTCAAAATTAAGGTGGAAGTTGGTATATGTGCACTAGAAACCGTGCACATGCGCAAGAATCCTTGCGTATGTGCGCAAACTCCAGAATCAAAGTTCCAGAATGATCCTCTCATGCACAGCGCAAGTTCCCACGCGCATGTGCTCGCCTATGTTGGACTGCTATGCGATTTTGGTGTTTTCTAGGGCTCTGAGTGTCTATTTTGGGCCCGTAAATATGCATTTTGAAGCTTATTCAGAGCCCTACACTATGTAACATTTAAAAGCAATAAATAATAAGGTTTAGGACCTCAAAATCACATTTTTCTTCCAGCTTCCCTTGGGTGCTGCAAGATTAGTCTAGGTTTCTTTATTTGTCAAGAAGAGTTAAAGAGAGGTTCAAGATTAACAACCTTAGACTAAAAACTTACTAATCTTCATTAGATATGCATTCTTAAATCTTTAGGCATTAAATATTTTTTGTTACGCCATTTAATTATAGGGTTTAGAAGTATTTTTCCATGCCTTCAATTTAATGTTTTCTTTAATTGCTTTTCATAGATTAATGGGTAGAGTAGTTTTTTTGTTTTCATAGATTAATTATAATTTTAGTTCTTAGATTAATTTTAGTCAAATCTCTTCCATAATGATTTCTTCAAATAGCGTTTAACTTAAATAACCGGTAATTGTTAAACTAATTCTTGTATATACTATATACTATTGATCCCATACATTTGCAGTAAGTTATTTAGTTAATAATTGGATTAGGAGATTCTAAATTTTATAACTAGATATTTTACATATCAAGAGCTTTTATATGAACCAATGAAGCCCCAATTCTTTCATCCACCAATTTTAGAATATGATGAGGCAAGATCAATGGAAAGTAGGATGCTACTTTAAGAACTCGCACAATTCTGAGAAGAACAAGCCCAACTCCAAGAAGAAATGGCTCAATTTCGAGGAGAACTTTATTATTATATTCTTCGAAGACCAAGACATATCCACCAAGAGGTTACAAGACCAGCTTATAAAAGCCAAAGAATGGTGGGTAGTGTAGACCAATGGACTCCAACACCTCTACCAATGGTTGAAGAACCGATTCAAGAAAACAAAATAGATGAATATATCGTGGAAGAAATTGGATCCCAAGAACCTCTTAAGTTTGAAATGATAACAACCGGGTCACTCAACTCGTTTTCATATGAGTGTGAGTTTGTTCCAGTTCTAACAAAAGAGATTCCATTTGGCGTGTTTGTGAAAAAAGATGTGGCTCAAGAAGTGGGAGATGAAGAAGGACACATTCTAGAGGGGACAGGGGAGGCTTCAACTACCAATGCCAAAGTTCAATTCCATGGGGACTTCGAATGCACTCAACAATGGAACAAATTCACCAAGGACTATAATATCCTTGGCAAGTCTCATTGGTTTTGAGGTAGTACTTCTTTCCCTTTTATTTTTTTTCGCTTTCTTTTAATCAGCTTACTTTTTTAGTTTAAGTAACCAATTGGTAATAAAGGCTTGTAGCCTTGTGCTTAGTTTGCTTGTAGCCTTGTGCTTAGTTTAGTGTTATTTTCTCGCAGTAAATGATTTTAAAATATTGTTGATGATAATGTCAATGACATTGTAAGACTTATGTTTTGAGATTGATATATGATTTATAGGTTGAACATATACTTGGTTTTACCATTAGATTGTGAAAATTCGACTTGATGGTACACATTATGGGCTAATTGTTTAAGCTATTTTGAGGAATTCATGTGAATGCTTGATATGTATTAAGAGTTGTTAAATACTTTTAGAGACCAACTATGTGTGAAGCTAAGTTTGGGGGAATGAGTTGGGCATTCAGATAAACCATTTGTTGTATTAAACCTTGTCTCTCTTATGTGTGTTTTTCATTTTCTTTAATTGTTTGAACCCTTTGAAACCCCAAGGACCCTTTCTTACTGTAGCCATGATTGGTTTTTGAAAGAAATTTAACTTCTAGAAAGACTCGTGAGTTAATTAATATAGCATTAATATGGCTTACATGGAAATGCTCATTGCTTTACCTTGTTTGGTGTTGTGCTTAATGCTAATGAATTCCATGGTTGAAGGTTGAACTTATTTTTCTACGTTCAAATTGTGTTTAATTGAATTCTTTCACTTGGATATTATATTTTCTATCATCTATTTGAGTTTTTTGGATGTCCAAATATAATTCAAATTCATTACCATGGAGGGTTAAGTATGGTAATTTAAATTTATTTTCGGTCTAGGTTATGCAATAAATTATTGAAGGGAATTGAGTGAAAATGTTTACTCATATTGGTGCTTTTATGTTTGTAGGTGTTTGTTCGAGTAAGTATTGGATTAGATCTTTTAGTTCACAAACAAGTAATAAATAAAGGCTTTTTACCAGCCCGCTGACAGGTGCCGCTTTCCACCAAACCAACTCCTCGCTTCGTAGCTTACTGAGGAAAAAACACATACTGAGACCCCCCAGGTGGTTAATAACCCCTAATCAATATTTACACACGCTCCCAAGGATACGAGTGTAGGCATCAAATTTATAATATAATTTAAATTGCTACAATACTACCTTGGAATGGTATCCTAATTAAATCACACCATCTCATAAAGATGTATTATACATAATTAAAAAAATAAATAAAAGGATAGTATTATACGTAATTAAATTCCTTATGTATTTATGCTACTTTAGCAGATAATATTTTAGAGAGACTAGTTCTCTTGTAATTTTATCTCTTCAAGAAATAAAGATGATACATAAGTAGTATAATTATTTTATACTTCATATTTTTTAGGAGAAAAGTTAGGAGTAGGATTTTGCCAAACCACATCAACCCCTCTCATCCTACATGTATAAATAGGGGGTCACCCCTAAGCATGAAGACATAAACACATATTCTTGGAAGCCTTCCACAAGTTACAAGTGTTCCCTAAATTCTCCATCAAGTCTTCAAATTCTCTCTTCAAATCATCCATATATCAAGATTTGAAGAAATCTTCATCAAATGTTCTTCAAGTCTTCCATATCAAGAGTTGAAGAAGTCAAAGTTCAATTTGAGATCAAACTGTGAAGCCCTCGAGTCAAAGTTCGGGATTAAGCCATGAGTTCCTCGATCAAATCTAAGTTCGGGATCAAGGCCCTCTATCAAGACCAAATTTGAGATCAAGCTGTCAAGCACTCGATTAACTCTAAGTTCAGGATCAAGCCATGAGGCTCTCGATCAACTCAAAGTTCGAGGTCAAGCTATCAAGACTTTGATCAACCCCAAGTATAGGATCAACTCGTGAAACCCTCGATCAACTCTAAGTTCGAGATAAAGCTCTCAAGCCCTCGATCAACTTCAAGTTCGAGATCAAGTCATGAGGCTCTCGAGTCAAAAATTGAAGAGAAGAAGAATAGGAGGAGATCTTAGAGATTGTAACTCATTCTTTTTTGATATAAATAAATCATATTTGTTATTTTCTTGTTCTGTTAAGTTTTGCAGACTTGAAATGAAAGTTTTGTTGTGCTCAATTTTCGCACACTTGGTAGGATGATCTTTACCTCTCATCTCTTCTCTTCATGAAGTTCATGCTCAAACTTTATTGATAGCAATAAAAGGCGACAATTCATAGGCCATGCACATAAAGGTTGACAATCACAAATCTACTATCTCGAAATTGTCTCAAATCATGGAGTTGACTATTCAAATTATGTTCATCAAGATATAAAGACACGATTTGAAAAAATCGTTAGCTGTCCTATACAAGAAAGCACATATTCTTCTTCAATTGAGGCATAGAAATTCAATCCACTTTTGGAGACAAAGAAAGACAACACATCCGTGGTTGGACAAGTGTTCGTGCACCCAATCATGACCAAAGCGTCTGCAAATCTTCGTGAAAAGTTAAGCGGTGATAACGTCTTCACAAATTCCTACAACTCAAGCAATTATGACGTTGCAGAAGTTATGGTGATTCAATCAACATCTCTTGAAGAACAAGTTGCAACATTGACCAACCTTGGGCCGTTGAACGACTTGTAAAACACATTCAACATCAAGTTGTCAAGATTGCTCAACTTATCAACCAAATTGGTGGTAACAAAGCAACAAATAGAGTGGACTCCAAACAACCAATGGCCCACGATGAAAGTGGAGAGTCTTCAAAATCACAAATAAAGATGAAGAAGATCCAAAATTCTCAAGATGGGATGATTGATGTTCATCAATTAGAAGAGGTCATCGAAGGCACAATCAAAGAGAAGTACGAAGGGGGTAGGAAATCTTTGTTCACTTATGCAATGCCTTATACTCAAAGAATCGATAACATGAGGATGCCTATTGGCTATCAACCACCAAAACTCTTACAATTTGATGGCAAAGGAAATCCCAAGCAACACGTTGCGCACTTCGTCGAAACTTGCAACAAGGCTGGGACTGATGGTGACCTTCTCGTCAAGCAGTTCATTCGATCATTAAAGGATAATGTGTTCAACTGGTACAACGACCTCGAGCTTAAGTCCATCGACAGAGTAAGTTGGAATCAATTTAAAGAAGAATTTCTTGTTCGCTTCTATAGAACAGGTTAGCATGGTGGAATTGACATCAACTCGTCAATGGAAGAATGAATACGTCATTGACTACATCAATAGGTGGAGAGATCTTAGTTTGAATTGCAAAGATCGACTTTCTAAAATTTCGGCCATCAAGATGTGTAATCAAGGCGTGCATTGGGACCTAAGTTATATTCTACAAGGGATACTTCCAAAATCCTTCGATGAATTGTCCACTCATGCCCACGGCGTAGAGTTGTATATTGTTGCTAATAGAAACCAAGGTCCACCTGTTGAACAACCACATGAAATCAACATGATAGGCGTCTCAAATTTTGAGAATGAAGAGTCAATGACAACTAGCATTGAACCTATCAAAATTTTAAGGTAAATGAAAAGTCAAACTATCCTGAAGACAAGGTGAGAAAGTAAGCATTTTTAAGGAGATGCAAGACAAGGTGTATCCGTTTCTTGACTCTGATGTGCCTGCCATACATATTCAATGATGTTCTAGAAGCTAATCATATCGACTTGTCTGAGATGAAGCAAGCTAAAGAAGAGGGACGTGTTGATAATCCCAATTAGTGGAAGTATCATCGTTTAATTGGGCATCCTACTGAAAGGTACTTTGTCTTCAAGGATACAGTAATGAAGTAAGCTCGAGAATGAAAAGTTTTACTTGAAGAAGAGATATGCTACAACAAAACTACCTATTTGCGACACACGAAATGCGTCCCAAAAAGTCAAAAATTTGTCGCAAAAAGGCTTTTGCGGCATAATACTTATATGTCACCAATGCAGCCGTCACAAAAAAAGGGGCACTTTTTTAGGTTGCAGCACAATTATACTTGTGACACAATTTTACTATGTCCCAAAGTTTTTGCAGCACAATTTGCGGCACAATTACATTACACTGCATTTTTTTGCAACACATTTTTTATATGTTTACGGCACAATTTTATTGTCTCGCAAAATTTTTGCGGCACAATTTTTCTTATATACACCACATGTAACACATTTTCCATACATTTATGACAATTTCAATGCACCACGACTATTTTGTTGCACATTTTTGACGTTGTATAATATATTTGCAACACTTCTTTTGTAGCACAATAGCGATCCCAAAGTGAATAGTATTTTGAGCTAATAATTTTTATACATTTTAAATTTAAACCAACGATTTAAGCAAGCAACAAAAACTTCATATATTTTAGCAAAACTCATATGCAATTACTTCAACAAAAGTCATACATACAACTTCGCAAATGTCATTATAGTAAACAACCATATTTAACTTCCCAAAAGTTATTATAGTAAACAGTCATATTCAACTTACCACAAGTCATATATACAATTACCAAAATACAAAGTTAATTTCTTTAGGTGTGCTAATCGTCAATGCTATGCTCTTCAAGTCCTGGATACCAACATCAATAGCCATATTCATACCAATATGTAAATCCATCACATTCACACCAGCGACTTGAGTTAGGACATGTCGAGTGACACAAGTTGTACCTGTTAAAATAAGATTTCAATAGTGAGATCTCCATGTATGGGCTGTGTGCGTATATGACTCACCTGACTAAGTAACAATGCATTTTGCTCTACTAAAAGACATCTAAGACTATCACTAAGACATCAAGAAAACTCTTTTCAGTCCTTGGAGTGTGACGGTGGATAATGTGACAGCTACTTGTTTTGGGATTTCAGCAGAGAGGGAAATGGGAGGCCAGTTGAAGAAGAAAAAGAAGATAGGATAAGGTGACGTAAATTTGGCCTTTTTTTCTAGTGTGTTGTTGGATGGGCCTAGTTAGGCACTTATCTTATTGAAAACTAATAAGCCCACTAGTTTAAACCTTTAGTGGACCAAAATTGAAGTCCAATGGTTTAAAAAAAGAAGGGGACATTCCGTGGAAAAACTGAAGTCCAGTCCTATGGCTCAAAAGAATTGATGGAAGTTCAGTGGAATTACAAAAGGAAAAAAAGAGGCATTCTGAGAATCGAGAACTCAGGCCATCTCGCATCCAAAGTGAGAATCATACCACTAGACCAAAGGCCTTGTTGGAATTTGAATGTTTCCAGGGTCTCCAAAATTTCTCATGGCATCCCAGCTATAATGAAGTTTGTTTTAGTTTACACAGAAAGACCTTGTATTTTTCATCCTAATATGAGAACTTGTATTTTCCTAGTTTGGTCGCCTGATATGAGGAGAACTTGTACATATGAGTCATGATTTAAGTAAAAATCAAACATTTTATGAATAGACACACCTAGTTTCAAGGACAATCAATTTCAAAGATTAAAGGAACCTTTATAGTAATAGTGTCAGCTGAAACAAGCATCCAACCAACTACTACTACGGCCCCCAATACTTACCACATATAATGAGCTGATTCTTTTAAGTTTGAAGACAGAAAGATATTGATAACCAAGTTATAAAGAGATTCATTTAAATTACCGCCACCTCAACCTCCATCTCTAGCGAGTGAGACTTCAATTCCCCAATATCAACGTATCCACATTATAAAAATGCATCTAAATACAATATTGTAGTGAAAAATAGAGATTATTTGAGCTCATTACCTCACATTTGAATTGGAAGAGCTCAACATTTCAAGTCTTTTCATCCATTGGTAGTCTAATGGATTATCTAGTAGGATGAATGATTAAGCCTCATATTACATCTGAATATCAGAGAAAACAAAAGCACAAAAAACAAACAATATGACTACACACATAAGCTGCAGAAACAGTGTGTCTAGTTGAACTGCCATGGCATGTTCATGAATAAAGCTCCAAATTCCTAGATAGTGAAATGAAATTGGATAGCAAGACCAAATGAAAGCAAGAAAACCTCATTATTGAAACTTGGTTGTACCCTAGATGATATCCTAACAGAATAGCTCCCAAACAAGCAACCCCCACATATGGCAATGAATGTCAGCTACTTACTTTTTGCAGCCAGTAAATTACATTGCAGCAAACAAATGGCAGATTCCATCAAAGATGAATAATGAACAAAAAATTGAAGAATTGAGTCTAGCTAATAAAGCACAGAACCTTTTCACGAACTTTCTCGCAACTGCTAAGCTCCTCAGCACTCCGTTCTTCAGTGCTTCCAACATGCTTAAATAAAGCTATCAAGAACGCTGCAGAAAAAGATTTGCTTAGATATAAATTAGCCAACAAGCACAATGTGGAGTACATTATATAGGAACCAAATACTTGATGCATCAAAATCTAGCTGCAACTTGAACAATTTAATCAGTTAATCCACATGTCGCAAAATAATGGGATCTGAAACTTACATATGAAAACACTTCCTAAAATTTTTACAAAAGGTAGTGTTGTGCTAGAGATATTAGCGAACTAAGCAAATGTCAAAAGCAGAATAATTTTGAGCAATATTGCTGAATACCATGATTTCCTATAATACAAACCTTGTGAAAAAGTGAATGATACATAAAATAGTCATTCACATAGGCAAGGTACTTGTAATGCAGTTCAATGGCTACCTTCTTAACAAAAACCTGAAAGAAAACAAGCCACCAGAAATTAAGAATGGAACTTACCACATAAATGCAAAGATCATGTTCACACAAAAGAAGACATTTTCTATGTTCTACAATTTGAACAAATAGATTTTAAAATTAGACAAAGGAATTACTACCCCAGTTTACTTGAAGGAAAAAAACTTAACAAATTAAGGTACAAACGTGTGCGAAGTATTCAGCACCATAAAAATTAACTTCACACCATTAGCTGTTCTTGAATTCATGGATAGAAATAATAGTACCCTATAGGTTGTAATTTGTTTTCAATGTAAATAAGGCAGTGGAGCAATTTCTAATAGGATTAAAATAAGTTGGAAGAACCATTTGACTCATCTGTAGTAGCAAGCCTATGAGAAGGTCCCAAAAGATTGCAGTGGAACCAATTCAATGGATTATCAGTCTAAATAGCCTAAGATTTAGGAAAAACTCAAAATTCACCACATCCTGATGGAACTATGCTCATCAATAAAGTTTGTAGGAATTGCAGAATACCATGCACAAAATAAGGTTTCAGGAATTGTAGCAACAATCTAAGGCATTTTGAGCTCAAACTCAAAAGCTTCTACGATAAATCTATAAAGAAAAACAAATATTTGATCAAGTCAAGGCTCAAGTATAAGTCTCACTCATATAATAATTTAAATACAAAAACAAATAACAAACCGACTTCAAGATCATAATAGATAGAGGCATCACTTGTCAAAGAACCTAAAAGTCAGCAAAACAAATTTTTGAAATGCAATTAGCATCTTTATAAGTAGTCACTCATTTAACAATGCGAAAGCCATAAAAATCCTAGGGCTCATATATATATATATATAGAGAGAGAGAGAGAGAGAGAAAAATAGCTATTTAAACTTGTTCTGTTTTAGGAGAAACCGGAAATGCATGATGCACTAGAGTATTGCTGTTTTCTTCTTGTATTACTAGCTAGTTTAATGTATTTCTGCACAGAGAGAAAAAGATAAGTCTAAAGGCAAAATGTGTATGAAGTATCGGTACTGGTTGGACTCCTTTACATGCCACTGGAGGCAGCTCTCTTGGTGTATTATCTGAAGGAGATGCCCTTGCTTCTCCTGGCTCAAACGGATATCTTGGCTAGAAAAAACCCTAAGCTGATATGCACCTTGTAACCAGGTCCTTCTCAATCTTTGTAATAGATTAAAAAGTGCAATGCCAATGAAATAATATTACCCCTACACTTACACCATTACCACAGTGAGTTCTTCCTATACGCAAAGTGCATCGCCAACAAATTAATGTTACCCTTGCACTACCATTATCACGGGGTCTTCGCTCTGCCCCTAATGACATCAATAATTGAATGAGTGCCTACCAATAGCATGAGTGCGTGACCAGTCTATCTAACCCATAAGCTATTCCTCCTATGCCACAAATAAATTCACCAATCATAACTAAAGTTTTATATAGCACACTACTAAAGTGGAAGAGATACTCCAACTAACAAATCTAGCTTGAGATTTGTATCAGCATCATGAAACTTAATACAAAGAACAATTAGCTCCACAGCCAAGAACCATTCAAACTATCTTTTATTAACTACCATATGCACCAATCATACTAACTTCAAAGCCTCCCTCATGCTAAGCTAAACCACTGGTGAAGGATTTTCTACATATTCTTGACCAACTATGTGTCCAGTAATACAAAGACACAATACTCATCTAGATGAAACTAATCTCCATTTAGGATGGAGATTCATTTATTTTACAAGAAAGGAAGAATATTTCAGTATTAAGGACATGCTTTCTTAACTAAGTTAATGTTTATCTTCTTCCGTTATTTTAATTCACCAAAGAGAAAATATAAGCACGAAGGCACTTCTTCAGCCCACTTAAGCAACAAAGAGAAAATAGAAGCTCAATACGACAGCTTAACAGTCTAAGAAAAGTTGCTTTAAAAAGAATGAACACTATTCAGCCACACAATTGTCGCACTCCATTAATGGCACCATATGCGACATAGCAATCTCAATGACAAAAGACTAAGAAAAAGAATTAAAAGTGACAAAAATATTTAATTATGAAAAAATTAATGACACAAGAAGAATTATATTTGGTTAGAGTTTGAATGTCCAACAATGTATGAAAGGGTAATCCAGGCTGGTTTGACTCCTTATCAATTATTCTTTGGTTCCTCTAATCATACCTATCTATGGTTTGTTGAGTATTCACTATTCACAGGTAGCTTTGAATCAAGGAAATCTAGTACACTTACTAATAACTAAGTATAATTGAATAGAACCATCAGGTTTACCACAACCACAAGCATTTTGAAACTAAACTATTAAAAACCAGAGAAAAGTTGATGACATTAAAATTCAACATGAAAAATATTACACCATTACTATAAAACTAAACGTAAGACCTAGAGTATACACTTGAATATTTCTAGCACTATTCAATTCAAAAACTTTTTTGGCAAAATTCATTAAAATGCATATACAAAAAGATAGGGAGGTAAGTCTATTTACTAAATAACAACACATTGCAAAAAAAAATAATAATAATGATAGTGCCAGTTCTATTTTAAAAAATCCACAAACATGAACGAAATTTGAGTTCAAAGAGTAGAAAGTAGCCAAAATCAGCTAATATTAGAAATTGAAAATAATCAAATGAGTGACTCTGGCTATAAAACTTCATTTCAGAAACTTGCATAAAACCTAAATTCAACAACGTATATAGATTAGATAATATATAATTTTCAATACAAAAAATCATTAAAAAATGCAGGAATTGAAAATTCACTATTTGGTTAAGTAAAACAACCTAAAATCATTCAACCAAAAAAAAAAAGGCTAGTTAAATTTAATTAGATACATTTCAATGTAATTAAATAGAAACGTGGAAGTAGAATACCGAGCGGCATTTGAAGAAGCCAAGAACCCAACCAGAGTCAACGAGTAGTTTGCGAGGGTTTCGAAAATGCCTCTGGCGGAGATCACAATTTCTCCAGCTTAGCCAGCAATGTTTCCACTGCAAAATCAAAGGCTACCTCAACAGCTCTACATACGTAAGCAAAATAATCATTAAAGAAGGACGCAATCGTTTGACGAAGTGGTAAAGGACTGAATTACACAATAAAAGGCGATGATGAGGGATTTAGATTGTTGATCGTTGTAATTTGAGCATTTAGAGAGGGAACAAGCTACTGCAAGAATGACATTGGGCTGAGACCTTGAAACCCTTAGAGATCCGGTAAGGAGAGACTCCACCGAAGGTTAGCTGCCGGAGACAAATTTCTTAAATTGTATTTGTTTAGCAAATGGGAGTTTAGTAGGCTCGTATTTATCGTATTTGTTGAATGTTATTTCTGTGAAAAATAAAATTGTAAAAATTTAAAAATAAAAAAAAATTATTGTAAAGGATTTGAAAGATTTAGACGAAGAATACTCCTTAGCTGAAAAGAATAGAAAGATTTTGAATGTGATAATTTCCTCTTCGATGTGAAATACTGCAGTGTGATTATATTAATGAAATTCTTGTGATTGCAAAACTTCAAATGCAGGATTTTGTGGTTTCTCACAATCATGCATGTTCCAGAAATATTTGGGAAGATCTTCTATCTATGCTTCCATTAAAACACGATTTCAGTAGTTGTCTATTGATTTCGTATTCGCTGAATGAATGTGATGTCAAAACCATACCATAAAATATAAAATTGACTAATCTCGCATTCTGACAATTTATTTTGAAATTGGACAGAATCGAAAAGTCCTTATTTTCTTCCTCTAAATTTTCTTTTATAAAAATTGTATTGACTTCGTATTTACTCAATTTTTGTAAAAAAAATAGTTTTGACCTCGCATTCACTGAATGCGGGTCATCAAAATATATATATATATATTTTTAAAATTTTTACAATTTTATTTTTCGTAGAACTCACATTCAACAAATGCGATGCGAGTTCCTTTCTACCGGACATACCATTTCAAATCAACATTAAAAAAGAACGATTTTCAAAACGAGAACAATTTAAGAAATTTCTTCCCTTCCGCATATCCACACCAAACTTGTCCGCGAATTATTTGGTATCTCAGCAATTAAATCACACAGCTCAATCAACCAAATCTATTTCGCGACTTTATTCTCAATAATACTAACAAAATCAACGCAGAAATTAGTTCATTTCCCGTTAACGCCTTGATCGCCGAATGAATTATATTGAAAAATCTGATGAAATTTATTTTAATCAAATAAATAAGAAAAACCAATTCAAAAGAAAAATCCAGCTGTCCTTATAATTGTACTATGGGAAAAGCTCGATCACATATATTGGAAGCAGAGTGCAGATAGTGAGGGGTCAAATGAGAGTAATAAAATTAACATGAAGAATTGAATACCGATGTAAAAAAATGCAGATGTTTATTCAGAATCAAGATTGCTGATTAACTGATCTTGAAGGGATTTTGAGGTTTCTTTATCAAAATTTGCATTGTTCAGATTTATAGCTTCTATCTAAAAAGAAAAGTTCACAGATAAATTGCACCATAAATGCATCTAAAAAGAAAAGTTCATATAGATCCATGCAATGATGATGATTGTCAGGATAATTGCCTAAGAACCTTTGCAACACAAGTTAGATTTACAGTAATCGAATTATATAAATAGGCTTAACAATGACCATTAAAGGCATTCAAATGAAATCTATCTAAAATACCAAGGAAAAGGAGAATTGGATCCAATCCAAAGAAAATGACCATCAAATGCATCTCATCGTCATCATACTATGCCTATATCAAAGATTAGGAACCATCAAACTAAAAGAAATCATTGGAAATAGGAAGATCAGAATTGAATTGAAACTGCATTATATTCTAAGAAAGCAAATTATAACCAGTAGCATATTATTGTTATCTTTCATTTTACTGATCTGACCTGGAAATCCAATGAGCTTATTGACTAACAAGTAGGTAATTACTCGAACAGGAGCAGTAAATTATGACCAGTATGTAACTGAATTATTTGTATTTAAACTTTTCTTATCCATTTCTTTAGACCTATCTGATGCTGCAATAAATAATACAGGTTGTATCTTACAAGTAAATTGGACCCATAAGAAATTAACTTCTAAAAGGAAAAAGGACAACAGAAAGTTGAACACCCAATAAAGAAAATGGAAAGAAAGAAGGTTACGGACAACTTGGTGCCTTATCTTTATTAACACAAGGCTCATTCCAACCTGAATGCACTTGTATATATGATCCAAGTTCAGATGAAGTTGAAACTTAATAAGAGGAAATGAGCTAAATCTATCACTTCTGGCTCCTGCGGAGAAAATATCCATTTAAAATGCATACATGAATTCATGTTATTTTCCAGCCCAAAATCTGAAAGCCAACAGTCAAGCTTTTCTTTCTTTCCTCTCCCAATCTGTTTCAAAATTCATAACTGACCATTAACAATAATCATCACCAACAAGTGATAAAACTTCCCAGAACATACATAAAAGGAAGGAAATAGGACAACAGGTAATGAAGTATTGGTAGAAACCATCAAATCTCTTAAAATCTTAATTTTTTTTCAGTTCTCAAGACAATTTTATCGTCACTTCCAAGACAATCGACTCTAGCAAACTCACATTGACTTGACTTTCAGTTTTCTTAATTAATTCCTTGTAATATTTCATCTCCAAATGAGATTATAGTATCCTATGCCTAATTGCCTACGCTTCTCCTTTTTTGACTTTGTGCTTCTAACATTTATCCTAAGTTCTAGTACTTAGATAAAAACTCCTAAATTCTAATACTTAGATAAAAACAAAATATCAGAATTTGAATAGAAGTATTGAGGCCAGATTGTGATTAGAAATTGGATAAAATATAATTATCAAAGTAAATTAAGATATTAACACAAATATTAGATTAATTGTTTATTTACTGAGTTTTTTTTTTCTTGTTTAGGTGACTTAAATGTGCATTAGAGTTGATGTAATCTTGCATCTTTCCATATTCAAGTCAACCAAAATAACTTTGCATTTAATGAAATAATAAAAGAGACACTTGTTGTCCTCTCTAATCTTTAGCAATAACTAGGCTAGCTAATGGACAAAATTACTAGGAGAAGCAGGGCACCGATGAATGAAGAATTAATCAGTTGTCTGACTTGTGGTCATGAGAAAGTGCAAGAGAAACTCTTTGATGAATTAATCATGAACCCATGTAACAGTCAAGTTCCCAAACTTACTACTTAGATGAACCCTTTTAGAAACACAATTTGAATAAGACTAACACTAATAATTGTCTGCATAGCACAGTTCTACGTCCATTGACTACTAAGAAAATCCAACCAAAGGTGCGGCTTGGAAAATTTTTTGCACGGAAATTATCTCAATGCCATTGAAAAAAAAGAAGAAGCATTGTATGCATATGAAGGAGTAAAGGGTAAGGTTGAGAATGCCAGATTGAATTGGTAAGATGCTAAATTCTCTAACAAAGTAAGCTTGTGTAAGTGCTTGAGCTACAACTGCAACATTGAAATTGTTAAAGAACTTTGAAACTACTTGCAGTTACCCATACGGATAAAAGGCATTAATTGAAGAGTTAAGATTATCAAAATTCATACCTGTTTGAAAATTCCAAGTGAATTTGGAATGACTAAAAATATATTTAAATGTTCTAATTGAAAACAAAAAGATAAGCCAACAGGAAAAGTAACAGACAAGTAAATCTGAGGAATAACATGAATTAAGGCAAACAATATTTGGTTGTAAGGCAATGGAAAATAACCATCTGTTTATAAACCACCAGGGCATTTCAAGTCCTAATGAAAGAATATCAAGCTTAACTTCAAAGTAGAACTGTTTTAGCTTTTCTTCGCTTTTTATCCTGTTCAAGGATTGAATTATGCTGGTTGCCATTTCTACATATTGATAAAAGATTGGTTGAAGTATCAGTAATGCTACAATTTACAAGGAACTATCAAACCCTTTATAAAATCAGCATTAGTAGAAGCTTTAGCCAATAGTAATTTGCAAGGAATCAAGCATATTACCAATCCTAATACAAAATTGGCATTGCAGTAATTGCAGTAGATCACAATCTTAAGAAAGATGGTGTTGTCAATGAAAAGAACTTCTGAATTCACTTGAATGAACATTCAAGGTTCTTCAACATTAGGCTATTTCCAAGGGTTCTAACAGAATAGAAAATAGAGTAAAATAGTCCAACTGAAGAAGTTATAAATACTTTGCACAGATTTACATGGCCAAAGTAGTGAACTGGCCACAACTTAACAATAGGCTTATTGATTAATAGTTGTTTCAGCTTTTTGCATTTGTAACCGAAGGTAAAGGAAAGAACATAAACTTATTTCAATGCTTGATAGATGTTTCCAAAGAGAACTTATTGCACTGATTAATTGCAGATGGACAAAATGTTATCTAATAGAAAGACACAACAAAATAAGATGCAAATAAATGAAAATAAAACTTCACAAATTTGAAATTGAGAGTTGTAATTGTACCAAGATTTTCAATATCGATACATGCATTAACAGCAAAAATCAAAATCAGTAATTTTCTTGCAAACTAATGAAATTGACATTGAAATATATTTATGCGAAACCAGTGACATGAAGCACAGGATACAAATAGATACGTGATTATAGGAAACTATATACTACAGAGTATAGAGTGCAACAAATAGTTAAAATAATATCATCATTGACAAATAGGTGAATTAACTTGTCTCATAAAACATATTCTCAACACATGCATGGACACTGCATTAGCATTGCGTCTATGATGAAGTTTCACTTTTTCCATGAATAAAAGATACTTCCAAAGGAGAGAAAAAACAAACCTCATAGGATAATGTGCTGATAATAGCCCACGAACAAAAGATTGTTTAATTCTGAAAACGTATGAATAATGGCAATTTATGACCTAGGAGATATGAATAAGCCAGAAAACTTCACATTTAATCTTTAATGGTTCTTCAGACTCCAACACATGGAAATAAAGTTATATAGTTGCAAAGCAGACATTTTTACAACAAATAAGGCTTGCTAGTTCTTAGGATAACCTCATCTACTAATAGATTGTGTTGGCTCAATACTTGCTCAAATAATTTGAGCAATAAAAACTTAAGTAGAAGCACAAAATGCTCACTCTGCAGAAAGCAGCAATACTTAACCTACAAAATTACAAGATCAGAAAAAAAAAAGAAAAAAAAAAAAGAACTGTAAATATATAATTGAAAGAGGTTCCACCTCTAGGTTGAAGAGCAACCACAATCTCACATTTGGAGCCTGCCATTCATGATAATTTAATATTTTATATGGCTGCTACAACTTTGTGTACATAAATTGACTAATCAAACTTAATAATGTACAATACACTTCTATATAATAAATATTATTTTATATTATACACATATATATATACATATATATATATAAGTATATATATACATATACATATATATATACACACATATGTATATGTATATATATACATATACATATATATACACACACACATATATATAGGTATTTATGTATATATATATTCCAATGGATATGTATGTATATACCTTATATATATGTATGTATATATACAGATATGCGTGTGTGTCTATATATATGTATGTATATATACGCGTATGCATATGTACATATATATATATATATACATTTATATATGTATATACACATATATATATACACGCTTATATCTATATATATATATACATGTGTGTGTATATATATATATTCGTTTATTTTAATTAATAATTTAGCTCAAAATGTTACTTTAGGAACCCCGTTTATTACCCAAATATACCCTTTTTTAACGGATGAAGAAGAAGAGTTTAAAAACATCTTCAAGATGGCTTAAATCAAATATCATCTGATGAAGAAGCAGGTGGGAGTTCTACTAAAATTTAAGAAGATGTAAAGGATCCTTATTACGATAATGACGACGACTATTTCGACATCTTTTCTCCTATTCCTTGAAATATTGACAACAGCATTTGGATTGGACACATATTACAGAAGACTTTACCTTTACAGCTATAAAACTTTAATAATTGTACTATAGATTCAATTACTTTTCCTTTCTGTCAAGTCAAAATGTCAATCTTATTTTCCCTTTTATGTTAGACATCAAGCAAAGCCATTATCGGCCATTACTAAAACTGGAAGACCATACATACTGGATTTGTTGAAGTGCCACGCCATAATAAAAGGAAGTTTATTGTTGTGAAAGAATTGAAGTGACATAATGGGATCACTTAATTCTCTTTTCTCACTATCTTGACAAAATTTGTCATAATCTTAATTTGATGGTAAGATTTGAACATTAGCACCAAAATCTTCCCACCATTCACAAAACCATATGGAAAAACCTGTAATATTCTTGTCAAACTAGATAAATCAAGAATGATTAAAGGGTTTGCATAGCATAGTGTACTACCACGCTTTGATGTAATCAACACAAGTATATACTAGAGGAGTCCATTGTTTCGAAAATGCAATTGGAGTATTCTAGTTTGAACAAGGCCAATCTAAATGTCTAAAACTTTTTAATATTTTCATCTAGGAATGATGAGACATAAAAAATGTTTGAATCGCCACCACTTGCAAGTCTCCTTTTTCTTCTTTCTTCATCTTCTGGAATATGTTAATGGCTGATTTAGTATCAATTAGTATAAACTCGTAGTATTGTTGAGTTTTTCTGGGTGTTTCTTGAATAAAATAATTTTTGGAAGCAGCAAAATATCTGTGACCGGAGAAAAGAAAATCTTACATAATTTTCTAAAAGTAAGGTTCATATGTCCTTGTTGTAGGAATAAAAAGGGTTTGACAAAATCCTTTAAAATATAGGAATTTTTATCTAGAATAGAAGGATTGTTGGAGGAAGAAGAGGGTTGCTGTTTAGAAACTTTATCTAGAGTTTTAGGGGATTGAATTTTTTGTTGATTTTGTATTGCTCCTAAATAAGAAATGTTGAACCCCAATTATGATAATCATGTTTTGATGATGACCAAATCGCACTAATGGTTTGAAAAAACATGCAGAAAAACAAAACAACCAGAAGACTCCACGGACGCAAATCCTGTCTCTTTGACTGTCCGAAAGACAGAGTTTCGGACGATGGTAATCATCCGACACAAAGAAATTGAAGCAAATCTCGGACGAAGAATAGCGTCCGATCATATTTCCAGAAGACTTTACTTCGATCGGACGCAGGTTCGGACGCATCCTCGGACGTCCGAAAGAATACCCTCAGAGAACTGCACTGTGTCTTACGCAAGGTTTAGCGGTGTCCGAACGGTCCAACGGCTAGTTTGTTCGGACGCACTCTTGCTGCATCGGCCGTCCGAAGCTCCAACGGCTAAGTTTTTCAGTAAACAGAAAATACACTATTGGGAACTTGTTGGAAGCAGATATTTGGCAACTATAAATACCCCTAGGTCTGAATTAGCAAGAGGGGACTTCTACATTGATTACAAATAACTCTTGAGCTATTTGGGAGAAATAGTGGGAACAAGTGTTGTAATAGTGTAGGTAGTTTTGTGAAAAGAGCTTAGAAGTGTAAGAGTTCTTCAAGTGTAAAAGTGGAGAGATAACGAAGTTGTTGTAACAAAGGGAGGTTGTGAGTGTAAAACACTTGGCTCAACTAAAGGTAGTTAGTGTGAGCAAGAGTGATCCTCATTTGTGTACAAGAGGTTATTGTCTCACCTACTTTGAAGAAACTTTTAGTGGCTAAACTTCAAGTTGTAAACTTGGTAGTTGCCTTGTAAGAAAGTCTTTGTAGTTGAAAGTTGAGAAGCTTGGGAGTTTGGTTTGATTCTCTTAATCTCAATATTCTTATTTGTTCTTTAAGATTAAATTGTTGAATATCTATTGTATTCATTTGTGCTTAAGTTTTCATTTAGTGCATAAAGTTTGTATTTTCATTAAGCACTTAAAAAAGTTTATTTTAGATACAACCTAATTCACCCCCCCCTCTTAGGTTGCTTTTGGGGCCAACAATTGGTATCAGAGCTTGGTCTCATATATTGAGCTTAACCACTTTTGAGTAAAAATCATTATGACAACCAATAATGCTTTATTTTTAGAGGGGCATTCTATCACTAGACCTTCCCATGTTTAATGGCATTAATTTTGTTTTTTGGAGGGATAGAATGAAAATTTTTGTTCAATCTAATGATATTGATTTATGGTATATTATTTGTGAAGGTCCTTTAGAAGCTAATATTTTTGATGAAAATACTCATAGATTAAGGCCTAAGACTAGATATGAGTTAAATGCACAAGATAAAATAAATTTATCTTTAAATGCTAAAGCCATTAATATTTTGTATAATGCTTTGGATGCAGATGAGTTTTCTAAAGTAAAAGGGTGCATATCGGCCAAGGAGATATGGGACAAATTGAAAGAAATCCATGAAGGAAGTGAAGATATTAAAGAGCAAAAGAAGTCACTTCTTGTGGCTAAATATGAATCCCTCAAAATGGAACCTCATGAGAACATTGACAAGATGTATTGTAGGTTCAATGATATGGTAAAGGATTTGGAAGGTTTGGGTAAAGAATATTCCTTGGGTGAAAAGAATAGAAAATTTTTGAATGCTTTACCTATTGGAATGGCAATCTAAATCCATTGCCATAGAAGAGTCTAAAAATTTAAATTCTATGCCTATTGATTCATTGATCAATTCTCTAACCTCATTTGAATTGAATTTGAAATACAAGCTACAAGATGAGGAGGCAAAGGGAAAAAGAAGCATAGCATTTAAAGCTTCATCAAAAAGGAGAAAAGACTCAAGGAAGCCTCACTTCAACAACTTCCAAATCACTTGGGATGATTGCAATTTGGATGGAGAGGTTGAAGAAGAATATGAGGAGGCTCAAATGGCTTTTATGGCATTTGGCAATAATGAGGTATCCTCTAGTTGTGATTCTTGTGATGATTCATGTGATAATGATAATGATGATGCTGAATCATTTATTTTTAAAATACATGAATCTTTGAAAGAATCATATGCTAAGAACAAAGAGTTAAAAATTAAAATTAATACTTTATTGAGTACCAACTCAAAACTTGTGCATGAAAATAATTCTTTGACAAAAGAAAATGATGCTTTTGAAAGAAAAATTTGTTGGAAAAACCAAGATCATGGAAGAACAAGCTTCATTTAAGAAGAGATTAGATGATCTTGATGTTACTTTGAAAACAAATAAAGAAAATGTTTTTGAAAAGAAAAGAACTAGAATATGTTTTTGAACAAAAATTTTATCACCTTTAGAAAAAAATGATTTGTTCTTTGTTAAATCTAAATCTTCTTTTTATGGCAATAAGAATATTATTTGTAATTACTTTCATCAACATGGCCATATAAAGAAAAATTGTTATGTTAAAAGAAATGAAAAATTGGGAATAAACTCTATTTGGGTGATTAAGCATGCTACTAATCCAATTGGACCCAAGAAAGTTTGGGTACCGAAAGTTGTTACTTAACTTTGCATGTAGGTATGCTTGAAGAGCACTAAGGAATTCAAGATAGATTATCTTTGAAGGGTGTTCAAGGTATATGAGCTAAAATGATATTGAAATGGGTAACATCTAAAATTTTGTGTGCTTTCCATTTATCAAGTTGAACTATGTTGTGGTTGAATTTATTTAGAATGCTAGGAAATTTGTATGCATTACTATGCTAAGAATTACTATGCTAAGAATTACTACTCATTATATGCATCTTTCAAGGGAGAGAATAAACTTAGGGGGAGCTTAAATTGCATTATTTATCTTATGTTTTGATAATGCCAAAAGGGGGAGAAATAATGGACAAATTCTCATGTGTTGTACTTCATATTTTATGGTTGTTTTTTGAATTGTCCAATTGATTTGTCATCATCAAAAAGGGGGAGATTGTTGAACCCCAGTTATGATAATCATGTTTTGATGATGACCAAATCGCACTAATGGTTTGAAAAGTGTGCAGAAAAAAACAACCAGAAGACTCCACGGACGCAAATGACTGTCCGAAAGACAGAGTTTCGGACGATGGTAATCGTCTGACACAAAGAAATTGAAGCAAGTCTCGGACGAAGAACAGCGTCCGATCATATTTCCAGAAGACTTTACTTCGATTGGACAATTAGATTATACAACAGCTAGTTTGTTCGGAACACATCTAGCTGCATCGGCCGTCCGAAAGGTCCAACGGCTAGTTTTCCAGTAAACAGAAAATAGCCGTTGGGAAGTTGTTGGAAGCAGATATTTGGCTTTATAAATACCCCTAGGTCTGATGCATTAGCAAAGGGACTTCTACATTGATTACATTTGTAACTCTTGAGCTATTTGGGAGAAATAGTGGGAACAAGTGTTGTAATAGTGTAGGTAGTTTTGTGAAAAGAGCTTAGAAGTGTAAGAGTTCTTCAAGTGTAAAAGTGGAGAGATAACGATTGTAACAAAGGGAGGTTGTGAGTGTAAAACTCATGGCTCAACTAAAGGTAATTAGTGTGAGCAAGAGTGATCCTCATTTGTGTACAAGAGGTTATTGTCTCACCTACTTTTGAAGAGACTTTTAGTGGCTAAACTTCAAGTTGTAAACTTGGTAGTTGCCTTGTAAGAAGCTCTTTGTAGTTGAAAGCTCCAAGCTTGAGAAGCTTGGGAGTTTGGTTTGATTCTCTTAATCTCGATATTCTTATTTGTTCTTTAAGCTTAAATTGTTGAATATCTATTGTATTCATTTGTGCTTAAGTTTTCATTTGGTGCATAAAGTTTGTATTTTCATTAAGCACTTAAAAAGGTTTGTTTTAGATACAACCTAATTCACCCCCCCTCTTAGGTTGCTTTTGGGGCCAACAAGAAACAGGTTCTTTATAAGAATCACTTGTCGTTACAAGACCTCTAATAGGGGTATTGGTAGAGGGAGAAATTTCCCTATTTGGAATATTAGTTGTAGAATTGGGTAAAGTTGGAAGAGTTGGAGGATTTTGAATATAGTATTGGTAAGAAAGATTGGGTCTTAGACCTGATGGTCTAGGACTATTTGCTCTTATTCTCCTGAAGTCCATGGAACCCTATAAAAACCATCTTGTAAGAAAATGTGGAAGAGAATTATCCTCACCTTTAATATACTCAATATGAAAATCAAAATTTGAGAGAATTGACTACCATCTTGCAAAAATTTGATTTGGATTAGATGTTCGAATATTATTATGTTTAAGAGATCCAAGACACTTAAAATTTTCAAACTCTTTATTAGTTGTATTACAATCAAATTTAAAAAATGGTCTCATATATTTTAATTGTTATCCAAATTTTGCTTTAGATTTAAATATTCAAATGTTTTAGTTGCTTTAACTTTAAATATTCGAGCAAATAGTTCTAGACCATCAGGTCTAAGACCTAATCTTCCTTACCAATACTATATTCAAAATCCTCCAACTCTATCAATTTTACCCAGTTCTACAACTCTACCAGTACTCCTATTAGAGATCATGTAATGACAAGTGATTCTTATAAAGAACCTGCTTCTTATTTAGGAGCAGTACAAAATCCATAAGATAGACCCAGGATTTTGATAAATTAGTCTACAAATGTTGATAATTCATGTAAACTTGATTTTATTTTATTAACATGATAATTATTTTTTCATGATGAATTATTATATTTTCTAATTCTTTTGTATAATTTTTAATATTATTATTTCACTTAAACAATTTATTTCTTTGTTTATTTCTCTTAACCTAGATTGATTTATTTCTATTTGTTGTTTTCTAATATCAATTTGTTCTAACTTATTTTTATGCTCCATTTATGGAATTTAATTATATTGAAATAATCCATATTAAAATATAAAACATTATTGAATACAAACAAATTAAATTTTTTTTATTAAAATATTGAATACAAAAGATTAATACAAGAAGACTTACTTGAAGAAAGCAGAAGGCACAAGAAATATATCAAATTTTCTAAATGACTGACTTCCCTCTGCCCTCAATTGAATACAAGAAGTCTTTAAATATGCCTATCTAGGAAACTATACTAGTTCTTAGTACAATAATTTATACGTAATGGCCACAATAATGGCTTTGTTTCATCTGACATAAAGAAAACATAATTGAATTTTTGACTTGACATAAAGGAAAAATAATTGAATTATATATAGTACCATTATTAAAGTTTAATACTGTAAAGGTAAAGTCTTCTGTAATATGTGTCTAATCCATGTGCTGTTGTCAATATTTCAAGGAATAGGAGAAAAAATGTCGAAACAGTCATCTTCATTATCGTAATAAGGATCCTTTACATCTTTTTCAATTTTAGTAGAGCTCTCAACTGCTTCTTCATCAGATCATATTTGACTTAAGGCATCTTGAAGATGCTTTTCATACTCTTCGTTAGTCATACTAGCTACCATCATGCTTTGGATTTTGCTCTTGGTAGGAAGAAATTCTGCTGGAGTAGTGTTTGGAGAAGAACACTCTTCTTTATCCTTAATAGTATTCCACCATTTGATTCTGAACTCTCTTACTAAAACTGGAAGACCATACATACTGGATTTGTTGAAGTTCCATGACATAATAAAACGAAAAACTTTATTCCTGTGAAAGAATTGAAGTGACATAATGGGATCACTTAATTTTCTTTTCAGTGTCTTGAATTTTTTTTAATAATCTTTGTAATAATTTGATGGTAAGATTTGAGCATTAGCACCAAAATCTTCCCACCATTCATAAAACCATTTGGGAAAACCTGTAATATTCTTGTGAAACTGGATAAACCAAGAATGGTTAAAGGGTTTTCATAGCATAGTGTACTGCCATGCCTTGATGTAATCAACTTAAGTATATACTGGAGGAGTCCATTGTTTCAAAAATACAATTGGAGTATTGTAGTTTGAACAAGGCCAATATGAAGGTCTACAATTTATTAATATTTTCATCTTGGAATTGGTATAAAAAATGTTTGAATCACCACCACTTGCAAATCTCTTTTTTCTTCTTTCTTCGTCTTTTGGAATATGTTCTATAATGGCTGATTTTGTATCAACTAGTATAAACTCGTAATATTGTCGAGTTTTTCTAGGCATTTCATTGAATAAATTAATTTTTGGAAGGAGCAAAAATATTTGTGACTGGAGAAAAAAAATCTGAATAATTCTTTAAAAGTAAGGTTAATATGTCCTTGTTCTAGGAATAAAAGAGGTTTGACAAAATCTTTTAAAATATAGGAATTTTTTTCTAGAATAGAAGGAGTGTTGGAGGAAGAAGAGGGTTGCTGGATAGAAACTTTATCAAGAGTTTTAGGGGAGTGAATTTTTTGTTGATTTTGTACGGCTCCTAAATGAGAAGTAGGTTCTTCATAAGAATTACTTGTCATTATAAGACCTCTAATAGGGAAACTGGTAGAAGGAGAAATTCTCCAATTTGGAATATTAGTTGTAGAACTAGGTAAAGTTAGAAGAGTTGGAGGATTTCAAATATAGTATTGGTAAGGAAGATTGGGTCTTAGACCTGATGGTCTAGGACTATTTGCTCTTATTCTCCTGGATTCCATACCCTGTAAAAACTCTTTTGTAAGAATATATGGAAGAGAATTTATAATCCTCACCTTTAATATACTCAATATGAAAATCAAAATTTGACAGAATTGCCTGCCATCTTGCAAAATTTTTTTTGAAACTAAATTTTTGACATCTTTTTCTAAAATTTCTTTTGCAACTTTGCAATCAATGCGAAGTAAAAATGTTTTATTTATTAAATCATCTTGAAATTTAGAAATACATAATACTATAGATAAAATTTCTTTTTTAATAGTAGAATAATTCTTTTGAGAACTAATCCAAATGCTAGATTGGAATCGAACCAACTATTCATTTTTATTTGAAAATTTTTGCTTTAAAATTCCTCCATATCCTATATTTGATGCATCTGTTTCGACTATCATAAAAGCATTTGGATGAGGTATTCCTAAACATGGTAAATTGGTAACAAGTTTCTTTGGTTTCTTTACAGTTTCTGTATGTTCTTGACTCCAATTGGGAGGATTTTTTCCAAGTCTCTGGTACAATGGTTCACAAATTTGCATAAGGTTTGGAATAAAATCTGATATATGGAATACACATCTAATTCAGACATCCTAAAAATCTTTATAATTGATTTTGTCTTTAATTTCGTATGGAAACTTAGAAGAAAAATGTAAGGCTTTACAAATAGGTTTGTAACTACCTTAATGTGAATCATGTCTTAAGAATCTAATATTAGTTTGAATAATTTTATTTTAGTTTTTGATAGTACTGAACCATTTTTCTTAATAACTTGTAAAAATGTATTTAAATGTTTAAAATGTTGATCTAAATTTTTCGAAAAAAACTAATACATCATCTATTTAAACTATTGTAAAAGTTGAATAAGGATTAAATATTGTATTCATTATATT
Source organism: Cinchona pubescens (assembly GCA_025175665.1). Lineage (NCBI taxonomy): Eukaryota > Viridiplantae > Streptophyta > Magnoliopsida > Gentianales > Rubiaceae > Cinchona > Cinchona pubescens. Next base: position 536,818 of record JANKKI010000170.1, read on the forward strand.
TTGAAATTCAGAGGGTGCATTTTTTAATCCAAAAGGCATTATGTTCCATTCATAATGTCCAAATGGTACTGTAAAAGCTATCTTATGTTTATCCATTTCATCAATTTGTACATGCCAAAATCCACTTTTCATATCAAATTTTGAATAAGTTACTGCCCTAAATTTTTTTATAATAAATCTCTTTTCTTAGGAAGATTGGATATCTTATCCATTCTAATACTTTGTTTAATGGTTTATAATTTATTACTAATCTTGGGGCTCCTATATCTATTTCAGCTTTATTATTTACATAAAAAGCAGAACAACTCCAAGGAGATTTGGAAGTTCTTATTAATTTTTCTTTAATAATTCATTAATTTATTTTTTACAGTATTCCATTAACTCATGATTCATTTGAATAGGTCTAGCCTTAGTAGGAATATCTCTTTCATTAAATTCTTTAATATAAGGTAGTTTTATTATGTGTTGCTTTCTATCCCAAAAAACATTGGGAAGATCAGAACAAACCTGTTCTTCTAAAAGCTTAGTGAAATGATAATTCTAGTAAACTAGAGTTATTCTACTCTAAATTGTTGCATTTTGGTAGTATAAATCCCGAATATTGAGTAATTAATTGTAGGTTTAAGTTAATTTCTTTCATATGCATTTATATTTTTATTCTTGTTAAATATGTTAAGTTTTTATTAAAAATTAGCTTAATTATGGAGATTGCTTAATTATGTTAATTTTGTGCAGGTCAAATTTAGAAGTTGGAAGCTGGATTAAACAAGCTCGAGAGACCAAAGTGCACTTATTAAAGAAAAGAGGGGTTGCTGGGAAGAGAGTCCAGATTGCGATCTAGATTCTCCATATCGCAATCTGGACTTGGAAAATCACTTAAAATATTAGCGAGTCGAGATCACGATCTCGATTCCCAGATCGCGATCTCGACTCGCTGATGGTTAAGTAATAGGGGCAAATTTGTAATAGTCCAAGAACTAGTTTCTGATTTTGCCTTGCACTATTTAAGCTACTTTTAGAAATTGGTAATGGAGAATGAGAAGTAGGATTAGAATTAGACAGTTAGTAAGTGGTAGGATAGTTTAGGATATCTTGAACCTCAAGCTTCTTCTTTAATAGAAATTTCTCTTTAATTGTCTCTTAGATCTACTTTTCATTTCTTAGCAAGTTTAAATTTTGATTATATAGTTGTAGTGGGTTAATCTTTAGCTAGTCTCAAGTAGATATAATTTTTACTTGCTTTCTAGTTTATATTAGTAAAAATCTCTTAGCTTTAAATTGGGAATCAAGATCGCAATCTCGACTCGCTAATCTTTTAAGTGATTTTCCCTGTCCAGATTGGGATATGGAGAATCCAGATCACGATCTGGACTCTCTTCCCAGCAACCCCTCTTTTCTTTGATAATTGCACTTTGGTCCCTCGAGCTTGTTTAATCAGCTTCCAACTTCTAAATTTGACCTGCACAAAATTAACATAATTAAGCAATTAATTAAGCTACATTTTTAATTAAAACTTAACATATTTAACAAGAACAAAAATATAAATGCATATGAAAGAAATTAACTTAAATCTACAATTAATTACTTAAAATTTGGAATTTATACTATCAAAATGTTACAATTTAGAGTAGAATAACTCTAGTATACTAGAGTTATTACACCCTCAAACTTAGCATTTTGCTAGTCCTGAGAAAAACAAAAAACTACAAGGAACCTACTGCAGTATACTAAGACACACAAACACCACCAAAATTGACGAGACACTTGATGAATCGTGGATGTACTTAGAAAAATTAAGAAATCTTTCAAGAAATGTTTAATACTAAACGATATGTGAAGTATTTACATGAGTCAATCCAAAATTACAATTTTGTTTTACAAAGAAGCACACGTTCATTCACTACACAAGATTTCACATCACGAAGAATTACTATTCTCAAAAAGAGTTATCAAAGGTTTTAGTTGTATTCATTTAAAATATCATTGCTTCTCAAATCACAAATATTATGAAGTTAGTCAATTATTTTGAATAGGCATCATGAAAATAGAAGTTTATTTAGGAATCAACTTAAATGCAAATGTCACACATTTCTAGAATGGACCTCTAACAAGGAATAAGTAATATGAGACCAATGATAAGTATTGCAAACAATTACTCCTTAACTTATTGGTATACTAAAACACAATTCCTAATGGCTTAATTCAGAGAAACAACACGGGTACGAAATGTTAGAATCCGGTACTCGCCTTATTACTACTCTAATGGCTTATTTTGGAGAAACAACATGGGTACATGTTGGAATCCTGTACTCGCCGTATTCCTTTTTTTTTTTTTTGACAAACGGTCCTAAACCATGGAAAAGGAGTGAAATGTACCTAAAATTAATTTCGAATATCAATTATTCACAAGTTAGAAGAACATTCCCTATGCAAACACACAAAATGTCCCAAAATTCCTTCTATTTCATTTAACTCATTTCTTTCCAAAACATAGATCATCTAACCAAATAATATAAGTGATTTGATCAGAAACAACATTTCGAATAAATTTTCCTAAATTTTCAGCACTTCTTTTTGAAAAATAGTGATGCCAAGTTTATGAAATCTTTATGTTGCAAACGAACTACTCACTCACACAAAAATTCGTGGAATGAATCAATCAAATATTTCAATCATAGAGTATTGAATATCAAAATTCATCATCATTGAGTACCCAATTGATCAATTTCCCATCCATTATACATCAAGTGACAATAATATGTACAAAATTCCCAACACGAAAGAAAATAAACACCCCCAAACTTGTCTCTTTTATTCCAATTGATGAATAAATTATCCTTCCAGTCACCCAAAATGAAACATAAAGACATGTCCAAAAATAATAAAAATTACTCAAACCATGACCTAGTTTTAAGCTAAGAATTAAAATTGAGTAAAAATGCTAAGAGTAATAAATCGTGCCATGCATCTCACCAATTAAGCTCTATAAAAATCAATATCCAATTCAATCCATCAACAAATATAGAAATGGTATCAGCTTAGGGCCCTTAGCCATGCTACTCTTATTTGGCAATAATCATGACCAAAACTACACCAAGTATCCAACAATAAATTCCCAAAATGGTTTAATCTATAAAGCATCAAAATGGATATCTACTTGGTGTCAGCTTAAGGCCATTAGCCAAACTACAAAAAAGGAAAATTAAACAATTCCAAATCCAAAGATTAGAGGTATAGATAAATAAAATAAAGCAAAAGTAATCAAAAAGCGATGGTGCTAAGTCATGAAAATCAAAGAAAATTGTTCATCATCCACAAATGCAATCACAATTCGAAAATTCCCAACAATTCCAAGAATCACAGCCAGCACAATCAATTCACCAAATTTCCAACAAACTTTCAAGATTCCTCAACACAATTCAAACCAATTCAATTACCAAGCCAATAATGCAGAATATTGAGCAATTCAACATCAAAAAAAATTTCTTTCAAGAAATTCTAACAAATTTTTGCGCAAAAATCACAAATTGGCTAACAACAATTCCACTACACATTCATCAACAAAAACCCAACAACTATATTCAAGATATTGACAATTGAAACTAAAAATCCAGGGAAAGATGTTACCCGTTTATGGATTGAAATTTCCAGAAGAGAAATTCTTTTGTGTCAATTCTCCTTGCAAACCCAATTTCTCTAAGGAATCTCCTACAAGATGCTTGCTTTGATGTTCCCATAGGGAGGGTAAGAGATGATGTGAGTGGTGATTGTGGAGCTTAAAATGATTTTTGAGTGGAGATTATGCAAGAATTTTGAGGGATTGGGGAAGGATTTTTCAGTTGAGAAGAGAAGAAATGAAAAGTTTGGGAGAAAAAAAGAAAAAGAGTTGTAATTAAAAAAAATGATTATGCTCCTCGAGATCGTGATCTAGCCTGATGTCGAGATCATGATCTTGAATTTGGTATCGCAATCTCAAAGGGTTTGATATCGTGATCTCAAAATTGAGATCGCAATCTCGACTCGGTGCAAAATTTACCTTTGCAGAAGTTTGGGTTTGAGATCACGATCTCAATTTTGAGATAGGAATATCGAACCTAATGACGAAAATGCCCTCTAGAAGTTTGAGCTTGATTCGATTCAATTTCTGCAAAGTGTAATTTTTACACTAAGCCAAAATTGCTCAATTCTTCATTACTTTTCTCTGTTTGCAAGGACAACCTACAAACACAAAATTAATAACTTAGGATGACATACCAATTTCACTCACTCCTTAGCACCATTTATTCAACTAAATAAAACTTAGATTTTTAACTAAAATTCTAACCTAATTGAAACTAACTTACTCAAAATTAAAATAATGAAAAATCACACCAAGAAGAACACAATAATAATTAAATCAAAGACTTGGGTTGTCTCCCAAGAAGTGCTCTTTTATAGTCACTAGCTTGACTATGGACAGCTTCATTCTTGCTCAAATTGGATGATCTCTCGTCCACCTTTAATGATTCCTCCAAGGTAGGGTTTGAACCGATAACCATTAACCTTGACGGCTTCCTCTTTCTCCTTTATTTCCATCGCTCCATGAGAAAAAGTTTGAAATACTTCCAAGGGAGCACTCTATCTTGACTTGAGTTTTCTGGGAAATAGCTTGAGCCTTGAATTGTAAAGGAGTACCAAATCATCGACTTTAAATTGCTTTCTTAGGATGAGCTTGTCATGCCATGCCTTCGTTTTCTCCTTATAAATGAAAGAATTTCTGTTCATCAAATGCTTCCCTCCAGAATTCATCCAACTCATTCAAATCAAGCATCCTCTTTTCATATGCTTCTTTCAAATAAAAATTCAAGTTCTTTATTCCCGAATATGCTCTATGCTCAAGTTCCACCGGCAAGTGAAATGCTTTTCCATACACAATACGGTACGGGGACATGCCTATGGGGGTTTTAAATGCCGTCCGCTAAGCCCACAATATGTCATCCAACTTAAGTGCCCAATCCTTCCTAGCTTTATTCACTATCTTCTCTAAGATCCTCTTCAATTTTTGGTTTGAAACCTCAACTTGACACGATGTTTGAGGATGATAGGCTAAAGCAACCTTGTGTTTCACACCATACTTTGTCATCAAGGCCTCAAAATGTGAATTTTTGAAGTGAGAGCCCCCATCAATAATGATAGCCCGAGGTACTCCAAACCGAGATAAGATGTTCTTTCTATGGAATTTGTTGACCACTTTGGCTTCATTGGTTGGGGTGGCGATTGCTTCAACCCACTTTGACACATAGTCCACCACAACCAAAATGTACTCGTTGGAAAATGAAACCGGGAACGATCCCATGAAATCAATTCCCCATGCATCAAATACCTCTAATTCAACAATGCCATGAAGGGGCATTTCATTTTTCCTTGAAATATTATTTGACACTTTGACATTCATCACACTTGAACACAAATTCACCCTTTGACATTCATCACACTTGAACACAAATTCCCAAGAATCGTTGAATATTGTTGGCCAATACAAACCACTTTGAAGAACCTTGAAAGCCGTTCGTTGAGCTCCATGGTGTCCACCAACCGGAGGTGAATGACAATGTCTCAAGACATCGGTAATTTCACATTCCGGAACACATCTCCTAAGGATTTGATCATTGCACCTTCGAAATAAATATGGCTCTTCCCAAAAGTAATGTTTAAGCTCCGTGGAGAATTTCCTTTTCTCATTGACATTTAACATCTTTGGTACTATCCTTGCCATAAGATAATTCACAATGTGGCCGCATACCATGGACTCACTTCCTCCACCTCAAATAATTTCTCAATTGATGATTCTTCATTGATGGCTCTTTCTTCATGATTGACAAGTCTAGATGCTTCAATCCTTGATAAATGATCGACTACCATATTTTCCACACCCTTCTTGTCCATTACCTACCAATTAAACTCCTGCAACAAAAGTATCCATCTCAATAAACTTGGCTTGGCATCTTGTTTAGAAAATAAATATTTTAGTGTGGAGTGATCGGTATGAACAATTATCTTTGATCCATTCAAATATGATCTAAACTTATCAAATGCACAGACTATAGGAAGTAGTTCTTTCTCCGTTGTAGAATAATTAAGTTGTGCATCATTTAAGGTCATACTTGCATAGGAAATGACATGCAACATCTTATTCACTTTTTGACATAAAACGGCACCTATGGCATAGTCACTAGCATCACACATAAGCTCAAATGGTAGAGACCAATTTGGTGCTACAATGACTAGTGCAATCACAAGAGCATGTTTTAACTCATTGAATGCTTTCAAACAAGAATCATCAAAATGAAAAGGATAATCTTTTTGAAGTAATAAGCACAAAGGTCTAGCGATATATGGAAAATTCCTAATGAATCTTCTATAAAACCTCGCATGACCTAAGAAACTTCTTAACCCCTTAACACTAATTGGAGGAGGCAACTTTTCAATCACCTCCACCTTTGCCCTATCAACTTCTATCCCCTTTGATGAAACTTTGTGACCCAAAACTATTCCTTCTGTCACCATGAAATGACACTTTTCCCAATTGAGAACCAAATTAGTTTCTACACACCTTTTCAACACATTGGACAAATTTGCGAGACAATCACCAAATGAGATACCAAATACACTAAAATCATCCATGAAGATCTCTATGCTCTTTTCAACCATGTCATGAAAAATGGCAAACATACAACGTTGAAATGTGCTTGGTGCATTGCAAAGCCCAAAGGGCATTCTCCTATATGAAAAGGTACTCGAATGGGCATGTAAAAGTTGTTTTATCTTGATCTTCTAGACAAATGACAATTTGGAGATAACCGGAGAACCATCAAGAAAACAATAATATGCAAAACCGGCCAATCTCTCAAGAATTTATAAATAAAAGGTAAAGGAAAATGATCCTTTCAGGTGACTTCATTCAACTTTCAAAAATCAATGCACATTCGTCAACCCGTAACCAATCTAGAAGGGAGGAGCTCATTGGTTTCACTTATAATTACGGTAATACCACCCTTCTTTGGAACGACTTGAGTGAGACTAACCCACTCGTTATCGCTAATAGGTAAATAATACCGGCTTTCAAAAGTTTGAGAACCTCCTTCCTCGTGATCTCTTTTAAAGTAGGATTCAATCTCCTTTGAGGTTTCCTTATCGGGTTTATTTCTATCATTCAACAAGATTTTATGCATGCATATGGAAGGGCTAATTCCCTTAATATCATCAATGGACCAAGCAATGGCATCTTTATGCATTTTAATGCATGCACCACAATCAATCTATCAAGTTTCTCACTTGTCAAAGATGCATTCACAATCACTGGGTATGTCTCATTTTCACCGAGATATGCATACATTAGGTGAGTAGGAAGAGGTTTAAGTTCCAACTTGGGGGATTCGTTGGTCTTTTTTCTTGATTCTCCTCATCCTTCTTTTGCAATAAGGTCTCATCCTCCAAATGATTTACATTCCTCATCCCTTCTTCATCATCTTGATTTAGAGCATTTGACTCTAAGACCTCTTCCTCCATTGAGAAATTCTCCATTGCATTCCTACTAAATGTTGGGAATTTCCTTACAGAAATATCAAAATAACGCAGCGGAAAAACACCGGAAATCCCTAAAAGAGGATCCATGCGTTCCGATTAAATCGTTTAGGGTTTAGATATATACCTTTGATGCTCGAACTCTAATGAGAATCAAGATCCTGTCCAACGAGGACACACCTATGTCACGAACTGAGACAGGTTCTTCCTAACCACCAAGATGGTACTTAGTGACTCATGTGTTACACTATGAGTCGCATGTCAGACATCCAAAACCCTAAAGAATCATATTCTATATAGAGCGGTTAACCTAAATTCAAAGAACTCTTCTTTGATTAGAATTCTTCTATCACACGTATTAGGTATATAAACGCGTATGATAGTAACCAGATATATTTCCTTACGAATTATTATAATTACTATTTAACTGGACAATCCAAGAAATCCAATGTAATTAGTAAATAATTCTCGTTCATTGAATCTAGACACAAATTCTTATTCAACGAACTTAGTCAACAATTAACTTAACCCAATGCTTACTCTTAGTGTGTGACCCTTTAGGTTCATTTAACGTTGGCAATAAGTATAATTTCTAATTCCAACACTGTTGCCTTTAGTGGTTGCCTTTAGTACATAAACCAACAATACTCCCACTTGGACTAAAGACAATTAGCCAGGAAGTTTTGGAATTGAATAAATTAAACACCTTTAATTTATCATTAACAGATTATACTCATAGATCAAGATTGGCCTCTAGCAAGGCATCATGACCACCCAAGTTAAATGAAGATCATTGATCTGACATAACCTGATCAAATAACCCATGTCATAATCCTTTTGTCACACGATGTCTTAGTTGGACATAGAGCATGGACAATGTCATCTCTATTTGTGTCCAACTATTTGATTTCTCGATCTCGATACAGAATGATATGTGTATGAATTTACAGATCAGATTATCAATCCATTTGAGCACGGCCATGTCATTTTACATTCCTACTAATCGAGGGCCCAAAGACATCTCTCTCATAATAAGAGGGACAAATTCCATCTTAATCACTCATTTTCCTCCGCATAATTTCTACATGTTCAATCACAATCTTTATAATCATCCGGTTAAAGACATTATAACATGATGAACGTTTGATTGTGTCAAAACACATAAGTTCTTATGTAGGAAACTATGGTGATCTCAGGTCTAAGGATGAACAACATGTTCATAATGAGAATTACCAATGACATAAAACCATGTTGTATTCTCATAACGGATCAATCCAGTACTTTGTTCGCCAACAAATACCCATGATTTTTATTATATCCATATATCCATAATCATCATATGATTATCAATAAAAATCATACTAGTCTTAAATCAACACAGTTCCCACTATATTGAATAACTAGGGACATTTAGAATAATAAATTATTCATGGATTCTAATATTAAAACATGCAATAATAAATCTCTTTATAAATAAAATATCATGATGACAATATTCGTTTTAAAATTATCCATTAAAAGTCTCCCAATTAAACAATTAGGTCCAATCATACATATGTCTAAGACCTATTGACCGAACATGGCGATCATGTTTTGGTTGTGGTAGTGGTTTAGTTAATGGATCAGCAATGTTGTCATCAGTTGGTACTTTGCATATTTTGACGTCTCCTCTCTCAATGATCTCACGAATGAGATGATAACGTCTTTGGATGTGTTTGGATCGTTGATGCGATCTAGGCTCTTTGGCTTGTGCAATAGCCCCATTATTATCACAATAGATATCAACTGGATTAGTGATGCTAGGAACAACACCTAATTCAGTGACAAATTTCCTAATCCAAACTGCTTCCTTAGCTGCATGGACAGTATGCAAGATTCTAAAAGAGGATTCTTGCCAATGTCGCATGGCATTAGTCCTGTCTCTTATACACATCTAGATTCCTGTATAATAAGACTTTGCCTAGGCCAATGAGCTTTTGAGATCTATCTCTATAGATCTTGATACCAAGGATATAAGTTTCGCCCAAATCCTTCATTGAGAAACACTTTCCTAACCAAGATTTGACTTTCTGCAAGGTAGGAATGTCAATTTCCAATGAGCAGTATGTCATCAACATACAAAACCAGAAACACAACTACATTTGCATTAATTTTCTTGTAAACACAAGGTTCATCTTCATTTTTGATGAATCCAAACTCTTTGACTGCTTCATCAAAACGAAGATTCCAACTCCGAGAGGCTTGCTTTAAATCCATAAATGGATCTTTGAAGCTTACATAGTAATTATAATTATTAGTAAGGACAATATGTCAGGTTGTGTCATATACACATCTCGAGTGAGTTTCCATTAAGATACGCATCTTGATGTCCATTTGCCATATCTCATAATCATAGTATGCTGCATATACCAATAATTGTCCTAGATGAATTCTACTCATAGAACACATCTTTGATGTTTCATCATAGTCTATACCATGAGTTTGTTTGAAACCTTTTGCAACCAATCGTGCTTTGAAGGTATGTAGATTGCCATCCATGTCAGTTTTCTTCTTGAAAACCCATTTACACCCAATAGTTTTTATACCATCCGGTGGATCAATCAAAGTCCAAACTTGATTGTCAAACATGGATTGCATCTCAGATTTCATGGCACTTTGCCATTCCTCAGAGTCTGGACTAGTCATAGCATCTTGGTAGCTAGTGGGCTCATGGTGATCCATGAGTAACACATCATTTGTATGTGTAATAAGATCGAAAGAGTGTTGTCTTGTGGATCTTGAAATTCTTCAAGATTTACTCTACTCCCACTAGTTCTTTTGGAAAGAAACTCTTTTTCCAAAAATATCCCATTTCTAGCAACAAACACTTTGTTTTCAGAGGGATTGTAGAAGTAGTATCCTTTAGTTTCTTTAGGATACCCCACAAACAAACACTTATCAGACTTGGGAGCTAACTTATCTGAGACCTGCCGCTTGACATAAGCCTCACACCCCAAATCTTAAGAAAAGACAAACAAGGCTTTTACCAGTCCACATCTCATATGGTGTCTTTTCTACGCTTTATCCATGTCAATCTACATACCTTCAAAGCACGATTGTAAAGCATAAGGAACATTGTTGGTTCATGGTACCTAGACCTGTATGACTTATATGGATCTATTACAAGAGACTAAGAGGGTTCGATTCCTTCTCTCAGATACACCATTCCATTGTGGTGTTCCAGGTGGAGTTAATTGTGAAACAATTCCACAATTTCTAAGATGGTCATAAAACTCTTGACTCAGATATTCACCACCTCGATCAGATCTCAGTGATTTAATTGTCTTGCCAAGTTGATTCTGTACTTCATACTGAAAACTTTTGAACATTTCAAAAGACTCAGAAAGCCCATCTTTATGGAGTTTTGATATGCGCTTCTCATTTATGTGACAAAGGCGACAATGCCATAAGAAAGTTTGATTTGAATGGGGCTCTTCTAGGTTTCTTTGTATTTATTTTATAAACAATCCCTGGATTGGGCTTTTCAATGTTTAGAACGTAAAGACCATTATGCAAATCAGCATTTCCATAAAATACGTCTTCTACGATGTGTATAAGAGACATTTTTTATTCTTAATAAAGAAATCAAATCCATCATTGTCTAAACAAGAAACAGAAACAATGTTACTGCTTAAAGCAGGTACATAATAACAATTATTCAAAGTTAAAATCAGCCCGGGAGGCAAAAGGAGTTCACATGTTCCTATGGCTAGAGCAGCAACTCTTGCTTTATTTCCAACTTTTTGTACAAGCTGAGAATTCTGAAAAGGTATGTAAGCTTCAAAGATCCATTTATGGGTATTAGATGCTGCCTGATCCAGTATCACATTTGTGTTAATGAGGTGTGTAGAAGTTCGAATAATTTTCTTATAAGCCTTATTTGACCTTCCTTTCGTTTTCATCCCCTTACCTTTATGAACCATTAAAACTTGGCCAGGCATTTTTTTGATATTATGCTCAGCAGTTTTAAGCATCGAATGCAGCTCAGAAACAGATTTCTCCATGTTGTTCATGTTGAAGTTCATAACAAACTGGCTATAACTCTCAGGAAGAGAATTCAGGATCAAATCCGTTGCCGCTCTTGCTTATGGGAACTGCTGAGCATAATATCAAGAAAATCTGGCCAAGTTTTAATGGTTCATAAAGGTGAGGACTGAAAACGAAAGGAAGGTCATTTTACTGTCTGCTTATACACATCTAGATGTTTCATACCTTTCCAGCACACTAAGAGTTGGAACATTTCAAGAAAATTAATGCAAATGTAGTTGTGTTTCTGGTTTTGTATGTTGATGACCGAAGGTCCGGGCTAGGAAAGTGTTTCTCAATGAAGGATTTGGGCGAAGCAGCTTAGAATGCTTACTATAAGCATCTCTCTCTGCTCTTGGAGCAAAAGCTGCATTCTGTTCAGGGATAGGATTGTCCAGAACATACAGCTTCCTTTCTTGTTTGAGAACAATTCTCAAACCTCTGAACCAGTCAAGGAAGTTGGTCCCATTCAGCTTGTCCTTCTCAAGGATAGATCGCAAGGATAGTGTTGAAGTGTTATTAGCGGCCATCGATCTACAACAATTATGCAAAGTACAACATTTCGATATTAATATAAAACTCCCACTAAATCAATTACCCTCATAAATGAATACACAACAGTTTGTATTTAGTGGGTTAAGATCCATATTTCACTTAACTTTAACTCAGCAACGTTTGGCATGACAATTAAAATTAAGTTATTTAGGTAGGTAACTCTTTACCAATTACATCATATGTAACTCTTAAAACAATTATGAGATCAATACATCATATGTACCGGCATGTTTAATCTCATCTTATGCCTATGGTCCCAAAACCGTTTGATAGCCCAATATCACAATTAGTTGTTGGTTCGAATGAGACAACACAATTGGAACATGGCAAATGCCATCACAATCTGTTGTTGAGCTTCCACATGACAACACAAGGACTTTGATTGATCCACCGGATGGTATAAAAACTATTGGGTGTAAATCTGATTAATTGAAAACTTAACATGTTATGTGAACTTGTTAATTGATCATATGTTTTCATGCACCACATATATTTAACATTTAACATCACATAAACATATACAAATAACAGTAAGATAAACGTGTCATAGCATGGCCCTTAAACTATGGTGATCTTCATAAGCCAATATGAAGATCAAGGTCAATCCTAGGTCAAATTACAACTTCGACATCTAGATGTGTATAAGATACTGTCTGCCATAGCAGAAATACCATTACTATTCTACTAGAATAGAAGGGGCCGTTCTAGCACCATGCATATGAACACATCATAAAACAGAAAACATACTAATTTATCCGTCGTTATAACCAAAACGATTTTAAGCCACTACGACGAAAGTACGGCGGTCCCGCTAGCCGGTTAGCGGGCGGGGTCGAGGGCGCGCCTCGGGGTCCAGGCGAGCCAGTGGGTCGAGGGCGCGCCCGACGCTAAAGAGTAATCGTAACTCATTTAGCAGTGTGCTGTCATAATTTTTCATGATGCGAATTAAATCCATCGAACAGAACATACACATATCATATATGTAAATCATTCGACAGAAGCATATATATACATATATGTATATATATATATATGCATAATTCGACAGAAAAATGCATATATCATATATACATAATTCAACAGAAACGTATACGTATGGATCACATATAGATATAGTTCGTTCATTCCATCATCAAATAGAATCATCGAATGTACAGTTTCTATCGAATAGAATCTTTACATACATCATATGTATGTATTAAGATCAAGATATCAAACAGATTTTCAACAAAGATACATTCAGTAGTAACTACGGTTCATGAACTTCGATTATGTCCAACATAATATGTTTTTAACTAATTTCATCAATCCGAAACGGTTTAATTGAAAGAAAAATTATGACAGCACACTGCTAAATGAGTTACGATTACTCTTTAGCGTCGGGGGCTGTCTCTGATATACGTATCCCTAAAAGAGGATCCATGCGTTCCGATTAAATCGTTTAGGGTTTAGATATATACCTTTGATGCTCGAATGCAAAAGCGATCTGAACCTTTCCACGATCTGAACACCACGGACAGGTCACGATTTGGACACCACGGCAACCACGAACTATTCGTAGAACACGTCAGACCTTAGGCGCTGCTCTGGAATGAACGAACGCCCTCTACAGGTATCCACACGAGTAGCTTTTCCGATTTTAGGGTGTTGCTTGCTAGAGCAGTGTTTCGGAACTATTTGGTAGGGTTTTTCTTACGACTGTGTGTTACTAATGAGTCGCATGTCAGACATCCAAAACCCTAAAGAATCATATTCTATATAGAGCGGTTAACCTAAATTCAAAGAACTCTTCTTTGATTAGAATTCTTCTATCACACGTATTAGGTATATAAACGCGTATGATAGTACCAAAGGCAACAGTGTACGAATTATTATAATTACTATTTAACTGGACAATCCAGTAAATCCAATGTAATTAGTAAATAATTCTCGTTCATTGAATCTAGACACAAATTCTTATTCAACGAACTTAGTCAACAATTAACTTAACCCAATGCTTACTCTTAGTGTGTGACCCTTTAGACTATACAGTTCATTTAACGTTGGCAATAAGTATAATTTCTAATTCCAACACTGTTGCCTTTAGTACATAAACCAACACTAAAATCATCAATTAAGTCATCTACCACATTTATATTCATGACATCTTCAAAAATTGAAGGAATCTTTAATGAACTAAAAACATTTAATGTAACAATTTCATCATTTATTCGGAATTTCAACTTCCCTTCTTGAACATCAATAAGTGTACGGCCGGCAGCAAAGAAAGGTCTACCTAGAATGATTGGCATCTCTTCATCCTCTTCTATTTCAAGCACAATGAAATCGGCCGGAAGGTAGAGTTTGTCAATTTTCACAATCACATCTTCAATGATCCGTTTTGAAAACTTTATGTTCCGGTCCGTAAATTGCAATGAGATACTTGTTGACTTCAATTGTCCTCCATTTAACTTCTGCAATACCGTAAAATTTATGAGATTTATTAAAGTTCCCAAATCACACAAAGCTCTCCCAAACTGTAAACTCCCAATTTCGTAACAAGGTATGGAAAATGAACCGGGTCCTTTGAGCTTTGGTGGTAACCTTTTTGCAAGGAGTGCACTACAATTCTCCATTAAGCATAAGATTTCATCTCCATGCAATTTCCCTTTTGAAGTGAGGACTTGTTTCATGAATTTAGCATAGGTGGGCATGTTCTCAAGTGCCTCCATGAATGGAATGTTGATTTCAAGCTTTTTGAAAATCTCAGGAAACTTCTTGAATTTCTTTGCTTTTTCTTCATCCTTTAGCTTTTGAGGAAAGGGCACATTAACATGTTTCGGCTCATGATACTTTGGATCCTTGCCTTTATTGCTTGGTGAGTTGGGCTTAATAGACTCATTCATCATTTTGTCTTGCCCATTTGAACGCTCTCCTTTTTCTTTCTCTTCATCCTCAACTCCTTTTTTTCCACTTTTCAACAAATGTTTCCCAACCCTTGCTTCCAACTCTTTACCACTTCTAAGGGTGATAGCCTTGCATTGTTCCTTGGGGTTTGGATTATCAAATGGTATCACTCACCCCTAAAGGCCTCTCATTATTCAATCTCGCCAATTGGCCTGCCTGAATTTCCAAATTCCTTGTAGATGCCTTCAAGTTCTCATAATCTCTCTTGTGTTCCTCATTTTTCCTATCCAACTCTCTTCTCAAGAACTCAGCTTCTCTTTCCAACCATCTTCTCTCACATTCTCTCTTGGAGCATATTGGTCATCATACATAGGTTGGGGAGAGTTTGCATATTGAAATTGAGGCCTTGGTTGTTGGTTTTGAAATGAGGGATTAGGAAAAGATTGATATGAGTTGGGTTGAAATTTTTTTTGATATGGCGGTTGATAAAGTCTAGGTGAGGAACTTGAGGCTTAAGTGTGTTGAACATTGTGAGGTAGGGGATTTGGTTGATAAGGAGGATTGGATTGATTATTGGATTTGCTCCATGAAAAATTTGGATGATTTCTCCAAGAAGGATTATATGTGTTCCCATAAGATCCGGATAGGTTCCTAGGAAATGATGATATTGATTAGACACATAATTGAGTTGCTCATTGGACCCATACTGCATCTCACATTATCCATTTGCATTACCGCCTCCACAAAAATCACATACCATGCTTGGATGGGTTGGAGAAGAAGACATGACATTTACACTACTTGGCTTCCCCAAATTCTCCAACGCCTTTGCAACGTTATTCATCATACTCATGAGCATACTTTGTTGTGCCAAAAAAGCATCTTGCATGTTCAAATTCAACACTCCATTATTGGCATTGGCTTGATTAGCTTGGTGTTGAGTCACTGGTGAGGTCATTGGTCCATGATAATAGTGATTGGTCAAAGGGGATAGAAGTTGATAGGGCAAAGGTGGAGGTGATTGAAAAGTTGCCTCCTCCAATTAGTGTTAAGGGGGTAAGAAGTTGCTTAGGTCATGTGGGGATTTATAGAATATTCATTAGGAATTTTTCACATATCGCTAGACTTTTGTGCTTATTACTTCAAAAAGATTGTCCTTTTCATTTTGTTGAAATAATGATTCTTGTTTGAAAGCATTCAATGAGTTAAAACATGCTCTTGTGATTGCACCAGTCATTGTAGGACCAAATTGGTTTCTACCATTTGAGCTTATGTGTGATGCTAGTGACTATGCAATAGGTTCCATTTTATGTCAAAAGGCCATTTGCATGACCGCCTCCACAAAAATCACATACCTTGGCTTGGTTGGGTTGGAGAAGAAGACATGGCATTTACACTACTTGGCTTCCCCAAATTCTCCAACGCCTTTGCAACGTTATTCATCATACTCATGAGCATACTTTGTTGTGACAAAAGAGCATCTTGAATGTTCAAATTCAACACTCCACTATTGGCATTGGCATGATTAGCTTGGTGTTGAGTCACTGGTGAGGTCATTGGTCCATGATAATAGTGATTGTATGCCATTCTATTAAGCAACTCTTAAGCTTTCTCTTGAGTCTTTTATGAGATGGACCCATCGGCGGATGCATCCACTATGGATTTGGTCTATTGAGCAAAACTAACTGTGTGGTCAAACCATTATAGAAAGTTTGTATTTGTAGCCACAAAGGAATCGTGTGATGAGGACATTTCCTTAGCAACTCCTTGAACCACTCCCAAGCTTCTCCCAAGCTTTCACCAATGTCTTGCTTAAAGGAGGTGATTTCATTTCTCAATTTGGTGGTTCTTGCGGGTGGAAAGTGCTTTGCCAAGAACTCTTGAGCAAGTTGATTCCAAGTAGTAAATGTTCCTTGGGCATGGGATTGTAACAATGACTTTGCCCTATCCCGAAGAGAGAAGGGAAACACCCTCATTCGCACACAATCCGGATGTACTCCATTAAACTTGAACGTGTCCAAAACTTCTTCAAAATTCATGAGGTGTGTATAGGGATCTTCATTGGGACTATCCCCGAACATAGCATGAGCTTGGAGCATTTCGATTAAGGCAGGCTTAATTTCAAAGTTGTTAGCTTGCATGGACATCCGTGCAATACTAGAGTTCGCTCCATCAAAATTCAGCAAGGCATATTCCCTTAATGGCCTTCCATCCCCATTCATGCCATTTCCATTCCCATAACCACCACCTATCCCATTATTTCCAGCAATCTCTTCTTCTTCGTTTTCCATTTTCAAATGCCTTTGATGAGCATTAGCATTTGCCATTTCAATCATTTCTTGTTCTTGTTGTACTCTTCTAAACCTCCGGATCTCCCTTTGCTCTCTTTCCCTTTCCTTGTCTAAGCAAATGAATGGCCCTTGATCACTTCGTACCATGCACTACAACACAACCAAGGCAATTAGTCAATTGAAATTCCAAGTCAATTCCACAAGATATCCAACAAACATAAAAATACACAAAATTAACAACTAAATTAAACTAAAGTGCTTAATCTACACGACCCGTAAGGTGCTTGATATTGCCAAAAACCAAGGACAATCCCCAGCAATGTCACCAAAAACTTGATGCTTTACACACTTACTTATAAATTTATAAAACACTTAAATCCTACTACTAACTAGGTGCCATCCCGCTGTGTTAAGTATACAGTTGTCAGTTAGTAGCAAAGTGAAGTAGGGATCGTACCCACAAGGATTGGTCAATAATTACCGGTTATTTGGTTAGATTACAAGTTGAAGCGATTGATTAAGAGAAGAGATTTAACTAAAACTAGAACTAAAGAACTAAGAAAGCAATTTAAACACTATCTATTGCATTAAAGTAAAGACTAACACTACGAAAGCATGTTTAAGAAAGCAAGTAAAATGGAAGCATGTAAAAAGAAGTCATGTTTTAGAAAGTAATTAAAAGGGAAAAATAACTTAAAGGAGCAATTAACTAATCTAGACTACTAATTACCACTAAGAAATCATAATTAATAAAAGCCCATAAACTATTCTATGAAAGCATGTAAAAAGAAAGCACTTATAGAAAGAAATTAACTAGCCTACACTACAAATTAACATTAAGAAAGCACAATTAAGGAAAACCCATTGACCAATCTACCAATTAAACTAGGAAAGTAAGTAAAGAAAGCAATGTTACTACAAAAGCCCAAAAACTAATCTATCCTAATTAACCAATCTAAACTGCAAATTATCACTAAAAAAAGTATTTTTAAAGAAAGCCCATAAACTAATCAAACAATTAATCTAAGAAAACAAACAAAGGAAGCAATTAGATTAAAGAAATTAAACTAATTAACTAAAGGAACATGAAATTAGAGCTTGACTAAAGGAGTTTTAACACAAACAAAGCACTTACAACTAAAAAGTTTCAGTCTTTAGCATGGATTTGAAATCTACAAGAAAGAGAAGTACTAATCTACTCTAATCTAAGAAAACCCTTCCCAAATAGGGAGGAAAAAGGAAGAAAATTGCTCTCTAATCTAGTCTACTTCTACTAGCTTTCTAATGGGTCTTCTCTACCTCAAATGATGCTTAAAAGGGGTATAAATAGTGCTAGGGTCGTGGGGTAATAGTGCAGCCAAAATCAGTCCCAAACGAAGTCATTTTTGCTCCAATCGTCTCCAGATCGCGATCTGGAGACTGAAATTTCTGAAATGCAGCACTTCACAGTTTTGCTTCGAAAATCTTTATCCAACGTCTGATTGATGCGACATTTTTTTTCATGCGACCCTAACACGTAGGAGAACATTATTATCTATAATAAATACTTAAAATAATAACTAAATGTATAAATTAAATTCTCACAAAATAGCCCAAAAATTGAATGACAAACAAAGACGAATGAAAACTTAACTCCCAACGAAATTAAGTCAAAGACACGACACAACTCTATACACAAGAACCAAATAAAATATGCTAATTAAGACCTAAATAAGTACTAATATACTTAATAAACACATATTACCGCATTCTAACATATGAATGCAAAATAGACAAAAACACGCACGAAACACTAAAAATGCTCGAAACTAGTGGCCAAACCTTCAAGTTTAGGGTACATATAACTCTAGTTTTGTAGAGTTATCACACCCCCAAACTTAAGCTTTTGTTCGTCCCGAGCAATATAAATGACAAGAAAAAAACTTCAAAGAACAACAAAAGCAAACAACGGAAAACATATGACACAAGACACAAGACAACACACATTAGACACCACCAAGATGACAACACAAAAGGTGAATTATGTATGTACTTTGAATAATTAGGAGACCTCTCAAGGGACCTCAAATACCATACGACAACTGAACTATTTTTACCAATCATTCGAAGTTTTTCAACTTTTTTAAAGGAAACAAGTTAAAATGCCAACAAAAGGTTTCAAATAACCAAGTATTAACCAGTATTTACAGATAAATTACCTGATGAAATCAATGATAAAACATAATTACAACGATTTCTTGGCAATCTAAAATATATAGGTGAATATTACAAACACTTGGCTCGGGATTGCAAATTATTATACTAGAGGTTACAAAAGAATCCTCCTCCTTAGACAAATGCTCATACAACAGCTGTTAAAAGAATAAAAGCAAAAGTTAAAAAATTACCTTTTTTAAATTTAGCCAATTATAATTGGTTTAAAATTGTTGATCTAAAACTGATGCTTCTGATATTGGTTATGGTGGTATTCTTAAACAGAAAAATCCCCAAAACAATAAAGAAGAATTACTTCGCTTTACTTCAAGTATTTGGAATAGCACACAAGAAAAATATGTGACAGTAAAAAAGGAAATTCTTAGCATAGTTCTTTATGTTAATAATTTTCAAGATGATCTATTAAATCAATTTTTTTTATTAAAATAAATTGTTCTGCTGCAAAACATATTTTAGAAAAAGATGTTAAAAATATTGCTTCAAAGCAATTATTTGCTAAATGGAAATCTATTTTGTCTATCTCTGATTTTGATATAGAATACATTCAAGGTGAGCATAATTCCTTACCTGAATCAGAAAATTTGTTATGTCTACCATCTTTAAGAGTAACACAAAGAAGTATTCAACCCCTGATGATTTAAAGGTTGTAAAGCAACTTGAACTCCAATATGCAGATAATGATAAACTAAAGAAGAAATACGTTGTATATCATTTGGTTTAAATAATGGTCTATATAGTTTCAAAAGTGTTACTAGTAGGTATAGTTCTTTCAATAGTTTTTAATTTATACGTAGATTTTAGTTGAAAAATACTTGTAGCTTAAATATTAGAATTTTTTACCTTTGGAATATGCCGATTTTTTTCTACAATAGGTAGTAACTTAGTCTCAATAGGTTTGATCAAAGAAGGTTGCGGTTTTGAAGTAACTAGAATATGAAATTGATCCACATTGATAGGGGGTCTTCTAACATAATAAAAGATCCTTGTAAGTTATTTAATTTTGTAGAAATATTGTTCAACTGTTTTGAAATTGTTCACAAATTTAAAACAATATAGTTACCTTGTTGGGCTAATTTATGAAAATCAGCTTTATTTTGATCTAAATAGGGTGCAGCAATACCAACATCATTTAATCTAATCTCAGAATTGGGTGGATGAATAGCATGAACATTTTTATACTGTCCATTTTGGTCTTTTTCAGACAAAACATAGGTTTCATAAGTATGTTCTAGAACATGTGAATATTTATTTTTTCATTTATCAAAGATGTTCTATATTCAATATAAAACCATTTCAAAAAATCAATATAACAAGTAGTCAACTTAATAAAATCATAATACTTATTTTGAATTTCTTTTTGTTGATTCTTATCATAAAAAGAAAAGACCAATTTCTGAAATTAATATATCTTGTTGAAAAGTTTTAATGGCAATTTTTGAAATTTTCTTTATTTGTTCATGAGAAAGAACTTCTTTATGTATAGTTCCTAAGATCATATCTAGAAGTAGTAGAAGAAGAAAGTTGTTCTACATGATAGTTCATTTCATAACCAACTTCTATTTTCATTTCAGAAAGTTGTTACACATAAACACCATAAAAATGTTATTTTTTTTCTTGTAAGCCTTCAAACTGAAGTAGAGTATCTTTTTGAAAAGACAAAGAATTTGGATTTGGTTTTAAAATATTTTCA
Organism: Cinchona pubescens; assembly: GCA_025175665.1. NCBI lineage: Eukaryota > Viridiplantae > Streptophyta > Magnoliopsida > Gentianales > Rubiaceae > Cinchona > Cinchona pubescens. The sequence goes on from JANKKI010000170.1 coordinate 558,082, forward strand.
TTAATAGAAGAGGAAAAAGTGGAATTTTTGAAAAAAGTTATAGTTACAGTACCAGAAAGTACTTTCACTAATTTGAGCAGATGAAGAAATTGGAATAGGTAAAGAAGAAGGTGTAATATTATCAAAAACCCATTGATCTGGAAGATTAATCTGATCCCAATTTAAAATACAAGGTAGTTCTAAATTAGATCTAGTAAGATTTGTTTCAATTAAAGGAGTTTTTCTACCAGAATTAATATGTCTGGCACCTAGACTCAAAGTATTCATAAGTTTATAATAAATACGATAAGAAATATTGATATTTTTAGTACCAGGCTTCATATCAGAACATTTGGTCTGAATATTTAGAGTTAAAATATTAGCTAAATTTTTATCATTCAAAGAGACAGAAAAATTTGGATAACTATAGAAATAAATTGGACCATTGTTCTCATATTGATAGATATTATCAAAGGCCTACTCCTGTTGATTTAGAACTTGAGATTGTTGCTCCTCTCGAGTCTTTGAGTGCACAGGCCATATATGAATGGAATATTGATAATCAGGCACCATATCAAATTTCTTTAATTTTTTGAAAAAGATTATGATGTATATTTAGATTTTAAAAAATATAATTTTCTTCATTTGAAAATATGCAGATAATAGAAATCTTATAATTTATATGAATTTTTGATCCTTCTAGACCATGCAAAATGGTTGAAGTTTTCTCAATAAATTCATAAGAAACGAGTACTTCACGCATAGTGCAAATATCAGCTCTAAAACCTATCATAGAAATAGAAGAGAATACATAAATTTTATTTATAACTAAAATAACTTGTATAAAATATTTTTGAGCAAAATATACAGAAGAAACTTGTAAGAAATCGTTATCAATAATTTTCTCTTTTTGTTCAAAGCAAGACTAAGGTTTCTTTTCTAAAGAATTTTCTTTAGAATTGTTCCTTTCATTGGAGAAAGTACTCCCAAACATTCAAAATTGATATTCTGGTATTTAAACCACCACTTACTTTCAAATATCCTGCGAATATGCGGAAGTCCAGAGTGGGAACAAATGTAGGTTTGAAATTATTTAATCCAATGGACTAACCATGGAATATTAAATTGTATCATAAAATGACATAGGGCTTTTTTAGAAGAAATGAAGGAGGAATATTCTTTAGTAGATGGAAAATTAGAAGAATATACTTCTAAATATTTGAGATAGGCATCATGTATATATTTACTCCATTTTGGTCCTTTTCAGACAAAACATAGGTTTCATAAGTATAGTTTAGAACAAAAATATTTATTTTTTTCATTTATCAAAGATGCTCTATATCCAACACAAAATCATTCCAAAAATTTAACAAGTAGTGAATTTCATTAAATCATAATACTTATTTTGAAGTTCTTTTTGTTGATTCTTATCATAAAAGAAAAGAACCAATTTCTAAAATAAATATATTTATCTTGTTGAAAATATTTAATGGCAATTTTTGAAATTTCCTTTATTTGTTTATGAGAAAGAACTTCTTTATGTATAGTTCTAAGATCATATCTAGAAGCAGAAGAAGAAGAAGAAGAAGGTTGTTCTACTATGACATGATAGCTCATTTCATAACCAACTTCTGTTTCCAAATTATTTTCAAAAGAATTTTTTTCTTTAGGCGTATAAATACCATGTAAAATGTTATTATGGTTTTTTTAGTTCAAAGTTATATATATATACGTATACACATACATATACATACATGTACATACATATATGCATACATATATATGTATATGTATACATGTACATAGATATACACGTATACATATATATATACATACATTTATACGTGTATATGTGTGTGTGTATACATACATGTATATATATGTATGTATGTATGTATATATACGTATAGATATACATACTTATATATATATGTGTGTGTGTGTATATATATACATATATATATGTATGTACGTATATATGTATGTATATATATATACATATAGGTATATATATATATATACACACATATATACATATATATACATACATATATACATACATACATACATATATATATACATATATATATATATATAAAGGAAAAAAAGCTCCTCCCTTCTATCTAGTTTCTCCCATTAGTTTCAGTATTTTCTTTCAATTTGTTTGTACTAATTTTTCTGATTTGCTCCTTTGATTTGTTCCATTGCTACGATGGATAATGCCACAAAATCCTTTGCACAAGCTGTTCACACATTGGTGCTAGAGGATGAAAGTACTGATTTCGATAAGCCTGTAGAGAACTTTAAAGGAGAACCTGCATTCTTTTTCTCAAAACAAGAGGTCGAGGAGCCGTCCAAGCCTCTTAAATTTGCTCTCATTGGTAAGTTTGATCATGGGAAGCCTAGCATGGAGGTTCTAAGGAAATGCTTTGCCATTAATGGGTTCTAAGGCGAGTTTATGTTTCTTGGATTACAAACATATTCTGGTTAATTTCAAGTTTGAAGAAGACTCTTAAGGGCTCATGGTTCATCAATGATTTTCATACGAAAGTAATGAAATGGACTCCATTGTTTTGCTCTGATGTTGAGCCAACAATGATGACAGTGTGGATTTCTATTTTTGATCAACTTCCTTTATGTTTATTTACAAAATCTCTATTGTTTTCATTTGCTAAGGCAGTTGGGAAACCACTGAAAATAGACATAGCCACAGCCACAATATTTAGACCGAGTGTTGCACGTGTATGTGTGGAAGTTGATGACTCTAAAGTCCTTCCAACAAGTGTCAGAATTGTGGTTGATGGAGTTGGAAAATGGCAGCCAATTAACTGTGACAATCTGCCTGAATACTGTGGAAAGTGTCATAGGCAAGGCCATTCTCCAACTGGTTGTCCTTCCTTACAACAATTGGGTAAGAAGTAGGTGGATGATGAGCAAACCAAACAGTCCAGAAGCCTCCCAAGAAAGGTGGAGAAGTTGGCCAAAAATCTGGTAAGGCAGTTTAGACTTGGCAGCCAAAAGAATCTTCAAATTTGAATATCTCTCAAGAAACTTATTGCAACAAACTCCATCTGATACGTAGCTACAAGGTTTTAATAAGTCAACTACCTCCTCGAATGATGCTCCATCTGTGAATCCTCATTAGTGAAGAATATTGTCCCATCCCCGAAAAGCCCTCCTATCAAAATGTTGTAATTCCAATGCCTAAAATTCCTGAATCCCCAGCTGTCAAATCCCCACAACCTGATTCAACTTCAGGTAAGGATGCTCAATTTGCTAACTTTGATGACCACAATGAAGACACTACTGGTGAAACTTTTGATCGGGGCACAAGAGCAGATGAAGAAGAGGATAATGTTGACGGAAACCCCAATACCAATAAAGTGTATGCTCCAGAACTCCCAGCTGAAATACCAGTCTACCAACATCAAATGAAGATGGCAAGAATTAGAGATGATCAGGCAGAAATACCTTTCCATAAAGAACTAATGGAACCTAGCAACCTGCATAAGCAAACTACTTTATCTGACTTAGATATGACTAATGGTGATGTAGCTAATGACAAAGCTCAATTGCTGGTAGCTAGGAAAGAATTTTCATGTCAATTGAGTAAGAAATTTATCCCCAATGTTGATCAACTATATTTCACTTTGTTTGTTAAAAGAAAGAAGAAGAAGAAGAAGAAGATATATGCAAAAAGCTCTTCCATTGTAACAAGAAACACATCCAAGAGTACCACATTGCCCCATTAACCCCTTCCTCAATGAAGATCCTAATTTGGAATATTCAAGGAAATGGCAATAAGCCATCCCTAAGAAGAATAAAGCAGTTGATTAAATTACATGGTGTTCTTTTTACAGATTTGCTTGAGCCTTTGTTGGATGCTTCAAGAGTTGGGGAATTCTAGCAAACGCTAGGGTTTGATAACTCTTTTTGTAACTCTAATAGTTCCATTTGGATCTTTTGGTCTAATGGTATGTCAATTAAACCACTGTCTGTAGAGAGTCAAGTGGTTCACTTGCTTCTTGATCATGCTGATTTCTCAAAGCATGTTCTTTCTTCTATAGTATATGCTAAATGTATTGTGCAAGAAAGAAGACAACTGTGGGACTCACTGGTGAATTTTGGTGCTACAACATCTTCCACCATGGCTGGTTGGCAGAGACTTTAATGAAATCTTGGAGTCCTCGGATTATTTAGGTAGATCCGCTGCTTATTTGAGAGGGATGGCTGACTTTAATGGTTGTATGGCTCAATGCTCTTTAGTGAACATTCCTACTTTTGGTTCTCGTTATACTTGGAATGGAAAGAGAGAAGGACATCTGGTGTGGAAGAATCTGGATAAAATAGTTTGTAACTAGGGACTTTTCCTAGATTTCCAAAATGCAGGAGTTGTGCACTAAAACAAGACTTTTGCTACAATAAATCTCTAACCATTTAAAGAAATCTATGTTCAATTTTACCCTTTCAAAGTCTTTGTAATATTCTTCTCTAATTTCCTTCTGTTGATCATCATTAAAGTTGTCAAAAAATCATTTTCATTTTTTATCATTTTCTTCACTATTAAAATACTTTCTTAATAAATCTTTATCTACTTTAAATTCTGCAGAAATCATTAATATTTACTCATCAAAACGCATCTGAGATCTTATATAAGAAGCAGGAGGGCTTGCAGAATTTTCTATATCTCTTGGTTTTATTAATTTCTTCAAGATTATTCTATTAATACTTCTGAATCTACTATACCTGTATCAAAGAAACGTGATCCTATATCATTATTTTCTCCTCAATCTTTAGCCCAACATAGAAAAAACAATTATAAATTTATACATATAGGATGTGTTCAAATTTCTATTAAACCATTGATGCGACTAGGATTAGATGTTCCAATATTATTATGTCTAAGAGATGCAAGACACTTAAATTTTTCAAAATCTTTATTGGATGTATTATAATCAAATTTAGAAAGTGGTCCTATATATTTTAATTGTTTTATGTAATAAATTATAAACCATTAAATAAAGTATTAGAGTGGATAAGGTATCCAATTCCTAATAAAAGAGATCTACTAAAAGGGACTTTTAAGGCAGTAATTTATTCAAATTTTGACATGAAAAGTGGATTTTGGCAGGTCTAGATTGATGAAAAAGATATAGGATACAAAATAGATTTTAGAGTACCATTTGGACATTATGAATGGAACGTAATGCCCTTTGGACTAAAGAATGCACCTTCTGAATTTCAAAATATAATGAATATAATATTTAATCCTTATTCAACTTTTGCAATAGTTTATATAGATGATGTATTAGTTTTTTTAGAAAATTTAGATCAATTAGACCCATGATAGATAACAATTAGTTTAATTCAGTCTATTAATAATGATAATTCTTCTAAGTTTGCCTTTATTATTTTATTTAAAATAATAATAGCATATTCCTGATGAATTATTCTATTTTCTAATTCTCTTATGTAAATTTTACTATTATTATCTATTTCACTTAAATAATTTAGTTCTTTGTTATTTCCTCTAATATGGATTTATTTATTTCTAATAATTGTTTTCTAGTCTTAATTTGATCTAATGTAGAATTTAAACTCCATTTAAGAAATTTAACTCTATCAAAACAATTCATATCAAGACATAAAGTATTATTGACTCAATTAGAAACAACTTTAAAATTTTATTAAAAGAATATCCTTAAAGACTTACTTGGAATTTTGATGAAGGCAATGAGCAAGCTCTTAAAGATTTTCTCAGAGACTTTCTACGCTCTACCTTGTTTTGAATACAAGTGCCCTTAAATAGAAAATAAGGAATCTTGAATAGTTCCTTTAGTACAATAATTTGCATCTAATGGCCAACAAAGGCTTTATTCAGATTTGACATAAAGTAAAAATAATTTACATAAAAGAACTTTTGAGTTATTATTGTCTTGAACAGAATCTGGACAGTTGTAATTATCTTTTGTGGGTCCTTTAATCAGAAATCCATGTGTTGATGTTTGAAACTTTATGGAATAGGAGAGAAATACCAAAACAGTCATCTTCATTGTCATAATAAGTATCTTTTTCGGCTTCAATTGCTTTAGTAGAGCTTTTGACTTCTTCTTCAGATGAGATTTGACTTAATGCATCTTGAAGTTTGTTGGTCCCAAAGCAACCTGTCTAAGAGGGGGGGGGTGAATTAGGTTTCTTAAAAAATACTTTGAGAAATATTGAGATTTTCAAATTAAATGCAGATATAACAAAATCAATAGAACAGTAAAGTAAAGAGAGAAAAATTAAACAATCAATACTTCCAAGCTAGCAAGCTTGAAGTATCAAATCTCTTGAATGCTTCACACACTTGGTGAGCCAATAATCTTTACAAAGTTGGGAAGTTCTTGCTCACACCAAAACTCTTTTAATTGAGCCAAGAATCTTACTTACAACCACACTTTTATACAAGATTATCACTCCACTCAAAGTTGAATTAGACTCACAATTGCACACTAATACAACAAAGCACTACAGTCAATTTGCACTCAAATTACTCTTTTCTAAGGTTTGTATTCAATGTATTAGATAATCTTTTCAGGTTATTAAAGCACCTATTTATAAGAGCAATAAATAGTGGTTTCAACTTACTTCCTAACGGCTAAATAAAAAATGCACAAAAAATAGCCGTTGGGGTATTCGGATGTCCGAGAAGTATTGAATGCTTCCTAGGCAGCGTCCGATCTTCTTTCAGTTTTGTTGAGAAGCTTCGTTCGGACGTCCGTGCATGCATCCATTCCTTCGTCTGACAGAGACAGCTATCTATTGTCGCTTTGATGATTGGGATCCCATTCTTTCTGCCAGTGCACAACTAGATGTGTATATGCAATGCGTCCGAGGAGTTTTGAGATAGTATCGGACAGTTTTGTGCGTCCGAAAGATCTATTCCTGCAAAAGCTTGTTTTACAGAGTTAAGTGTTTATGTCATCATCAAAATAAGGTTCGGAAAACATCAATCTCTCCCTTTTTGATGATGACAAACCTTTATGTAAAAACAATTGGATATGACTAATCAGTTTGCAATATATCACAATTGGATATCAATCATCAAAGCACAATAGTATAGAGAAGACTACTCCCCCTTTTGACATCAATCAAAAAGACTCCCCCTTAGAACATGCAAGTAGTTTGATAGAAATGGAACAAGTTTCATACATTCTCCAACTGAAAAGTTTAATGGTGCTAGAGTCAAGGAAATATACAACCAAGCCACAGAAATGCTGAAAACCAAAAGAAATGCTGAAAGGTTCTAACAAGCAAAGAACTGCTGAAAACAAAATACAAATGTGAAAAGAACTAATGTGAGTCATTGTGCTTCTTGGAGAGCTTTTCAGTCTTTTGTCATTTGGATGGAACATCTTCGGCAGTGGCTTCACTGTCATCCTCCTCTCCAGTGCGACGTTGCATGATGAAGTCAAACGTGTCGTCAACATCCTCATCATCGTCGTCATCGTCATCGTCATCGGCAGCTCCTTGAGTAGCTTCTGCATTGTCTATGATGGGTATGTCCATCCTCAGGTTCATCACTGTCAGAAGATGATCTAGATGTGTATAAGAGACAGAAGACCTCAAATTGAACCTGAGCCGAAGCAGACATGCCAAGGCTGAGTGCCTCTTGGAGAATCATTCGACGAGTTTCAAGTCGCTTTAATTTTTGATTTGTGCGACGTTGAAATGAACAGACTTAAGTGCTCAGAGAGGTGAGAAGTTCACAGATATGTGAAAGAGGTGGTTCAGATATAGATGGTTCAGATGTAAGTGGAGGTGGTTGAGGAGTAGAAGAATGAGGAATAGCAAAATTAGAGGTGGAAGCATGGGATTGTGACTGTGCAATATCAAAGGCTGCCTTAGTTAGCCATTGATCGTTGAAAAAATGGAGGCCTTTGCGTTCAATGTATGATTTGTTAAAATAAGGAGGATATTGTTTGTTTCCGCCGAAAGGAATGTTGAGGAAATCAAAAATTTTGGTGAGAAATTTGCCAAACAGAATGTTTCTTCGGGTATCAGTAAGAAAGAGTTCCCATAGGGAACAAAAAAGATACCCAAAATTAAGAGGAATACCCTTGAAAACACAAAAAAATAAGTAAAGTTGCATTTTTCCAAGCTCAGTACGATGCCCGTCAGTTGGCAATAACAGATTTGTGACAAGAGTGTACAGAATATTGAGTTCAGGAGCAACATTGCAATGTAGTTTTGGCTTCCGAGACTTGTTTAAAATGGATGATAAAAATAGCTCTAACTTCATCGATATCAATTTGACTATCATCATTTGTCTAACGAAAAGAAATAAGAGAAATCAGTGGGGTTTGAGACTTCACATTAAAAAATGGTGTTAATGATGTTTGATGAAATCTCAAGATCGGTGTTGTTAACATAAGAAGTCTCTAAATCTGTCTCTTGTTACAAGATTGGCCGTGAACTGAAGGACCATGTCATGATAAACAGGTAAATCAAGATTGACAAGATGACCCCAATTTTGTTTTTCAAAACAAGATTTGATAATGGGAAGATTATATTCATCAATTAGACTATGAGAAGCAGGACGTTGAATGATTATAGATTTTACTTAAAAGGGAAGTATACCGTTCGGATGCCTTGGCATCGATAAATTTTGATAAGATTGGATTTGTGGAGACTTGAGGATTAGCTGATGATTCTCCGCGTACTGGAGCCTTCCCTTTGTAGTTTTTCGACCTTGATTTGCTGTAGAGGAACCTCCGCGAGATTTCACCATTGTGATGGAAGAAAAAGAAAAGAGGAGAAAATTGAAATTTTTGAGGATTGGTGAGAATTTGAGGAAATGAGATGGTGGATGGGGGAAATTAGATGTGATTTAGGTGAAAAGGGCTTTGGGTAGGATAATTTTCCAATCAATTTTGGAAGAGAGAGTGGGAATTTGGAGGGGGTGGTGGAGAGACAAATTTTGCCTAGAGGCTTTTCGGGGGAGGTGGTGAGTCCAAAATGGGGAAGATGGACGGTTTTAATCAAACAGGGGCACCTTCGGACTGCCGAACGTTTGGTATGCGTCAGACGAAGTGTCCGAAGGAGGAGCCAATGCGTTCGAAGTTCTTTCGGATGATGGTGCGCGTCCGGAAGATTTCCAGAGAGTTTGGTAAAAAAAAGAATAATGTTCGGACGATTATGAGCATCCGAGAAGTAACAGAAGCTTTCGGACGATCCAGAGCGTCTGAAAGAATCTTCTAGTTGTTCGGACGAAGAAGTGCGTCCAAACTATGAACCTATGCCAAATTTATCTGTAAAATCCCCAAACATTTTCTGAGCAATTCAAAGCGATCTAGAGCTAAGGGTTTTGTAAAAATATCAGCCAATTGATCTGAAGTAGGCACAAAATCAACACGAATTTCTTTTTTACAAACAAGGTCTCTAATGAAATGATGCTTAACATCAATGTGTTTGGTTCTAGAGTGCATAACAGGATTTTTTGTGAGATTAATTGCACTAGTGTTGTCACACAATATAGGAACACAATCAAAAAATACACCAAAATCTTTCAGAGTATGTTTCATCCAAAGAAGTTGAGTACAACAATTTCCAGCAGCAATGTATTCGGCTTCAGCCGTAGAAAGATAAATAGAATTTTGTTTTTTGCTAAACCAAGACACAAGACAATTTCCCAGAAAATAACACATACCACTGGTACTTTTTCTATCAATTTGACATCCAGCAAAGTCGGCATCAGAATAACTAGGTGATTGTCAAGTCAAATGTAGAGGACTTTGGATACCACAGACCAAAATCCATTGAACCCTTCAGGTATCTAAAAATCCTTTTAACAGCTATCAAATGCTATTCTTTAGGGCAAAATTGAAATCTAGCACATAAACAAACAGCAAACATGATATCTGGTCTACTGCCAATTAAGTAAAGTAGACTTCCGATCATACCTCTATAGTTTTTTTCATCAACACTATTACCTTCTTCGTCTTTTGTAAGTTTGGTTGAAGTGCACATTGGCGTGCCAACTTGTTTGCAATCTTCCATTCCAAATCGTTTGAGTAGCTCCTTTGTGTACTTGATTTGTGTAATAAACGTTCCTTCCTTAGTTTGATGAACTTGTAATCCGAGGAAAAATTGCAACTTGCCCATCATACTCATCTCAAACTCTTCTTGCATTAAATGTGAAAAATCCTTACACAAACTTTCATTAGTTGCTCCAAAAATAATATCATCAACATAAATTTGAACGATTAACAAACCGATTTGAATCTGTTTTTGTAAAATTGGTGTCAACTACACCTCTTTTGAATCCATTTTTTATCAAGAACCCACTTAATCTTTCGTACCAAGCTCTTGGAGCTTGTTTTAAACCATATAAAGCTTTGGAGAGTTTGAAAACATAATTTGGAAGATTTTTATTTTCAAAGCCCGGAGGTTGTTCGACAAAAACTTCTTGGTCGATAAAACCATTTAAAAAGGCACTTTTGACATCCATTTGAAATAATTTGAAATTATTGAAACATGCAAATGCAAGAAACATGCGAATGGATTCTAATCAAGCCACGGGTGCAAAGGTATCATCAAAGTCAATACCTTTTTCTCGAGCGTAACCTTTTGCAACAAGTCTAGCTTTGTTTCTTATGATTTCACCTTTGTCATTTAATTTGTTTCTAAAAACCCATTTAGTACCAATAACGGGATGAGAAGAAGGTCTTTCAACTAAGGTCCATACATTATTTTTCTCAAATTGACTAAGTTCATGCTTGCATAGCATTAACCCAAGATTCATCACTCAAAGCAACATCTATATGTTTAGGTTCAATGTGAGAGAGTAATGCACAATTACTATTCAAAGGTTTATGAGAACGAGCAGTTACCCCATCGGATAGATCACCTATGATTAAATCTTGAGGATGACTAGAGACGAATCTCCAAGCTTTCGGAAGATCATTTTGAGCATCCTCATTCTTTTCATCATCAATTTGATGGTTGTTGACATCAACGCTTGATGTAATCTCTTGAAGATCTTCATGAATAACGAGCTTTTCGAGCTCCTTTAAAATGCCTACATCTTCATCTTCACGTAAATTCTTTGAGATAACATCATTAGTTTCATCAAATGTAACATGCACAACTTCTTCAATCAAAAGCGTTCTTCTATTGTAAACTCGGTATGCTTTCTTGTCACTAGAATATCCTAGAAAAATTCCTTCATCCGATTTTTTGTCAAATTTTCCAAGGTTTTCTTTGATTTTTAAAATAAAGCATTTGCAACCAAAAACTTTGAAATAGCTCACAACGGGTTTTCTACAAAAAAGGAGTTCATAAGGAGTTTTATTTAAAGAGGATGTTAATAAAACTCGATTCATGACATAACAAGCCGTGTTAACCGCTTCGGCCCAAAAGTATTGTGGTAAGTCACATTCACTAATCATAGTTCTAGCCGTTTCTTGAAGAGTCCTATTTTTCCTTTCAACAACACCATTTTGTTGAGGGACTCTAACAACCGAAAACTCATGAAAGATACCGTTGTGATCACAAAAGTCGGGAAAACCCCGAATTTAAATTCGGCACCATTGTCACTCCTTAGACGAACAATTTTTGTATCCAATAAATTTTGAATTTTGGAAAACAATTTTACAAATTTTTCAAATGCTTCATTTTTGTGAACAAGAAATAATACCCAAGTAAACCTAGAATAGTCATCTACGATAACAAATGCATATTTGCAACCACCTAAACTAGCATATTGAGCAGGTCCAAAGTTTAAGTCTAAATGCAACAATTCTAAAGGTTTATGAGTAGACACAAAATTCTTTGGTTTAAAAGAAACTTTGACTTGTTTACCAAATTGGCTAGCATCACAAATTTTATTTGTCAAAAATTTCAGTTTTGGCAAACCTCTTACCAAATATTTCTTTGCAAGTTTTTCAATCAAATCCATATTAAAATGACAAAGTCTTCTAAGCCAAAGCCAAGGATCATCTATGGAAGCGGTAAGACATTTTACATTGCTATTGCTAATTTTATCAAGATGAATCACATAAACATCATTGTGCCTAGTGCCCTTGAATAAAACAACATGATTTTTATCAAGGATAAGGCATTCATGCTTGGTAAAGAAAACATATAAATTTTTGTCACAAAGTTGACTAACACTTAATAAATTATAGTTCAAATTATCAACAAGAAGTACATTCTTAATCAAGGTTTCACCATTTTTACCTATATCACCAATGCCGATTGATTTTGCTTTGTTGTTGTCTCTGCAGGATTCAAAAGTGACTTTTCCACTATTTTTGGATGTAAGATTTGTGAAGAGACAGGCATCACCCGTCATGTGCCTTGAACATCCACTATCTATGAACCACTTAGCATTGTTGGCGATGTTAAGTACCTACACAATAAATCAATTGATAACTTTTGGTACCCATGTTTTCTTGGGTCCATTTGAGTTAGTGAAATTGCTTTCGATCCATGCAACTTTCATTCCATGTTTTTCATTCCTCTTGACATAACACATATTCTTAGCATGTCCATGTTTTTGGCAATATCTACAAATAATGCTTTTATTACCATATAAAGAGGATTTTGGTTTTACAATACATAAGTCATCCTTTCTAAACATGACAAAATTTTTGTTGATTGCTACATTTCTATTTCTTTTCATATAAAAAATATTTTCTTTCTTTCTAGTTAAAAGAGCATTCAAATCATCCATTCTTTTCTTCAAGGTGGCTTGTTCTTCCTTGACCTTTGATCTCACATGCATTCTTTGGTCTTCAAATCACGATTTTCTTGCGATAGCCTATTGTTTTCATTCACAAGTTTAGAGTTAGTATTCAATAAAGCATTTGACTTTTTAGCTAACTCCTTATTTCTAGCATATGATTCCTTTAAGCTATCATGTAATTTCAACATGAAAGCTTCAAGATCATCTTCACCATTTTCATCATTAGAGTCATAGTTAGAATTTACCTCATCATCTCCAATGGCCATGAAGGCCATTTGTGCCGACTCCATTTCTTCTTCAACTTCTCCTTCGGAGTTGCAATCATCCCATGTGATTTGAAAGTTGTTGAATCTTGGTTTTCTTCCTTCCTTCTTTTTCTTGGAAGGACACTCATTTGCAAAATGCCCGAGTTGACCGCATTCAAAGCATTTTTCGTTTTGCTTCTTCATTTCAAGCCTAGACTTCCCTTTGAAATTATTTGAATTTGTAGCTCCGTCTTTTCTCATTCTTCGTTTGTTGATTTAATGTTTAAGAAATCCTTTGGTGAGAATGATGAGTGCAAGATCTCCTTCATCAAGATCTTCATCTTCTAGATTGATGGAGCTGTTTTCATCTTCCTCTTGAGAGGTCTTTAAGGCAATGCTCCTTCTTGGTCTTGCTTCTTCATCATCCACTACCTTGGCCTTTAACTTGAGTTCATAAGATGTAAGAGAATTGATTAGAGATTCAATAGGCATTAAATTTAAATTCTTGGCTTCCTCTATATCAATTGTTTTGGCATCCCATTCTTTGGATAAAGCATTTAGGATTTTTCTGTATTTTTCACCCAACGAGTACTCCTTATTCAAGGCTTCAAGATCCTTTATAATGTCATTGAACCTGCAGTACATTTTGTCTATGTTCTCATGTGGTTCCATCTTGAAGGACTCATACTTGGCGACAAGTAGGGATTTCTTTTGCTCTTATACACATCGCTCCCTTGTGAATTTCCTTCAACTTATCCCATATTTCTTTAGCGGAAATGCAACCCTTCATGCGAGTTGATTCATTTTCTGCATCCAAGGCATTATATAACACATTCATGGCTTTTGCATTCAACGTCAAGTTTGCCTTGTCTTGTGGAGTGAGCTCATTCCTTGTCTTTTCTCTTCTTCTATTTGTGTGATCATCAATGATAGAAGCTTCAAATGGACCTTCATTGACAACATACCACAAATCAATGTCAATAGATTGTAGAAATATTTTCATTCTATCTCTCCAACTAATAAAATTTGCCCCATTAAACATAGCCCCCAATGTTCTTGAAAGGCAAAATTCAAAAAATAGAGCATTGTTGGTTGCCATATTTCTTTACTCAAAAGCAGTTTAAGCAATATAATGAAACCAAGCTCTGATACCAATTGTTGGTCCCAAAGCAATCTAAGAGGGGGGTGAATTAGGTTTCTTAAAAAATACTTTGAGAAATATTGAGATTTTCAAATTAAATGCAGATATAACAAAATCAATAGAACAGTAAAGTAAAGAGAGAAAAATTAAACAATCAATACTTCCAAGCTAGCAAGATTAGAGTCTTGAAGTATCAAATCTCTTGAATGCTTCACACACTTGGTGAGCCAATAATCTTTATAAAGTTGGGAAGTTCTTGCTCACACCAAAACTCTTTTAGTTGAACCAAGAATCTTACTTACAACCACACTTTTATACAAGATTATCACTCCACTCAAAGTTGAATTACACTCACAATTGCACACTAATACAACAAAGCACTACAGTCAATTTGCACTCAATTTACTCTTTTCTAAGGCTTGTATTCAATGTATTAGATAATCTTTTCAGGTTATTAAAGCACCTATTTATAAGAGCAATAAATAGTGGTTTCAACTACTTCCTAACGGCTAAATAATAAATGCACAAAAAATAGCTGTTGGGGTTTAAGTGACGTCTTGGTTCAAGTATTGAATGCTTCCTAGGCAGCGTCCGATCTTCTTTCAGTTTTGTTGAGAAGCTTCGTTCGGACGTCCGTGCATGCGTCCGTTCCTTCGTCTGACAGAGGTTTTGGACGGTCCTGAACGTCCGAAAGAGAGGCAGTAGGATCCCATTCTTTCTGCCAGTTAGATGTGGACGATGCTCAGGGTATAACTTAAGTTTTGCTAATTCGGACGGTTCTGTGCGTCCGAAAGATCTGTTCCTGCAAAAGCTTGTTTTACAGAGTTAAGTGTTTATGTCATCATCAAAATAAGGTTTGGAAAACATCGAAGTTGTTTTTTGAATTTTTCTATAGTCATGCTGGAAACCATCATACTCTAGATTTTACTTTTAGTAGTAAGAAACTCTGCTTGAGTATTACTGGAAGAGCATCCTTCTTTATCTTTGATAGCACTTCACCATTTGATTCTAAATTCTCTTGCTAAGACAGGGAGCTCATACATATTGGATTTATTGAAGTTTCATGCTATAATGTATGGAAGTTGATTATGGTAAAAGAATTGAAGAGACATAATAGGATCATTTAACTCATTTTTTCCTCTTTTTTGACAAAATTTTTCATACTCTTTATAGTAATTTGGAGGTAAGATTTGTGCATTAGCGCCAAATATATCTTCCCACTATTCAGAAAACCATCTAGGAAATCCTGTAATATTCTTGTCAAACTGAATGAACCATGAATGATTAAAGGGTCTACATAACATGGTATACTGCTACGCTTTGATGTAATCGACATAAGTATATACTGGAAAAGTCCACTGTTTTGAAAATGCTGTTGGAACATTATAATTTGAGCAAGGCCAATCTACTAGTTTGAGAATTTTTAATATCTTCATCTTGGAATAAGTATAAAATATATTTGAATCACCACCATTTGTAAGTCTTTTTCTTCTTCTTTCTTCATCTTCTGGAATATGTTCTATAATAATTGATTTAATATCAATCAGAATGAATTCATAATATTGCCAAGTCTTTTGAGGGTTTCTTGAATAAAATAGTTTTTGGAAGGAGCAAAGATATCTATGGCTGGAGTAAAGAAAATTTTGAATAATTCTTTGAAAGTAAGATTAAAATATCCTTGTTCTCAGAATAAAAATGGTTTACCAAAATCACAATTTTAAAACATATGAATTTTTATCTGGAGGAATAGAAGGATTAGCTGGAGTAGGAGAAGGATTGGTTGCTGAAGAGAATGGTTGATTAGTTTTATCTAGAGTTTTAAGGGTTTGGATTTTTTGTTGACTTTGTACTACTCCTAAATAAGAAGTAGGTTTTTTAGAAGATTCACTGGTCATTATAAGTCCTCTAGGAAGGGTATTAGTAGAAGGAGAAATTTGAATCTTTCAAGAACTTGGTAAACTAGAAAAGTTGAAGGATTTTGATTATAATGTTGATAGGAAAGATTAGGCCTTAGATCTAATGGCCTAGGGTTGTTGGCTCCTATTCTCCTAGAATCCATGATCCTATAAAAACTCTCTTAAAAGAAAATTTGGAAGAGAATTATCCTCATCTTTAATATACTCAAGCTAAAAATCAAAATTTGAGAGTAGTTCTTGCCATCTTGCAAAAATTTGTTTTGAAACTAAATTTTTTTACATCCTAAAAATCTTTACAATAGATAAGATGTTTTATCCTTAATTTCATCTGGAAACTTATAGGAAAATTCTAAAACTCTACAAATAGGTTTATAAATACCTTGATGTAACTCATGGCCTAAAAACCTAATATTAGTTTGAAATATTTTCATTTTATACTTTGATAATACTGACCCATTTTTCTTAATAACCAAAGAAAATGTAATTAAATGTTCAAAATGTTGATCTAATTTTTTAAAAAAACTAATACATGGTGCCTTTACACACGTAGTTATAAATTTATAAGTCACCTAAATCCTACTACTAACTAGGTGGCATCCCGCAAGTATACGGTTGTCAACTAGTAGCAAAAGGAAGTAGGGATCATACCCACAAAGAATGACCAATAATTACTGATTATTTGGTTACATTACCAGTTGAAACAATTGATTAAGAGAAGAGATTTAACTAAAACTAGAACTAAAGAACTAAGAAAGCAATTTAAAGACAATCTATTGCATTAAAGTAAAGACCAACACTAAGAAAGCAAGTAATAATGGAAGCATGTAAAAAGAAGTCATTTTTTAGAAAGCAATTAAAAGGGAAAAATTACTTAAAGAAACAATTAACTAATCTAGACTACTAATTACCACTAAGAAATCATAATTAATGAAAGCCCATAAACTATTCTATGAAAGCATGTAAAAGAAAGCATTTTGACAAAGCAATTAACTAGCTTAAACTACAAATTAACATTAAGAAAGCACAATTAAGGAATACCCATTAACTAATCTACCAATAAACCAGGAAAGCAAGTAAAGAAAACAATTACATGAAAAGCCCATCAACTAATTTCTCCTAATTAACCAATCTAAACTACAAATTATCACTAAAAAAGCATTTTTAAAGAAAGCCCATAAACTAATCTAACAATTACTCTAAGAAAACAAATAAAGGAAGCAATTAGATTAAAGAAATTAAACTAATTAACTAAAGGATCATGAAATTAAAGTTTGACTAAACGAGTTTTAACATAAACAAAGCACTTACAACTAAAACATAAGATTCAATATGTAGCTTGGGATTTGAAATCTACAAGAAAGAAAAGTCCTAATCTACTCTAATCTAAGAAAACCCTTCCCAAATGGGGAGGAAAAAGGAAGAAAATTACTCTCTAATCTAGCCTAATTCTACTATCTTTCTAATGGGTCTTCTATGCCTCAAATGATGCTTCAAAGGGGTATAAATAGTGCTAGGATCATGGGGTAATAGTGCAGAAAAAATCAGCCCCGAACAAAGTCATTTTTCTCCATCCGGCTCCAGATTGCGATCAGGAATTTCAGATCGCGATATGGACTGAAACTTCTGAAATGCAGCACTTCACAGTTTTGCTTCGAAAATCTTCATCCGACGTTCGATTGATGAGCCATTTTTTTTCATGCGACCGTAACACATAAGAGAATTTTATTATCTATAATAAACACTTAAAATAATACCTAAATATATAATAAAATTCTCACAAAATAGCCCAAAAATGATGAGAAACAAAGACGAACGAAAACTTAACTTCAATTCAATGAAGTTAAGTCAAAGACATGACACAACTCTATACACAAGAACCAAATAAAATATTCTAATTAAGACCTAAATAAGTACTAAAATACTTAATAAACACATATTACCACATTCTAACACATGAATGCAAAATAGACAAAAACACTAAAAATGCTCGAAACTAGTAGTCAAACCTTCAAGTTTAGGGTACATATAACTTTTGCTCGTCCCAAGAAAAATAAAGACATGAAAAAAGAACAACAAAAATGATCAACACAAAACATACGACACAAGCCACAAGACACAACACATTAGACACTACCAAGATGACAACACAAAAGATGAATAATGGATGTACTTTGAATAATTAGGAGACCTCTCAAGGGACCTCAAATACCATATGACAATTGAACTATTTTAACTGGTCATTCCAAGTTTTTCAATTCTTCTAAAGGAAACAAGTTCAAATGCCAGCAAAAGATTTCAAATAACCAAGTATTAACCATCATCAAAAAGGAATTTGACTAAAAACAAGTTCCATTCATCTAAAACATAGTTTTTTCTCAAATCAAAAGGGTTACAACATTTTTCAACCATCTTGACAAGGCTACGCAGAAATAGAAGATCATTAGGAGTCTATCTAATACGCACATGTCACATAATTGGGAATATTTCTCTATCAAGGAGTGAGTAGTATGATATCAATGATGTGTATTACAAACATTTCCTCATCCACTTGTTGGTATACTAAAACATAATTCCTAATGGCTTAATTCAAAGAAACGACAAGGGTACATGTCGAAATCCTGTACTCGCCTTATTCCTAAAAGCAAAGTTTTTTTTTTTTTTTTTCACACTGCCCTAAACCAAGGAAGAGGAGTAAAATGTACCCAAGATTATATTCAAACCAATCACTCACAGGTTACAAGAAAACCCCTATGCAAACACGTAAAATGACCTAAATCACTTCTATTCCATATAAACCAATTTTCTTTTCCAAAAGATGAATTGAACAAAGTAATACTATTGATATTGGTAAAAAAAACATTTCAAATGAACTACTATAAAAATGTGAATGCCCCACTTTTTGAACATAGTAATACATGGCTTTTGAAATTCTTTTGTCGCCAAAGAACTAAACACACCAAAATTCGTGGAATGCGAAGTTTAAATAACTCAATCATATGATATTGCAAGTCATTTGTCATCATCAAGTACCATAATCAATCAATTTTTCATCCAAAATTCGCAACACAAATATTTACAGTCACAAAAAGAAACCATTCTAGCACGTAAATAACACCCCCAAACTTGTATTCAAGTGATGAGTACAACTCATCCTATCGCTCACCCAAAATAGAACAATGCATATTAATACTACTAGAAAGCATAAAAATAAAAGACTAGGCAATGATTTTAAATTACACTTGGACAATCAAAAAGCAAAAATAGATGATGAACAACATATTAACCAAGTGAATATGAATGCAATCAAGTAAGCTCAAATTGAACATAACAACAAGAGTTCTACCCGATTCACTTTAATTATGGACTTCACCAATATTGAGCACAACATTTATCAAGGCTAAGCAATGAGCAAATGTCAAGTAAATCATATAAATGCAATTTTCAATTAAACATGACTCCTAAAAATTGATTTTTCTTCAACAATCAATTATGATTATACTAAGGAAGGGTCCTCAGGGCTTTCACGGGGTTCAAACAATTTAAAGAAAAAGAAAAACACATATAAGGGTAACAAGGTTTAACACAACGAAAAGGTTATTTAAATGCCCAACTCAATCCCCCAAACTTAGTTTCATACATAATCGGCTTAAAAAAGATATTCAATCACAAAGACTACTCTTAATACAAATCAAGCATTCATATGATTTCCACAAAATAAGCTCAACTATTTAGCACATGAAGTGTATCAACAACTAGAATATCCATAATCAAAAGATAAAACCAAGTCCAAGTTCAACCAATAAATCATGTACATCATTCACAAACCACAACAAGTCATGTATTGTCATCACCAGATTTTTCTCATTAACAATCATTTTTTACCAAGAGATTCCAATAAATCATTTACCAATAACACAACACAACTAAATTAAGCACAAGGCTACAAGCCTTTATTACCAACGGGGTATTTAACTAAAGCAAGTAAAGTAAAGAAAGCATAATAAAGGAAAAAGAAAGAACTACTCCCTCAACACCAAGGAGGCTTCCCAAAAATATTGTAATCCTTGGTGAATTTGCACACTTGTTGAGCTCCTTCGAAATCTCCAAGGAAATGAACTTTGGCATATGCAGGTTGTGTCTCCCTAATCCCCACTAAAATGTATCTTTCTTCTTCCACTCCTAGAATTGGCTCTTTCTCCACGAACACCTCAAATAGAACCTCTTTTATTGTAACTGGGACAAATGCACTCATGCGAAGGGAAAGTTGGTGATTCCTCTACATAAGCATTCAGTGTCTCGATTGTTGTAACTTCAACTTCATGAGGCTCTTGAGAACCGGTTTCTTGCAAGACATTTTTAATTTTCGAGTTCTTCTTGAACCGGTTCTTCATCCATTGGTAGAGGTGTTGGAATACATTGTTCTTCACCATTTTCTATTCCTTGAATCTCGGCAAATTGGTCTTGTAACCAATTGTTGGATGTGGCTTGCTCTTCACGGAGTCTATCTATTTCTTTTTGAAGTTGAGCAAGTTTTTCTCTTCTTTGGCTATAATTTCTCAAAAGTGAGCCCTTTCGTCTAGAAGTTGGGCTATTTCTTCTCAAAATTCTTGAATTTGCATCCACGTGTCCATCCTTCTTCCGTCTTCACTTTCTTGAGTTGTTTGGTGAATGAAATATGACTCCATTTGATCATACGAAGGCTCTTCTGATGGAGGGAAAGAGTAGAAATTTTCTTTATAGTTCTCATAAGGATATGGATGGCTAGACCACCCCATTTGATAATTTTGGTGGCTCTCATATTCGTATTGATGGCTAGACCATCCCACTTGATAATCTAAGAGGAAAGGAGAGTAACCATAACAAGAATTATCTGGTATCTTATTGGGCATACCTCCATTACCATAAAAATGGTAATCTCCTTGGTATGAATCATTCCAATTAGGTCCTTGCATGTTATTGAACAATCAACAACACAAATAAAAACAAGAAAACAATCTAAAACAACACAAATAAGAAAATTAGGAAAGTTTAGAATATTAGTTAGTCTAAAACATCCATCACAAAGAAAATCTTTTTGGATTTATGAAAATAAGAATACAACTACAAAATGAAAATCTTGTTAGTTTTTCAAATGGGTGAAACTGTGAAACCCAGTATTTTACTAGCCTTGTTCTTTGATTTTTAACTGGTTTAAAATGTTTTTCATATTATTTTTAGTCATAAAGTACTTCAACTTATTCGTTTTTCAATTCGGCAAATTTTTCGGTTTACGCGATTTCGGTTCCGGCGGGTAAACGGGTCAAAAATTGGACTAAGTGTAATTAGTGCATTGTGGTGTGTGAGTGTTGTATGATGGCTGAATTATTCACAAAAAAAAAATGTTAGATTTAGTAGCAAAAAATTAGTTTTTGGGTTAAATAGTCAACTTGGAGACTATTTGGTCAAATGAGGAACTATTTGGGTCAACCTTGAAATCTTTTAGGGGTTTTCTTATGGAACCTTGTCTCTTATACAACTCCTAGCTGCTGGCCGAACTCCTCTTCCCCATTTTCCCCCAAAATTTTCTTGGATATCAAGTATAAATCACTGGGAAGGTAAGATTTTATGTATTTTAGCACTTTTTGGCTTATGGGCTTTATGATCCAAGCTTTAATTTCAAGTTTTGTAGGATTCTTTATGGCTGAAAATAAAACCCTCTTTGCAGCCTTATATGTTATGATTTATGTTTGTTATGGGTTGTTTTTAGTGTTTTGGAGGTTGGGAAGTGATTGGGGTTGATTTTTAACAACTTTCCACAGTTAGATTACATATTTTAAGATTATGAGTTGGGGTTTTGTCTTCCATATGTGGCCCTAGAGTTTTATGCTATGAATGCTTATGTCTATGCATAGCCCTTCAAACTAATGATGTTTTAAGAGTGTTTTAAGGTTAGTTTGGATAGGAATTGAGACTTGAAACCAAGTGGAATTGATTTCCCTTCATTTTGTAAGTAAGCGGAAGTTTGGCGCAGCTAGGATAATTTGGATAATTGGTTATGTTTGAAGGGTCTTTAATGATCTTTTGATGGTTTTAGGTGTTTTCCTTTGTTGTGGGATGCTATTGATATAGTCCGGCTATTGCTTGGTGAATCTTTCCGTTTATGCATTGGTTGGTTAGAATATGTTGTTTTGAGTTGGGTTGTAACCAAGGTCCCTTGAATACCTTGGAATTGGATTTTGTTGGCAGGGAGGATAACCTACTTATAGCCTAGAGCTGTATCCAAGTTAATTTCAGCTTTTCTGGATTCTTGATGCTATAGCTTACAAACCCCTCTTTAGGAAATAATAGCTGAGTCCAAAGCTTTTTAGTTGTAAAACCTCAGTTTTATGTTAAAGACCCTTGGACATAACCAATTATCATGTTCTTATGAAGAACAATGTATTCCCTGTCTCTTATACACATCTAGATACACATCTAGATGTGTATAAGAGACAGGAGTATCTGTTAGGATCAAAGGTAGACCTGTGTATGCCAAATTAGGAACTGCACTTTTACCAAGTTTTGGAACTATTACATATGAAATCGGGACCAAGCTATTTTATGTTAATCAATTGATATGTTTGCAAACTCTTTTGATATGAAAGCATTTTATGATTGTTTTGGCTCATAGGTGACCTAGGTATATAATTTTGGATGTGTTTGGAAATGTTTGATTTGGGGAGAACCGGTTCTATAGTCATCCATGGGACGCCATGGTGACTGCTATGACTGTTATGAACTATTTGACTGCGGGAGTCTTGTGATGGGATAACTTGACCTCCAGGTCAGACTAGTAGGTGTGGTAGATTACTAGATCTGGCTAGTACTGTAGGTCATACCTTTGAGCCTAAAAGATACTCATGCTATTTTATTATATTCCGGATTGAAACTGTACTTGGATTTGTTCGCTATGCTTTAGCATACTATGTTTTGAAATGATTGGATCTTTTTGGATATGTTTTGGACATGCCTGACGTTTAAATGGCATGATACATTTTAGAAACTACTTATGATTATGGTTTATTGACGTTTAAATGGCATGAGACATTTTAGAAACTGCTTCATGACTATGGTCTTCACAAAGGTTATTATCTTTATGTTTTCTTTTTATCGAAATGCTTGGCCCCATTTGAAGAGCTTTTATGATATCCACTGAGCTAGTTATGCTCACCCCACGTGATTTATAATTTTTCAGATTAGGTGCTCGTTTTTGACTCTCCACCGCGTTAGCAGCTTTTAGATTTTCTCCAGATTCCACATAAAGATAGAAATACTGGTAGGACTCTGCGGATAATCTGCCAAGCTTCTCTTTTGTTTGGAGAGGGGTAGTGTATTAGATAGGTTTTGTATTGATGAACTTTGTTTTTGTTGTAGCATCTTTTGTACTAAGAAGAAATTTTGTAATTCGTATTTTTTTGTGTAAAATGAAATATTCGGTTTTATAGTTAAGAAATGGTTTGATGGTTCTATTACATAGCGGTTAAGTTTGTTGCTCTGTTCGTTTGTGCCTTGCGCTTTGGTCCGGTGTACCATTAGCGCGGCGTGTTACGGTCCCGTTTTTGGGGCATGACAGAAACAACTATACAAGAAAACAAAAGGCTTCAATCTAGTCTTCCAACCAAATTATATCAATATTACCAAAAACCAATCCCCGGCAACGGCGCCAAAAAACTTGATGCCTTTACACACCTAGTTATAAATTTCTAAAACACCTAAATCCTACTACTAACTTGGTGGCATCCCACAAGTATACGATTGTCAACTAGTAGCAAAGGGAAGTAGGGATCGCACCAACAAGGAATGGCCGATAATTACCGGTTATTTGGTTATATTACAAGTTGAAGCGATTGATTAAGAGAAGAGATTTAACTAAAACTAGAACTAAAGAACTATGAAAGCAATTTAAAGACTATCTATTGCATTAAAGTAAAGACTAACACTAAGAAAGGAAGTAAAACGGAAGCATGTAAAAAGAAGTCATTTTTTAGAAAGCAACTAAAAGGAAAAAAATAACTTAAAGAAGCAATTAACTAATCTAGACTACTAATTACCACTAAGAAATCATAATTAATGAATGCCCGTAAACTATTCTATGAAAGCATGTAAAAGAAAGAACTTTTACAAAGCAATTAACTAGCCTAAACAAAAATTAACATTAAGAAAGCACAATTAAGGAAAACCCATTAACTAATCTACCACTTAAACTAGGAAAGCAAGTAAAGAAAGCAATTACATGAAAAGCCCATAAACTAATCTATACTAATCAACCAATCTAAACTACAAAGGTTATCACTAAAAAAGCATTTTTAAAGAGAGCCCATAAACTAATCTAACAATTACTCTAAGAAAACAAATAAAGGAAGCAATTAGATTAAAGAAATTAAACTAATTAACTAAAGGAACATGAAATTAAAGTTTGACTAAAGGAGTTTTAACATAAACAAAGCACTTACAACTAAAAAGCTTCAATATTTAGCTTGGATTTGAAATCTACAAGAAAGAGAAGTCCCAATCTACTCTAATCTAAGAAAACCCTCCCCAAATGGGGAGGAAAAAGGAAGAAAATTACTCTTTAATCTAGCCTAATTCTACTAGCTTTCTAATGGGTCTTCTATGCCTCAAATGATGCTTAAAAGGGGTATAAATAGTGCTAGGGTCGTGGGATACTAGTGCAGCAAAAATCAGCGCCGAACAAAGTCATTTTTGCTCCAGCCGGCTCCAGATCGCAAATTTGAGATCGCGATATGGACTGAAACTTCTAAAATGCAGCACTTCATAGTTTTGCTTTGGTTAAAATCTTCATCCGACGTCCGATTGATGAGCCATTTTTTTTCCATGTGACCCTAACACATAGGAGAATATTATTATCTATAATAAACACTTAAAATAATATCTACATATATAAATAAAATTCTCACAAAATAGCCCAAAAAATGAATGTCAAACAAAGACGAACGAAAACTTAACTCCCAACGAAGTTAAGTCAAAGACACAACACAACTATATACGGAAGAACCAAATAAAATATGCTAATTAAGACCTAAATAAGTACTAAAATACATAATAAACACATATTTCCACATTCAAACACATGAATGCAAAATAGACAAAAACACACACGAAAACACTAAAAATGCTCGAAACTAGTAGCCAAATCTTCAAGTTTAGGGTACATATAACTCTAGTTTTCTAGATTTATCTATACATCATCTATATAAACTATTTTAAAAGTTAAATAAGGATTAAAAATTGTATTCGTTATATTTTAAAATTCAAATGGTGCATTCATTAGTCCAGAAGGGCATTACATTCCATTCATAATGTCCGAATTGTACTATAAAAACTGTTTTATTTGTATCTTTTTCATCAATCTGGACCTGCGAAAATCCACTTTTCATGTCAAGTTTTTAATAAATTACTGCCTTAAAAGTCCTTTTTAATAGATCCTCTTATTAGGAATTGGATACCTTATCCATTCTAATACTTTATTTAATGGTTTATAATTTATTACTAATTTTGGTGCTCCTATCTCTATTTTGGCTTGATTATTAACATAAAAAGCTGAACAACTGTAAGGAGATTTAGAAGTTCTTATTAGTTTTTTCTTTAATAATTCATTAATTTCTTTTTACAGTATTCCGTTAACTCATGATTCATTTGGATAGGTCTAGCCTTAGTAGGAATATCTTATTCTTTAAATCCTTTAATATAAGGTAATTTTACTATATGTTGCTTTCTATCCCATAAAAGTATTGGGAAGATCAGAACAAACCTATTATTCTAATATCTTAGCAAAATAGGGCAAAAAAATTTACTTTAATCTTCTCATCTCTATGTTGTTGATTTAATTTTTCATAATTTATTTCTTTCTTTAAAAATCTTATTTATTTTTTGTAATCTATTTATAGAATGATCTTTTACTAATTTTATCTCCTTATTATTTCTTTGAATATTATTTATTTGAGAAACTGTATATTGTTTTAATAAACTAACATCTTTGGAAGTAGGTGAATGAATAAAAGGATAATGAAGAATTTGACCATGTATTTCTATTCTAATTCCTTCTTCATCCGTTAAAAATGGATATATTTGACTTATAAAAAAATTTCCTAAAATAACATCTTGAACTAAATTATTAATTTAAAATAAACGAGTTTCTGAAACATATATTTTGATTACAAATATGTGCTTCAGATAATATATATTTAATATCTAAAGGTTCCCAACTTGTTGAGTATAATTTTTCTAAAGTTCTTTCATAATATCTAGTAGAAATTAATCCTTCACTACTGCAATTTTGATCAACTCCAGAAATCTATTAAAGTTATTAGATTTACAGAAAATTCTCTTTTAATATTGATATTAACGGGAACATACCATTTTTGAAATTTTATTCTATAAATTACTGCAATAAGAAGGTTTTCTTATTGTATTTTGATTACTTAGATTTGAGAAGAAGTTTTCGACTTATATTTTGACCTAGAGTAAGAAGGTTTATTACAAGAAGAATAAGTTTTACACTCAGATTCATAGTTTGTTTTAGACTTTCAATATTTTTTAGAATGTTTAATTTTACTAGATGGAGGTGATAATTTTTCAAAACCAAAATCTTTACAGAATGATCCTAATTCTTTCTTAGTTTGTTTATGATCTCTTTTAAGCTGACTTTTAAGTTTTAAATCTGTATATATAATGTCAAAGCTTCTACAATAACATAATTTATTAAATCTCTATAAGTTAATTTTGCATAAGGTATTTCTCCATTATACTTGTCTCTTATTTTCCGTCTTAATTTCTTTGTAAATAATTTAGGTAATCTAATCCCATAATAAATCTTTCTTTCCAATAAATATGATTACAATCTATTCTAAGGAATACTTTATTAAGAAAAGCATCTTTATACCATCTAAAATCATGTAATTTTCGGCAAGTAGGATTAGCTAGTATTTCTGAACTTCTTTCTTGATAATTTTGAGGTTCACCAATAAAAATTTTTGTAATTGCAAAAAGTAAAGTTGGAACTGCATCTTGAACTCCACTAGTACTAGTAGGTTCAGTATTCCGAGTTGTTACTATCTAATTATTACTACTTACTGATTCTGTAACCATTGGAACAACATTTTTCATAGCTGTTTTTATATAATTTATTTCATCTTTAGTTAAATAGTTGTCCCACCAATCTTTAAGACTTTCTGCAAAACTTTCTATTAATAAATTTGCACTTTGGTGATTTGTATTACCCTTGGCCTTTTATGCAATATCCCATTTCTTGCATTGTATTATACATTTGGTGATCTATTTGTCCATCTAAATTCCATTCACAAATTTCCTCTCCTTTATTAAATGATAAGATATAGTATGTCTTTCTTCAAATTGCATATCTGGAAAAGAAAGTCTAGAATAAATTTTTTTTCTATATGGCATCCTTTCATTTTTAATACCACCCTTAGTAATTTAATTAATTTGATTATCTTCTAGCTCTATATTTTCTGTAATTTAATTAATTTGATTATCTTCTAGCTCTATATTTTCTGTAATTTAATTAATTTGATGATCTTCTAGCTCTATATTTTCTTCTAGTGATATTGTTGCAATTTGACCTTTTCGTATTTCATCTTTTTTAGTCTTTTGTTCTGCTTTTAAATTTTTCTACTATTTCATCTATTAATTTTTTTATCTTTATTTAATGTAGGAGTATCTTTTTTCTGATAACTCGAAAGGTTTGAACAGAGGTTGACTGGGAGAAGGTTTGGGTGGTTTATGAAAAGGAGATTGAAGACTTGCAGGGATTTTATTTCTTTTTCTATTTTTATTATATGAGAAGACATTTTCAAATTTAATATTTGATTTGTACAATTATTTTGTTTGTATATTTTATCTAGATCTGTTATTGTTGGATTATTATCCAGTTGTAACAGGATCACTAATATTAAAGGAGATGATGTAATAATATTTCCTCTATGTTCGAATTTTACTTCTTCCACAGGAGGATAATGGGAGTTGACCTTTTCAAAAGATGACGCATTCCATTCCTTTGTAGTAACTCCTAAATATGGTTTAATAAATGATTATCCATTTGTTTATTGCTACAATAAACCTCGAACCATTTAAAGAAATCTATGTTTAATTTTACCCTTTCTAAATCTTTGTAATATTGTTATCTAATTTCCTTTTGTTGATCATCATTAAAGTTGTCAAAAAATCATTTTCGTTTTTTTATCATTTTCTTCACTATTAAAATACTTTCTTAATAAATCTTTATCTAGTTTAAATTCTAAAGAAATCATTAATATTTGCTCATCAAAACGCATTTGAGATCTTGTAGGAGAAGCAGGAGGACTTGTAGAATTTTCTATATTTTGATATATAGGCTTAGAATGTTAGGAGTAAATCTACACTATGAATCTCTATCTTACTGGAAGTTCCCTTATCATTTTCATCTACTTTTTCATGAATAGTGGTTGGAATAGAAGATGTACATGCCCTCCCAAGGACAAAAGCAAATCGTCTATCAACAGGTCCATCAGAAAATTTTACGATATTGGATATCGTGCTTGGTGGTCTAGGAATAGACTTAACGGGATCTATATCAAAAAAATTCTATTTTGTAGAATTCATAATTTTATCCCATTCTAATCTTTTTGGAATATGTGCAATTGAATGATTTAAGTTTGCTTCAATAAAAGCGTTTCTCCTCTAGGAGAACACTTTATAGCTTTAGGATTTACAGTACTTTTCATTACTTTGTAATATATTCTTATACAAGAACTAAAGGTCTTGAATCAGTGAATTCTATATTCTTAGTTTGAATATTTAAAGTTAAAGTAGCTAAAACATTTAGGTGTGTATAATTATATTTAAATCTAAAGCAAAATTTGGATAACAATTAAAATATATAGGACCGTTTTCTAAATTTGATTCTAAAACGGCTAATAAAGAATTTGAAAAAATTAAGTATCTTGCATCTCTTAAACATAATAATATTGGAACATCTAACCCTAATCGCATCAATGGTTTAATAGCAACTTGAACACATCCTCTATGTATAAATTTATAATTTCTTTTTCTATGCTAGGCTAAAGATTGAGAAGAAAATAATAATATAGAATCATGTTTCTTTGATAGAGGTGTAGTAGATTTAGAAGTTTCAATAGAATAATCTTGAATAAAATTAAAAGTTCCTTTTTCATAAAGAGTACTAATTTCTTGTTTTGGAATAGACCAATTTTGGAGTCTTTGCTCTATTTTATCTATATTAATTTCTCTTTCATTAATAGTAGAAAAAGAAGAACTACCTTCTGGATCTGAATTAGGTTTAGATAATCTTCTTGATCTTATTCTATTTAACAAATTAGCTGAAACCATTATTAATTTAAATTATTTTTAATCTTTTTATCCTTCTTTGTGTATCAGGACCACCTAACGGAACCACCCTAGACCTTTCCTCTCGTCTTATGGGCTGACCAACGCTTTCGAGGCTGACCAAAACTACACTAAGGTAAGATAATCAGACTCTACAGGATTAAATTAATGAAGCTTCTTTGTTAAACAAAACAAAATCAACTTGATTGGCACACATTCTAATTTACTTTGAATTTAATTTGGTTCCCTAATATATTATTTTTAAGGTAAGATAATTAGACTCTAAAGAAGCATTAAATTAATAATAGTTTTATTGAATTCCAGGAGAATAAGAGCTAATAGCCCTAGGCCATTAGATCTAAAGCCCAACCTTCCCAATCAACATTATATTCAAAATTTTCCAACTTTTCTAGCTTTACCAAGTTCCTCAAATATTCTAATTTCTCTTTCTGCTAATACCAAATAATTATACAAATCAAATAATAAATACAATGTATTCTCACTTTAATAGAAATAGAAAAAGAAATAAAAATCCCTACAAGTCTTCAATCTCCTTTTCAAAAACCACTGGAACCTTCTCCCAGTGAACCTCTGTTCAAACCTTTTGAGTTACGAGAAAAAGATACTCCTATTTTAATTAAAGATAAAAAATTAACAGATGAAATAACAGAAGAATTAAAAAATTTAGAAGTAGAATAAAAGACTAAAAAAGATGAAAAACAAAAAGGTCAAATTGCAACAATATCATTAGAAGAAAATATAGAGCAAGAAGATAATCAAATTAATAAAATTACTAAGGATGGTATTAAAAATGAAAAGGATGCCATATAGAAAAAAATTTTATTCTAGACATTCTTTTCCAGATATGCAATTTGAAAAAACACATACTATATCTTTATCCTCTTATAATGGAGAAGGAATTTGTGAATGGAATTTAGATGGACAAACAGATCACCAATTCTATAATACAAATCAAGAAATGGGAATGTGTGCTACTGCATACAAGGGCCAAGGGTAATACAAATCACCAAAGTACAAATTTATTAATAGCAGGTTTTACAGGAAGCCTTCAAGGTTAGTGGGACAACTATTTAACTGAAGATGAAAGAAATTATATAAAAACAACTATGAAAAATGTTGTTCCAATGGTTACAGAATCAGCAAGAAGTAATAATCAAATAGTAACAACTCGGAATACTTAGCTTGCTAGTGTACTAGTGGAGTTCAAGATGCAGTTACAACTTTACTTTATGCAATTACAAAACATTTTATTGGTGGACCTCAAAAGTTTCAAGAAAGATGTTCAAAAATCCTTGCTAATAGTACTTTCCCAAAATCACAAGATTTTAGATGGTATAAAGAAGTTTTTCTTAATGAAGTATTCCTTAGAACAAATTGTAATCATAATTATTGGAAACAAAGATATATTGAAGGATTACTAAAATTATTTGTAGAGAAATTAAGACAAAATATAAGAGACAAGTATAATGGAGAAATACCTCATGCAAAATTTAACTTATAGAGATTTAATAAATTATGTTAATGCAGAAGTTTTATCATTATGTACAGATTTAAAACTTAAAAGAGATCATAAACAAGCTAAGAAAGAATTAGGATCATTCCGTAAAGATTTCAGTCTTGAAAAATTGTCACCTCCTTCTAGTAAAATTAAACATTCTAAAAAATATTCAAAGTTTAAAACAAACTACATGTCACGCCCCAAAAACGGGACCGTAACACGCCGCGCTAATGGTACACCGGACCAAAGCGCAAGGCACAAACGAATAGAGCAACAAACTTAACCGCAATGTAATAGAACCATCAAACCATTTCTTAACTATAAAACCGAATAAGTTCATTTTTACACAAAAATACGAATTACAAAATTCCTTCTTAGTACAAAAGATGCTACAACAAAAACAAAGTTCATGTGTATAAGAAACCTATCTAATACACTATGGTTTTCGCACAAAAGAGAAGCTTGGAAGACTATCCGCAGAGTCCTACCGTAATGTGGACTTTTGAGCCTAAAAGATACTCTGCTAACGCGAATCATAAGTTAAAAACGAGCACCTAATCTAAAAATGTATAAATCACGTGGGGTGAGCATAACTAGCTCAGTGGATATCATAAAAGCTCTTCAAATGGGGCCAAGCATTTCGATAAAAAGAAAACATAAATATAATAACATTTGCGAAAACCATAGTCATGAAGCAGTTTCTAAAATGTCTCATACCATTTAAACGTCAGGCATGTCCAAAACATAGTCAAAAAGATCCAATCATTTCAAAACATAGTATGCTAAAGCATAGCGAACAAATCCAAGTACAGTTTCAATCCAGAATATAATAAAATAGCATGAGTATCTTTTAGGCTCAACAGTATGTCCAAAACATAGCCAAACAGATCAAATCATTTCAAAACATAGTATGCTAAAGCATAGCTAACAAATCCAAGTACAGTTTCAATCCAGAATATAATAAAATAGCATGAGTATCTTTTAGGCTCAAAAGTATGACCTACACTAGTACTAGTCAGATCTAGTAATCTACCACACCTACTAGTCTGACCGGGAGGTCAAGTTATCCCATCACAAGACCCCGTATCAGAGAGTTCATAACATTCACAGAAGTCACCACGGCGTCCCATGGATGACTATAGAACCGGTTCTCCACAATTCACACATTTCTAAACACATCCAAAATTATATACCTCGGTCACCTATGAGCCAAAACAGTCATAAAATGCTTTCATATCAAAAGAGTTTGCAAACATATCATTTGATTAACATAAAATAGCTTGGTCCCGATTTCATATGTAATAATTCTAAAACTTGGTAAAAGTGCAGTTCCAAACATCATACACATTTTAAAATCCATCCAAACATATTTCGAAAGTCGTTAAACAAAATACAAGTGGAAGAGGGTCTATGTTACCCACAAATCCATCCAAACATATTTCGAAAGTCATTATACAAAATACAAGTGGAAGAGGGTCTATGTTACCCACAAATCCATCCAAACATATTTCGATGTGTAAAGTCATTATACAAAATACAAGTGGAAGAGGGTCTATGTTACCCACAAATCCATCCAAACATATTTCGAAAGTCATTATACAAAATACAAGTGGAAGAGGGTCTATGTTACCCACCTATCAAAGCAAAAACTGCACAAATGATCACTGAACGCGATCGCCGGCGGTAGGTGGCGTGGTACCTAAAACAGATATAAGAGGACTCTTAGAAGAGATGTAGAAGTTAAAGAATGACTAGGGAAGCGAAAACGACGCGAACAGCTCTTTGGTCAAAAATGACCTTTTCACAATTTCTGACCAACTTCGACAAGCTAAAACCCCAGTCAAAACACTTAGTTAATCCCTCAAATTCGTATTACAGCTAGATTAGGAGATAATAAGCTCAGTTTTCCAGAAAAACCGAAAAACTTCGCCTCTCCCTAGGCTATAATTAGGCTATCCTCCCTGCCAACAAAATCCAATTCCAAGGTATTCAAGGGACCTTGGTTACAACCCAACTCAAACAACATTAATTCAACCAACCAACAAAATCCATAAATGGAAAGATTCACCGGAGCAATAGCCGGGACTATATCAATAGCATTCCACAACAATCCATACTCCATAACCACTACAATTAACTCTATTACATCATTAGAGCAACAACCTATGGTTGGAATTCCACTTGGTTTCAAGTCTCAATTCCTATCCAAACTAACCTTAAAACACTCTTAAAACATCATTATGTGCATAGACATAAGCATTCATAGCATAACACTCTAGGCCACATATGGAAGACAAAACCCTAACTCATAATCTTAAAATTTGTAATCTAACCATGGAAAGTTGTTAAAAATCAACCCCAATCACTTCCCAACCTCCAAAACACTAAAAACAACCCATAACATACATAAATCATAACTTATAAGGCTGCAAAGAGGGTTTATTCAGCCATAAAAAATGTTACAAAACTTGAAATGCTAAGCTTGGATCATTGCATTTATGGCCATAAATGCAAAAATACATAAAATCTTTCTATCGCGTAAATCGAAAAATTTGCCGAATCGAAAAACGAATAAGTTGAAGTACTTTATGACTAAAAATAATATGAAAAACATTTTAAACCAATTAAAATCAAAGAACAAGGCTATTAAAATACTGGGTTTCACACTACAGATCTAAGCCTAAAATTTATTCTTCTTTAATAAACCTTCTTACTCTAGGTCAAAATATAAGTCAAAAATTTTTGAACTCCTTATTCAAAGCAGAAGTCATCAAAATAAAATAAGAAAACTAAATCCTCTTCAGACTTAAGCCTCTAATATGGTATGTTGGAAATGTGGAGTAGTTGGCCTCACAAAAAAATATTGTGATGTTAGAAAAGAGTAAATCTATTAGAATTAGATGAAGAAACTAAAGAGAAAATTTTAAATATATTAAATGAAGAAGCTTCAGAAGAAAGTATTTCTGAAGAACAAATAGAAGATGTTAATGTTATTCAAGAAGAATCTTCTGAATATGAAAATAATGAATCTGAACATTCTAATTGTGTTTGCATAGGAATTTGTTCTTGATCTTATCAAACTATTAATGTTATTTCAAATCAAAATAATTTTTTTAATTTAATAGATAA
This sequence comes from Cinchona pubescens, assembly GCA_025175665.1. NCBI lineage: Eukaryota > Viridiplantae > Streptophyta > Magnoliopsida > Gentianales > Rubiaceae > Cinchona > Cinchona pubescens. The sequence goes on from JANKKI010000170.1 coordinate 592,121, forward strand.
AATAGAAGATGTTGAGACAAACTGAGAATATTTATTAAAATTAAGAGATATAGTTATACAAGTAGAAAAACCATCACTAGAGCCATTTAATCTTAAAGAAATATTTAATAGACTCAAAAAACCTTCAGAAGTTTTTCTATTCAAGATTTACAAGCTGAAATTAATCAAATTAAATAGGAAATAAAAATTTTGCAACAAGAAAATGTAGAAATAAAATTCTCTCTTTTATCTGTAAAATTACAAAATGACGTAGATAATCAAAGTAAACCATCTACTTCTCAAGAGAAAGCACGCAAAGAATTTATTGCAGTAATTTCTAGAATAAAATTTTAAAAATGGTATGTTCCCATTAATATTAATATTAAAAGAGAATTTTCTGTAAATCTAATAGTTTTAATAGATTTTGGAGCTAATCAAAATTGCATTAGTGAAGGATTAATTTCTACTAGATATTATGAAAGAACTTCAGAAAAATTATACTCAACAAGTGGAGAACATTTAGATATTAAATATAAATTATCCGAAGCACATATTTGTAATCAAAATATGTGTTTTAGAAACCCGTTTATTTTATTTAATAATTTAGTTCAAGATGTATTTTAGGAACTCCTTTTATAACTCAAATATATCCATTTTTGCAACGGATGAAGAAGGAATTAGAACAGAAATACATGGTCAAATTCTTCATTTTCCTTTTATTCATTCACCTACTTCCAAAGATGTTAGTTTATTAAAACAATATACAATTTTTCAAACAAATAATATTCAAAGAGATAATAAGGAGATAAAATTAATAAGAGATCATTCTATAAATAGACTGCCAAAACAAATAAGATTTTTAAAAGAAGAAATAAATTATGAAAGAATAAATCAACAACTTAAAGATGATAAGATTAAAGTAAAAATTTCTGATTTCGCTAAGATATTATAGAAAAGGTTTGTTCTAATCTTCGCAATGCTTTCTGGGATAGAAAGAAATATATAGTAAAATTACCTTATATTAAAGGATTTAAAGAAGAGGATATTCCTACTAAGGTTAGATCTATCCAAATGAATCATGAGTTAATGGAATACTGTAAAACGAAATTAATGAATTATTAAAGAAAAAGCTAATAAGAACTTCTAAATCACCTTAGAGTTACAGTTCTGCTTTTTATGTTAATAATCAAGCCGAAATAGAGAGAGGAACTCTAAAATTAGTAATAAATTATAAACTATTAAATAAAGTATTAGAGTGGATAAGGTATCCAATTCCTAATAAGAGGATCTATTAAAAAGGACTTTTAAGGCAATAATTTATGCAAAATTTGACATGAAAAGTGGATTTTGGTAGGTCTAGATTGATGAAAAAGATAGATATAAAATAGTTTTTACAGTACCATTCGGACATTATGAATGGAACGTAATGCACTTTGGACTAAAGAATGCACCTTCTGAATTTCAAAATATAATGAACACAATATTTAATCCTTGTTTAACTTTTACAATAGTTTATATAGATGATGTATTTGTTTTTCTAGAAAATTTAGATCAACATTTTAAACGTTTAAATACATTTTCACAGGTTACTAAGAAAAATGAGTTAGTATTATCAAAGCATAAAATGAAATTATTTCAAACTAATATTAGGTTTTTAAGCCATGAGTGAGATGTGTATACATCAAGGTAGTTATAAACCTATTTGTAGATTCTTCTGAGTTTTCAGATGAAATTAAGGATAAAAATCAATTACAAAGATTTTCAGGATGTTTAAATTATATATTAGATTTTATCCCAAACCTTTGGCAAATTTATGAACCTTTATATCAAAGACCTAGAAAAAAATCTTCCCAGTTGGAGTCAAGAGCATACTGAAACTATTAAGAAACCTAAGAATCTTCATAGAATTTACCATGGTTTATACCCTCATTTCTTAGGCCTTTATAATAGGTTCAGTAACAGATGCTTCAGACTTAGATAAAATGGAGGAATTTCAAATCAAAAGTTTTCTAATAAAAATGAACAATTAGTTCAATTTCATTATGGTATTTGGATAAATTCTCAAAAGAATTACTCTACTATTAAAAAATAAATTTTATCCATAGTATTATGTATTTCTAAATTTCAAGATGATCTAATAAATAAAGTATTTTTACTTCATATTGATTGTAATGCTACAAAAGACAACAGTTATAGAAAAGGATGTAAAAAATTTAGTTTTGAAACAAATTTTTGCAAAATAGCAAGCACTTCTCAAATTTTGATTTTCAGATTGAGTATATTAAAGGTGAGTATAATTCTCTTCCAGATTTTCTTACAAGAGATTTTTACAGGGTTATGGATTCCAGGAGAATAAGAGCTAATAGCTATAGGCCATTAGGTCTAAGGCCTAATCTTTCCTATCAACATTATATTCAAAATCCTCCAACTTTTCCAACTTTACCAAGTTCCTCAAACATTCCAATTTCTCCTTCTACTAATACCCCTCCTAGAGCACTTATAATGACTAGTGAATCTTATAAAGAACCTCCTTCTTTTTTAGAAGTAGTACAAAATCAACAAAAAATCCAAACCCATAAAACTCCAAATAAAACTAATCAACCATCCTCTTCAACAACCAATCCTTCTCTTACTCCTGCTAATCCTTCTATTACTCCTGATAAAAATTCCTATCTTTTAAAAAATTTTGTTAAGATACCACTTTCATTGTTCCAACAAGGACATGTTAATCTTACTCTCAAAGAATTATTTGAAATTTTCTTTACTCTAGTAACAAATATCTTTGCTCCTTCCAAAAACTATTTTATTCAAGAAACCCCCAGAAAGACTCATCTTGCTCATTGCCTTCTTCAAAATTCCAAGTCTTTAAGTATATTCTTTTAATAAAATTTTAAAGTTGTTTATATTTCAATAATACTTTATGTCTTGATATGAATTATTTTGATAGAGTTAAATTTCTTAAATGGAGTATAAAATCTACATTACATCAAAGTAAGACTAGAAAACAAGTAATAGAAATAAATAAATCTAGATTAGAGGAAACTAACAAAGAAATAAATTATTTAAGTGAAATAGATAATAATTGTAAAATTTATGTATGAGATTAGAAAATAGAATAATTCATCATGAATATGTTACTATTATGATAAATAAAATAATAAAGGCATACTTAGAAGAATTATCATTATTAATAGACTCCTACATTAAACTAATTGTTAAACTAATTTATCTATCCAGGGTCTAATTTGGTATCAGAGCAAAGATAAGCAGTTGTGATATGTAAACTCGGACACAGCTGTGGACTCATGACCATGGTCTGAAGTAAGGATCTCTATCTTATGATGTAGAAAGACTCTAGTAGGTACCTTGAGATGGACCGTTGGTAACCGTGAAAGCGGTGCACACGTTGGTGTTGATCTACAATATTGGTTTTTATGATAACAAATACAATCTAATAGTTTGACATGAGTTGTGCAGGAATTCTGTTATATCTGTCACAACAGGGATTTCGGACGATGCACATCGTCTGAAATAGAATAGTTTTGGAAGCTCAAAATCATCTGAACGGGACTAAGTTGCTCGGACGTAGGAATTTGTATGAACAAGATTTTCTCAGACGCTATACACCATCTGAAAGGTCAGACAGAGAGCAAGGATTCTGGGGTGTAGACAACGGACACTCAATATCGTTCGAAGGCAATTCCATCAACAGACATACTTGACCGTCCAAAAGTAGTTCAACACTTGTATAGCATCAAACCTTTCGGACACACTGCACTATCCGAGGATCTGATGCAACAACCTGCCAGCTTCGAACGTAGGAACGGACACAATCTCGGCCGTTCGACCGTAGTTTTAACCTCCAAGTTGTTGATGATCGGACGCACAAAAAAGGCTTCGGACCTCCGGAACACTTAACGTCTAGTGTTTTAGCATTTATTACTTAGCAGTTAGAAGGTGGTTGGAAGTTGTTCTATTACATCTATAAATGCCAACCAGTCTGATTTAATGAGACACAAGCATCAACAAATGTCATTTGAACAAAAAATAGGCCTTATGTATTGTTGTATTAGAAAAAGTGTTAGAGTAAGTGATCTTCAATTGTAAAGAGTGGAGAGTGGAGAGATAATTATTGTACAAAAGTGAGGTTGTATGTAAAATTCTTGGCTCAACTAAAGATAATTAGTGTGAGCAAGAGTGATCCTACTTAGTGTATCTCAATAACATTATTATCTCACTTACATTGAAGAGGTACAAAGTAGAAGAATTTCATACCAAGCTTGTGAAGCTTGGGAGTTTGGTTTGATTTTTCTAAATCTCATTATTTGTCTCTCTTTTCACTTGTGCATTTATTGCTTTGATTATTAATCATATTGCATCCATCTCACTCAAGTTTTTATCACTTAATAGTTGCAATTAATTTTTAAGTAACCTAATTCATCCCCCTTCTTAGGTTACTTTTGGGCCAACAATTGGTATCAGGGAAATTGTTTGGTGTCTTGGTTTAGCAAGAAACAAATTTCTATTTCTCTGTTTGTGGCAGAAGCTGAATATATTACTATGAGAAATTGTTGTGCTCAACTTCTTTGGATGAAACATACTTTAAAAGATTTTGGCTTTATTTTTGATTGTGTACCTATTAGATGCGATAATACTAGTGCAATTAATCTCACAAAAAATCTTGTTCTGCATTCTAGAACAAAACATATTGATGTCAAGCATAGTCATTTCATAAGAGATCTTGTTTGCGAAAAAGGAAATTTGTGTTGAATTTGTTTGCACTAAAGATGAATTGGTTGACATTTTTACTAAAGCTTTACGATTGGATTATTTTGAATATCTCAGAACTTGCTTGGCATTACAGATTTTAAAAACTTGTGAGTTGTGCTTTCGGACGCAAATATATGTCCTAAACTCTCTGTATTCTCAGACGAAAATATCTGTCCGAACTTCTTCTTTTTTTAAATTTTGGTGTCAGACGTTTCCTTCATTCGAACTGTTCATCTTTTTCACCAAACTCTCTGGAAAATCTTTGGGGTGATCACAACCTTCCGACAACCTTTCGAACACATCAGGAAACAATTTCAGCTGTCCGTTCTTCGGAGATCAAACGTACGTTCAGACATATACCAATCATTTGGACGTCCGAACGACTGTTTTACACTGTTAAAACCTTTCACTTTCCTCTTTTCAGACATTTCTCTTCCAACGAACCCTTGCTCTGATGGAAAAGGTCAAATTTCTCTCAATTTTTCAATTTGACTCATTCTTTACAAAATTTCTTCAAAAAAATCATCTTCCCAAACCCTTACTATTCCGCTCCTAACGTCTTTTATACCTTATTGACATTTATTCTTTCAAACTCCTTAAAATCTCTTCAAAAAATTTTTCACTCTAATCCTTGCCTCTAATTCAAGATGGTTCGATCACGTGGGGGCTTTTCAACAGGCACCATAGGCAAGAAATCAAAGGGGAACACTCCAGCACAATGCCAAACTTCAACAAATCCTCAACCCACCCAAATCCCACCTTGCCCAAATTCATTGATGCCAAGGCATCTAAAAAGTATACATCCTTACTTAGTAAATCCATTATAGTGCAACATCCTATTTCCTAAGACATGTTGGACAAATTAAACTTATCTTTTGTTAAGGAATGTTTTGAAAAACAAAAATGGAGAAATTTCATTCATATTGACTTGCTTGTGTATCACGATATGGTCTTACAATTTATTGTAAATCTCCGCAAAGGTTCAAATGTTCGAACCTTAGTGTCTTGTGTGAATCACATCAACCTTGAGTTTAATTCAATATCATTAATTCAATTTTTGAATGTGATGTTCTTCCTTCTGATGAAATTTCATACTATTTTTCTCTAGACAAATGGCCTGCTATTAATACTTGATTTAATATTGAGGAAGTAAAGCAATTTTTTCATGTTGATTTTAAATAGGTTTTGGAAGCCAAAACCACTTTGCTTAGTCCTGAGATCAATATTTTGTACACATTGGTTACAAATTTGCTATTACCAACTAATGGACATCGTATTGAGCTAGGAAAAATGCAATTGTATTTATTCTATTGTGTTTTTAAAGGAATTAAGCTTGACTTTCGATATTTGTTTTGTTCCTTGTGGGAACTATTTTTGACCGATACTCGGAGGAACATCCCATTTGAAAAATTTTTAACAAAAGTTTTTGATCATTTTGACATTCCTTTCACTGGAAAAAAATAATTTCCTCCATAATATTTATTTTAATAAAGGTTATATTGAATGAAAAGGATTGTAATTTTTTAATCAAAAATGGTTCATTAAAGCTGAATATGAACATGAAAAATCAAAGAATCAGGCCTCAAGTTTAGGACAAGCACTTCCTCATCCTATTCCTTCTCAACCCTGTTCCTCCACACCTCCACTAACCCATCATTCATGAATATCCTCTTCCGAACCTTTGTTTTCACAATTATGCACCCTTGTCACCAATTTGGGAAATCAAATGGCCACATTTCAGCACTGAACACTTCGGAAGCTAAAGAGGTTGGAAACCAAGCAGACAATCCTCCAAGAAGCTTTAAGTTTGGGCAAGCCTGCCTCCGCTCAAGTACAGCTCGCAAACATTCAGTTGCGATATACTCTTGAGTCATTCTCTGACAGTGACGCTGAAGAAATTTAAGATGTCCAACACTCCAACCCTGAGCAAAAAGTCCATGGAGATCCTGCTAGTGCATCACATCCTAAGGCCGATACTGCTCAAAATGTCCCGCCGCTGATGATGATGAAGATGTTGATGAATTTGTTCCTATTTCTACTCCCAATGATGTTTTGTCATCTATGAACTTGTTTCTATTTCTTCTGTGTTTTATCATTTATTGCTTGCACTTGTTTCACGAGATTTGAGTAAGGGGGAGTATCATCTTATGGGGATCTTTTCACTTATTTTGATGATGCCAAAAGGGGGAGAAATGGTTGATTGATTATGGTTGTTCGTGGTTGTTTGATGGATTGTTTGAGCTATGATTGGTTATGATTGGTTTCCCCAAATATTTGTCATCATCAAAAAGGAGAGATTGTTCATCTAGAATCTTGGTTTTGAGTTCATCTACAATCTTGGTTTTGAGGATGACAAATATAATCTAATAGTTTGAACATGAGTTGTGCAGGAATTCTATTGTATCTATCACAACAGGGTTTTTAGATGATGCACATCGTCCAAAAAGGCATAGTTTCGGACGCTGAAAATCATCCGATCGGGACTAAGTTGATTGGATGATGAACCAGGAATTCGTCTGAACAAGATTTTCTCAGACACTATACATTATCCGAAAAGTCAGATAGAGAGCAAGGATTCTGAGGTGTAGACAATGGACACTCAATATTGTTCGAAGGCAATTCTATTGGACACACCTGACTGTCCAAAGGCAGTTCAACACTTGTATAGCATCAAACCTTCTGGACACACTGCACTATCCGATGATCTATACGCAACAACCTGCCAGCTTCGGACGTAGAAACAGATGTAATCTCTGTCGTTCGAACATAGTTTTAACCTCCATGTTGTTAACGATCGGATGCACAAAAAAGGCTTCGGACATCCGAAACACATAATGTCTAGTTTTTTAGCATTTATTACTTAGCCGTTGGAAGGTGGTTGGAAGTTGTTTTATTTCATCTATAAATGCCAACTAGTTTGATTTAATGAGACACAACTTCTACGTTGAATACAAGCATCTACAAAAGCTATTTGAGCAAAAAATAGGCTTTATATAGTGTTGTATTAGAATTTGAGGTGTTAGAGTGAGTGATCTTCAATTGTAAAGAGTGGAGAGTGGAGAGATAATTATTGTACAAAAGTGAGGTTGTATGTAAAATTCTTGGCTCAACTAAAGATAATTAGTGTGAGTAAGATTGATCCTACTTAGTATACAAAAATATTATTGTCTCACTTGCATTGAAGAGGCACAAAGTAGAAGAATTGTATCCCAAGCTTGTGAAGCTTGGGAGTTTGGTTTGATTTTTCTAAATCTCATTATTTGTCTCTCTTTTCACTTGTGCATTTATTTCTTTGATTATTAATCATATTGCATCCATCTCACTCAAGTTTTTATCACTTAATAGCTGGAATTAGTTTTTAAGTAACCTAATTCACCGCCCCTCTTATGTTGCCTTTAGGCCAACAGTTGGTCAGTCTAGAGGTCCCGGTTGTAAGTCTCAAGATGGGCAGTGAGACCGTTGGTCAGCCTGGTTGTCCCGTGGCCATTCCTTGGTTTTTTTTGGTATCAGAGCCAAGATACCAATAAGCAGTTGTGAGCCGTAACCTGCACATAGCTGTGGATGGCATTCTAGGGAACACTCACTCATGACTATGGTCCGAAGTGAGGCTCTCTGCCTTAGGATGTAGAAAGACTTTGGTAGGTACCTTGAGATAGACCGTTGGTAACCATGAAAGCGGTGCACATATTGGTCAGCTTGGTGATCCCGGAAGTAAGTCGCAAGATGGGCAGTGAGACCGTTGGTAAGTCTAGTGGTCCCGTGGTCATTCCTAGGTTTCTTTTGGTATATGAGAGCCAAGATAAACAGTTGTGAGTTGTAAACCAGAACACAGCTGTGGATGGCATCCTTGGGAACTCTAACTCATGACCATGGTCCGAAGTGCGGCTATCTACCTTAGGATATAGAAAGACTCTGGTAGGTACCTTAAGATGGATTGTTGGTAATCGTCAAAGCGATGCACACATTAGTCAGCCTGGTGGACCCGACAATAAGTCCTAAGATGGGCAATGAGACCGTTGGTCAACCTGGTGGTCCCATGGTTCATTCCTAGTTTTCTTTTGGTATTAGAGCCAAGATAAAAAGTTGTGAGTCATAAAGCAGGACATAGTTGTGGATGGCATCATAGGGAACTCTCACTCATGACCGTGGTCCGAAGTGAGGTTCTCTGCCATAGGATGTAGAAAGACTCTGGTAGGTACCTTGAGATGGGCCGTTGGTAACCGTCAAAGCAGTGCACACGGTGCTCAGTCTGGTGGTTCAAGCAGTAAGTCCCAAGATGGGCAATGCGACCGTTGGTCAGCCTATTAGTCTCATGGCCATTCCTGGATTTCTTTTGTTCATAACAACCTTGATGTAACTCATGGCCAAAAAACCTAATATTAGTTTGAAAAAATTTCATTTTAGATTTGATAATACTAACCCATTTTTCTAAATAACCTCTAAAAATGTATTTAAATGTCTAAAATGTTGATCTAAATTTTCTACAAAAAACTAACACATCATCTATATAAATTAGTGTAAAAGTTGAATAAGGATTAAATATTAAGAATAGGTATTTATTATATTTTGAAATTCAGAAAGTGCATTCTTTAGTCCAAATGGCATTATGTTCCATTCATAATGTCCGAATGGTACTGTAAAAGCTATTTTATATGTATTTATTATATATATATATACATATATATGTATATATACACACACATACATATGTATGTATGTATATATATATGTGTATATATATGTATACATACATACATACATATATACACACATACATATGTATGTATGTGTGTGTATATATACATGTGTATATATATGTATACATAAATACATATATATACATGTGTATATATATGTATACATAAATACATATATACATGTGTATATATATGTATACATACATACATATATATACACACATATATACATATGTATGTGTATATACATATACACACACACACACACATATATGCATACATATGCATAACTATATATATATATATATATATATATATACCCAAAATATACAAAAAAAAAAAAAACATTAAAGAATGAACGTTATAAGAAAAAATGAAGAAATATACTTACAAAGAAACCTGGAATAATTTCTTATTCAACCTTTATTGATAATTACAAAAGGAAAAAATTTTACAAGAAAAGAAGTAGACAAGGTTTCTAAAGCTTTCTAAACTCTCTGAAAAAGAAACACTTGCCTATTCTATTCCAAAAGGGCGCTATATATAGACATTTTTAGATATTGATGATGTCATTGCTTACATTATTTTGTAAATGACATCCTTGCTTACATCAGAAAAAAGCATATTCTTTCAGCATCAGCATCTATTTCTTTTGCTTTCCTTTTTTATTTTTCTTTTTGTTATTTTTGACAGATTCTTTTGATTTAGATTTTGGCATTTCTTCATCAGAAAATAATTTTTTTTCAAAGTGGAAGTGTCTAAATGCTTTGCTTCCAAACTTTTTGCAACTCCTGTGAGGGCCTCTGCTTGTTTTAATAGAGTTTTGATATCCTATCCTTATACACATTGTAGATGAGTCATCAAAAATCATCATCATTAATCCAGATGAGCAAAGGAATTTGAAATAGAAAGTTTTTCTTTTCCTTTGGAAATTGTTGATTTTTCTTTGCCTTTGTCTTTTTTCTGATGGAGTATTCTGTTGTTTAATGACTAATTTTATAGCATCAGCAATATATTTTTCAATATCTGCATTTTTCGAGGAAGTATTTGCTTCCAATGGTTTTGAAAAAGATGCTTCAAATTGAGAAGGGTTTATTTTGGGGCCTAACCCTTTAATAGTAGAAGATACTCCTAAACATTTAAAATTAATATCTCCATATTTTATCCACCACTAATTCTCAAAAATCCTCCGAACTTGGGGAAGACCTGAGTATGAACAAATATGAATTTGAAGTTTCCATGCAAATGACCATGGAATATTAAATTGGATCATCAAATGACAGAAGGCTTTTTTGGTGGATACAAAGAAGAATATTCTTCTTCATCAGAAAAGTTTGAAGCATATACTTCTAAATAGTGAAGATAAGCAACATGTGCCAACATGTTTAGGAAGTAGTTCCTCTAGAATAGCAAAATATTTGAACCATTGATAGAACTAACTAGTAAAAGATGCATCATTATAAGAGTAAAAGATGAATCAGAAATAGTAGTTTGAACAGTATTAATGCCTTCTTGTTTCATAATAGTTTTAGTAGTATTTACATTATCCTATTTTTGTTGATCAGAAAGATAATTTTCTCACTAATCATTTAAAACACTAGTAAAACCATATATCACACAACATGTACAATATCCCGTTCAGAGATACCTTTGTTTTTCAAAATTTGAATATACATCATCATTTTTCTCAAAGTAGTAATATATATATATATATATATTTGTGCATATACATATACATATATATACACATATATACATACATATATCTACATATATGCATCTATACATACACACACATATATATATATATATTTATACATACATATATCTACACATATATATATATATATATATAAACACACACATATACATACATACATGATATATGTGTGTGTATGTGTGTATATATATATATATGTAGATATACGTATGTATAAAAATATATATATGTTTGTGTGTGTGCGCATATATGTAGATCTATGTATGTATATATATGTGCATATACACATACATATATATACACATATATACATACATATATCTACAAATATGCATGTATACATACATATATATACATACATACACACACATATATATATATGTGTGTGTGTGTGTATGTGTTTGTGTGTATAAATGTGTATATAGATATATACATACATATATATATATTGTGCGTGTGTGTACATATGTATATATGCATATATATATGTGTCCATATATATATGTGTGTGTGTGTGTGTGTGTGTGTATACATATGTGCATATACAAATATATATATAGACATGAATATAAGTATGTGTATATATACATATACATGTATATACATGTATACACATATATATATACACATACATATATATATATGATACATACATATATATAATATAGACATATATACATATATATATACATACTCACACACATATATATATGCATATATATTTATGATACATACATATATTTATAGACATATATACATATATATATACATACTCACACACATATATACATGCATATATATGTATATGTACATATATGTGTATATCTATATCTAAATATATATATACATATATATATATATGCATGTATATCTAAATATATACATATATATATATGTATATCTGTCACGCCCCAAAAACGGGACCGTAACACGCCGCGCTAATGGTACACCGGCCCAAAGCGCAAGGCACAAACGAACAGAGCAACAAACTTAACCGCAATGTAATAAAACCATCAAACCATTACTTAACTATAAAACCGAATATTTCATTTTACACAAAAAAATACGAATTACAAAATTTCTTCTTAGGACAAAAGATGCTACAACAAAAACAAAGTTCATCAATACAAAACCTATCTAATACACTACCCTCTCCAAACAAAAGAGATTGATAGAATATAATAAAATAGCATGAGTATCTTTTAGGCTCAAAGGTATGACCTACAGTACTAGTCAGATCTAGTAATCTACTACACCTACTAGTCTGATACCGGGAGGTCAAGTTATCCCATCACAAGACCCCGCAGTCAAATAGTTCATAACAGTCATAGCAGTCACCATGGCGTCCCATGGATGACTATAGAACCGGTTCTCCCCAAATCAAACATTTCCAAACACATCCAAAATTATATACCTAGGTCATCTATGAGCCAAAACAGTCATAAAATGCTTTCATATCAAAAGAGTTTGCAAACATATCAATTGATTAACATAAAATAGCTTGGTCCCGATTTCATATGTAATAGTTCCAAAACTTGGTAAAAGTGCAGTTCCAAACATCATTTGTAGCGAAACGATAGGACGACACCAACAGCACTTTGGTCAAAAATGTCCTTTTATGTATTTTATGCATTTATTCTTTGAGCTAAAACCCAGTTTAAACACTTTTATATATTTTTGTATTCGTATTACAGCTAGATTAGGAGATAATAAGCTCAGTTTTCCAGAAAAATCGAAAAACTTCGCCCCTCCCTAGGCTATAAGTAGGCTATCCTCCCTGCCAACAAACTCCAATTCCAAGGTATTCAAGGGACCTTGGTTACAACCCAACTCAAAACAACATATTCAACCAACCAACAAAATCCATAAACGGAAAGATTCACCGGAGCAATAGCCGGGACTATATCAATAGCATTCCACAACAATCCATACCCCATAACCACTACAATTAACTCTATTACAACATTAGAGCAACAACCTACGGGTGGAATTCCTCTTTACTATCAAACTGAAATTTTTACCGATTAGCCACACGCATGATTCAAACATGCTTCCTATCCAACCCACTACCACAAGGAAACACTTAAAACCATCAAAAGATCATTAAAGATCCTTCAAACATAACCAATTATTCAAATTATCCTAGTTGCGCCAAACTTCCGCTTACTTACAAAATGAAGGGAAATCAATTCCACTTGGTTTCAAGTCTCAATTCCTATCCAAACTAACCTTAAAACACTCTTAAAACATCATTATGTGCATAGACATAAGCATTCATAGCATAACACTCTAGGCCACATATGGAAGACAAAACCCCAACTCATAATCTTAAAATTTGTAATCTAACCATGGAAAGTTGTTAAAAATCAACCCCAATCACTTCCCAACCTCCAAAACACTAAAAACAACCCATAACATACATAAATCAACACATATAAGGCTGCAAAGAGGTTGGTCTAGCCATCAAGGCCGTGTAAGAGAAAGTATGAGCCTCGTGAAATCGCGTAAATCGAAAAATTTGCCGAATTGAAAAACGAATAAGTTGAAGTACTTTATGACTAAAAATAATATGAAAAACATTTTAAACCAGTTAAAATCAAAGAACAAGGCTATTAAAATACTGGGTTTCACAATATCTATATATACAAATATATATACACATATATGTACATATACATATATATATATATACGCATATATATTTGTGTGAGTGTATATCTAAGTATATGTATATAGATATATACATATATATATGTGTATATATATACACAAACATATATATGTGTGTGTATATACATATGCAGACATACACACACACACACACATATATATACATACATACACATATATATTTGTATATATATGTGTATGCATAGTCAAACTATATATATATATATATATATACACACACACACATGCATACGTATATACAAATAGATATATATACATTCATAGATATATGTATATATAAATACATATATTCACATATATATATGTATATATACACACACACATACATTTATACAATATATATATATATATGTATGTATGTATATGTGCATAGATATGTATATATGTATGTGTATATGTATGTATCTGTATGAGCATATATGTATATATATACACAAATAGATATATATATATACATATGCGTGTGTGTGTGTGTGTGTGAAACCCAGTATTTTACTAGCCTTGTTCTTTGATTTTTAACTGGTTTAAAATGTTTTTCATATTATTTTTAGTCAGTAAAGTACTTCAACTTATTCGTTTTTCAATTCGGCAAATTTTTCGGTTTACGCGATTTCGGTTCCGGCGGGTAAACGGGTCAAAAATTGGACTAAGTGTAATTAGTGCATTGTGGTGTGTGAGTGTTGTATGATGACTGAATTATTCAGAAAAAAAAAATGTTAATTTAGTAGCAAAAATTAGTTTTTGGGCTAAATAGTCAACTTGGAGACTATTTGGTCAAATGGGGAACTATTTGGGTCAACCTTGGAATCTTTTTAGTCTTCTTCTTGCTTTGTTTCTTCCTCATTTCTCCTAGATGCTGGCCGAAACTTCTCTTCCCCATTTTCCCCCAAAATTTTCTTGGATATCAAGTATAAATCACTTGGAAGGTAAGATTTTATGTATTTTAGCACTTTATGAGATATGGGCTTTATGATCCAAGCTTTAATTTCAAGTTTTGTAGGATTTTTTATGGCTGAAAAAAAAAACCCTCTTTGCAGCCTTATATGTTATGATTTATGTTTGTTATAGGTTGTTATTATTTAGTGTTTTGGAGGTTGGGAAGTGATTGGGGTTGATTTTTAACAACTTTCCACGGTTAGATTACATATTTTAAGATTATGAGTTGGGGTTTTGTCTTCCATATGTGGCCCTAGAGTGTTATGCTATGAATGCTTATGTCTATGCATATAATGATGTTTTAAGAGTGTTTTAAGGTTAGTTTGGATAGGAAGCATGTTTGAATCATGCGTGTGGCTAATCGGTAAAAATTTCAGTTTGGTAGTAAAGAGGGAATTCCACCCATAGGTTGTTGCTCTAATGTTGTAATAGAGTTAATTGTAGTGGTTATGGGGTATGGATTGTTGTGGGGTGCTATTGATATAGTCCCGGCTATTGCTCCGGTGAATCTTTCCGTTTATGCATTGGTTGGTTAGAATATGTTGTTTTGGTTTGGGTTGTAACCAAGGTCCCTTGAATACCTTGGAATTGGATTTTGTTGGCAGGGAGGATAACCTACTTATAGCCTAGGGAGAGGCGAAGTTGGAATTTTCAGTTTTTCTGGAAAACTGAGCTTATTATCTCCTAATCTAGCTGTAATACGAATTTGAGGGGTTAACTAAGTGTTTTGACTGAGGTTTTAGCTTGTCAAAGTTGGTCGGAATTTGTGATAAGGTCATTTTTGACCAAAGAGCTGTTGGTGTCGTTTTCTATCGTTTCGCGTCGTTTTTGCTTCCCTAGGTCATTCTTTAACTTCTACATCTCTTCTAAGAGTCCTCTTATACCTGTTTTAGGTACCACGCCAGGTTACCGCCGGCGATCGCGTTCAGTGATCATTTGTGCAGTTTTTGCTTTGATAGGTGGGTAACATAGACCCTCTTCCACTTGTATTTTGTTTAACGACTTTCGAAATATGTTTGGATAGATTTTAGAATGTGTATGATGTTTGGAACTGCACTTTTACCAAGTTTTGGAATTATTGCATATGAAATCGGGACCAAGCTATTTTATGTTAATCAATTGATATGTTTGCAAACTCTTTTGATATGAAAGCGATATCATGCTATATATTATAGTGACGCCATGGTGACTCATGTCTCATAAGACATCTAGTCACCATGTAAAAAATCTTATCTTTTCTGTCTGAAAATACATTTTATTATAATAAATTATGATTAAACATGTAGGTCATACCTTTGAGCCTAAAAGATACTCATGCTATTTTATTATATTCCGGATTGAAACTGTACTTGGATTTGTTCGCTATGCTTTAGCATACTATGTTTTGAAATGATTGGATCTTTTGGCTATGTTTTGGACATGCCTGACGTTTAAATGGCATGATACATTTTAGAAACTACTTATGATTATGGTTTATTGAAGTTTAAATGGCATGAGACATTTTAGAAACTGCTTCATGACTATGGTTTTCGCAAATGTTATTATCTTTATGTTTTCTTTTATCAATCAATGCAAAGCCTCAAACTACCATCTTTCTTCCGAACAACTGAGAGTTATGCTCACCCCACGTGATTTATAATTTTTCAGATTATGTGCTCGTTTTGACTCTCCACCGCATTAGCAACTTTTAGATTTTCTCCGATTCCACATTACCGGTAGGACTCTGCGGATAATCTTCCAAGCTTCTCTTTTGTTTGGAGAGGGGTAGTGTATTAGATAGGTTTTGTATTGATGAACTTTGTTTTTGTTGTAGCATCTTTTGTACTAAGAAGGAATTTTGTATTTCGTATTTTTTTTTTTTTTTTGTGTAAAATGAAATATTCGGTTTTATAGTTAAGAAATGGTTTGATGGTTCTATTACATTGCGGTTAAGTTTGTTGCTCTGTTCGTTTGTGCCTTGCGCTTTGGGCCGGTGTACCATTAGCGCGGCGTGTTACGGTCCCGTTTTTGGGGCGTGACAGTATGTGTGTGTGTATATATATATATATATATATATATATATGTATGTATGTATGTAATGAGTATATGTGTATATACACATAAAACTTCTACAGCTTTATTGGAAAAAAATTAATAATCTTTCTATAGATGATAGTGATAAAGAAAAAATAATCTTAATTGGAGTTTACAATCTGACTCTTCTTTTCAAACTTCAGACTATGAAAGCAATGAAGAGAATGAAATATATCAACTTGATTATTCTTCTGAAAATCAAGATTATTGTACGTGTCCAAAAATTAATACTTTGACTGAAAAGAAAGAGTTATTTTTTGAACTATTAGAACATATACCCGATAAAGAAATTAAACAGTAGTATCTTACACAATATAAAGAAATTTTATTAAATGAAAATAAACAACCCAGAGATGAATATAAATCTATGCCCGAAAAAGTGAAAGAAAAACTAATTTCTCTAAAAAACACCTTCACTATACAAGATGTTATGACCCAAGCTTCCTTAAATGCATATAACAAGTTTGTTACTATACCAAATTTAAAACAAGAAATCAACCAACTTAAAGAAAGAAATTATCAATCTAAATAAAAGATTAACAACATTAGAATTAGCATCTTTAACAAACCCCATAAATAATTCCTTAGAAATTCAAGATATTCCCTCTACTTCAAATTTACAACAAAATTCCTCAGAATTCTTAAATATTACTACTATATATGCTTCTCAAAAATATTTTGTTGCAGTTACTTTAACAATAAATAATGAATATAATTTTTCTACAATAGTTATGATTGATACTGGAGTAGATATTTGTACCATGAGGATTAGTACCTACGAGATATTTTGAAAAATCTACCACTGCTTTAAGAGCAGCTGAAGGTTCTCAAATACAAGTAAACTATAAACTTAATAATGTATGTATATTCTCTGAAGAAAAAAATTCTATTTGTTTACCATTTGTTTTAACTAAGGCTATTAGTAAACATCTAATACTTGGAACTCCAGTTTTTGTAAAAATGCATCCATATTTTTGTGACGGAAAAACAAGTTCACACAAAGAAAAACAACTTACTTTTAATTTTGTTACTATTGAAAAACCTCATTATTTAAACCAATTTCCTATAAACTTAATTAAAGAAAATATTAAATTAAAAACTAACCAAATTGCTTTCCTACAAGAAGAAGTAAAATCACATACTTTAGAACAACAATTACAGTTACTAGAAAATCAATTAAAAATCCAAGATATAACACAAAAAATTACTAACCAAATTTGTAATGATTTGCGAAATGCTTTTGGGCACAGAAAACAACATATTATTGAATTA
This sequence comes from Cinchona pubescens, assembly GCA_025175665.1. Taxonomy (NCBI): domain Eukaryota; kingdom Viridiplantae; phylum Streptophyta; class Magnoliopsida; order Gentianales; family Rubiaceae; genus Cinchona; species Cinchona pubescens. Next base: position 610,259 of record JANKKI010000170.1, read on the forward strand.
CCTTACGTCTCTAATTTGTTTAAAAGATATTCCTACAAAAGCCAGACCCTCTCAAATGAATTCTGAAATGGTTTAATACTATAAAAAAGAAATAAATGATTTATTACAGAAAAATATTATAAGAAAATCCCATTCTCCTTGGAGCTGTACTACTTTCTATGTAAATAAAAATTCTGAAATAGAAAGAGGAACCCCAAAACTAGTAATTAATTACAAGCCCTTAAACAAAGTTTTACAATGGATAAGATATCCTTTTCCAAATAAAAAAGATTTGTTAAATAGAACTATTAATGTACAAATTTATTGAAAATTTGATTTAAAATCTAGATTTTGGCAAATTTAAATTGCTGAAAATGATGGATATAAAACTGCATTTGTTGTCCCATTTGGTCATTATGAATGGAATGTCATGCTTTTTGGACTAAAAAACGCTCATTCTGAATTCCAAAATATTATGAATGATATATTTTCACAATTCCACTTTATAATTGTTTATATAGATGATATACTCATATTTTCTGAATCTTTAGAGCAACATTTTAAACACCTAAACTTTCTTAAATACAGCATTAAGAAACGCTATAGTAATTTCTGCAAAGAAAATGAAGCTTTTCCAGACTAATATCATATTCTTAGGATATGAGTTAAATAAAGGAAAAATTATCCCCATAGCAAGATCCATCAAATTTGCAAACAAATTCCCTAATGAAATCAAAGACAAAACTCAGTTACAAAGGTTTTTAGGAAGCCTTCTAAAATTATATTCATGAATATTATCAAAATTTAGCACAAGATTGCAAATTCTTGTGTCAAATATTGCAAATATTACAACCATTAAATAGACAAGGTCTTGATACTTCTGTTTGTATAGCACTTAGAGATGCCAGACATAATAAATTTATAGACTCTTTTCTTGGTTTAGTAGAAACATCTCTTTGTAATGGTCCAATTTATTTTAATAATTTTCCCAATTTTTTCGTTTCTTTAACAGATAAAAATTTATTTGAAATTCTTAGCCTAAACATAAATACTAAAGGATATGACAAGAAACCTGGATCTGAAAATATTAATATTACATATAGAATTTTTTACAAACTAAGGAATACATTAAGTGGTTTAGCATCATTCTCAATCAAGGTAATATGATAAATCAACTTCGTTGTACTCCTCTGATGGAAACAAATCTAACTAGATCAAACATAGAACTTCCCCAGATAATAAATTGGAATCAAGTAGATATACCCAAACAATGGATATTTATATAGAAAGCTTAACCAGCCCTTCCATTCCAAAGGAACTTAAACCAAGAATAATTACAGAAATTGAAGAATCTTCAATAGGCACTGTTGCCATTAATTTTCATAGAAATTCTACTTCAACAATTCCTGAACCACATCCACATAACATGGGATTAAATAGATCTCCCTCGCTAAGGATAGATAATAATTTAAAACTTGAAGGAATGTATGAAAAAAATCAAACTATGCATGGAATTTATTCAGAAACACCACAACAAGCTCAATCTGAACCCGATGTAATTTTAATTTGGCGCTATAATAAGATGCAATTTCAATCATGTCCTTCAAGCTTCTTTACCTGCAAGAAATTCTCTAGTTAAGAAGTCAAGAAGGGAATTAGTAGAACCTTTTATATATTGAATATCAAAATCAAAAAACAGAAAGTATAGATTGCCATCTTGCAAATAAATGTTTGGAGGCAATATTTTTGATATCTTTTTCAATAATTTGTTTCGCTGCTGAACAATCTACTTTACGACAGTAAATTTTTGATTAAGTAAATCATCTTGAAATTTTGTAATAAACAAAACTATACTTAATACTTCCTTTTTGACAGTAGCATAGTTTGTTTGAGCTTTATTCCATAAACCAGAAGTGTATCTTATTAGTTCTTATTTTTTAGTATGAGGATTAATTTGTTTGAGAATCCCACCATATGCTATATCTGAAGCATCTGTTTCAACAATTTTATACCAAGAATTATGAGCTAAATATAAAACTGGTAATTGCTGAACCTTTTGTTTGATTCGTTTGACTGTTTCTATATGATTTTCTGACCAAGGAAAAGGATTTTTTTTGCAATCTCTAATACAGGAATTTGCAATATTGTGCTAGATTTTGATAATATTCATGAATATAATTAAGGCTTCCTAAAAACCTTTGTAACTGAGTTTTGTCTTTGATTTCAATAGGAATTTTGTTTGTAAATTTGATGGATCTTGCTATGGGGATAATTTTTCCTTTATTTAACTCATATCCTAAGAATAAGATATGATATTAGTTTGAAAAAGCTTCATTTTCTTTGCAGAAACTACTATGTTGTTTCTTAATGCTGTATTCAAGAAAGAGTTCAGGTGTTGAAAATGTTGCTCTAAACATTCACAAAATATATGTATATCATTTATATAAACAATTATAAAGGGGAATTGTGAAAATTTTTCATTCAAAATATTTTAGAATTCAGAAGGAGCATTTTTTTAGTCCAAAAGGCATGGCATTCCATTCATAATGACCAAATGGGACAACAAATGCAGTTTTATATCTATCATTTTCAGCTATTTGAATTTGCCAAAATCCAGATTTTAAATCAAATTTTGAATAAATTTATGCATTAATAGTTCTATTTAACAAATCTTTTTTATTTGGAACAGGATATCGTATCCATTGTAATACTTTGTTTAAGGGCTTGTAATTAATTACTAGTCTTGGGGTTCCTCTTTCTATTTCAGAATTTTTATTTACATAGAAAGCAATACAGATCCAAGGAGAATAGGATTTTATCTTATAATATTTTTCTGTAATAAATCATTTATTTCTTTTTTATAGTATTCAACCATTTCAGAATTCATTTGAGAGGGTCTGGCTTTTGTAGGAATATCTTTTTCTCTAAATTCTTTTTCGTAAGGTAATTCAATAATATGTTGTTTTCTGTGCCCAAAAGCATTTCGCAAATCATTACAAATTTGGTTAGTAATTTTTTGTGTTATATCTTGGATTTTTAATTGATTTTCTGGTAACTGTAATTGTTGTTCTAAAGTATGTGATTTAACTTCTTCCTGTATGAAAGCAATTTGGTTAGTTTTTAATTTAATATTTTCTTTAATTGAGTTTACAGAAAATTGGTTTAAATAATGAGGTTTTTCAATAGTAACAAAATTAAAAGTAAGTTGTTTTTCTTTGTTTGAAATTGTTTTTCCGTCACAAAAATATGGATGCATTTTTACAAAAATGGAGTTCCAAGTATTACATGTTCACTAATAGCCTTAGTTAAAACAAAGGGTAAACAATTTCTGTGGCTTATAGAATTTTTTTCTTCAGAGAATATACTTACATTATTAAGTTTATAGTTTACTTGTATTTGAGAACCTTCAGCTGCTCTTAAAGCATTGGTAGATTTTTCAAAATATCTCGTAGGTACTAATCCTTCTCTCATAGTGCAAATATCTTCTCCAGTATCAATCATAACTATTGTAGAAAAATTGTATTCAATATTTATTGTTAAAGTAACTGCAACAAAATATTTTTGAGAAGCATATATAGTAGTAATATTTAAGAATTCTGAGGAATTTTGTTGTAAATTTGAAGTAGAGGGAATATCTTGAATTTCTAAGGAATTATTTATGGGGTTTGTTAAAGATCCTAATTCTAATGTTGTTAATCTTTTATTCAGATTGATAATTTCTTCTTTAAGTTGGTTGATTTCTTGTTTTAAAATTGGTATAGTAATAGGCTTGTTATATGTATTTAATGTAGCTTGGTTCGTAACATCTTGTATAGTGAGGTGTTTTTTTAGAGAAATTAGTTTTTAGGCTTTTGATCTTTGACTTTGTCTGGCATAGATTTATATTCATCTCTTGGTTGTTTATTTTCGTTTAATAAAATTTCTTTGTATTGTGTAAGATACTGCTTTTTAATTTCTTTATCGGGTATATGTTCTAATAGTTCAAAAAATAAATCTTGATTTTCAGTCAAAGTATTAATTTTTGGACACGTACAATAATATTGATTTTTGTAAGAATAATCAAGTTGATATATTTCATTCTCTTCATTGCTTTCATAGTCTGAAGTTTGAGTAGAAGAGTCAGATTGTAAAAGTATTGAGATTATTTTTTCTTTATCACTATCATCTATAGAAAGATTATTAATTTTTTCCAATAAAGCTGTAGAAGTTTTTGATTTGCATTGATTTGCATAATGACCCTTTTTTCCACATTTTCTACAAGTAATATTTGCTTTTATCCATTTTTGTACTTCTTGAATAGTTTTTTTATTTTCTCTATATTTTTTCTTTCTAATTTTTTTTTTTTTTGTATTTTTTTAGGAAAATAAGCTTTTTCAGATTTTTCTTTTATTTTCTTTTTAGATTTTGAAAAAAAATTTAATTTTTTTTGGGCTTTCTGATAAGGAATACTAGGTTCTTGTACTACAAACTGAGCACAGAAATCTCCTAATTCTTTTCTTTGTGCGTATTTTTTAATTTGAGCTTTTAGTTTATTTTCATTACAAAGTTTAAGTCCTTCTTCTGTTATGACAGAAATAATATCTCCACATGTTAATTGATCATATGGAATATTATATCCATCATGATAATCTTTACGTTTAGTAAAAATCCTTTGTGCTTTGGGAGGCACAAAATGAATTTTTTTTTTCCAAAAATGGGAATTGCAATTAGCTCTATTTAGGACTCTAGCTAAAAAGGTTTCTTTGTGTATTTGAAATGTGACAAAGTTGGACACCTAAGATTCAATAAAAGTTCCTTTTATATACTATCAAAAAATTTTGAATCTCCAATAAAATGTGTCACGCCCCAAAAATGGGACCGTAACACGCCGCGCTAATGCAACTTATAGCACACCGGTCCAAAGCGCAAGGCACAAACGAACAGAGCAACAAACTTAACCGCAATTTAATAGAACCATCAAACGATTTCTTAACTATAAAACCGAATAAGTTCATTTTTACACAAAAATACGAATTACAAAATTCCTTCTTAGTACAAAAGATGCTACAACAAAAACAAAGTTCATCAATACAAAACCTATCTAATATACTACCTGTCTCAAAAGAGAAGCTTAGATGTGTATAAAAGCAGCTTCCAACCAGTAATGTAGAATCTGGAAACAATCTCAAAGCTGCTAATGTAGTGAAGAGTCCAAAACGAGCACCTAATCTGAAAAATTATAAATCACGTGGGGTGAGCATAACTAGCTCAGTGGATATCATAAAAGCTCTTCAAATGGGGCCAAGCATTTCGATAAAAAGAAAACATAAAGATAATAACATTTGTGAAAACCATAATCATGAAGCAGTTTCTAAAATATCTCATGCCATTTAAACGTCAATAAACCATCCAATCATAAGTAGTTTCTAAAATGTATCATGCCATTTAAACGTCAGGCATGTCCAAAACATATCCAAAAAGATCCAATCATTTCAAAACATAGTATGCTAAAGCATAGCGAACAAATCCAAGTACAGCTTTCAATCCGAATATAATAAAATAGCATGAGTATCTTTTAGGCTCGAAGGTATGACTTTCAAGACTAGCCGATCTAGTAATCTACTCCTTGGATCTGTCTGACCTTCTGTCTCTTATCACATCACAAGACCCCGTATCAAATAGTTCATAACATTCACAGAAGTCTGTAGACGGCGTCCCATGGATGACTATAGAACCGGTGCACCCCAAATCAAACATTTCCAAATACATCCAAAATTATATACCTCGGTCGCCTATGAGCCAAAACAGTCATAAAATGCTTTCAAATCAAAAGAGTTTGCAAACATATCATTTGATTAACATAAAATAGCTTGGTCCCGATTTCATATATAATAGTTCCAAAACTTGGTAAAAAGCACAGTGACCAACTTCGACAAGCTAAAACCCCAGTCAAAACACTTAGTTAACCCCTCAAATTCGTATTACAGCTAGATTAGGAGATAATAAGCTTAGTTTTCCAGAAAAACCGAAAAACTTCGCCTCTCTCTAGGCTATAATTAGGCTGATCCTCCCTGCCAATAAAATCCAATTCCAAGGTATTCAAGGGACCTTGGTTACAACCCAACTCAAAACAACATATTCACCAACCAACAAAATCCATTTCCAAGGTATTCAAGGGACCTTGGTTACAACCCAACTCAAAGCAACATAATCAACCAACAAAATTCATAAACGGAAAGATTCACCGGAGCAATAGCCGGGACTATATCAATAGCATTCCACAACAATGGAAAACACCTAAAACCATCAAAAGATCATTAAAGACCCTTTAAACATAACCAATTATCCAAATTATCCTCGTTGCGCCAAACTTCCGCTTACTTACAAAATGAAGGGAAATCAATTCCACTTGGTTTCAAGTCTCAATTCCTATCCAAACTAACCTTAAAACACTCTTAAAACATCATTATGTGCATAGACATAAGCATTCATAGCATAACATTCTAGGGCACTTATGGAAGACAAAACCCTAACTCATAATCTTAAAATTTATAATCTAACCATGACTTAGTGAAAGTTGTTAAAAATCAACCCCAATCACTTCCCAACCTCCAAAACACTAAAAACAACCCATAACATACATAAATCACAACTTATAAGGCTGCAAAGAGGGTTTTCTCAGCCATAAATAATCCTACAAAACTTGAAATTAAAGCTTAAATCATAAAGCCCATAAGCCATAAATGCTAAAATACATAAAATCTTACCTTCCAAGTGATTCCTACTTGAAAACCAAGAAAATTTTTGGGGGGAAAAATAGAGGAAGAAGTTCGGCTGCTGCAGGGAAAAAAATGAGGAAGAAACAACAAGAAGAAGACTTAAAAAAACTTCCAAAGTTGACTCAAATAGTACCCATTGACCAAATAGTCTCCAAGTTGACTATTTAACCCAAAAACTAATTTTTTGCTACTAAATTAACATTATAAATCAGCCATCTGGATTGTGGTCACACTAGTGTTGTCTAACTTACACTTATACACATCTAGATGTGTATAAGAGCCGGTACCGAAATCGCGTAAATCGAAAAATTTGCCGAATTGTATACGAATAAGTTAGAAGAGATGTATGATGTTTGGAATAATAGAAAAACATTTTAAAGTTATTATAAATGAAAGAACAAGGCTATTAAAATACTGGGTTTCACATTCTACCCCCCTTAAACAAATTTTTTGTCCTCCCAACTTACGAAGGATTTTTCCGGCGGGTAAACAAAGCTGGATACTTCGATCTCATGAGGCTCTCAAGCTCCCAGGTAGCTTCTCTTAGATGTGATTAGACCACAAAACCTTCACGTAGGGAATAACTTTATTCCTCAATGTCTTATCTTGTCGATCCAAGATCTTCTCCGGAACCTCCTCGTATGTCGTGTCCTCCCGATCTACTAAATGTTCATGGCTCAACACATGAGAGGGATCAGGGATATACCTCCTCAACTGAGAGACATGGAAGGTATTATGAACTCTAGACAACTCTGGAGGCAAAGCCAATTGATATGCCAAATCACCAACCTTATTCAACACCTCATAGGGGCCACTATATAGCGTGGACTCAACTTTCCACCTTTCCCAAACCTAGCTACCCCTTTAGTCGGCGATACTTTCACAAACACTTTATCCCCAACCGCAAACTCCATTGGCTTCCTCTTGCGATCTGCCCAGCTCTTCTGACGATCTTGAGCCGCTTTCAAATTCTGGCGAACAATAGCAATCTTTATCAATCATTGTCTGAATCAAATCTGGGCCCTCCAAGGATCTAGAGCCAACTTCATCCCAATGTAAAGGTGATCTACACTTACGACCGTAGTTGCCTCAAATGGAGCCAGGTACGCTCACCCCACGTGATAGCTATTATTATACGAGAATTCCATAAGCATCACATGCTCATCCCAGCTTCCCTGGAAGTCTATGGCACAAGCTCTCAACATATCCTCCAATGTCTGAATAGTACGCTCAGATTGACCATCTGTCTGAGGATGATAAGCAGTACTAAGACTCAAAGTTGTGCCACAAGCTCTCTGGTAGGTTGTCCAGAACCTGGATACAAGTAGAGACCTGGGATCGCGATCAGAAATAATGCTCTTAGGCACACCGTGCAAACGGACAATCTCTTGATCATATAACTTCACTAATGACTCCAAAGTAGCGGTCACCTTCATCGGTAAGTTGTGATTTATGTATGTTATGGGTTGTTTTTAGTGTTTTGGAGGTTGGGAAGTGATTGGGGTTGATTTTTAACAACTTTCCATGGTTAGATTACAAATTTTAAGATTATGAGTTAGGGTTTTGTCTTCCATATGAGCCTAGAATGTTATGCTATGAATGCTTATGTCTATGCTTGTAATGATGTTTTAAGAGTGTTTTAAGGTTAGTTTGGATAGGAATTTAGACTTGAAACCAAGTGGAATTGATTTCCCTTCATTTTGTAAGTAAGCGGAAGTTTGGCCCAACTAGGATAATTTGGATAATTGGTTATGTTTAAAGGGTCTTTAATGATCTTTTGATGGTTTTAGGTGTTTTCCATTGTTGTGGAATGCTATTGATATAGTCCCGGCTCCCAGGAGCACATTGCTCCGGTGAATCTTTCCGTTTAACATTTTGTTGGTTGAATATGTTGTTTTGAGTTGGGTTGTAACCAAGGTCCCTTGAATACCTTGGAATTGGATTTTTGTTGGTTGAATATGTTGTTTTGAGTTGGGTTGTAACCCAGGTCCCTTGAGGGGTTAACTAAGTGTTTTGACTGGGGTTTTAGCTTGTCGAAGTTGGTCAGTTTTTGCTTTAATAGGTGGGTAACATAGACCCTCTTCCACTTGTATTTTGTTTAACGACTTTCGAAATATGTTTGGATGGATTTTAAAATGTGTATGATGTTTGGAACTGCACTTTTACCAAGTTTTGGAATTATTATATATGAAATCGGGACCAAGATATTTTATGTTAATCAATTGATATATTTGCAAACTCTTTTGATATGAAAGCATTTTATGACTGTTTTGGCTCATAGGCGACCGAGGTATATTATTTTGGATGTATTTGGAAATGTTTGATTTGGGGTGCACCGGTTCTATAGTCATCCATGGGACGCCGTGGTGACTTCTGTGAATGTTATGAACTATTTGATACGGGGTCTTGTGATGGGATAACTTGACCTCCCGGTCAGACTAGTAGGTGTAGTAGATTACTAGATCTGACTAGTACTGTAGGTCATACTTTTGAGCCTAAAAGATACTCATGCTATTTTATTATATTCTGGATTGAAACTGTACTTGGATCATTGTTCGCTATGCTTTAGCATACTATGTTTTGAAATGATTGGATCTTTTTGACTATGTTTTGGACATGCATTGATCGTTTAAATAAAGATATACATTTTAGTCTACTTATGATTATGGTTTATTGACGTTTAAATGGCATGAGACATTTTAGCTATGTTTTGAAATGAATGGATCTTTTTGGCTATGTTTTGGACATGCCTGACGTTTAAATGGCATGAGACATTTTAGAAACTGCTTCATGACTATGGTTTTCACAAATGATATAATCTTTATGTTTTCTTTTTATCTCAATGCTTGAACCAATTATTTCATTCTTATACACATCTTTATTCCTTCACAGCACAAACTGAGCATAACGTTATGTATTGATGAACTTTATTTTCGTTGTAGCATCTTTTGTGCTAAGAAGGAATTTTGTAATTCGCATTTTTGTGTAAAATGAAATATTTGGTTTTATAGTTGAGAAATGGCTTGATGGTTCTATTACATTACGGTTAAGTTTGTTGCTCTGTTCGTTTGTGCCTTGCGCTTTGGTCCGGTGTACCATTAGCGCGGCGTGTTACGGTCCCGTTTTTGGGGCGTGACAGTGAGTTGAGGTAGAAGCATGTCTAATGGTTGTCTCAGTAGAAGTTATGGTTTGGTAGAGTTTAATATGTCATTCTTTTGAATTTCAGTTAAATAATTATTTCACCATCCATCTAAAACTCCTGTAAAACCATTAATAACAATTATGACAGCTTCCATTTCTAGAGTTCCTCTACTCTTATGTAGAGTAATGACCATGTTCATTTTTCTAAGAGTATTTATAATTTGGTATGGTGCGGAATTATCTATGTTCCATTCATATATAGAATGATGGTTTTCTAACAAATCTAAAATTCTACTAGTTTCTAGTTCTAAATCCTGTTGATAAGGTTTTGGAGTATATATATCTATGGGGGGATATTTTTTCTCAAATTGTTTTGGATTTTCATATTTATAAAATCTTTTTTTTCTTTTTAGGGTTGATATTTCTAATTCTAGTTTAGAATAATATCCTCCCTGTATTTCTTCATCTTTTTGAAACATATTTGTTAATTTTTCTAAAGATTTATCTCCTAATTCACCTTCTTCCTGTTCTTGTAAATCATTTTCTGATTGAGTAACTTCAAGGATTGTGTTCAGTCTTAATAATTCTATTTTTTTATCTAATTTTTCTATTATTTTATCTAAGCCATTTTTAAATACTTTTGAAGGTATTGGAGGTGAAGAGTGAATGTGATACGGGTTGATGCCCAGGGTATGTAGAACTTGGTCACAAACGTAGGGTTTATATGCACAAGCGAAAAGTAGTTGTTAATAGACCTCCTTGATTAGCCACATGGCAATCTTGTTAACTATGAGCAAGGAATTGATCCAAAGCCTAATTGGCAGAAAATCAATACCTGGCGTTGGTTATAACCTCAAGTGCTCAATCTTGAAGCCCCAACTAGATTCCTAGTCTAGACAAGACTAAAGAGAATCTAAAATCCTAATTCACTCATATGAGAGGAAAAAGAAAAACTGAAATCTTATTGCCAAAATTCATTTCTCAATTGTGTACAAGACCCCTCTATTTATAGTTGAGGGTGGAGGATTCTAGGACTAAATTATTCAACGTGGGATAGCTAGTTTTAATAGTTGGGCTGGATCCTACAGCCCATTAGCTTTTAAACCCAATTCTTGTACACTTAACTAATGGCCGAAATACATGGCCCAAAAACAAATAATTACATCTTGAAACCAGCCCAATTAAACACACTAACACTTAAAACAATTGGGCTCAAAATAAAAGACTAGACAACTAAATAAAAAGAATATTCCATGGCCGAAATAATGAGGCTAAATTTCGGCCCTGGACATCAGCTTCTCATCCTAGGCTTGATCTTCAATGACTTGGACGTCCATTACTAAGAACATCTTAGACTCTTTAGTGGACTTCATCTCCAAAAGGTTTGTGAGCTCTTCTTGATCTTCAACAACTTCAACTAAGCCCAACATAGCTTCATTGAGGTTCTTAGCTCTTGATCTCGTAATTGGACCTTGTGGAACTTGAAGTGCGGATTCCGTGAGCCTATATCGAGCCTTTGTGGACAATTGATCACCATCAAGTCCTTGGGATGTATCATCTCCCTCCCCCTTAGCAGGATTCATCCACGAATCGTCACCTATATCAAAAACAAAGGGAGAAAGATCAGTGACGTTAAAAGTTGCAGAAACTTGATAGTCACCAGGTAAGTCTAGCTTGTATGCGTCGTCGTTAATGCGAGCCATGACTTGGAACGGTCCATCACCACGTGAATCTAGCTTAGATTTTCTCTTGTTGGGAAATCTCTCCTTGCGCCAATGAACCCATACCCAATCTCCAGGTTCAAAGACGACCTTCTTGCGACCCTTGTTTCGCACCTCAGCTATCTTAGCATTTGCTTCCTCAATGTGCTTAGGCCTTCTCGTGCAACTTCTTACCATTTCAGCCTTCTTTTGTCCATCTACATTGACACAGAAGAAACTGGTAGTGGCAGTAAATCCAAAGGAGTAGTGGGATTAAAACCATACACTAATTCAAATGGTCAAAACTTAGTGGATGAATGCATAGCACGGTTATAAGCAAATTCAACAATTGGCAAACAATCTTCCCAAGTTTTCAAATTCCTTTTCAAAACAGCACGCAATAAGGTGCCTAGTGTACGATTGACAACCTCAGTTTGACAGTCTGTTTGTGGATGGTAAGCAGTAGAAAACAACAATTTAGTACCCAATTTATTCCACAATACACGCCAAAAGTGTGACAAGAATTTAACATCCCTATCAGAAATAATGGTGTGTGGAATGCCATGCAAATGCACAATCTCCCTAAAGAACACAGATGCTTCCATATGAGATGCATCATCAAATTTTGTGCAGGGGATAAAATGTGCCATATTGCTAAACCTATCTACAACCACAAAAATGCTATCCTTGCCAGACTTAGATCTTGGGATACCTAACACAAAATCCATGGAAATATCAGTCCAAGGATGACTTGGTACAGGCAGTGGCATATAAAGACCATGCGGCTTCAATTTGGACTTGGCACGTTGGCAGACAATGCATTTATTACTCAGATTCACAACATCAGACTTCATGTGGGGCCAATGAAAATGCTCTTGAAGTGTGTGCAGTGTCTTTGATGCCAAAATGTCCCATCAACCCTCCCCATGTGATTCCCTAACAAGAACTTCACGTAAAGAACAGCAGAATACACACTTAGTGCGCATGATTTTTATCCGAGTGTCCTAACAGTTACATTTTTATTGAATGGTTATATTCCTGTCTCTTATAGTATCGAAAAATCATGATCGAAACATACAAAGATTTAATATGCTCAAATCCAAAGAAATTAGCATGCTCTTTCCTATGTCTATGACTGGACAGCATCCCATTTGGTATCTCAAAAGGAGTATCAAAATCTGGCAAAAGTAAAAGAGGGGCAGAGGTTAACTTAACTTTGAGCGTGACGAACGCCTTTTGTTGAGTTTCTCCCCATCTAAAGCCGACGTTCTTCTTGATAACCTCAGTTAGTGGGGCTGCTCTCTAATGGTGCTAAAGTCCTTCACGAACCTCCGGTAGAAACTCGCAAGCCCATGAAAGCTACGCACTTTAGAAACACTCTTTGGGATCGGCCAGTCCTTGATAGCAGCAACCTTGGACTCGTCCACTTGGATACCCCTAGAGGAAACAACAAACCCAAGAAGCACAACACTTTCCAAACAAAAGTGGCATTTCTTAAAGTTAGCATACAACTTTTCTTGTCTTAAAACAAGCAAAACAGCACGAACATGTTCAATATGCTCATTAAAGCTTTTACTGTAAATCAAAATATCATCAAAATAGACAACGACAAATTTACCAATGAAAGCTCTAAGAACATGATTCATAAGCCTCATAAATGTGCTCGGTGCATTAGTGAGACCAAACGGCATGACTAACCACTCATACAAACCATGTTTGGTTTTGAAAGCAGTTTTCCATTCATCATTCTCTCATCCAATCTGCCAGTATGATTTTCTTTTTAGATCTATCTTAGTGTAAATGTTGGAACTCCATGTAACTCATCAAGCATGTCATCAAGACGGGGAATAGGATGGCGATACTTTACCGTGATTTTATTGACGGCGCGGCTATCCATGCACATTCTCCATGAACCATCAGGTTTAGGTACTAGTATTGTAGGCACAGCACACGGGCTCATACTTTCTCTTACACGGCCTTGACTAACTAGTTCTTTGACTTGCTGTTGAATCTCCTTAGTCTCCTCAGGACTAGTTCTATAAGCAGGATGATTGGGGATCACGGCTCCAGGCACTAAGTCGATTTGATGCTCTATGCCTCGAAGAGGAGGCAAACCAGAGGATATGTCTTCGGGAAAGACATCACTAAACTCCTGCAAGAGAGCTTTAAACATACTTGGCAGAGAATCATCTAAGTCAGTGGTAGAGAAATAAACATCCTTATACACAAGCAAGACCATAGACAAATTACACTTCTGTACGTCTTTATCCTGGATGGTTAATTTTCCATCTTCTTTCACTTTAGACTTAGCAAACCTCCCTTTCATTAGTCTTCTTTGACCTAAGTTCGGCCAAAGCCTTGTTATGCTCATCAACATTCTTTTTAATTTGATTTTGCTCTTGAAGGACTTGTTGGGGAGGTAGAGGATGCAACACAATGGTTTTACCACCCTCTTCAAATCTAAGACAATTAGTATGACCATCATGCAGTGTTTTCCTATCAAATTGCCAAGGGCGTCCAAAAAGTAAATGACTTGCATTCATAGGGACGACATCACACAACACTTTGTCATTATATTTGCCTAGGTTAATTGAGACATTCACTTGCTTAGTTACTTTTAGTTCACCATTGTCATTTAACCATTGCAGTCTATAAGGTCTAGGGTGTTTAAACGTTGGTAAATTTAGCTTATCTACCATGTATTGTGAAGCTATGTTCACGCAACTCCCATTATCAACAATTAAACCACAAGTCTTACCTTGGACATGGCATTTGGTGTAGAATATGTTCTCACGTTGTACCTTAGTAGGGTCGTATCAGTGGCTTGAGCCTGCAAGTTTCTTAGTATGACCAGTACTTGTCCATTCATGCCAGTCTCATGGTATTCATTGTCTTCATCACTCAAATCAGGTCCTTCTAATGGTGGCATCTCGTCTTCACTTTCACTCGTCCAATTGCCATTAGGGTGAGTGTATAAGACTTTCTTATTCGGGCATTGGGATGAAATGTGTCCTCTCCCACTACATCTGAAACACTGAATGTCCCTTGAGCGGTTAGGGGTCGAGGTATTACCTTGGCTGTTTTGGGCCTTTGGCTTTGCAGGAATGGGGTTCTCCTTGAGTTTCTCCATTCTCTTGCTCTGTTCAGGGTTAGTTTGAGAAAATCTCCAATTTGAACTGGAAGTAGAGCTAGACTTGGATTTACCTCGGAGAGCCTTTTCTACCTTGTTTGCCCTTTGTAACAGCTCTTTATAGTCCAAGTACTCGTGAAGATCAACCACGTCAGCAATCTCTTTGTTGAGGCCGTTGATGAATCTCTCCATGAGGTGGTCTCTTCATCTTCATACAAGTGAGTTTTGCTCATTGCCATCTCCATCTCTCGAGCATACTCCTCCACACAGATTCCCTTGTCAAAGAGATGGAGAGCTTCCTTAGCTGTTCCCTGTGATAATGAGCAGGTACAAACCTCTTTCGAAGAAGGGGTTTGAGGTTAGTCCAACGAGTTATAGGGTAATCACCTATTCTACGTCGTTCTTTTATTTCAGATACCCACCAAGTCATAGCATAGTCAGAAAAGCAGGATACAGCCAACTTATATTTCTTTTCGTTTGAATAGTCATAACAATCAAACAAAAAGTCTACCTTTTGTTCCCAGTTCAAGTATTCTTCAGGATCAGCTTTACCTTGGAACGTGGGCATGTTTGGTTTGAGAGAGCCAATTTGCGTGTCCCCTCCCCCTGGGTAGTGAATCCCCTCCCTTGGTTCTCGTCGAGGGTTAGGCCTTGGAACTTGCTCTCTTCTTTGGATTTTTCGTGGACCACGCCTCCTATCAAAATGACAAATTGGTTAATTCATCATAATCTAAATCATAATCAGACTCTCCTTTGTCTTCTTGAGTATTGGTTTTGCGTGCGGTCTCTTGATTTGGAGTAGTTGAAGTAGATGCTTGTGGTTTGCCTTGAAGTTATTGAATTTCAAGACTCATAGTGGCAAACTTCTCATCAAAGTCCTCCATCTTATTTAAGATCCTTGCCATTACACTTTGCATAGCAGTTTCTTGCATCTCCTTGTTCCTTTGTTGCACGTCCTTTTCCTGTGCCATAGTCACAAAACAAAGACTAAAGAGAAGAGGTAAAAACAAAACTTTGTTAGTGATAATCAATAAGAGAGGGTTTCACTCTTTGGGGAGTAATGCACTCAAGTCCTCACTTTGGGTTTTATCACTCTTAATGATCTCACCTTACTCTTTGAAAATCTCACTTCACTCAAAGATTCTCTTATGAAGCCTTGTAAAAACTATGAAAATAGCCAAAGGGTTCCAAAAGTTGATCCTCAAAGGCAACCAATCGTATTGATTGGAAATAATGTCCAAAAGGATCTCGGATCAATATAGTTTGAAAAATTTTGGCTTAACCTTTCGGATATGAGTCAAGGCAAAAATCCGAAAACAAAAGGACACAAAGAAAAGCACAAAAAAGAACAATGAGATCACAAAATTTAGTAAAGAGAGTTTACTAAATTAAAGAAGATAATTTCAAAAGAAAGAAAAGAAAGAAATTTTTTTTAATGAACAGTACCCGGTGAACAGTAGTGGTGAACAGTATAGTGAACAGTATCGATGAACAGTAACTAGTGAACAGTATGATGAACAGAACCAGTTTTTTTTCTTTTTTTTTTTTTTTTTTGTTGGTAGCCTTTTTTTTTTTTTTGTCAGCAACAACAAAAAGAATAATCAGGACAATTAACAAAGTAGCAACACTAGATCTTTTTTTCTTTTTTTTTCAATGAACAGTACCGGCAGTGAACAGTACACAATGAACAGTATAACCGGTGAACAGTACATGATGAACAGTATAACCGGTGAACAGTCACACGATGAACAGTGTGATGAACTTACAATTTGAGTTTGACCAAAATTCTAGCCAAAGCTCTGATACCACGATGATACGGGTTGATGCCCAGGGTATGTAGAACTTGGTCACAAACGTAGGGTTTATATGCACAAGCAAAAAGTAGTTGTTAATAGACCTCCTTGATTAGCCACAAGGCAATCTTTTAACTATGAGCAAGGAATTGATCCAAAGCCTAATTGGCAGAAAATCAATACCTGGCGTTGGTTATAAACTCAAGTGCTCAATCTTGAAGCCCCAACTAGATTCCTAGTCTAGACAAGACTAAAGAGAATCTAAAATCCTAATTCACTCATATGAGAGGAAAAAGAAAAACTGAAATCTTATTGCCAAAATTCATTTCTCAATTGTGTACAAGACCCCTCTATTTATAGTTGAGGGTGGAGGATTCTAGGACTAAATTATTCAACGTGGGATAGCTAGTTTTAATAGTTGGGCTGGATCCTACAGCCCATTAGCTTTTAGCAACAAACCCAATTCTTGTACACTTAACTAATGGCCGAAATACATGGCCCAAAAACAAATAATTACGTCTTGAAACCAGCCCAATTAAACACACTAACACTTAAAACAATTGAGCTCAAAATAAAAGACTAGACAACTAAATAAAAAGAATATTCCATGGCCGAAATAATGAGGCTAAATTTCGGCCCTTCAGCTTCTCATCCTAGGCTTGATCTTCAATGACTTGGACGTCCATTACTAAGAACATCTTAGACTCTTTGGTGGACTTCATCTCCAAAAGGTTTGTGAGCTCTTCTTGATCTTCAACAACTTCAACTAAGCCCAACATAGCTTCATTGAGGTTCTTAGCTCTTGATCTCGTAATTGGACCTTGTGGAACTTGAAGTGCGGATTCCGTGAGCCTATATCGAGCCTTTGTGGACAATTGATCACCATCAAGTCCTTGGGATGTATCAGAATGATTGGAGGAATTATTGGAGGATTTTGAACAGGAATATGGAACTTGTTGCACAGATGGATCAATTTTTTTAGGATATATGAGTGAAGTATAAGGAATAGCGGGTACCTTGTCTATAGTTTTCTCTATTTTATCTAGACGGTTTGATAAATGAATGGTTGTTTGTTCTAATTGTTTAGAAATGGATTGTAAATTTAAAACAATAAAATTTCCTTGTTGTGTGATTTTATTATGATTATCATTGGAAAAAAATGGTGTTGCAACAACTCCAGAATTGCCTATTTTAATATCTAAACACGGAGGATGGACTGATTTAAATACATTATTTTTCCATTATTTAAAACATAATCTGTATATATTAATTCTATAACAGAAATATCCACATTATTTTCAATTAATTGTGGTCTATATTCAACATAAAACCCGTTAAAAAATTCCATATAACACATAGTATGTTTAATAAAATTATAATAAGAATCTTGAATTTGTTGTTGTTGTTTTTCAGAATAATATGAGAAATATGTATACATACATGTATACATATGTATATACATATATATATGTGAATGGACATGCACATGCATGTATTTTATATATATAAGTGTGTATACATACACACACATATATATATAATACATGTGTGTATATATATGAATATACATGTATATGTGTGTGTGTTCATATATTTACACACATGTATATACATATATATAAATATGTGTATATATATATACTTATACACACATATATATGTATGTATGTATATGCATATATATACATGTGTGTGTTTATATGCATGTATATAGATTTATGTGTGTGTGTGTATATATAAATATTTATATGTGTATATACACAGATATACACACACACACACACACATATATATATATACACATATATATATCTTTATTTGTGCGGGCACAAAAACCTTGGGAGCTATATGATGTTATATATTTGCTCCTAAGATGTTTGGCTTATTGTAATTGAGTCCAAAAGTTATCTTTTTTCATAAGTTAATCCATAAGTATCTTATGCTTATCAAAATTTAATTTAATCTCTAAATTAATCATCTTAGTGTACGAAACCGTGACCCTTCAGTTTCTCACTCACATTAGCAATATGTATGAATTATAATCCTAAATTAATTAGTATTTGCTAAATTAAACACTTTAGTTTATCATTAGTTCACTCATTAATTAATTCACACTTAAAATCAAGATTGCCTTCTAGCAAAGCATCGTGACTACGCAAGTGTTGAGACGTGTCAAATGGTTCGATTTCACCTATCAATTATTTAGTTACCGTGTAATTATTAACCTGTCACCATATTCTATCCCAATTAGTTCAAGAGTATAGATATAATTTACTCTTCCATGGCTCTGATACCAAATAAATCCAGGATAGAAATAAACAAACCAAACAAAAATAAGCATTACTTACAATAATTTAGAGCAGAAACTGAGCAAGAGTGACTTGATCTTGAAATGTTATTAATTCTGATTATTACAATGTTTATTTTACAATGAGAGAAATGAAAGGGAGAAGAAGAAAGAGAACTTATGGATGCCCTTCTGGGTTGTTATGCTAATATTTCTATTTATAAGGCAGAGAGGAATCATTTTTTTTTCTTTTTTTTTTCTTTTTTTTAACAAAAAGTTTGAAAAGACATAAAGTTAAAGTAACTTTAATAAAGTTACTTTTTCTTGCTGGGTCCTTTTGTCTTATGTTTTCCTTTGTCGTTTGCTGCAGATGTAAAAGAACTGGATAAACTGGATATTTGAGCTGCTTTTTGGGAATCATAAAATAATTTTTTTTTTGCAGTAACTTCAATTGTTTTTGCAATTTTGGTCATTTGTTCTGCTTGTTTGAGCAAAGTTTGTATATCAATATCACCATAATCAGTGGGATCTTGTATATTCACAATTGATATATCTCTATATTCACAATTGATATATGTATATATATATACATATGTGTATATATACACATATTTGTATATATATACATATATTTGTACATATGTATATATATGTACATATGTAAGTAGATACATACACATGTATGAAAATATATACATATATATATGTGTGTGTGTATATATGGATATATATATATGTACATATATATATATATATGTATATGTATACCTGTATATGTATATATATATATACATGTATATATACACATATATACATATATGTATGATCATCTTGCTTTAGTGTACTGTTGGTCAGCCCGTAAGACATGTGGAAATGTCTACGATGGTCCCGTTAGGTGGTCCCGATACACAAAAAATGATAAAAAAAATAAATGGAATTTAAATTAATAATGGCTAATTTGTTAAATGGAATAGGATCAAGAAGATTATCTAAACCTAATTTAGATCTAGAAAGTAGTTCTCTCTCTACTATTAATGAAATAGAAATTAATATATCTAAAATAGAGCAAAGACTCCAAAATTGGTCTATTCCAAAATAAGAAATAAATACTTTATATGAAAAACGGAGTTTTGATTTTCTTCATGATTATTCTGTTAAGACTTTTGAATCAACTATACCTATTTCAAAAAAGCATGATTCTATATCTTTATTTTCTCCTCAATCTTTATGCTCAACACAGAAAAAATAATTACAAATTTATACATATAGGATGTGTTCAAGTTGCTATTAAACCATTAATGAGATTAGGATTAGATGTTCTAATATTATTGTGTCTAAGAGATGCAAGACATTTAAATTTTTCAAATTGCTTATTAGCAGTAATAGAATCAAATTTAGAAAATGGCCTTATATATTTCATTTGTTATCCAAATGATCCAAATGTTTTAGCTGTTTTAACTCTAAATATTCAAACTAAAAATATAGAGTTTACTAATAATTCAAGACCTTTAGTCCTTGTATATAGAATATATTACAAAGTAATGAAAACTACTGTAAATCCTAAAGTTATAAAGTGTTCTCCTAGAGGAAAAACACTTTAGCATATCAATAATGGTAATTCTTGGAAACTTCCTTTTATTATTTTATTTAACATAGTAATAATATATTCATGATGAATAATTCTATTTTCTAATTCTCTTATATAAATTTTACTATTATTATCTATATAATTTATTTCTTGATTAATTTCTTCTCGTCTGGATTTATTTATTTCTATTAATTGTTTTTTTATCTTAGTTTGTTTTGTTGAATTTTTTACTCCAAGTATTGAATCTAACTGTATAAAAATAATTCATACTAAAACATGAATATTAAAATACGAAAAGCTTTAATGAAATTTTATTTAAGATCAAATGTACATGAAAACTGACTTGAAATTTGAAGAAGGAAATGAGCAAGCTCTCAAAGTTTTCTTAGAAAACTTTCTGAACTATCTACGCTCTGCTTTATTTTGAATACAAGAGTTCTTTAAATATATCTTTCTAAGAATCTAGAATAGTTTTTAGCATAATAATGGCCAATTTTTAGTACAATAATGGCCAACAAGAGCTTTGTTTGATTTGTATAAAAGAAAAATGATTGGACTTTTGACTTGACATAAAGGAACATTGAATACAATTATTGTTTTGAATGGAATCTTAAAATCTGCAATTGGCCTTTTTTTGGGTCCTGGGCATTAGTCACCTGGGTAATCAGAGGTCTCATGTGTTGTCAGAAAATTCATGGAACAGGAGAGAAAATGCCATAACAATCATCTTCATTGTCGTAATAAGGATCTTTCTCTTGTTCCTCCAATTTAGTAGAACTTTCAGCTTCTTCTTCAGATGAAATTTGACTTAATGCATCTTGAAGATGTTTCTTGAATTCTTCTTTTGTCATGCTGGAAGCCATACTATGGATTTTGCTTTCAGTAATAAAAAATTGTGCTTGAATATTGCTGGTAGAACATCCTTCAATCTTTGACAGTATTCTACCACTTGATTCTAAATTCTCTAGCTAGAAAGGGGAGTCCATATACATTGGATTTATTAAAATTCCATGCCATAATAAATGGAAGCTTATTCTGATGAAAGAATTGAAGAGACATAATAGGGTCATTTAATTTTCTCTTTCTTTCTTGACAAAATTTCTCATATTCTTTGTAGTAGTTTGGAGGTAAGATTTGAGCATTGGCACCAAAATCTTCCCACCATTCATAAAACCATCTAGGAAATCCTGTAATATTTTTGTCAAATTAAATGAACCATGAATGATTGAATGGTCTACATAACACAGTATATTGCCATGCCTTGATATAATCCACATAAGTATATATTGGAGGATTCCACTGTTTTGAGAATGCAATTGGATTATTATAATTTGACCAAGGCCAATCTGCTGGTTTAAATATCTTTAATATCTTCATCTTGGAATACGTATAAAATGCACTTGAATTGCCATCACTTGCTAATTTCTTTTTCCTTCTTTCTTCATCTTCTGGAATATGTTCTATTATAACTGATTTAGTATCAACCAAATAAATTCATAATATTGTCGAGTCTTTTTGGAAGTTTCTTCAATAAAATAATTCTTAGAGGGAGCAAAGATATCTATAGCTGGAGTAAAGAAAATTTCAAATAGTTCCTTGAAAGTAAGATTAATATGTCCTTGTTCTTGGAATAAAGGAGGTTTGACAAATTCTTTTAAAACTATATATATTCCTATATATAGGAATTTTTATTTGAAGTATTAGAAGAATTTGTTGGAGTAGGAGAAGGAGAAGGGTTGGCTATAAAAGGGGATGGTTGGTTGGTTTTTTTGGAGTTTTTGGAGTTTGAGTTTTTTGAATATTTTGGGTTGCTCCCAGATAAGAAGCAAGTTCTTTGTAAGAGTCACTGGTCATTACCAATCATCTAGGAGGAGTATTGGTAGAAGGAGAAGTTAGAATATTTGAAGAACTGGGTAAGACTGGAAAAGTTAGAGGATTTTGAATATAGTGTTGGTAAGAAAGATTAGGTCTTAGACCTAATGGTCTAGGACTGTTAGCCCTTATTCTCTTGGAATATATGTCCCTGTAAAAACTCTCTTGTAAGAAAATCTAGAAGAGAATTATCCTCATCTTTAATATATTCGATCTAAAAATAAAAATTTGAAAGTAATGCTTGCCATCTTGCAAAATTTTGCATTGGAACCAAAATTTAACATCATGTTCCCAACTTCCTTTGCAGCTGCAAAGATTGCAATCGATATGAAGTAAAAATGTTTTATTTATCAAATCATCTTGAAATTTTGAAATACATAATACTATAGATAAAATTTCTTTTTTAATAGTAGATTGATTCTTTTGAGAACTTATCCAAATGTCAGAATGAAATCGAACTAATTGTTCATTTTTATCAAAATGTTTTTGTTTTAAAATTCCTCCATACCCTAATTCTGAAGCATCTATATGGGGTATTCCTAAATATGGTAAATTAGTCACAAGTTTCTTAATTTTCTTAACCATGTCTGTATGCTCTTGACCCCAACTAGGAGAATTTTTCTAAGTCTCTGGTATAAAGGTTTACAAATTTGTCTAAGGTTTGGAATCAAATCTGATATATAATTTAAACATCGTAAAAATCTCTATAATTGATTTTTATCTTTAATTTCATCTGGAAACTTAGAAGAGAACTCAAGCTCTACAAATAGGTTTGTAACTACCTTGATGTAATTCATGCCCTAAAAATTTGATTTTAGTTTGAAATAATTTCATTTTGGATTTTGATAATACTAACCCATTTTTCTTAATAATCTGTAAAAATGTATTTAAATGTTTAAAATGTTGATCTAAATTTTCTAAAAAATCTAATACATCATCTATATAAACTATTGTAAAAATAGAATAAGGATTAAATATAGTATTCATAATATTTTTGAAATTCAGAAAGTGCATTCTTTAATCCAAAAAGCATTACATTCCATTCATAATGTCCAAATGGTACTGTAAAAGTTGTCTTATATTTATCTTTTTTATCAATTGGACCTGCCAAAAACCACTTTTCATATCAAATTTTCAATAAATTACTGCTTTAAAATTTCTTTTTAATAAATCTCTTTTATTAGGTACTGGATATCTTATCCATTCTAATACTTTATTTAATGGTTTATAATTTATTAATAATCTTGGAACTCCTCTTTCTATTTTAGCTTGATTATTAACATAAAATGCAGAACAACTCCAAGTAGATTTAGAAGACCTTATTCTACATTTTTTTCTTTAATAATTAATTAATTTCTTTTTTACAATATTTCATTAATTCATGATTCATTTGAATGGGTCTAGCCTTAGTGGGAATATCTTTTCCATTAAATCCTTTAATATAAGGTAATTTTACTATATGTTGTTTTCTATCCCAAAAAGCATTGGGAATATCAGAACAAACATATTCTTCTAATAACTTAGTGACATCAGAAATTTTTATTTTTATTCTGTCATTTTTAAGCTGTTGATTTATTCATTCATAATTTATTTCTTCCTTGAAAAATCTTATTTGTTTTTTTAATCAATTTATAGATGATTTTTTATTAATTTTAATTCTTTATTATCTCGTTAAATATTATTTATTTGAGAAATTGCATATTGTTTTAATAAACTAAAATCTTTGGAAGTATGTGAATAAATAAAAGGAAAATGAAGAATTTGACTATATATTTTTGTTCTAATCCCTTCTTCATCCATTAAAAATGGATATATTTGAGTTATAATAGGAGTGATCCTAAAATAACATCTTGAGCTAAATTATTAATTAGAATAAACGAGTTTCTAAAACATATTTTGATTACAAATATGTGCTTAACATAATTTATATTTAATATCTAATGGTCCTCCACTTGCTGAATATAATTTTTCAGTAGTTCTTTCTTAATATCTAGTAGGAATTAATCCTTCACTTATACAATTTTGATCAGCTCCTAAGTCTACTAAAGCTATTAAGTTCACAAAAAATTCTCTTTTAATATTAATATTATAGGGAATATACCATTTTTTGAATTTTATTGTAAAAAAAACTGCGATAAATTCTCTATCTAGTTTTTCTTGAGAAGTTGATAGTTTATCTTTATTTTCTACTTCATTTCGTAGTTTTACAGACAAAAGAGAAAATTTTATTGCTATATTTTCTTGTTGTAAATTTTTTTTCCCTTTTTAATTTGATTTATTTCGGCTTGTAAATCTTGAATTGAAACTTCTAAAGATTTTTTAAATCTATTAAATATTTCTTGAATAAGATTAAATGACTCAACTGTTGGTTTTTCATCTTGTAAAACTATATCCCTTAATTTTAATAAATATTCTTTTTTTATTTCTGCATCTTCTATTTTATCTATTAAATCAAAGAAAAAAAATTTATTTTGGTTTGAAATAACATTAATAGTTTGATAAGAACAGGAACAAACTCCTACACAACCACAATCAGAATGTTCTGATTCATTATCTTCATAGTCAGATGATTCTTCTTGAATAACATTAATATCTTCTATTTTTTCTTCAGAAGAACTTTCTTCTGATGCTTCTTCGATTAATAAATTTTATATTTTCTCTTTAGTTTCATCTTCTAGTTCTAATAAAGATATTTTCTTTCTAGCATCACAAAATTTTACAGTATGTCCTGCTACACCACATTTCCAACATACTAAATTAGAGGCTGATGAAGATTTAGGATTCTTACTATTTTTTGAAGACTTAGACTTTTGAATAAGAAGGAGTTTTTGACTTATACTTTGACCTAGAATATGAAGGTTTATTATAAGAAGAATAAGTTTTAGACTTGGATCCTATATTTTTAGATTTTGAATACTTTTTAGAATATTTAACTTTACTAGAAGGAAGAGATAATTTTTCAAAATCAAAGTCTTTACAGAATGATTCTAATTCTTTCCTAGTTTGCTTATGATCTCTTTTAAGTTGACTCTTAAGTTTTAAATTTGTACATAATGCTAAAGCTTCTGCGTTAACATAATTTATTAAATCTCCATATGTGAGTTTGGCGTAAGGTATTTCTCCATTATATTTATCTCTTATTTTTTGTCTTAATTTTTCTACAAACAATTTTGGTAATCCTGCTATAAATTTTTCTTTCCAATGAGCATGGTTACAATCTGTCCTAAGAAATACTTTATTAAGAAAAATATCTTTGTACCATCTAAAATCATGTAATTTTAGACAAGTAAGGTTAGCTAATATTTCAGAACTTCTTTCTTGAAAATTATGAGGTTCACCAATAAAATGTTATGTAATATGTAAAACGTAATGTTGGAACTGCGTCTTGAACTCCACTAGTACTAACAAGTTGAGTATTTTGAGTTGTTATAATTTGATTATTACTTCCTATTGACTCTGTAATCATAGGAACAACATTTTTCATTGTTGTCTGTATATAATTTCTTTCTTCTTCAATTAAATAGTTGTCCCACCAAACTTTAAGGCTTCCTGTAAAACCTGCTATTAGTAAATTAGCACTTTGATGATCTGTATTCCCTTTAGCTTTATATGTACACACATATCCATTTCTTGTATTGTATTATACATTTGATGATCTGTTTGTCCATCTAAATTTCATTCACAAATTCCCTCACCGTTATAAGATGATAAAGATATTGTATGTCTTTCTTCAAACTGCATATCTGGCAAAGAAGAAGGTCTTGAATAAAAAAATTTCTTATACGACATTCTTTCATTTTTAATGCCACCTTTAGTTATTCCATTTATTTGATTTTCTTCTTGTCTATATTTTCTTCAAGTGTATATTGTGGCAATTTGACCCTTCTGTTTTTTATCTTTTTTAATTTTTTGTTCTACTTCTAAAATTTTTAATTTTTCTACAATTTCATCTATTAATTTTCTATATTTGCTTAACACAAGAGTATCTTTTTCTGGTAATTCAAAAAGTTTAAACAAAGGTTGACTTGGGAAAGGTTTCTAAGGTATTTTAAAAGAAGATTGAAGGTTTGCAGGGGTTTTAATTTCTTTTTCTAATTCTATCAAATGAGAAGACATTGTATTTAATATTTGATTTGTATAATTATTCTATTTAAATATTTTATCTATATCTTTTATCTTTGGATTTTTTTCTAAAGTAGCTGGATGATAAGTTCATAATTGTGCTATGTTTTATGTATCATTTACCACGTTTTTATGTGTTGTAAGTAAAATTTGAGTTATTATTGAGCTTAATTTGGTTATTCTTAGTTGTTTAGGGTTAAAGTGAAAAAGATCTGAAAAAGATAGAAGAGATGAAAGAAAATGCTAAGTTGGCAGAACAAGTATGAGTATGAAGCCATTTTTTATGTTGTTTCGTATTTCAAGCATAACTTTTGAGTCTGAGCTTAAATTAAGGTTATTTTGGATGATTTAGAAAGATATTGAAGAGTTCTACAACTTTTATGTTTTGAGTTTCCCAGGATTCTATAGGCATCTTGTTCAAAATTGCAAAGTTGGAAAATGTGCACCGGCAAGGAGCAATTCTGACATAGTTTGGTAGATTGAGCATAACATTCATATATGAGCTCAATTGAGGTGATTCAAGATCTTTTGCAAAGATAAGACATAGTGCTACAACTTTTATGTTCTGAGTTTTCCCAAACTCCAAACATATAAAGGTCAAAATTGAAGCCAAAAGTAAAGCCTAGCGCACATGCGTTGGGGTTGTGCAGCGCAAGTGTGCTGGGACCAGAAGACAAATTTTCAGCTCTGCCTAGGGCGTACATGTGCCCAAAATAGGCAGCACATGTGCACCCAAAACAGCAGTATTGCGTATTTTTAAATCGGATTTTTGGTAGATTTCTTCACCCGGTTGGACTTTTTTTCAGCCGATTTCACGTTCTTATCAATAGACCTTAATTGTAACCCTAAGTACTCATTATAAATACCCCATGTAGGGTGAGAGAAAAAGCATCGACATTTTTATTTTGCATTTAGCTATTCAGCAAAGAAAATTCTTCTTTATTCTTTCATGGCACTTAGTGCCTAAACCTTTTTTCTTGGTCGAGGGATTTGAAGCCATGGTCAATTCTACTATATTGTGTGACTTTTTGTGCTTGAATTTATTCAATTTTATGGCAAGTACTGATTATTTTTCTACAATTAATTTTATGATTTTTCTTTTTAGCTTATTATTGCTACAAAATAATTAAGTTATGGGAATTAATCTATTGCTAGATTGTTTTAACCGCGTGTGCTTAATTCAATTTGTGAAGCAACTAAGTTTGAGAATTACTCGATTAGTGTTATTGAATTTAGGGACATTAATCAACTAATTGGCATAACTGCTTATTGTGTGTTTATGTTTAATTAACCTAATTGTTCTTGTTGATTTTAATGCTTCTATTAATTGATCTTCAGCACATGTCTGGATTAAATTAATAGTTAGGGTTAATTGGATCGCGTATTGAAAATTAACCAACTTTAGAAAGAAATAAGAATCAACTTTGAATTGGAATTTGGGTTAATTCTTTAATTAGTGCTTGATATGGAAATTGAATTATCTTGTATGTCAAGGATCGACTAGTAAAATTGCCATGGTGGATATGACCAAAACCAAGATTTTTCTTAATTAAATTTTCTCCAATTTATTTTATTGTTTTGGTGTTTAGTTTAAAAGAGTTCAAAAACCCCCCTTTCTTTTGAGCACAAGATAAACTCCGTTCTCTGTGGGACGAACTTGACTCACCACTACTACATTTTTACTGAGAGATTATTTAATTTTGGATGCCTACGAAAGTATTTCTCATTTTCGCCACTGGATCACTTATCTTAAAAGGGGATGTTGTAACAATATTTCCTCAATGTTCAAATTTAACTTCTTCAACAAAAGGATCAGGAGAGTTGACCTTTTGAGAAGAAGATGTAATCCATTCTTTTGTAGTAACTCCTAAATATGGTTTAATGAAAGGATTATCTATTTGGTTATTGCTACAATAAGTCTCGAAAGAAATCTATATTTAATTTTACCCTCTCTAAGTCATTGTAATATTATTCTCTAATTTTTTTTTTTTTTTTGTTGATCATCATTAAACTTGTCAAAAAACTATTTTCTTCACTATTAAAATATTTTCTTCATAAATCCTTATCTATTTTAAATTTTGAAGAAATCATTAATATCTGCTCATCAAAGTGCATTTGAGATCTTATAGAAGAAGTAGAAGGACTCGTAGAATTTTCTATATTTTGATGTATAGGCTTAGGAATTTTAAGAGTAAAATCTACACTATAAATTTCTATCTTACAAGAGGTTGCCTTGTCATTATCATATGCTTTTTCATGAATTGGAATAGAAGAAGAAGATATACAGATACCCTCCCGGAGGCAAAACCAAATGGTTTATCGAACTGTATCTCAACAGATCCATCAGAAAATTCTACTATATTTAAAATAGTGCTTTCTGGTCTAGGCATAGACTTAACAAGAACTATATCTAAAAAAATTCTATTTTGTAGAATTGGTAATTTTATCCCATTCTAATCTTTTTGGAATATGTACATTTGAATGATTAAGTTTGCTTCAAATAAAAGTGTTTCTCCTCTAGGAGAACACTTTATAGCTTTAGGATTTACAGTAGTTTTAATTATTTTGTAATATATTCTATATACAAGGACTAAAGGTCTTGAATTATCAGTAAACTCTATGTTTTTAGTTTGAATATTTAGAGTTAAAGCAGCTAAAAAATTTGGATCATTTAAATCTAAAGCAAAATTTATATAACAATTGACATATATAGGGCCGTTTTCTAAATTTGATTCTAATACTACTGATAAGGAATTTGAAAAATTTAAATGTCTTGCATCTCTTAGACATAATAATATTGGAACATCTAATCTTAATCTCATTAATGGTTTAATACTGACTTGAACACATCCTATATGTATAAATTTGTAATTATTTTTTCTGTGCTGAGCTAAAGATTGAAGAGAAAATAAAGATATAGAATCATGCTTCTTTGAAATAGGTATAGTTGATTCAGAAGTTTTAATAGAATAATCCTAAAGAAAATCAAAAGTTTTTTTTTCATGTAAAGTACTTATTTCTTGTTTTGGAATGGACCAATTTTGGAGTCTTTGCTCTATTTTGGCTATATTAATTTCTATTTCATTAACAGTAGAGAGAGAACAACTTTCTGGATCTAAATTAGGTTCAGATAATCTCCTTGACCCTATTCTATTTAACAAATTAGCCATTATTAATTTAAATTCCTTTTAATCTTTTATCTTGCTCAATGTATCGGGACCACCCTAGACCTTTCCACTTATATTACAAGATAACCAATGCTACACTAAAGTAAGATAATCAGACTTTAAAGGAGGGAATAAATTAGATTAAATTAATAAATCTTCTTTGTTAATTCAAATAAAACCAACCTGATGCCTCTGATACCATAAGATAGACCCAAGATATAAAATAATATAAATTAGTAAAAGTTAGACCATAAGGCATAAATTTAGCATATCAATAATGATAATTCTTGTAAACTTCCTTTTATTATTTTATTTAACATAGTAATAATATATTCATGATGAATAATACTATTTTCTAATTCTCATATATAAATTTTACTATTATTATCTATATAATTTGTTTCTTGATTAATTTCTTCTAGTCTGGATTTATTTATTTCTATTAATTATTTTCTAATCTCAATTTGTTTTGTTGAATTTTTTATACTCCAAGTACTGAATCTAACTATATCAAAATAATTCATATTAAAACTTGAAACACACAATTTACATATGGAAAGCTTGAATGAAATTTTGTTAAAGATCAAATATACATGAAACTTACTTGAAAATTGAAGAAGGCAATGGGCAAACTCTCAAAGTTTTCTTAGAAACTTTCTGAACTATCTACGCTCTGCCTTGTTTTGAATACAAGAGTACAATAATGGCCGACATTAGCTTTGTTTGATTTGACATAAAGGAAAAATAATTGGACTCTTGACTTGACATAAAGGAACTTTGAATACAATTATTGTTCTGAATGGAATCTTAAAATCTGTAATCATCTTTTTTGGGTCCTTTAGTCTCACGTATAATCAGAGGTCTCATTTGTTGTTGTCAAAAAATTCATGGAATATGAGAGAAAATACCGTAACAATCATCTTCATTGTCCTAATAAGGATCTGTCTCTTGTTCCTCCAATTTAGTAGAACTTTCATCGTCTTCTTCAAATGAAATTTGATTTAATGCATCTTGAAGATGTTTTCTAAATTCTTCTTTTGTCATGCTAGAAGCCATCATACTTTGGATTTTGCTCTTCGTAGTAAAATATTCTGCCTGAATATTGCTAGTAGAACATCCTTCTTTGTCTTTGACCGTATTCCCCCAAATAGACTCGATTCTAAATTCTCTAGCTAGGCGGGCAGTCCATATACATTGGATTTATTAAAATTCCATGCCATAATAAATGGAAGCTTATTCTGAAGAAAGAATTGAAGAGACATAATAGGGTCATTTAATTATCTCTTTCTTGTAGTAGTTTGGAGATAAGATTTGTGCATTGGCACCAAAATCTTCCCACCATTCATAAAACCATCTAGGAAATCCTGTAATATTTTTGTCAAATTGAATGAACCATGAATGATTGAATGGTCTACATAACACAGTATATTGTCAATCCACATAAGTATATACTAGAGGATTCCATTATTTTCATAATGCAATTAGAGTATTATAACTTGAACAAGGTCAATCTGTAAGTTTAAATATCTTTAATATCTTCATCTTGGAATACGTATGAAATGCAGTTGAATTGCCACCACTTGTTACTCTTTTTTTCCTTCTTTCTTCATCTTCTAGAATATGTTCTATTATAACTGATTTAGTATCAACCAATAATATATGAATAAATTCATAATATTGCCGAGTCTTTTTGGGAGTTTCTTGAATAAAATAATTCTTAGAGGGAGCAAAGATATATATAGGTGGAGTAAAGAAAATTTCAAATAGTTCCTTGAAAGTAAGATTAATATGTCCTTGTTCTAGGAATAAAAGAGGTTTGACAAATTCTTTTAAAACATATAATAGATGAAATATATATGTGTGTGTGTGTGTGCGCGCGTGTGTGTGTGTGTATATATATATATATATGTACACAGATGTATATGTATATAAACATATATATGTACTTATATATATGTATGTATACGTATATGTATAGATATACATATATATATATTTGTATATATGTATACATATACATAAACATATATATGTACTTATATATATGTATGTATATGTATATGTATAGATATACATATATATATATTTGTATATACGTATACATATACATGTACATATATATATATATATACACATGTGTATGCATGTAGACATACATACATCCATATATATACACACACACACATACACATGTATTTGTATATATATACACACACATATAGATGTAAACATATACACACACAGAGATATACACACACATATGTATACATATACACACACATGTATACATACATACATATATATATACAACACATATACATATACATGCATACATATATATATGTATATATGCACATATTTATGTTTATGTATATATATATACATCTACATATACATATACATATTTCATTTGTGATGTGCCAAGTTGGCATAAGACATTTTGTCATTAAGAAATGGCTTCAATTAATCATATACTGAAAAAGGCTAGTGTACTGTAATTGTTAAGAAATTGCAAAAATGGAAACAAAAAGTTATTATGGATAAAGTTGTAAATTACATTCGCTATCACACTCCCAGACTATGTAAATTAATATGGCATTACGCTTTACATTTGTATAAGCTCCATTAGTAACTATGTTATCCCTGAACTGCGTAACTATCTTATTACTGGACTGCTCCTAAACGACAAATATCTACTCCATGAGACTCTCACCTTCGTCAGTCCCTCTCCATAGCCCCGAGAAACTATCCTCACATCACACAAGAGTACCTTAAAACGGCTCAAATAATGAGACTTTATAAGCAGCCCATTCCTGCTCCAGTACTAGTCCCAATCTACATCGTACGGCCTCTGAAACACCTCATCAAAGTTGGGTAGCTCCATTTCACTTGGCTCTATGTCCAAAACAACGTAGATGCCGATAAGAGCATCAGCTTCATGCTGTCCATGATCAATATGGAAATTCCCCATCATATTGTACAACCATAGCTTAATCAAATGACCATGGCGGTCATTAGATCCCTTGCCCAAAGTAGGCATGTATACATAAGTCTTCCAGGGCTCAGATACATTGGGTTTCTGTTGGTCCCTATCAGTATCCATCGCCTCATCAAATATCCCACAATCAGGCATACTTGACCTCTACGAATGACGAATGACCTTACGCCTAAATAATGGCCCCGTGGAGGGGCAAAGCGACCACCTAGGGATAAGTGTTGACTCATCGGATTCCGAAAAGGAGTATCCAGAGCATAACTCTTCCTGCCAAAGGAAGAGCCGGATCTAATCCTACTAGAGTCCATAGCCCAAAAACCCCATATCTATAGGTACTCGACCCAATAGCATAAATGCTATTTATAGATGCTCTACCTCAGCACCTAATTTTTAAAATTTATACTTTGACCTATTTCCTCCGTCTTTCCCACGTACATTACCCAATTTAACTGCAACTTCAGTCCTTCCTCTCAGAAACAGTACCTACGTGCTCTGACACAAAAAATAGGGAATGACCGACAACGCAGAAGTTTTCTCAACACGCTTCAATGTGGGGCCATCATTCCCAGATGAATGCCACGTAGCACATCAGATTAATCCAATAGCTGAGATATCTTTTTTAAATAGATTCCTATCCCGACACATGGGACCCACACGGAGTCTACTTGTGCAAATGACCACCGGTACCTTTCAGCCTATTGCTTTTCTCTAGCCAATCAGCAGTTGACACGTGGACGGAGAAGGGGCCTTAGTAATATTATAGGCCCCTTTCATGTAATTTAAAAACTACTCCCTCCTTATATATGGGTAAAGTTGGGAAGGGCTCCCTAAAAGAGAGGGAATGACATCACCGTGATGTCAACAAGATAGATACTATTACACAATATCAACCTAAACTCTATATAAAGAACTAATTCCTCCCATACCCGTTGCTCATATTCCTCACTATAACCCTCAGCATGGAGCTTGATAATCAATTAATAAATGCAGATGACCTTAAAATCAGAATCATTCAGACGCGGGCCCAATCTAAAGCCCAAAAAATCAGGTTGGCCATGCCTTTTATGACCTCTTTAAGGCCACTTGTGGGCAAATACATAAAAATAGATACTTGTATTCTCATTTACACCCCCAATGCCCAATTAACATCATAGGTACTGTGTGTGTAACTGTATACGATACTAGGCTCACCAGTACAGATAGCCAGCAGGCAGCAACCTATATATACAAAATTTGCTTTTTCGGTAACATGTTCCATAGAAATGACTTACTACAGTACATCTTATGCCTCTACCAAAGAGGCATTTTTCCCTAGGTATCAACATATCAATTAGAGCATAGCAACCTAAATTCCAATTATATATATTGCAAAATCAGGAGTTACGTCTAATTTGCAATGAGCAAATTCCCCGAATCTGATAAAGTCCAATTACATATACCAAGTGTGCGCATTAAGTCTGACAAATTCACAGCCGACTAGGGAGACATTTGGCACTGCAGACCTACAATCCCAAAAAGGGTTCTATGTAGGTCCTTTTCCAATACCCATACAACCTGAAGCACATCTAACATACTTATTGCTGATCATTCTACAGGGAATGGATTTTTGTATTCGATTGGAGGGGGTTTAAAAAGAAGATCAAAGCGATAATTAATCTTCTCGTAATTTAAAACGAAAGATTTAGGACCAAAACTTTTTCTAATATCTAGGGATTCCTGTTTATTACCAACATTAAGCCATGCAGTCGCGTATAATTCCTTATCCCCTTTAGCTCTACAATCTGTGAAGTTTTCTTTTTCACAGTAATTGTCGTACTTTGCTACGTATTCTTTCACAGTTGTGGCATTTCTAGCCCCTTGAATATTTGGGTGACAAATTATAGATCTTCTAGAATGGGTTAGGCCGAATAGCCTTTGATTTTGGATTTTGATTTTATACGGGAATTGAAGGAAACAGAGAAGGTGGGGAGAATCGTCTTCGTAAAATTCCTATGCAACCCTGATATAACTATATGGTTGAGCAATAAAGAGGGTTATAAGTTTCAGGAAGGCTTCTTCTTTGGATATGGAGCAATGAGGATAAGTGCGGAAGATATTCTTATTTTGCAGACAAAAAGAAGGATTGCAAGGCATTTTTGTAAATATGTCCCTCCCTTTGTGGAGGGAGCACTCCCAAACTTTATACTCTATATAAGGAGGTAGGAAGGGACTTAAACAGTGTAGGGGAAAGGGTCCTTATAATATTACAAGGACCTTTTCCCTGCCACGTGTCAGTAGCTGATTGGTGGAGAGGGTTAATAATTCCACGTACATGTATCTTGGTTGATTTAGATATGTGTAATGACTATTTTTCCCTCCGTAAAATTTTCCTCTAGTGCAAATAGTGGATACTGTACGTGGGAGGGACGAAGGGACTTTCTTGTAGCGAAGAGGGAATTAGTGGGAACTATAGAATTCAAATTTCAAAATTTGAAATTTCAAGTAATACCTGTGGGCCCATGATGTGACGTAAAGTTACTGTCCCTTTGCTATCCTTGTGCAGGCTTCTTGTCCATTTTGTCAGGAGTAATGATGGCTTCTTGGAAATTTCACCATGTCCGTGGTAGGGAAATATGTGAGCTGGCATTCATCTGGACCGTCCAGCTAGGTCTTTGTCCGTCGTTGGATCAAGCTATGTACTTGGAGATGAGGGAATTAACAGTGTTTGCTGGGGGTATTAAACTCTGGCTTTGAATTTCTCGGGTAATCTTCAGAGATGCCAGGAGGTAGAAAGCTGCAGTTGACTATTACTCTTAGTGGCAGAGTTTACGATGTCCGTGATCTTTTAAGAGAGGTTACTATATTAGTGATGGAAATAGGATCACTCTGGCAGGTAGCCTAGATTAATTTGCTTCAGTCAGAAACTAGGCAGTTATTTTCAACCTTATCTGCGGCTTCGCGGGTTAATCGCGTTCATCCTACACTAGTTTCTCAGGGGTCAGATAGGCCTCAATAATGGTCAAACCTAAGTTCTGCTAATGTCCAAAATTTTATCCTTAGAGAATGATAGTTAGTTGGAAATTTTGTAATTGGTGGCCCTTGGTGGGCTAGGAAATTTGTAATTCATCCGTTGACAAAAAGACAGTTAAGAATAGCAAAAAGTTTATTGAAATTAATATATTGCCCCTTACATTGAGAAGAAGTTACAATGTGGTAGCTGCTAATAACATACTCAATAACTTTATTATATAAATCAGCACTGATCATTCCTAGGTGATTTAGGAATTGTTATATGAGTACAAAATGGTGGAATCTCATGGGTATCTTGGAGGGGTTCTGGATCCTCGGGCTGATCCATATGCACCATGTACAGAAGAAACTGCTACCCCTAACTCTTTGCGAGTGTTGTAATTCATCAGGAACTGGACATCCATAACCCAGTTCTATTTCCTGAAGGCCCTGGACTTCCAGCTTCTTTGATTGCAGGTTGTCCAGTAAGAATCTTTCTCCGGATAGATAATGAGGACCTACAATCTCTGAGGCAACCTATCCTGGAATGGCAATAAGTAAGTTAGATATGCTTCAGTTGTATGGGTACTGGAAAAGAACCTGCATAGAGCTCTTTCTGGGATTGTCGGTCTACAGTGCCGAACGTCTATCTAGTCAGTTTCGTATTTGTCAGACTTAATGCGCACACTTGACATTCGCAGTTTATTAGATTCAGGGAATTTTCTCGTTGCAAATTCGACGTACCCCTTGATTTTGCTATATATAGAATTGGATTTTAGGTTGCTGTGCTCTAATTGCAACTAGATTTGTTGCAATCTAGGGACAAAATGCATCTTTGGTAGAGGCATAAGATGTGCTGTAATAAGTCATTTCTACTAGACATGTCACCAAAAAAGTAAATTCTGGCTGTCGGCTATCTGTTCCGGTGAGCCTAGTATCGTATATAGTTACACGTACAGTACTTGAAGTGTTAATTGGGCATTGGGGGTGTAAATGAGAATACAAGTATCTATTTTCATTGATTTACCCACGAGTGGCCTTAAAGAGGCCATAAATGGCATGGCCAACCCGATTTTTTGGGCTTCAGATTGGGCCCGGGTCTGAATGATTCCGATTTTATAGTCATATGAATTTATTAATTGATTATCAGCCTCTACGCTGAGGGTTGAAGTGAGGAATATGAGCAACGGGTATGGGAGGAATTAGTCCTTTATATAGAGTTTAGGTTGATATTGTGTAATAGTATCTATCTTGTTGACATCTCAGTGATGTCATTCCCTCTCTTAGAAGGAGCCCTCCTCAACTTTACCTATATATAAGGAGGGAGGGAGGGAGTAATTTTTAAATTGCATGAAGGGGCATATAATATTACTAAGGCCCATTTTCCATCCACTTGTCAACTACTGATTGGCTAGATAAAAAGTAGGCTAGAAGGTACTGTTGGTCATTTGCACAGTAGACTCTGTGTGGGGCCCACCTGTCGGGATGGGAATCTTTTTAAAAAGATATCTCAGCCATTGGATTAATCTGGTGTGCTGACTGATGCCTCTTTAACACACCTAGTTATAAATTTATAAAATACCTAAATCCTACGACTAACTAGGTGGCATCCCGCAAGTATATGGTTGCCAACTAGTAGCAAAGAGAAGTAGGGATCGTTCCCACAAGGATTGTCGATTGCAATTACTAAGGTTTAAGGGTGCTTGTGTAGTTAACCAAATTCAATTGGTAGATGATAGAACTATTCTAATGAAAACTATAATTTTAATTCTAACCTAATTTAATCAAATTAAGACTAAAATTTAAAACAAGTAAATCACTCAATGTCCTATACTTCCTAAAAAGACTACAAAAGAGAAACTTTGAATATTAAAAGCATTCATTTCTAAACTATAAATTAGAAAGAGTTAAACTAGAAATCTAAATATTTTTGGATTTTCGATTGAAATTAAGAAAGCCCACTAAGAATTAACTAGAAATTAAAGCTAGAAATTGAAAATTCTTAAATAGAAAGAAAGAAATTAACAAAAACCATAATTTGAAAGTAAAGAAATTCTTACTAAATTAGACAAGAAAGCAAATAAAAATTATATCTACGTGAACCTTGCAATTAACCCACTACAATTATCTAATAAAAATTTTAACTTGACAAGAAATTTAAAAAAGATCTAAGATGAAAGTAAAGAGAAATTTCTATTAGAAAAAGTAAACTTATAGTTCAAGCTATCATAATCTATCTAGAACTAACTAAAATTATTTACTCTAAAACTATCCACTCCTTCCAACTCTACTTACTAATTCTACTTAGTTTAAATAGTCCAGCATTACACAAGGCAAAACCAGATTAGGTTTTTTTGGGCTGGAAGTTAACAAAATTGCCCTTATAACTTAGCATTCAGAGAGTTGAGATCGCAGTCTGGAACATTTGAGACCGCAATCTCAACTCTAAAATAGTAAAACCAATTCCCGAGTCGAGATCGCGGTCTGGATCAGTCGAGACCGCGATCTCGACTCTCCTTCCAGCATCCTTCATTTCATCCATCTTTAACCTGCATAATATTACCACTATTAAGTACTTAATTAAACTAAAAATTTAACAAAACTTATCATAATTAATTCAAAAACGAAAATACAATACATGTGAAAGAAATTAACCAAAATCCTTAATTACTTATACAATTTTGGAATTTAAACTATCAAAATGCTATAATTTAGGGGAAAATAACTCTAGTTTACTAGAGTTATCACAACCCCCAAACTTAGCATTTTGCTAGTCCCGAGCAAAACAAAGATTAACATTAAACGAAACCCACTAACATTCAAACATTTAAACACCTCCAAAGTTGACGTCGATGACACTTGATTAATCATGGATGTACTTAGAACAATTAATCGATCTCTCAAGAAATGTTCAACACTATGTGATATGTGAAGAATATAAGTAAATCAATCCAAAATTGAAATTTCATTTTACAAAGAAGCACACATTCATTCACTACACAAGATTTCACATCACCAAGCATTACCATTCTCGAAAAGAGTTACCAAAAGTTTTAGTTCTTTTCATTTGAAACATCATTACTTCTCTAATCACAAATATTATAAAGTTAATCAACTCTCTCGACTAATCATCCTGAAAATAGAAGTTCAATTAGGAATCAGCTTAAATGCCATTGTCACACATTTCGGGAATAAACCTCTAACAAGGAATAAGTAATATGAGATTAATGATAAGTATTACAAACATTTACTCTTTAACTTATTAGTATACTAAAAACGCAATTTCTAATGGCTTAATTCGGAGAAACAACATGGGTACATGTCGGAGTCCCGTACTTGCCTTATTACTACTCTAAAATGGCTTATTTCGGAGAAACAACATGGGTACATGTCGGAATCCCGTACTCGCCTTATTCCTATTTTTTTTTTCGGCCCTAAACCAAGGAAAATGAGTGAAATGTACCAAAAATTAATCTCGAATATCAATTATTCACAAGTTAGAAGAACATTCCCTATGCAAACACACGAAATGTCCCAAAATTCTTTCTACTTCATTTAACTCATTTCTTTCCAAAAGATAGTTCATCAACCACATAATATAAGTGATTTGAAAAAAACAAACATTTCAAATAAATTTTCCTAAAATTTCAGCACTTCTTTTTGAAAAATAGCAATGCTAAGTTTATGAATTCTTTATATTGCAAATGAACTACTCACTCACACAAAAATTCTTGAAATGAATCAACTACTCACTCACACAAAAATTCTTGAAATGAATCAATCATATACTTCAATCAAAAAGCATTGAACATCGAAATTTATCATCATTGAGTACCTAATTGATCAACTTTCCATCCATTATATAGCTTTGATCATCAAGTGGCAACAAAATGTATAAAATGACCATTTCCAGCAAAAAAAGATAAACACGCCCAAACTTGTCTCTTTTATTCGAATTAATAAATCATCCTTCCACTTACCCAAATTAAACATCAAGATATAACCAAAAATAACAAAAAATACATAAACTATGCCCTACTTTTAAGCCCAGGATTAAAAATGAGTAAAAATGTCAAGAGCAACCGTGCCATGCATCTCACCAATTAAGTTTCCAACAAAATCAACATCCAATTCAACTCATCAACTAATGCAAGGAATGGCATCAGCTTAGGGCCCTTAGCCATGCTACTCTTATTTGGCAATAATCATAACCAAAGTTACACCAAGTATCTAACAAGAAATTTCACAATGATTCAATCCATGAAGCATCAAATTAATTAGCTACTTAGCATCAGCTTAAGGCCATTAGCCAGATTACTAAAAGGAAAATCAAATTACTTCCAAATTAAAAGACTAAAAATAAAATAAATTCATGGTGTTGAAGTGATTTTGAAAGTTTTTTTTTTCTTTTTTTTTTTTAAGGTTGACATCGCGATCTCAAAATTGAGTGGTCTCAACTCGGCATGAAAAATACCTTTGTAGAACTTTGGAGCTGAGACTGTGATCGCGGTCTCGAACCAAATGACCATTCTGCCCTCCAGAAGTTTGAGGTTGAGACCGCGGTCTCAAATTTTGCGATCGCGGTCTCAAATTTTGCGATCGCGGTCTCAAGTTCAATTTCTGCAAAGTGAATTTTTACACTTAGCCAAAATTGCTTCACTAATTTGAGACCGCGGTCTCAAGCTCAATTTTTGCAAAGTGAATTTTTACACTTAGCCGAAATTGCTTCACTCTTGACCACTTTTCTCCATTTATTAGGGTAACCTACAAACAAAAAAATTCACAAGTTAGGATGACAATTTTCACTCATTCTTTAGCAGCATTTATTCAACTCAAAAACTCAAAATAAATTTTTTTTTTTTTTGACAAAAATTCAAACCAATTTATCACTCAAAATCAAGACAATTAAAAATCACACCTAAAAAAAGTTATAAAAACTAAATTAAAGACTTGGGTTGCCTCCCAAGAAGCGCTCTTTTATAGTCACTAGCTTGACTATGGCATGACCCTCATTCTTAGTAATTGAGGATGATTGATCATCCTCTCCCTTTTGGTTTCCATGGAAAAAGTTTGATCCCTTTTTTCTTCATGATTAAAGCTTGATTTTCGGGTTTTCCATGCACATGTCCTTTCTTTCTAGCTTTAGCCATCACTAGTGCCCCAATTAACATCTCCAATTGTTTCTCAAACCTTCTATTCTTTTTATGCCTTCTCAATTTCTTGATATCACCATTGTGCTTATTCTTTTCAAAACTCTCTTCATCCTTCATCAACACACATTCCTTATCGGGTGGTTTTTCTTTCAATTCATTTCTCGTATTTTCCTTTATTTCCAACACTTGCTTGAGCGAATTGACTTGGCTCACTTCATTTTGCTCTTCATTTGACCTAGCTAATTGATGAAAAGGATAGAATTAAGAGATTGATCAGCACATTTCTCTTCAACAATGGGAATATTGTCATTATATTCAAACACATCAAATTCAATTGATTCATTTTCAACTCGTAAGATCAACTTCCCTTTGTTCACATCAATTAATGCATGAGCGGTCGACAAGAAAGGCCTCCCTAGAATCAATGGAATCTCACTTTCTTCACCCGTATCTAGCACAAGGAAATCAACGGGAAATACCAACTTTTTAACTTGTACAAGCACATCTTCCAACAAGCCCTATGGTTTTCCCTCGGATAAATCTGCCAATATTGATGTGATGATTAGTAAGGCTTGACATTGTTGATCCCTAACTTGTCATAGATGGCCTTTGGCATGATATTTATGCTTGCCCCCAAATCACAAAGTGATCGATGCCACGTTTTTCCTATAACATTCACCGGTATCATAAAACTACCGGTATCCTTGAGTTTAGGGGGCAACCGCCTTTGAACAATGGCACTACATTGGGCATCAAGGGAGTCATTCATACTTTCTCATCATCATCCCACTTTCGCTTCCTTGCCAAAAGATCCTTCATGAAATGAGTATAGTTGGGTATCTTGGTGAGGACATCAATCAAAGGAATGTTGACATTAATCTTTTTGAACATATCCAAGAAATGGGTGAATTGCTTGTCTTTTTCTTCCTTTCTTGAATCAATGAGTCTTTGAGGGTGTGGAATTTTTATTGATGGATCTATCTTCAAAGGTTCCTCCACATGCTTCTTCTTGGATACCGTGATCTCATTCTTTTGCTCCTTCTTGGCTTCATCATCAACCACTTCCCTTTCATTTTCAACTACCTTGGACTTTTGCTCTTTGCTTCCTTCCTCCTCCACCTTTTTCTTTTCCTTAGATTCAACCAATTCTTTTCCACTCCATAAGGCTATGCATTGCATTGCCCCTTGGGTTTTAGAATGTACCACTCGAAAATGCCCCAATAGGTTTGTCATTATTCAACCTTGCCCATTGTCCCAATTGAATCTCAGGAACAAATTTCTTGTCGAAGCCTTCAAATTCTCATAATCTCTTTTATGCTCTTCCGATTTCCTATCCAACTCTCTTCTCAAATACTCGGCTTCTCTTTTCCAACCTTCTTCACCCAAATTCTCTCTAGGATACAAGATACATAGGTTGGGAAGAATTTGCATAATGGAAAGGAGGTCTTTGTTGTTGGTTTTGAAATGAAGGATTGGGGAAATTTGATATGAGTTGGGTTGAAAATTTCTTTGATGTGGCGGTTGATACGTTCTAGATGAGGAATTTGGGGCTTGAGTGTGTTGGGCATTTTGAGGTGGGGGATTTGGTTGGTAAGGAGGATTGGATTGGTTGTTGGTGTTACTCCATTAGAAATTTGGGTGATTCCTCCAAGAAGGATTGTAAGTGTTCCCATAAGCTCCGGATTGGTTCCTTGGAAATGAAGATTGATTAGCCGCATAATTGATTTGCTCATTAGCTCTGATATGGATCCGAATAGCTTGAA
The DNA here is from genome assembly GCA_025175665.1 of Cinchona pubescens. Taxonomy (NCBI): domain Eukaryota; kingdom Viridiplantae; phylum Streptophyta; class Magnoliopsida; order Gentianales; family Rubiaceae; genus Cinchona; species Cinchona pubescens. The sequence continues at coordinate 652,695 of JANKKI010000170.1, forward strand.
AATGTGTCAAGCGGATGAAGAGATGAAAGATGGAGCAAGCATGGATTCACTCTTTCCAAGATTGGAGTACATTCATGATGTATTGATTGAGTTGGATTGGACTATCTTCAATTCATTATTACATGATGCCCAATTCTTCAAAGTAAAGCACAAGTGGAGATCCTTTAAGTGCAAGAAGGCCGAATTTCTTTAAAGTTTATTTTAATTTGGTCTTTGTTATGTAAAGCCCAATAGTAGTTTAAGTTTGTGTAAATTGGGCTGGTTTTAAGTTGGGTTTAGTTGTTGATTTAATTCTTTGCTTTTAGGCTCATTAATTAGCCTTAATAATGCCCATTTAGCCCAAATCTTGGGACCACTTATGGCTGAACCCTAGCACTACTTTTTTAGGAGTTTTTAAGCTAGTTTTTAGGACTTTATTAAGCCTATAAATAGGCCTCATCATATGGACGAATTACAGAAGATTTTTATCAATAATATTCTTCTTTTTCGTGAGGAAAAAGTTCTTTCTTTTAGTCTTTATTTGGATTAAGACTTTTTTGGGATCATCGCTTGAGCAACAGTGATTGTTCTATCCGACTTATAGATTTGGTTCTTGCTTGATTCATATAGGCAACTGGTCAATTCTCGCTTTAAATCTTGTTAAGAGTTTGGTTCTTGTCTCGTTATAGACAACGGGTTGAATTCTTGCTTGATTCTTGTGTGTTCTTTATTGTTCTTGTTTGTTTGTTTGCTGTCCAAATTAATGTGACAACTTTGGAGTCGATCCTTGGGGTTTTGGTGCCATCTTGAATTGTTGGGTTTCGTGGCATCCAGTTAATCGCGCACGGGGTTTGCATCAGAGCTGGTCCAATTCTGGTAAGTTCTTGTTTAGTTTTCTCTTTAATTTTTGCAGATTTTCTTTCAAAGAAAATCATATCTTAGTTTCCGCCCAAAAAAAAAAAAATATTCGTACTGTTCAACGCTACTGTTCACCGTTACTGTTCATCCGGAAAAAATTTCCAGCCATTTTGCTGTTTCTTTGTTAGTGTTCTAATCATTGTTCTCTTTGTTGTTGCTGGTATAAAAAAATAAAAAATAAAATCTTTTCTTAGCCGAATTGAAAAAAAAAAAAAGTGTTGTTGGCCAATTAAAAAAAAAAACAATTTGTTTGGCTGAAAAGTGAAAAAAAAGAACGTGTTGAAAGAAAAAAGAAACGTGGAAAAAAATAAAAAATAAATATAAAAGGGAGAAGGAGAAGAATTGGCTTTATTACAAAAAGTAAGTGTCCTAATCCAAGAAGGTTTTGATTTCCTAGTTGAGTTTGGAAACTTTCTAGATTCCAAATTTGGAAACTTACCAAATTCATCTTTGGAAACTTCCCAAATTCTAAATTTAGAAACTTACCAAATTCATTTGTTTGGAAACTTTCCAAATTCCAATTCCGGAAACTTACTAAATTAATTTTTGGAAACTTTCCAATTTCTAGATTTGGAAACTTTCTATTTTTCAAAACTTTCCAAATTTGTAATTCTGTTCAAAAGCACTTAATTTTTGTTGGTTCATGTATGACTTTTTAATTTATTTGTTATTTCTTAAGTGCTACTTGCTTGTTTTTGTGTGCTTAGTTTCCTTTTTTTTATTTGGTAAATTTGCTTACCAAATTCTTATTTGCTTTCTATACGTTTTGTTGCTTCACGTAGTCTCGGATATTTTGTTGTCTCTTCTTCTTTGAAGCTTAAATTCGAAAGTTTGGTGTCTCTTATTTGTCGTTGGCCCGTGATTATCTATTTTCTTTGACTTCCAGTCAATTAAGTGGTTAAGACATAACTGGAGCTCACTTTGGTCCTCGTAGTCTTCCAAAGACTTTGAGAGCGAACCAAAGAGAGGAAAAAGGCAGTGTGGCAAGATCATTCGAGTGATAAAAAGTCATTCAATTGAGGGTATACACGAGGGATTAAGTGATACAATTTGAGTGCATATACTCCCAACAGTAAGTTTAGTGGTGAGGAAATTTCTTTTAATCTTATTAACCCTAATCACTTTCTTTTTCTTTGTGAGTGTTGTCATTATGTCACAAGAAGAAACTAATCGAACTGGAAATCCCACAACAATGGAGGCCATACAACAACAATTTGATCGAGTATTTGTTGCATTTGGCAATATTAGGGATCGCATAGATCAAATAGAGGCTCGCATGGATGACTAACAAAGAGGGAGGCCTCTAGAAGTTAGACGTCAAGCTCGTAGAGCTAATACCCTCCACGTCGTCAAGGAGGTGAGTATGAATCTGATCAACATAATATTGACGATGAGGTTTATAATGACAAGAATATGCAGCATGTCCAGAGGGAGAATCGGACTCGAGATAATGATATTGGGACAATTAAGCTATCCTTACCTCTGTTCCAAGGTAAAGCCTATCCTGACGCATACATCGAATGGGAACGAAAGGTAGATTTTATTTTTGATTGTTACAACTATTCTGATGAGAAAAAGGTAAACTTAGCAGCCGTCTCTTTTATTGATTATGCATTGACTTGGTGGGATCAATTATTAATAAGTAGGCGTAGAAATAGATCACTTGAGAACGTACTATTGATAATTAGGCTGACATGAAATCTATTTTGCGCAAAAGATTTGTTCCATCTCACTATTACAGGGAATTGTATCAAAAGCTACAAAGCTTAAGGCAGGGTACTAAGTCCGTGGAAGAGTGCCATAAAGAGATAGAGATTGCCATGATTAGAGTTGACATTGACGAAGATATGGAGGCTACAATGGCACGGTTCTTGAGTGGACTTAACAAGGAAATTGCCGATGTAGTCGAGCTACACGAATAGGTGGATCTCGAAGAAATGGTTCATGTGGCTATCAAGGTAGAAAGACAACTCAAACAAGGTAAACAAAAAGTAACATCTAGTTCAAGCTCTAATTGGAAGCCGAATTGGCCTAGTGCAACAAAGCAAGGTGAGAAGTCTAACTTTAAACCTGGAGAAGTTGAAAGGCCATTTGTTTGCAATCAACCCTGAAATGACAAAGGTAATTCTAATTCTGGTACTAATCTAAGGACTAGAGATCTTAAATGTCCTCTTGTGGTCATGGTTAGGTCACATCACTTCCCAATGTCCGAACAAGAAGGCTTTGAATATCATTCATGGAGAGTTAGTGAGTGAAAGTGATGAGGAAGATGAGACCATGCCACCACTAGAAGATTCGGATTCGAGGACGAATCCATTCAAGGAGGGAGGGAATGATATGGATCCGAATAGCCTGAAAATGTGTCAAGATGAGGAGATGAAAGATGGATCAAGCATGGATTCACTATTGCTAAGATTGGAGTACATTCGTCGTATATTGATTGAGTTGGATTGGACTATCTTCAATTCATTATTACATGATGCCCAATTCTTCAAAGTAAAGCACAAGTGGAAATCCTTTAAGTGCAAGAAGGCCGAATTTTTTTAAAGTTTATTTTGTTTGGTCTTTATTATGTAAAGCCCAATAGTAGTTTAAGTTTGTGTAAATTGGGCTGGTTTTAAGTTGGGTTTGCTTGTTGATTTAATTCTTAGTTTTTAGGCTCATTAATTAGCCAATTAATAAGGCCCATTTAGCCCAAATCTTGGGGCCACTTATGGCTGAACCCTAGCACTACTTTTTTAGGAGTTTTTAAGCTAGTTTTTAGGACTTTATTAAGCCTATAAATAGGCCTCATCATATGGACGAATTACAGAAGATTTTTATCAATAATATTCTTCTTTTTCGTGAGGAAAAAGTTCTTTCTTTTAGTCTTTGGATTAAGACTTTGTTGGGATCATCGCTTGAGCAACGGTGATTGTTCTAACCGACTTATAGATTTGGTTCTTGCCTGATTCATATAGGCAACGGGTCAATTCTCGCTTTAAATATTGTTAAGAGTTTGGTTCTTGTCTCGTTATAGACAACGGGTTGAATTCTTGCTTGATTCTTGTGTGTTCTTTATTGTTCTTGTTTGTGTGTTTGCTATCAAATTAATGTGACAACTTTGGAGTTGTCCTTAGTTTTGGTGCTATCTTGAATTTTTGGGTTTGTAGCATCAAGTTGATCGCGCACGGTTGGTTTGCATCAGATAGCACAAGAAAGAACAAGCTAACCCCTAGGCTTTCACCAACATCTTGTTTGAACGATGTTATCTCATTCCTTAATTTAGCGGTTCTTGCGGGAGGAAATGATGTTTTCCAAACCTTATTTTGATGATGACATAAACACTTAACTCTGTAAACAAGTTTTTGCTGGTCTGTTATTTGTTTGCTATAGACAGGGTATTTGGACGCACTGTACCGTCCGAATTGTGTCAAGCTTCTCGGATTCATTCCACCGTCCGAACGAACAGGCAGAAGGAAGAATCCTACTACTTCTCCAAACGAATGAACATGACCGTCTGAAGCCTCTATCGGACGATGGAACGGACGCATACACGGACGTTCGAACGAAGCTATACACCAACTGCATGAAGATCGGACGCTGTGTCGGACGCATCCCATCTATCTCGGACGTCCGAAATCCCAACGGCTACTTTTTGTGCATTTATTATTTAGCCGTTAGGAAGTAGTTGCAATCACAATTTATTGCGTGTTGATCTTATAAATAACTACTTTGATATTTAGTAAAAATCATCTAATACATTGAATACAAGCCTTAGAGAAGAGCAATTTTAGTACAAATTGGCTATAGTGCTTTATTGTATTAGTGTGCAGTTTAGAGTGCAATTCAGCTTTGAGTGGAGTGATAATCTTGTACGAAAGTGAGGTTTTAAGTAAGATTCTTGGCTCAACTAAAAGAATTTTAGTGTGAGCAAGAATATCCCTACTTTGTAAAAATTATTGGCTCACCAAGTGTGTGAAGCATTTTAGTGATTTGATACTTCAAGCTTGATTAGCTTGGAAGTATTGGCTGATTAATTTTCTCTCTTTCTTACTTCACTATTTCACTGATTCGATTATATCAGTTTTTACTTGAAAAATCTTAATATCTCTAAAAGTATTTTTAGAAACCTAATTCACCCCCCCCTCTTAGGTTGCTTTGGGACCAACAGGAAAGTACTTCGCCAAGAACTCTTGAGCAAGTTGGTTCCAAGTGGTGATCTACATGTTCCTTGGGCATGGGATTGCAACCATGACTTTGCCCTATCACGAAGAGAAAAAGGAAACACCCTCATCCGAACACAATCCGGGTGTACTCTGTTAAACTTAAATGCGTCCAAGACTTCTTCAAAATTCATGAGGTGTGTGTAAGGGTCTTCATTTGGTCCACCTCCGAACATGGCATGGGCTTGGAGCATTTGGATTAGGGCGGGCTTGATTTCGAAATTGTTGGCTTGCACGAGCATCCATGCAATGCTTGAGTTCGCCCCATCAAAATTAGGTAAAGCATACTTCCTTCATGGCTTTCCATTTCCATTCATGTCATTCCCATTCCTATAGCCACCCATTCCATTATTCCCAGGCAACGGTGCCAAAAACTTGATGCCTTACACACCTAGTGATAAAATTACAAAACACCTAAATCCTACTACTAACTAGGTGGCATCCAGCAAATATACGATTGTCAACTAGTAGTAAAGAGAAGTAGGGATCGTTCCCACAAGGATTGGTCATGATAATTACCGGTTATTAGGTTAGATTTCAAGTTGAAGCGATTGATTAAGGGAAGATATTTAACTAAAACTAGAACTAATAGAGCTAATAAAGCAATTTAAAATAAAGATTAATCACTAAGAAAGCAATTAAAAAGGAAGTATCTTTAGAAAGCAAATAAAGGGAACAATTAAAAGGAAAAGCATATTAAGCAAGCAATTAGTTAATCTAAACTATTCATTATCTCTAAGAAAGCACAATTAGAGAAAGCCTCACTTCAACAACTTCCAAATTACATGGGAAGACTGCAATTCGGATGGAGAAGTTGAAGAAGAATATGAGGAGGATCAAATGGCTTTTATGGCTCATGGCAATAATGAGGATCCTCCAGTTATGATTCTTGTGATGATTCTTGTGATGACGTTGAATCATTTATTTTAAAAATGGATGAATGTTTGAAAGAATCATATTCTAGGAACATAGAGTTAAAAATTAAAGTCAATGCTTTATTGAGTACCAACGAGCCTCAAAGCTAGTGCATGAAAATAATTTTTTGTCAAAAGAAAATGACGCTTTGAAGAAATTTTTTTTGGAAAAACCAAGATCAAAGATGAACAAGCTTCATTGAAGAAGAGATTAGCTGATCTTGATGCACTTTCACAAAAGAAAAAGGAAAATGTTTTTGAAAAGAAAATGACTAGTAATATGCTTATCAACAAAAATTTGTCACTCATAGAAAGGATGATTTGCGCTTTAATAAATCTAAATATTCTTTGTATGGCAATAAGAATATTGTGTGCTATTATTGTCATCAACATGGTCATGTAAAGAAAGATTGTTATGCTAAAGAAATGAAAAATTGGGAATGAAATCTATGTGGATATTAAGTGAATTCACTAACTCAAGTGGACCCAAGAAAGTTTGGGTACCAAAAGTTGTTGCATAATTTTGTATGTAGGTATGCTTGGAGAGGACCAAGGAATTCAAGATGGATCATCAATGGAGGGTGATCAAAGCGTATGGGTAAAGTACATGACCTGAAAACAAAATCATTTGAATTGGGCAACATTTTTTTTAATTAAGTCTCTACTTGCAAAAGAAAGGAGAAGCATTTCTTTGTGGTTGTTCTACTTTAGGGAGACATTAAACTTAGGGGGAGCCTAAATTTTTTTTACTCTTGTTTTGATGATTTCATTTGGGGAAGAAAAATAATGGACAAAATCTCTGGTCTTGTACTTCATATGGTTGTTTTAAGAATTGCCAGTTGATTTGTCATCATCAAAAAGGGGGAGACTGTTGAAACCCAGATGTGATAATCGTGTTTTGATGATGACCAAATCATTCTAACGGTTTGAAAACAATTGTGCATATAAACAGGAAGGTTTGGACGTAAATGATTGTCCGAACACAATCAAAAAAACAACTAGAAGACAATTCAGACAATGATGATTGTCCGAAAGGAAGATCGTCCGACACAGAGAACCTGGGATGCCTCAGACGAAGAATAGCATCCGATCAGTATTCCAGAAGACATTGTCATCGACAGGACGCAAGTTCGATCGACTCAGCCTCGGACGTCCGAACGAAGGAAGACAAACACCCTCTAGGGAACAGACACAACGTCGGATGCAGGGCTCAGCAACGGACGTCCGAAAAGTCCAACGGGTAGTTCCTTCAGACGAAGTCGGCCGTCCAAAAGGTCTAACAGCTAGTTTTCCTTTAAATAGAAAATAGCAGTTAGAGAATTGTTGGATGCAATTTTTGGGCATCTATAAATACCCCCAAATCTGTAATTGCAAATAATAGAGAGTAGAACTACTGCATTCAACACAAACACTTGTAAGAGCTATTTGGGAAAAAATAGGCTAAAATATTATCGGTTGTATTGGTTTGGATAGTGAAGTTCTCTTGGCTCAACAAGAGGGAATTAGTGTGAGCAAGAGTAGACTAGCGAGTGATCTTCAAGCGTAAGAGTGGAGGATAACGAAGGAAGACAAACATCCTCTAGGGAACGGACGCAACGTCGGACGCAAGGCTTAGCAGCAGCCGTCCGAAAGGTCCAACGGTCTAGTTCCTTCGGACACAGTCGGCCGTCCAAAAGGTCTAACGACTAGTTTTTCAGTATACAGAACATAGCCGTTAGAGGATTGTTGGATGCAATTTTTGGGCATTTATAAATACCACCTAGTCTATAATTGGAAATAATAGAGAGTAGAACTATTGCGTTCAATACGAACACTTGTAAGAGCTATTTGAAAAGAAATAGGCTAAAATATTATCGATTGTATTGGTTTGGATAGTGTAGTTCTCTTGGCTCAATTAGAGGGAATTAGTGTGAGCAAGAGTAGACTAGTGAGTGATCTTCAAGTGTAAGAGTTGAGGGATAACATGTGTACAAAAGTGAGGTTATAGTGTAATACCCTATGGCTCAACCAGAGGAACTTAGTTGGTGCTAGGGTGAGCCTACTTTGTGTACAAGAAGGTTATTGCCTCACCTTCTTTGAAGAGGCACTACTAGTGGATATACTCCAAACTTGAGAAGCTTGAGAGTTTGGTTTGATATTCTCTATTTCAATCTATACGTTTGTTCTTTAAATTTTAGTTGTTAAATATTTATCTTTGATCATTTGTGATTAAGTGTTTATTTGTTGCATAAAGTTTACATTTTCATTAAGCACATTAAAAGGTTTGTTTTTTGAAACAACCTAATTCACCCTCCCTCTTAGGTTGCTTTGGGGCCAACAGGCATCTTGGAGGGGTTCTGGATCCTCGAGCTGATCCATATACATGTACAGAAGAAACTGACCATTCTTAGCTCTTTGCGAGTGCTGTAATTCATCAGGAACTGGACATCCATAATCCAGTTCTATTGGGTCTTAAAGGCCCTGAGGCTCTTCACATGTATGTGATTTGTCAGCATCCAAATCCAGGTGCCTCGCCAGCACTGAAGGCTGTAGTAATCTTGGGATTCTAGAACTATCTATATTTGAAAGGTCCGCACAGTAGCCAATATTGTGACTAGCCCAGCTGTTCTTGCGTCGCTTTGCTTGCCGATGTTGCAATTTTATTTTCGGGTGTGAATAGACTTTGCTTCAAGGAAAACGAAGGTGGCATTCTTCATAGTCCAGTCATTCATGCCCTTATTATCCTCTTTTTCAAGGTATAGCATGTAGGAGCTATTGTCACCAGGGTTACAGTGGATAATAGATGGGATCCCGCCCTTTGTAATGCACGGCTTACCGTATTTTAAATTAGAGTACCAGTTGTACTGGCTTCCTATGAAGTCTTTCAAATGCTTTAGGTACTATGGGGTGTTGTCATCTATGACGTTATACAGGGTCCCGTCATCATAATGACGCAGATCCCCATGGCTAGCATAGTAGTTGTGGCGTCCTAAACTGCGTGCTCAGGAAGTTCTACCTATTCTAGACGGGCCTTCGATCTATACATACATATATATATATATATATACATATATATATATAGACGGACCTTCGATCTATACATACATATATATATATATGTGTGTGTGTGTGTGTGTGCGCATATATATTTATATGTGTATATACATATATATGTATATATAGATATATATGTTGTGTGTGTGTGTGAGTGTGCGCATATATATTTATATGTGTATATACATATATATGTATATATAGATATATATGTGTGTGTGTGTGTGTGTCTATGTGTGTGTATATATTTATATATACATGTGTATATACATGTACATATATATACATACACGTGTATATATATATATATCTATATATATATATATGCACACACACACATAGAGACGTGTATGTATATATACATGTATACATACATAGATATATACACACACACATATATATATACGGATATATGTATATATTTGTGTGTGTGTGTACATATGCACACACACACACATCTATATGGATATATGTATATGCATAGATACATATATATATGTATATATATATATACACACACATGTATACATATATGTATACATATACATACACATGTATATATATATGCATACATACATACATATAAATATATATATACACACACACATATACATATATATATATGTATATATTTTTACACATATACGTATACATTTACATATAAATATATATGTTTTTTTTTTTAATTCAAGCACCCGTGAAGGTGAATTTTATTGATAGGACAATTAAGCTTTATAATAATGGATGGAAGGGCAGCCCCTAGCATCCAAAGGCAGCAATCCTTTCGCAAAGCTAGGGATTGAGTCTTTGGAGTACTCAACAAATGTCTGTGACCTAATGCCCTCATTTGCTAACCAATCGACTATTTGATTCATTTCTCTAAATACATGAGTGAAAGTAAAATTTGTCTTTTATAAAATTAGAAATGAAATGAATTTCGGAGTCAATACTCCATGGAACTCATGCTTGTATTCTAGGATATTTACTAGGACTTGCTGAAGCCTTAGTTTTATACATAGCTTGAGCCCATCATTGAGTGCTAATGCTTCTGCTTACAAACTGATTTGTTGATTATAAAAGTTACAAAAAGCTTTGAGAATCTGTCCATTGTAATCTCGAATAATACCACCTCCTGCTTCATCCCCGGATTTCCTTTTGAATCTCCATCCACATTCAACTTAGAAGTTCCACAAAGAGGACAAGACCAGCAAACCGATATTACTTTTATTGGTTTGGTTTGTATGAATTGGTGAATGACTCCTTGAGTTAATAACATGTCATCAGCCTCTCCCATCCTTTTGAAAGGTTTGCCAAATGAAATATCCTTCAAGTGAGAATAAACCTCCGTTAGAATTCTTTGGGGTGAAACCCTTTGTGCTTCATAGATAAGCTTGTTTCTTGCTTTCCATGCAAACTAGCATATAAAACTAGGAATAATTTTATGTAGAATACCAATTGTAGCCAAGCTTGATGAGTTCCACCACCATGAGTTTAGCTTGTCCATAATGCAGTTTCTTGATGGAAAAGACAGCTCCATGCAATTTTCAAAAAACATCCAGATTGGCCTTATCATTTCTCACTCCACAAATAAGTGATTGGTTGTTTCAATGTTGTTACAGAAAAGCACTTTGAGACCATAGAATATCCAATACATCTCCTGCAAGGGCATCATCCAAGGAAAGATGGTTGTTTAACAAATGCCACATGAAGATAGAAATTTTAAGTTGGATTCTATCGTCCCAAATCATTTTCCTTGTAAATGAGGCTACTCTTGGAAGGAATGTATAAGAGATGGAGAAAGTTCCATTTGGGGACAGCATCCATACTAATCTGTCCATTTCTTCAGTCAACACAGGCACTTTGTCTTCAGGAAGTTTCCCCATTTTTCACAACTCCTCATTGGAATATCTTGTGTCTAGCGTGGAAAAGTCCCATTTATTTGCTCTCCAAACTTGTGAAACCCTGAGATGTCCATCGTATACTTGTTCAACAAGTTGAGATAGTGGTCCTTCCATCCACTGTCATACCAAAAAATGAAACTTGCATCCCTAATCAAGAAGAGAATGTGATTTTCATCATACTCTCAAGCAGTTAGTATTCTTTTCCATGTGGATGAGTTGCTCAGATTAGGGTTAATTAAAGTGGGATGAATACAATTCTGTGTGTTAGGTACCTCCCTTTGATGAAATTACCCGCAAAGAATCTCATTTCCAGAATTTCCACCACAGCTTGGTGCTAAATCCACTAACCACTTCTGTGAGAGAGTTAATGCCGAGGCCATTAGCGGTTATTGGCTGGCAAATGGTGTTCCAAGAGAGCCAATAATGCTTATGCTGATTTTTCTTTTCTCCCCAAAAGAAATTGGCAAATTGCTTCTCCAATTCCTTAATGATCACTTTAGGTGGAGCTAGAACAGCCATGAGGTACATTGGAATGCTATTAAGGACGTGCTAATTGAGAATTAACTTGTCTCCTGGAGATAGGAATTTTGTTTGCCAGCCATGAATCCTAGAAGTTACTTTCTCGAGTATTGGTTGAAATAAGGACTTCCTTTTCTTGGCTTTCTGTATTGGGCAGCCCAAGTATAGGAATGGTAGGGATTTCAACATGAAGCCTGTTAAATTGTGTATCTTCCGAATCCTACCTACTGGAGCTTTTTTTGGCGTGTAGAAGCTATATGTATAAGAGCTGCCTTCTTGCAAAGCTGTCCATATGAGATTTCGAATGTAGTAACGAAATCCATTAGATTCTTAATGGAATTGAGGTCTCCTCTTGTGAATACCACAATATCATTTGCAAAAGCTAGAGGGGTTATGGTTGGACATTGTTTAGGTCTAGAGAATTCCAGTACCTTGCCTATTTGGAATTGTTTTTATAGTCCTCGAGAGAAGGCCTCCAGCATTATATAAAAAGATGGGTCGATAAAGGGTCATCTTGCCGAACTTCTCTTGATGACTTGAAGTATCCCTTTGGCACTCCACTAATGAGGATAGAAAACCAGCAATTTTCTAATATATTCTGCACCAAAAAGATCCATACTTCTGCAAAGCCAAACTGACGCATAATAGCATAGAGGAATGACCATGAGAGCCTATCAAAGGCGTTAGTGAGGTCAAGTTTGATGAGCATGTTTCTTCCATGTGTTTTCTTGTCAAGAAAATCCACCATCTCCTCCACAAGTAAAATGCGGTTATCTACAATTTCCCTCCCACGCACGTAGGCCACTTGCTCAAAAGAAATTAATTTAGACAATAGAGGAGAAAGCCTATTTGCCAATATCATTGTGCAAACTTTATTAAAGTAAGTACAAAGACTTTGGGACAAAAATCATTAAAAGTGGAGAGGTTGCCTGATTTGGGAATGAGTGCAATGATTGTACTAGTGAAGGCTCTTGGCAGTTTGACTCCGTTCAAGAATGCTTTTATGGCTAAGAAAAGGTCTTGGTAGATGATGTTCCAGGAAGTGGTGAAGAATACCCCATTAAATTCGTTAATTCCTACAGCACCATCTGGATTGAGTGAGAAAATAGCCTCCTTTAATTCGGACAAGGAGAGCTCTGCTAACAAATGTTGATTGTTTTCCCTTGTGATTGAAGCCGTGGTATTCTCTAGCAGCTCACGATCAATCCTTAAGGAGGTGTCCTCGGTTAAAAGGTAGCGGAAGTAAGCAACGCCTTCATTTTCAATACTGTGCTTTAAGTCATCAGTCCAAGAACCTTCCACCTTTATTTTTGAGATGCTCAACTTTTGTCGTTTGTCCATTAGAGAGGAGTGGAAGAACTTTGAGTTTCTATCTCCTTCTTTCAGCCACTTCATTCTAGATTTTTTTCTTCAAAAGGTTTCTTTCTCCGCTAGGCAGTTGGTATGGAACGCTAGGGAGTGAGCCAAAGCTTTGTTGATTGATTTGGGTTGGAGTTTGCAAGAAAGTGGCTCCCTTTTGCTTGACATCCTATTCAGCTTCTTTGACTTTAGAAAACACGTTTCCAAAAATTATGAATTTTTAAGCTTTGCCTTCAAGTGCTTGAATTTGCCAGCTAGAAGTTGCAAGGGTTCTCCAACGCAATGGAGTTGCCAATTAGCTTCTACAACCTGCAAGAAATTTGGGTGCTTAATCCACATATTTAAAAATTTAAAAGATTTCGGCCCTACATTTGGCATGTTGGATGGCTTAAGGAGAAGTGGTGAATGATTCGAACAAGTTTTTTAAAAGATGGTCAACTGTAACTTGTTGAGCAGCCACGAGGAAGGCATTGTTGCAAACAAACCTATCCAACCATTTCCACACTGCATTGCCAAATCTGTTTCCTATCCATGTGTATTTGCAATCTTGGGAGGCTAGGTCCAGCAAACCACAGTTAGATAGGCATTCATTGAATTCCTTCATCCCTTCGTAATCTAGGGAACTCATACCACCTTTGTATTCGTCAGAGGTTGATATGATGTTGAAATCCCCTCGCACTATCCACAGAGCATTTGTAGTGTTCTGGGCAGCTCTAAGTTCCATCCATAGCTTCCTCCTTTCCACCTTTGTGCACTTGGTATAAACAAATGATGCTAATACATCTTTGTTGCTAAGACTTGAATAAAGTGAGACATGAAACAATTGGTCAAAAATGAAGATATCCTTTAGGATAACATCTTTATTCCAAAACAGCAAAATTTGGCCATTTGTGTTTGATTTGCAATGATCAAAACCTAATTTGTATGCAGAAAGAATTGATCCAGGCCTTATCCACCATTGGTTCTAATAAGGGTAGGATTTTTACCCATGTGTTCTCTTAGCAACAATTTTAATCTACGAATTGAGGGTTTGTTGGCCACCCTCCTTATGTTCCACACTAGCACACTATCCATTTATTGGGGCTAGGTTAGAAGGTGAGATGGGGTTGGATTTAGACCTTGTTTGAATGCCCTAGGCATGTTGTATGTTCTTCTTCTTCTTACTTTCTATCGTGGCCTTTTTATCCGTCCATGAATTTGGTGTTTTCACCAATGGTGATGGTTCTTCTGCATCATAAAATTCAAGTGCATGGGAGTCTTCCTCATTTTCAGAGAAGTAGCATGGCTTTTCTTGCATGAATTTTTCATGTGGTAAAAGAGAATCATCCTTGGACAGCTCCTTTGAATTACAAATTTGAGGCTTTTGAGGGGATTCTAGCTGATTTGAATTGGTCAATACTTCAACAACCAAATTGGTTACTAATGAATTCAAATTTGATAGAACTACAAATTTCCAAGCCCTTAATCCAAGGAGGTCAAAGTTTCAATGCACAATTTTTGGGAGGAGTCAGTTGGTGAACCCCTTTCTGGGTGAATTTCCAAGTCTGCCCTTACCGGTTTAGCTCCCATCAATGGCTGCACCATTGGTGTCTCTTCCACCTGGTGGTTCTCCTTGCGTTGCTCCTCTATCCTTGGCTGTTCAACCGCCTTAGGCTGCTCATTCACTATTTGTCATTCCGTCATTCCAAACTTCTTGTAACATCAACATGATCCGTAGAGGCATCTTTGTGGGGCTTTTCATGAGCTACTCCAAAAGGACCAACTTCACTCTTTTTAATGGGTTGCCATTGCATAGCTTCATTCTTTTTGGACGGTTCTTTGGTGGAAGCCAAGTGTTCTTTTTGCATTTTTTGCCCAGCAAAAAAAATCAACTGGATTATGACCAATCTTGTGACATTTGGTGCAATAATGGGGAATTTCCTCATAGCCGATCTTCTACCATTTTCCTTTGTTTCCCACTCCTAGCCAAACTCTCGAATGGAGGTTGGCTAATAGATCCACTTCCACGCACACCTTGGCTATGTTTGGTCGAGTAAAGTTCTCCGTTGCCATATCTAGCTTTAAGGGAGTTCCAACGGCTTGTGCAAGGCTAAAGACTGCATGCTTTCTGAAGAAAGGTGCTAGTAGCCCTTCAAATGTAATCCATATGTGCATTATGGAAGGTTCAATTTCTAGAGTAAATAGAGGGTGCCATTTGAGAACACGCATGTAGAAGCCATTGATAAACTACGTGTTCTTGAGCCAACAACGAAGATAGTCCTCCTCGAAGGCAAAACGAATGAGCACATGCTTGTAGTCAAGGAAACGAACTAAAAATTCACCTTTGAAACCAATTGTTTGGAAACTCTTCCTCATTATGTCCATGTTGGGTTTGCCACTTGGAAAATTCCCCACCAAAGTGAAGTGAAATGGGGCAGCTAGCCTCTAGACTTCTTCTTCTATGAAAAATATGGCTGGCTTCTCCTTTGTATTATTGAAGCATCTTGAAAGGTTGATCTAGCTGTTGTACTGGTGTTAGGGAATGATTCTTGCCCTTGAGAGCATCTGCAAAGGACTTTGTTTGTTTTTCAGTCGAGGGCTAAAGGGTTTCCCCTTCTACCATAGCCGAGAGTGATCAAGGAGGATGACAATGATTGCTATGTTTTAGTGAGAGAAAAGTTAGAGAGAAGGAGGAGAGAATTCATATATATATGTTTATGCATATATATATATATATTTATATATACACACATACACACACATATATATGTATATATGTATATGTGTGTGTGTGTATATATGTAGATACACATGCATATACATACATATATACATGTGTTGAATCATTCTACCACCCAAATATATTGATTGTTGAGATAGTATACGTGGTTGTTTCATTACCTTTTATAGAGTTAAATTCTTGACCACTTATGGAAGATTGGATTTAACTTGTGACATTTGAGTCAAAATTGTTCCATATTCTATCTATTGTGACATATGAGTGAAATTTTGACCCAGGAAATGACATAGGCATTTTTTTTGGATAGGTTGAGCCTAGAAAAAGCCTACCTTTTTGTTATGATTAGCCCTAGTGTCCCCTTTGAGCCTATAAGCCTATTTTTCTTTGGTAACCTCACTATTTAGCCACTTTTACCTTTTGTTTTTCCCTCTTTCTCCATCACTTTAGTTAGTGATGATATGCAATATCGATACAATTTAAGCTTTTTTAAGGTGGATGGTTGAGTTACATTTTTGGGACTAGGATTTCATGAAACAATTTTGTTAGTTGGTGTCCCTTTTTGTTGTAAAGTTATTGTCAATGTTAGGTTGTATTATTATTTATTATTGTTCTTGTTTATAAAAAACCAAAAAAATTATATTTGTACATTTTCTCAATTATTTTCTAGTATTTTACTTTTTGTGAATAGAGAAGGCATGTTATAGCCTCCGTTTGGGTTTTGAGTAGTTAACTAAAGTGGTGAATTGGATACGAGAATTGGAGTAATAGTTTGATGTTTGTAAAATGATGTAACTAAGGTGATTTGAGCTACGTTTTTCCAAATTTATCCTACCCATCCCTTAGCCTACATTACAAGTCGAAAAAGTCTTAATTGATCTTTAGTCCAAGCTAACTTGTATTAATTATTGTGGGATGATGACATTCTTTTGTATGTTTACTTGTTTGTCACTTGTTAAACTATGACAGAAATGAGTCCTGTCAAGATAGGAAAGATGGAGTGAATTTGCTTATAATACTATTTCTTTGTGAGCGGAATCTTTCCATTGCCATGATGAATGTGGGATTAGAGGTCAAATTTTCTTATGTGTATGTTGAATTCACTTGACATTTTTATTGAATGATTTATCATTAATGCATGGAAGAAAAGAGTTAGTTTGAATAGAATCTCCTAGAGTTAGTGTGTTAGTGTGTTTTTTTTTTTGTCGTTTTCTTTTCTTTTTGCTCAAGATGCTCAAAACGTTAAGTTGGGGGGAATTAACAACTATGAAAATTTAGGGCTATCTGTGATCTATTTTGAACCCTAAATATTTTGAACCCTAATTTAGGTGTTTTGTGTGTAGTTTAGTGTTTGTACACATTTTTTTTTTTTGGTGCAATTTTAATGTGTGATCATAATTTTGAGTATTGGATTTTAATAAAATGTAGTGATGAATGTTTTTGTATTTACTTTGGAAGCCTTGAGGGCATTTTCGTCCATTTTGGCTTAGGAGCAAGGATTGAAAGAAAGTCAAAGCTATTAAACAAGTCAACTATCGAGTCAAGACCCTCACTTATGGCGAGGGTACCCAAGAAGAAGAGCTCATATCAGGTCTTGCCGATGGAGATCATTCCCACGCCTATGGTAAGGGTCCAATTATTGAAGGTCAACTAGTCAAGCCCCTCACCAACGGCGAGGGTTCCCATGCTTAGGTGGCGAGGGGCCCAAACGAAATGAAGATAAGGGGCTTCTGTTTTAACCCCTCTTGACAAACATCCTTAGTTTATACGTTTAGGATAGTTTTAGCTAGGGTTCATAGAGCTTCTTAGAGAGACAAATTTCCTTGTTCTTTTGCTTTGAAAACTTGCAATCTCTCTTGTACTTAGCTCCATTAGAGTACTACTAGCTACATTCTTACTCTTTAAGCCTTGGAAATTGTACTACTCTCTTTGTAAGTTACTATCTACATCTTGCACTTTGTAAGTTTCATATGTGTTAATGGTAGCATAAATTCTTGCCTTTCTACTGTTATTGTAGTTG
Source organism: Cinchona pubescens (assembly GCA_025175665.1). Lineage (NCBI taxonomy): Eukaryota > Viridiplantae > Streptophyta > Magnoliopsida > Gentianales > Rubiaceae > Cinchona > Cinchona pubescens. The sequence continues at coordinate 670,259 of JANKKI010000170.1, forward strand.
TTATTTGTGTTTGGTTACATTTAATACTTTGAATCTATATTTCTACTTTCTTCTATTATCAAGTATATTTTTCCTCTTATTTACCATTTTACCCTTCTTCTTTCTTGCAATGGGGTGCTAAATTAATCATGGGTTGAATGTGGGTAACCCTAAATACATATAGGTTACACTTGAGTTTGAACTTTTGAATGGAAATTTGGGATTCTAAAGGCAATTTATAGTGCATTTAATTGGAAAAATAAGTGATTTGCATGCCAATTGTCTATTTTTCTTTGGTAGGGGGTGGATACAAGTCATTGAAACCTCCCATTAGACCTACATTAGAAATGGGTTAGGTGATTTAAGTCTTGGCTAGTGTTAAAACCCAATTAAAAGTTGTTGCTCTTTGTGCTCTCTTTGCAAGCCCCTATTTGGAATAGATTTTAGGATGACTCCTTAGTCAATTTTGGTTGGGGTAATTTAGAGAGTAATTTGTTCCCTTGCTAAGTCACAATTCACTCGTCGATTGTTCAATTCAAGTATGACCAATAATTTAGGCAACTCATACTCAACCCAATTGTTTTCCCTTGCATCCAATTTTAATTGGTGTTAATAATTTTTGTGCATTAGTTAATTTATGTTTTAGTAGTTTATTATTGTGGTAGTGTAGTAAACGTTATGTTCTTTTAGTTGACTCGTTTCTTTTAACAATTTCAATTAAAAAAAAACTGAAATAAAGCTTTTATTTGTCCAAATAGCTTTCTAATTTTGGTTCGGTAATAAGTTGCCATACCTAGATTCCACAAGAACGATCTCTATTCTTCTCTTACTTACTACACCAGTTGTATATTTGTGGTACCTGTTAGTGTTCGAAGGAAATAGGATTTTAAATTTTTCACGCAACAATACCGTAATATTGATGAAGACTACAAGGCTTATTTAGAACTCGATACTGTGGTACTGACTTTTGTGCTAAAAGCAATACTATAGTATGGATGCACGTTAGGATTTCAAATTTTTGCCACGTATAATCTTTTGGTTTAAGCCACCCTTTAAATATAATATTATACTCTACTATAGGACACATAGTGTAGGTGTAGTTAGTATTTCTTAGTTTTAATCTAATTTACATTAGTTAGAAGCATTCTTAACACTCAATTTTTTCCTTATTTAAAGTTCTCTTTCATTTTATCTTTAAATCTAAAGTTTAATTTCTTACAATTTTAAATCTTTATTAGTTAATCCTAGTAAGTTTTCTCTTAGTTACAAGTAGGGTAAAAAGCCTTAAAATTTTAATGGGTTTTACTTGCTTTTCATTTTTATTTCTTGCAATCCAAATAGGGTAAAATGTTAGATTTTCTAAAAAGTTCTCTTCGTTCTTGGTATTTTTGGTAATTTCCTAGTTAATCTTTAAATTCTTGCTTTAAATCCATTAGAATTTAGGGGGTTTTCATTAAAATCTCTTGTTAAACCTAAAATTCTTAGTTTAAAATCTAAATTTCTTCTCATTTCTTAAGATTTGTTATTTTAGAGAGAATGATGCTTTTCGGATCTTCTATTTTGATTAATGCTTTCTTAGATAAAATTAGTTTAACGATTTTAATCATGTTTTCCCAGATTAATTTTACTTACTTTCTTAAAATAGTTTTTATTTGTTTTAGTAGGTTTTTATTTGTCTTCTTAGAGTAATTTCTACAAGTTTTCTTAGAGTAAATTACTTGCTGTTCTAGGGTAATCTTTACATGCTTTACTAGAATAAGTTTCTTGTTTTAATTATGAGTTCAAGTTATGCATCTTAGTGTCATGAATAATGTTAATTTCTACATGTTTTCTTAGATTAGCCCATTTACTTACTTTTTTAGTTTAGTTAGATAATTTTGGTGTTTTTTATTTGCTTTAGGCTTTTAGTTAGTGACAAACTATTAGTGACTTTGTCTAAATAGCGAAAGGCCCTATAAGCCTAGTAATTGTTGTCACAATTCTCAAGGGAATGATACTTACCTGCCACTACCTACAATCCTACCTCTATATTTTTGAGTGTATGGGTGAGGTTTAGTGATCGTTTGAGTTTATTTTATTTCTTGTTGTTTAAATTTGGTTTCGTTCTTCTTAATTATGTCACTCAAACTGACTTCAACATTATTCATTGTAGATTCTATTAAAGGTTGAGTATTTACTATGTTTTTAATGCTTCTAAATACTTGATCAAAATTTGGATGATTTTATTAATATGTGATGAGACAAACGAAGTTATTTGCATCTTTAGGATTAGTTAGTAAATACTATGATTCGTCAATTAAGCAAATGCTAGATCAAGGACTAACGCAATTTGTATGGTCACCATAGGAATTTCATGATCTAAATCAATATTATTTTACTTATGATTATTTTTGTTGGACCAAAGAAAAATAAATCGATAGAAATAGAGTTATTGTTGCATGACCATTGGGTAATAACTATAAAATAGAATTCAACTGGTAACCTTGGAAATCCATTATGTATAAATTAAATTAACTTTATACCTAAAATTGGTAAAGTTGAGAAACCCTAACACTTGTTCGATTCAGAATTCATTTGATTTAATTAATTTCCAAGTTTATTATTTAGTCTTTTAGTTTAATTAATTCAAATTTCTCAAGAATCGATTTTTCTTAATAGTCGTGAAACTATTAATTTTGGTACTTATTTTCTAGTCCTTGTGGGTACGACAATTCTATTCCTATCTATACTACTTGAACAATCTCGTGCATTTACGAGTATAGGAAATTATCCGTCAAAAAGCTGTCAAACGGTCAACCCCAAGAAGTATAGTCATACAAGTGGAAGTCAGAAAACAAAAACAAGTTGGAGCATAAGAATTGGCAACATTAGATTTAGTGGTAAGTTGAACTTCCTCCTGACGTGAACAATGTCATATTATTTATGATATGCCAAACTCTTCTATATGAGCAACATCCTTAGCTTAATAACAAGGTTATACTCAAGAAATTGGATCGTTTCTAGCAAGCAGAACACTTGTCTCTTCACGTCATTCAAAACACCTAGTAATGTAATGAGAGAAAGATTTCCCATTCCTTAGCCAGAAAGATATGTGGCCATGAATAAAAGCTCGATTGACCTGAAAGACAACTAGTCTTGTCCGCTCAGTCAGCTTGAAAAATAGCTTTGCTAGCTTGATCAGTCTAAAGGACAGCCTTGTTAGTTCAATTAACTTGAAGAACAATCTTGCTAGCTTGACCAGCCAGAAAGACAATTATTGGCACAAGATTCTTCAATCAACACCACACCCCTCAATAGGTGGAAACTCAAAGAATGTCTGGGAGCTAGAATACTATTATGCATTTTTCAACTTGAATGGATGACATCTTATGCAAAATCTAATTGAGAAATTCAACTTGCTCATGAGTTAAAAAGTCAGACTGTCTCTCAACATACTTACAGCCAACTAGCGTAATATTTGAGCATAGTAAACAGTCGACTCAAATAACATCAGCTCACTGAAAAGGCATCTCAAACTGGAATAGGGGGCTGTCGATACACCATAAAATTGTCACATAAAATATGATACTTATCATAAATTAACACGATTGATTGTGATATGATTGACAGTCCTAATCTGAAAAATGAGGTAGATAATAAAAGACTCTTCAAAGTCTTGGTACTCCAAATTTCTCTATTGGGATAGAAGTCAAATTAATGGAGGCATATCCCATCACTATATCCAAAATTCTACCATGACTCTACTAGGATAATTACAAAAGATCACTACTGATATATGACAATACCATAGGAAACAATTGGATCAGGACTTTATACTCACCAAATAGAAGCCCTACATAATTAAATATCCTATACAACATATAACTTCTATCATCTAAGGATATTTTTCCTATAAATACAGTGTTGAACCGCAGTTATGTTAATCATATTTTGATGATGACCAAATCGCACTAATAGTTTGAAAACAAGTGTGCAGAAAAATAGGGAGGTTCGGACGCAAATGATAGTCCGAAAAAAACAACCAGAAGACTCCACGGACACAAATGACTGTCCGAAAGACAGAGCTTCGGACGATGGTAATCGTCCGACACAAAGAACCTGAAGCAGTCTCGAACAAAGAACAGCGTCCGATCATATTTTCAGAAGACATTGCTTCGATCGGATACAGGTACGAACGCATCCTCGGACGTCCGAACGAATACCCTCAGAGAACGGACTTAGCGTCGGACACAGAGGTTAGCAGTGGCCGTCCGAAAGGTCCAACGGCTAGTTCGTTTGGACGAGCACCCACTGCATCGGCCGTCCGAAAGGTCGAACGGCTAATTTTCCAGTAAACAGAAAATAGTCATTGGAAAGTTGTTGGAAGTAGATTTTGGGCAACTATAAATACCCCCAAGTCTGTAAATGCAAATTATAGAGAGTAAAACTACTACATTCAATACAAACACTTGTAAGAGCTATTTGGGAAGAAATAGGCTAAAATATTGTGGGTTGTATTGGTTTGAGTAATGTAGTTCTCTTGGCTCAACTAGAGGGAATTAGTGTGAGCAAGAGTAAACTAGTGAGTGATCTTCAAGTGTAAGAGTGGAGGGATAACAGTGTACAAAAGTGAGGTTGTTGTGTAAAACCCTTTGGCTCAACTAGAGGGACTTAGTTGATGCAAGGGTGAGCCTACTTTGTGTACAAGAAGGCTATTGCCTCACCTTCTTTGAAGAGGTACTACTAGTGAAAATACTCCAAACTTGAGAAGTTTGGGAGTTTGGTTTGATACTCTCTATCTCTATCTATATATTTGTTCTTTAAGATTTAATTGTTGAATATCTTTATTATATTCATTTGTTCTTAAATGTTTATTTATTGCATTTTCATTAAGCACATTAAAAAGATTTATTTTTGTAACAACCTAATTTACCCCCTCTCAGGTTGCCTTTAGGGCCAACAATTGGTATCAGAACTTGGTCTCATATATTGAGCTTAACAATTTTTTAGTAAAGATCATTATGACAACCAATAATGCCTTGTTTTTAGAGGGGCATTATATTACTAGACCTCTCATATTTAATGGCATTAATTTTGTTTTTTGGAGGGATAGAATGAAAATTTTTGTTCAATCTATTGATATTGATTTATGGTATATTATTTGTGAAGGTCCTTTAGAAGCTAATATTCTTGATGAAAATACTCATACATTAAGGCCTAAGACTAGATATGAGTTAAATGCACAAGATAGAATAAATTTATCTTTAAATGCTAAAGCCATTAATATTTTGTATAATGCCTTGGATGCAGATGAGTTTTCTAAAGTAAAAGGTTGCAAATCGGCCAAGGAGATATGGGACAAATTGAAAGAAATCCATGAAGGAAGTGAAGATATAAGAGAGCAAAAGAAGTCACTTCTGTGGCTAAATATGAATCCTTCAAAATGGAACCTCATGAGAACATTGACAAGATGTATTGTAGGTTCAATGATATGGTAAAGGATTTGGAAGGTATGGATAAAGAATATTCTTTGGGTGAGAAGAATAGAAAATTTTGGAATGCTTTACCTAAGGAATGGGAACCTAAATCCATTGCCATAGAGGAGTCTAAAAATTTAAATTCTATGCCTATCGAGTCTTTGATTAATTCTTTAACCTCCTTTGAATTGAAGATGAAATACAAGGTACAAGATGAGGAGGCCAAAGGAAAAAGAAGCATAGCATTTAAAGCTTCATCAAAAAGGAGAAAAGACTCAAGAAAGCCCCACTTCAACAACTTCCAAATCACTTTGGATGATTGCAATTCGGATGGAGAGGTTGAAGAAGAATATGAGGAGGCTCAAATGGCTTTTATGGCACTTGGCAATAATGAGGTAATCTCTAGTTGTGATTCTTGCGATGATTCATGGGATAATGATGATGATGATGTTGAATAATTTATTTTTAAAATGCATGAATGTTTGAAAGAATCATATGCTAAGAACAAAGAGTTAAAAATTAAAGTTAATTCTTTATTGAGTGTCAACTCAAAACTTGTGCATGAAAATAATTATTCGACAAAAGAAAATGATGTTTTGAAAGAAAAATTTGTTGGAAAAACCAAGATCATAGAAGAACAAGCTTCATTGAAGAAGAGATTAGATGATCTTGATGATATTTTGAAAAAGAAGAAGGAAAATATTTTTGAAAAAAAAAGAACTAGAAATATGTTTTTGAACAAAAATTTTATCACCTTTAGAAAAAATGATTTGTGCTTTGTTAAATCTAAATTTTCTTTTTATGGCAATATGAATATTATTTGTAATTATTGTCATCAACATGGCCATATAAAGAAAAATTGTTATGTTAAAAGAAATAAAAAATTGGGAATAAATTGTATTTGGGTGATTAAGCATGTTACTAATCCAATTGGACCCAAGAAAGTTTGGGTACCAAAAGTTGTTGCTTAACTTGGCATGTAAGTATGCTTGGAGAGCACCAAGGAATTCAAGATAGATTATCAATGGAGGGTGTTCAAGGCATATGACCTAAGATGACATTAAAATGGGTAACATCTAAAATTTTGTGTTAAGAATGTTCTTTCATTTATTAAGTTGAACTATGTTCTCTTGAATTTTACTCATCTATGTGATTGAATTTGTTTAGAATGCTAGAGAATATGTATCGCCAATTTTGTGTCTATAATATGTCACTACTTGCAAAAGAAATGGGGAGCACTCAAAATTGTATTTTTTAAATAGATTATTTTGCAAAAAATTGCATCACACAAGCTTCATTGTTTTGATGATACTTTTTGGTGGGGAATGAGCGAAAATTGTTTTGATCCTAATTCTTTGCATGAATTCCCTCATATCTACTTGAAGAAGTGAATACATATTCTTGAAGGGAAGAAACGTTTTGCATAACTTGACATATTCTCCATGTACTCATATTGAATTATATTCACCTTTCAAGGGGGAGAACAAACTAAGGAGGAGCTTAAATTGCATTATCTTTCTTATGTTTTGATGATGTCAAAAGGGGGAGAAAATAATGAACAAAACTTCTTAACTTATGTTTCATATTTTATGGTTGTTTTTAGAATTGTCAAATTGATTTGTCATCATAAAAAAGAGGGAGATTGTTGAACCCCAGTTATGTTAATCATGTTTGATGATGACCAAATCGCACTAATAGTTTAAAAATAAGTGTGCAGAAAAATAGGAAGGTTTGGACACAAATAATCGCTCGAACAAAACAACCAGAAGACTCTACGGACGCAAATGACTATCCGAAAGACAGAGTTTCGGATGATGGTAATCGTCCGATACAAAGAATTTGAAGTAGTTTCGGACGAAAAATAGCGTTCGATCATATTTTCAGAAGACATTGTTTCGATCGGACGCAGGTTCGGACGCATCCTCGGACGTCCGAACTAAAACCCTTAGAGAACGGACGTAGCGTCGGACGCAAAGGTTAGCAGCGGCCGTCCGAAAGGTCCAACGACTAGTTCGTTCGGATGCACACCCACTGCATCGGCCGTCTGAAAGGTCCAACGGCTACTTTTCCAATAAACAGAAAATAGCCATTGGAAAGTTGTTGGAAGTAGATTTTGGGCAACTATAAATACCTCCAAGTCTGTAAATGCAAATTATAGAGAGTAGAACTGCTACATTCAATACAAATACTTGTAAGAGCTATTTGGGAAGAAATAGGCTAAAATATTGTGGGTTGTATTTGTTTGAGTAATGTAGTTCTCTTGGCTCAACTAGAGGGAATTAGTGTGAGCAAGAGTAAACTAGTGAGTGATCTTCAAGTGTAAGAGTGTAGGGATAACAGTGTACAGAAGTGAGTTTGTTGTGTAAAACCCTTTGGCTCAACTAGAGAGACTTATTTGGTGTAAGATTAGGGTGAGCCTACTTTGTGTACAAGAAGGTTATTGCCTCACATTCTTTGAAAAGGCACTATTAGTTAAAATACTCCAAACTTGAGAAGTTTGGGAGTTCGCTTTGATACTATCTATCTCTATCTTTATATTTGTTCTTTAAGATTTAATTGTTGAATATTTATTATATTCATTTGTTCTTAAGTGTTTATTTGTTGCATTTCCATTAAGCAGATTAAAAAGATTTATTTTTGAAACAACCTAATTCACCACACTCTCAGATTGCTTTTGGGGCCAACATACAGCTCATTAGCCATTGTATCAAGTAAGTTTTTGCGAAAACATACATTAGTCATCTATTTATAATCCTTGAGTTTGTAATCTGACTCAAGTATCAGAGTGATTTTATGTGGTAATTTCTCCTAATCTTTCGATTTTATTTTGTAGGCCATCCAGGTTGCAATAACTTGCTACATAATACCATGTGGATTCTTGGTTATGAGTTACTATGCAAATTAAAAATTATGATAAAATCACGAAGCTGGACAAATTTTATCTTTAATTGTTGAAAAAAGAAAAACTAATCTAAAACACAAATTTTCATCGTGGCCAAAATAATTTTGACATTGAAACTCTATCTTTAAATTTATAGAATGAAACCTACTTTTATAGCAAAAGCAACGTAATCCCAAACACGCCCAAGCCCAACTCATGGTCCCAATTGATGGTGGAGCCTAGAAGGCTTTCACCCAAAATCCAAAACACTTAGGTTGTATTTGATAATTTAACTTAATGTTAAAATTAAATTAATTAAGGTTGTGTTTAAATAATGTATTTGAATTGAACGAAATATTTGAAATAAATGAATTTAAATTGGGTGTCCTTAAAATGACATGAAATTTAGATAAATTTCAAAATAACTTATTTAACAATTAAATCACACTTACTAAATTTCAATTTATAACTAAATCAATTAATTTATTTTAATAAGTTATTATAGATTAGTATTTTGAATCAAATCCATCAAAATCCCTAGTCCAAATCATAATCTCCCATGCAAACATAGATTTGTTATTTGTATTTGGGAAAATTCTTACATGGATTCGATTTACAGTATGTGAGATGAATCCTTGGTCTAATTCTTTCACATCACTCTGAAAAATGAATTAGATTGATGTAGATGAATATAAATCAAGAAATCTATTCCACCTACGGATCGGTCCAGAATTTTCCTTGTATTTGTATGGTGTTTAATAACTAAAATTTTATGCATTTTACTCATAAAATTCTGTGCTGACCCGTCTCCAACATCATTATGGTTGTTTTCTGAGTTACCAGCACAGGGTTGAAGAAAAGCATGCCTCGGAATCGAAGCCGGAGTGTTTCGAGGTCACCGTCATATTCTAGGAGAGGCCTCTCCCGCTCTCGCTCACCTGTCAGTCAACGGTACAGTAGCCGACGTAGCCGAAGGGACCACGGCCGGTCACCTTATTCCAACTCTCACGGCAGGTCATTCTATCAAAACCCTTGTCCTTTCTCTTTTATTTTATGGTGTATGCTGAAATTTTCTTTATTACATTTCTTTTAGTTACAAAAATTTTAGTTTCATTCGTCATGTATGTTGTGGTTGTACAGAATTTGGTTTCGTGAATTTTTGTAGCCTTGTGCTCCAATAGTTTTACTCTGCCTGAGATGCTTTTGGACTTAGAATTTGTTTGTGAAACAACAACGAAAAACAGAAATATTTAGAATCTGATAACAATTATGAAATATAATAACTAAAAATAAAATAATTATATTTTTCCTTTCTAGCTAAATTCTGGTGAGAATTTGGTCTTCATCGTTGAGTTTCATAATTGATCATTAAGAAGTGCAATTGTCCATTGTGGATTCCATTTTGTAAAAAATTTAGGGGATGAGAACTTGTTGCTTGAAATCAGACCAGTTTTAGTTAGAGTCGAGAAGGTTGATAAGAGTCTATCGTGTTGCCACGGAACGCTCTATGTTATGTTGTACTTGTTCGTGATTTTGGAAATATTTAGGAGGTGCTTGAGTGTGGTACTCATTCTGGAGTCTGGGGTGGGTCGGGTTGTTAGGTGTGTTTTGCTTTCTCATTGCAAGTAGGGAGCGATGATTGCCTCATAATGGTATTGGAGCAACCTTATTGTTGCACTGAGATTAGCTCCTGCAGGGAGACATATTGATATTATTCTTGGATTTTCATTCAGGAGAAATGGTAAAGTCTACTCATGCGCTCAAGTTTATAAAAGAAAGGAGATCAATAATTGCTGCTTTTGTGACAGAAGCACTAATCATACTGTAGTTTAATGCTGGATATTATTTTTTCTTGTTTTACGCAAAGCTACTTTATTTTATTTATAAAGATTTAAGTTTTCGCAAGTAAGGTCCTCACAGTTTCATGTGCATTACAGAACGCTGCACTCAGAAATAGAAATAACAGCTTAAGTGCTTAACTACTAATCAAACAATCATGTTTTAAGAAAATTTGTTGTGCAGCGTCTCACTCCATGCTGAGCTCCCAGTTATCTCTAGTATTTGTAAGTAGTTTTGTCTCCCAATTCAGCGACATAGCCTCTCATTTCCTTAATCACTTGCTGGACAATCCCTTCAGCTGCAACCTGTCTTTGACTGAATGTTCTGCTGTTTCTTTCTTTCCAAATGCTGCAACCATGCCTCCCAATGCAAGCTTCCTAATTTGATTGCAGAATCATCAAATTCTGTTCCAGCTATTATACCTCATATTTCCATTCATATCCACCTCTATATGAAAGACAACAGCCCTGGATGCTAGACCGCGCATAAGAAGAAGAAGCACATTTAAAGAAAAGGTGGTCATGGGGTTCCTCTTCAGTACAATGTAGACGAAACCCGCCATCGGATACTACTTCCCACATAAAAAGTCTATTTCCCTTGGTACTCAATCTATTTCTGCACAATATCCATATTGTAAAAGCATGTTTGGGTATATTTCTTGTGAACCACACTAAATGATGCCACGACACTTTTCCAAATGGTTAATTACAGTTTACCCCTTTGAACTCACAACTCCAGTTGCACTTTGTCCCCTAAACCAAAACAATATACACTTTGCCCCTGCTAAAAGATTTTGTAATATAAGTAAATAGAAAATGATAACATGAAGATCTGTTTTGACAAAATTACCCTCCAAAAATTTGTGAACAAATTTGCTTTCCATTTATTTAATTTTTAATGATTCCATTTTTTAAATTTGTTCCGTTAAGTATTTTATTTTTACAGTAACTAAAAATATTAAAAATAAAATAGTAATTAAAATATATTTTGCTTAATGATTTTATTTTTTTATGTTTAGTTATTGTAAAATGAAAATGAAAAAAAAAAGTATTTGTAGAAATTCCTCTTTTGTGCTTACTTTTAGAAATGAATAAAATAATGTATAAATTAATGAAGAAAAATGTGAAAATGTATAAAAAAAAAATGATAAGTAATGTGGAATCATTAAAAATTAAATAAATTGAAAGTAACTTTGTCTACAAATTTTTGGAGGGTACTTTTGTCAAAACAAATTTTCACAAGATCATTCTTTTATATTTAGTTATATTAGGGAATCATTCTCTTATACAAAGTAGGTGAAAACTGCAACTATTTGAAAAAGGGGTTAATCATTCAGGGGCTAAAGTTAATTATACACATCTAGATGTGAAGGTTTGAGCATATAACTGCCGATGCCATTGTGAGTATTCCAGAATTGTCCACTTTCCTGGCACAATCTGGAGTAGCAGGATCTGAGCCGTAGTCTTTGATAGCATTCATTATGATTTCCAGTTCAGCATTTCTTCTCCTTCCAGTTGGCCATATTCATTGAACATCCCAGATAATAGAAGCAACCTTAGTGTCCATTCAGTTCCTAAATTTCTCCAAAAGAGGCCCTTTCGAATTCCAATTGTCATACCATAAAAATGGCTGTTCTGCATTCCCTATTACATTTACCTGATCTAGCTAACTCTCTCAACTTCAATAATCTCCTAAACCAGGAACAATCACAAGGAGTTATGCTTCAGAGAAATAGCCCACGTGTGCTTTAGTATGCTAAGAATCAAACCTTCGTTCCATAATTGAAGTTTATTAGTCCCAATCCTCCTTCGTTCCATCTCACCTTAATTCCTATTTGCATTATCAATTCCTTTCCATAGAATAGCATACATTAGTTGTTCCATCTTCCTTATAACAGACTGGTAACAGAAATATGCTGCTCCAATACAATTTTAGACTCAACAACACTGATTTTATAAATTGTAACCTCCCCCATAAGTAAGTATTTTAGAACTCCAGCCACTAATTTTACTGTGCATACTTTTATTTGAAACTTTACTATCTGAAAATGTCAGTTTTGTACTTGAAAAGGGGAACCCCAAGATATCTAACAGGTAAAGAACCTTGCCTTATCCCCAAGCAATTACGAACACTCACTGAAACTTCATCTCTTCTTCCTGCTGCAAAAATGTCACTTTTACTGTGATTTGGAGTTAATCGTGACATCTCAGCCAATTCTTCCAGCACTTAATGATAATAGCAGAACCGTTGGTTGCTGCTGACTAAAAGGAAAAGATCAAAATGTGTTACCCCTAGTGTTTTGCATTTTTGATGATATTCAAGCTCTGTCCACGGTAGCAGCTTCAAACAAGGAAAAATTTTCCGTAGCCAGTAGAAAGGGGTAAAGGTAAATTGGAACCTCTTGCCTCAAACTCCTTTCATTTGAAAGTAATCTACTAGAGCTCCATTTGAGTTTATAGAAAATTTAGCAGTTCTCACTCCCTTACTTACCCAGCTGATGAACTTCTTAGGAAACTTCATGTACTCCTTCACAGAAAGTAAAAATTGCCATCTTGCAGTGTCATAGGCTCTCATTGAGTCGACTTTCACAGCATACCTTGGTTTTCCGCCTGCTCTGTGGTACCCCTTACAATATCATGCATTAAAAGAATATTGTTAGTTATTGACCTGCCTTTAATGAAGGTATTTTGTTTATTAGATCCAACTAGGCTGCACTTTCTTCATTCTCTCATTTAGAACTTCAGAATAACACTTAAACATAAGCATCTGCTAAGCATGAGGTTGGTCGAAAATTCTTCATAGAAGGTGGATTCTTCACTTTTGAGCCTGAAATAATGATGGTACTGTACATGGGTATATACATATACTAATGTTGAAAATAATGTGATACCCTTTATGAAATTCTCCTTAAGCACTCCTAATTTCTGGTTAAAAAAAACTCCACAGAGTAACCATCAGGACTAGGGGCTTTCTCTTCTTCCATTCTAAACAAAGCCAACTCAATTTCTTCACGAAGTTGCAGGTTTTGTATCTCAACAATATACTCATCTGTCAGCTGTTATGGATACCAGTTTGTAATCTTTTCCTTTGTTCATGAGTGAAATCACCTTTTCTACAAAAAGATTCTTGTAGAATTGGACAGCTGTGTGTTTTACTTCCTCCTAATCCTTTTGTTATTAATGCCATCATCATTATATAAGGAGAAGTTCCTATTCCTGGCTTTGTGAGCTTTTACTTTCAGTGACAAAACTTAGTGTTTCTGTCTCCAGAGAGACTTGCAGAGTCTTAGCTATATCTTTGTAAAATTGTTCTTCAGCTAATAATACTTTTGCATGCTTTCTTAAGCATGATTTCCTTATAAGTTCTACCTGTATATCCTATGTAAATGCAAAATTATTTTATTCATTTTTTCTACCAACTATGCAAATAGGTTTATTCATTTTTAGACACTTAAAAGTTCTATAATCTGATTAACTTTTCTTGGTGCATGGTGTTTATCATAATGTATTTTGTTTGTTATCCTTTAGGGATTGACCTTTATGTTGATCTCTCTTTAGGTGGAAGTTCAGTGAGAAGAATTAATGGATTCTTTGATTTACTTGTGGGTGTCTTTTTTCTTTTTGGCATTTGAAATCCTTATAAACTGGGAACAGTCCCTTTTTAGTGTTTCAAAATGCCGGAAAAAGGGTCTTGTCATATCCCTTCAACAGTAATAGCTGAGCATTCTTCAAATATCTGTTTGGTTTTGACAGATCCTGATGGAAATCTTCTTTTTGAGATTGAAAAATCAAAATTTGAACAGCAAAGAGCATATTTTCATTAAATTCTATTTCCATCATTTCGCAAATTCTATGATGTTAGATCCTCTCAATAGGACAAATTTACTTTATCCTACAGGCTAAGAAGTCGTTCAAATACTCCTCGACGACGTAGAAGTCGTTCACCCACTTTGAGGCGCCGAAAGAGCCGTTCTCCAACACCTAGACGTCATAGGAGCCGGAGAAGTAGGAGTTACTCATTGTCACCCTACGAGTCTCCTAGCCCCACTCTTACATCATCTGAGCTAAAAAATGCCACAGAAAAATCAAGGAAGGAAGAAGAGGAGAAGAAAAGGTAATTTAGTTTGCGCTTGATACTTCTAATGTCTTTCATAAGTTAATGACATAAATGATTAGTTCACCTCTCTAAAATAATGCAAACTTTCTTCCAAAACACTCTTGGTTATAAATTCTCATCTAATATGATTGTACTAGAGTTGGATGTTGTTGCATGATTTGTCGGTAGAGTTGGCTCAAATGGGTAAGCCTTTCGGTCCCATTCCCTGCTAATGTACCTTCATCCTTCATCAGCATTATAATTTTACCTTTACAAATTACAGAAATACATGTTATTATTTATGATATGACATGTCCTATTCTCCGTAAATAAGAAGAAAAAAAATGAAACTGCCGTTAACACTGAAGTATATTTCAAACCTGATTGTTCATAATTTGATGATGGAAATTGAGAAATTTGCTTTATGCATGGTATGATCTTGACAAGTCTACTTTGTTATGCTCTTATGACAGTATGAACGTGCAAAAGCCTTTGGATTTTTTCTGGAGGAATGATAATTTTTCCTGATTTTAGATATTGCCTGAAATCCTTATGTTACTTGTATTCTTCATTTCTTTACAAAGTAATTATTGTCTGCCACAATTTAGGAATGGAAGTTTCATTCAACACTTATCTTGGAGATTGGGATGAAAAAGGAAAAGATATGTTAGTGGTTGGAGTGGTTGAAATAGTTCCTTCACTGTAAGAAGATCGCATTTCTGGTCCATACCACAGTAATGCTTTATATTGGTACTTTTTCGGGAAAGAGATATTAAGAGAAGTCTTGATGAGATGGATAGCAATGCCAGAAAACTTAAAGGTTGATAAAGGACCTGGCTTGGACATGTATTATACAACTCATAATGTATTATACAACTCATAATTTCTTGGGATAGGATTCTCCATATGCTTCTCATCTAAAAACATAATTATAAGATTCTGCTATCCTAAAGCCTTATTTTCTTTGGTGTGAGTTAAAGATTGTTTTAAATTCAACTTTTCTTCTTTTGGTAGAGAGGAGAAATAAATTAACTGAAAGATGAGGATTACATATACTTGGACAAGAAAATTTTCTAAAGAAGAAATGAATAAAGTGCTTTCTTTGATGCATTAGTTCCTTTTTAACATGATGAAATAATGAAAAATTCAACAGTCCCGTTGAGAGAACCATTCCGTTGTGCTTTGAAGGCTTGTACGTTACAACACTATGTGCTTTAAAAACTTGTACTGTTCAAGCTCTGAAAACCAGCAGAATGGTTCCCTCAATGGAATTGTAGAATTCTCCTAACATAATAGTTGATAGTTTTATATTTATATGATTTCACCCCATAGGTGTATCAATTTGTGGACATCTAGGTTTACGTCTAGTTCTTGACCATTGAATCCCCAATTTTATTTTCCCAATGGCAGTTTTATGAATAGTTGATTTAAATAGGCAATGTGTGAGAAGTAAAAGTAAACAATTGATTCATAAAATGAAAAAGAAGATCAAAGGAAACCAGTTCATATTTATAGAAACCTCTCAGATTAAGGTAACCATGTGATTACTGTACACCTAGTTGTAAACGTTAATATGTGGCTGCTAACCTTTCCTTCGACATTATTCTGTCCTTCAAGAAGACCGTGGATCCATGTGTAGGACTGCTTCATACTGGATGGGCAGGAAGAAGTTGGAAGGGAGGGAAGAAGGAGGAGAGGAGAATGTACCTGTCTAGAGAGGGAGAGGAGTTAAGTTAAATGTGTCATTGGAACAAACAAGCCTTGAAAGGAAGTATATCAAACATGTAACTTAGCACCATTTTTTTGACTACAAGACCCACAGACGATGACATGATTTCACACACCCACTCACACATTATACCAGCCTTGATCTAGAATCTTAGAAAATGCGGCCACAATTAACTGATTGTACTATGAAGAATAATTCAATCTTCTTCTCCCCAGTTCCCTCTAAAATAATAGAAGTTAAAACTCCAGAGACAGAGAATCTTGATATCATATCTACTTTAGTACTATCATCACCCATATAATTATTCCATGTATCGTGTGTTTTTACACTACATTACATGTAACTCAGACCCTTACTTTTGGATGTCAAATTATACCCTTACTTTTGATATCATATCTACCAGTTGGGATGCGTGATGGTTACTCAGTATATAGACAAGTACATTGCTATTTTGTTTCCTTTGAACCTCTTAAATTCTTTTCTGATATGTGTCATTAAACCCACATAGCAGCTTCTATCTAGGTTCTACGACGAAATTTGAATTGCTGAGAGAAAATATAGCTTGACTGTTCTCTGTAGTCTTGCTCTTTTATTTTAAATGAGAGGGTTTTATGAGTAGCATTTAAAAAGTAATATTTACATCAAGCTGATTCCAAAAATATTTGAAGAAGTCCATCTGTGTGTGTACTGATGAGCTCCCCATACCAAAGTTACTATTCAAGAACAGTGCCCTAGATCTTCCATATAGGGTCTCAAAAGCCTTCTTTATTTCTCTAGGGGATGACCAACATGATGACCAATGGGTAACCAATCAAGCTGATTGACAACTAGCCGCCTCCACTTTCTAGCAACCTAACAGGTCTTGAGCAGCTTAGGCATTATCCGTGGCGCATTGAACAGTCGAACTATCGTTCCCCAACACACAGAAACCATCACTCGATGGTGTAATGGAACTTGATTTGAGTCTTCTCTGGTATGCATGAAGCATTGGCATATTTTGTCATGTAAATGCTTCTTCTCCTCAATTGGTAGTATAGATTCCCTAGTGGTTTCCACATGTTAAGAAAGCCACTTTTCTTGGTGTTTGATCCTTCATATAGACTGCCAAGGACAATGTTCCCTCTCCATATCAAGCTGAATATGGCACACAACTTTACTGTAAAACATTCCTTAATCCCTGATTTCCACATTCATTTATCCGTTCCCATAGAGAATGTGATTCAGAAGCATCTAAAATGAACATCGAACTCACTTCTGTTTCTAATCTTATGAATCCTCTGCATTTATTATTGCTATAAACTTGAAAGTGCAACCTCTGAACCATCTATACAAGTGACACCTCTCCACAGCTGTATAGGTCATGAGATGAAGTCCAGGAAAATGGTGGTATCTTACTGTACCTTGCCTAGTCCAGTTGGCTTACCAAAACTTGAGCACCCTCCTATTTCCTTTATGTACTGGTTACTGGTTACTGGTTAATAGCATGGAAAGCCTCCTATAGACTTCTATTCATTATTCATTTCCATATTAGTGACAGACTGCTTTTCACATGTCTCTAATGTTTGAATCTGAACTGATACTTCTTATGCTACAGATTTGGCTTCTTTGCTCAATAGAGTTGACTAACTATACCTTGTGCACGATCAATACATATCTTTTTCTGAAAGTCTCTGTCTGACTTGTATTCAGTCTTGATCTTTTAAATTCGTGGCCATTCTAATCTTTATCCATATCTACTTTTATTTATTAATCTGCAACCTTGTCCAAGGCTGTATAATAGTTATATGGGGGCTTTTAGTCACATCACAGTCATAATTAGCCCATTAGATAAAATAGCTTGCTTCATACTTCTCTGAAATGGCCTTTCTTAAGATAATCCTATTTTTATTAATTAATTTAGTCAGTAATAATTGGTGCCTCAGTTATGAGTTTTACATTTCTAGGTCTCGGCTCTTTAACCATTTATTTTGAGAGGTAACAAACAATAAAACATGAATGTTCAGTTACTAGATGAATTTAGTAGATGATTCATGACATTTTTTTACAGTTGGTCCTCCCAGAGTTGGCAGTAATCTTTTCAACATTAGATAGTGTTAAATTGAATATATGTTTTAAGTGGGTGAAACTTCTACTTCTTAACTAAAAGAAAATGATATCTTTTAATAAATTACACATAGAATATATGAGGAGAATTGAAGTGTCAAAGAAATTGCATTGTATTCTCTAAAGGTAAGGTAGATGATTATTGGTGAATTTAATGTTGAACAGAGCATGTGTAAATGTGGTGTCCAATTATAAGAGGATGCTTCTGAAGGGGATTGTTAAGTAAAGACATGTTTTCTATTGCCCAAACTGTCACGCCTTGAGCCATGACGTGCCGCACCTCGGGATATCCCTAAGCTTGCAAGGCACATACTGAGGAAGTAATAAACTACAATAAACATAACAATATCCATTAAATAATAATCATAACACAAGTCTTTGTAAGCACAAGATTAACCTTTAAGTATTCTATAATGAATTTTACAATCTTTATAGCTCAGCACATCAAGTACAAAACCCTGGCGTCAAACATAAGAAAAACATAAACACAGCTACGTTCGGAAGGCTCAGGTACATCTCAAATCATCAAATCAATAAATGCCCAATACCACCCATCTCAACTCCTCGGGAGCTTCTAAGCTGCAACACGGTTATAACTGTTAAATAATGAGGTGAGCAAATACAATGCTCAGCAAGTAGTACGAGTTCCTTCCATATGATTGAGGAAGCTATCATATAATACTTTTACAAACTCATGAAATTAAAGAATGCATACCAAATCAATGAAGCATGATTTAGAATCTTTAGTGTTGAACTTAGGAAATCAGGTATTCAATAATATTATGCAAATAAAATGAATACAATGATGGCTCAAGGTTTGGCACAAGTATCGGCTACTAGATCTAGCTCTAACTATTATGGCTCAAGGTTTGGCACAAGTGTCGGCTACTGGATCTAGCTCTAACTCATTATCTGTCCACTAGACAGGGCTTGTGCAGAGATGTACCTTTTCAGTCATCATTTCAATTAACACTGTGGTCAACCTTCAGTGAACAGTTTTTTCTGACCAAGTTTACATAGGACACCTAAACAAAAGGTTCACATAGGTCTAATAGATGACATAAAAGTAAATGATTTCCTTACCGAGTCCACGAATGCAGAACTTGTGAGCCAACGCAAAATTACATGATCATTTACATATAAAACATTATTCACATACTCACGAAGATCAGTACCTTTTAGAATCACTTCTACATAGGCAAAACCATCACACATAATACACTTTCATGTATAAAAGTCTAATATTACTTGCTCAATCCCTTTTCATAACCAAAATACATTTCAATACAACGTATGCATTTAGAAACTATTGGGAAACAATAGAAAGGAATTCAGTACTAATTACATCGCAGTTGATCGATTAGAATCCCTAGTATGCGTTTGGTTTGGATTCTCATTTCCTTGACCTGGATAAACACAAAAAGACTTCACTACTAAACTCTACACACACTTGGGTATAACAAATAACCGAGCCCCGATCAAAATCCTAAAGAAAATGCAAACTAAAAATAAAAATCACATTTTGGCACTCTAATTAAGGCACAATTCAGAATGTCGTGGCACTCTGTAAATACCATGGCACTTTGATTTGTTCATAATCTAAACACCGCGGCAGTCTATTTTGGCAGATGAATAAGTTCCTCAATTTCTAGATTTGTTGATTGAAGCACCACTCCAAAGCCCTAAAAAATCCAACCAAAAACTCATATACAAACACCAAAACAGGTCCAGCGTAGTTCACCAATCACCAATACTTAATCAAGTGGAAACACCAAGAAAACATGAATTCTAGGCACTTACATTCAAGTTACTAGTTTAACCCTCTCCGCTACCCTATCTCAAATCTTGTTATCCAACCATTTAAACCACCAATTCTTTCCATAAATGTATCCACCGAGCATAAAGCAATACACCATGGTTTAAATGTATAACTAAATCAGCTCAAATGACAAAATCCCAACTTAGTAAATTCCATGAAGCCCTAGCTACAAAATTACCAATACACAACATAACTCTTGCTTGTGTATATCTTGCTTCCAGTTATCCAGTATTGATCGTTATCTAGGTTTGATTCATAACCTAGAATTGAGAGTTGAGCTACAGAGAACAAATAGAAGTTGTAGTACTTAGTTGGAAGAAGAATGAAATAGAATAGAAAGATAGGTATTTTATAGATTTAGGGTTTTAGGAATTGGTCCCTTATTTAAAGACTTGTCAGAGTAGGGCCCCAAATAGTCCATAGTCCTTCATCAGTTTTAAAGGTGAACGTATCAATGGTCGAATAAGCAAAGGATTGAGAATTTAGTGTAAACATGAATGTGAAATATGGAGCATTGAGGTTATTGTAAAAGGAGGTAAAATTGAAACAGGTATCACACTAACCATAAGAATTATCCTTACGGAGAATTATATACAAGTTACTGGTGTTGTTAATTGTTAGTAAGTTGTTTGCTTTGATAGGATATTTGTTTTCCATAACTTTATACAGAGACTGCTTGCTTCACTCCACAATCAAGTCCCTGTACCAACCTTGTCTTTGGTTTTCAGTTTGTGCTGATGTAATTGTTTTTTTAAAGGTCCTGTAAGAATGGCGCAGATAGCGGTCAAAACTTCATCAAATTGAAAGTACTGATGTAATTGTTACTTCTAAAGATTGTATTGCAGTGTGAAAGTAAGTTCATTTGAAATTTAAGGTGAGATTCAGTACTGTGCATGAAATCAAACTGGTGGATCCATCTCTATGAATAGATTCTTCTTTGCAATTGCTATGCTGTGTATGGAACAGTTAACTTGAAAGTCAACCCAAAACCTTCAAAGACATGTTATTTTCTTGGTGAGTCATGTACTACAATTGAATTTGAGCGATCAGAGGTGCCATGCTGAGAAGAGAAAATGTGGTTTCAAGTATTTGCAATCATGGGCATCGGACTAAGCCGTGTATTTTAGATTCTTCCGGAAATTTATTTATTTTTTAAAAGTCAATACTTCTATAAAACAGCAAAAATACTATTTATTGACAGGTGAAGTATATAATTATGAGGATAGGCCTTAGTCTGCATAACTGTCTTCTCAGGCAACAACAAGAAGAACTCAAACGATTGGAAGAGGAGACTGCACGAAGGTTGGAGGAACAAATTCGGAAAAAGGTTGAAGAAAAATTGGCTTCTAAAGTAGTTACACTGGAAATACAAAGAAGAATAGAAGAAGGCCGGAAAAAATTGATTGAGGATGTTGAAGCTCAACTTAAAAAGGAAAAAGAAGCTGCTCTTATGGAGGCAAGGCAGAAAGAAGTATGCATCTGTCATACCAACTTCCATATTAGCTTCAATCTAGTTTTCTAATTTATCTTTGTTAGAACTTTTGCATTGCCATCGATAATTACAAATGTAAAGTATGTTTGATGACAATGGTGATCAAATATTAACCTACCCTCATTTTCTTTTATTTAGTAAGAAAGAAATAAGTATGGTTAGCTGCCTAATGCATGTATACATTCCACTCCACAAAATTATGGAAATTACAGTTTCTGAGAGGAATTAATTGAGGTGAATTATAATTCGCTTCAATTTATGGTTCAATACTTTATTCAACAATTGCTGTCCATTTTGTTATAGGTAGTAAGCTCCATATATCCTCCATGAAGCAAACGAAGAAAAAGAAAATCGTAATAAAGGTTAAAATGTTTGTTTTATTTGTTGGACAATTGAAATGTTTGTCTTACCTTTTAAAAGATACACCAGCAATATAATTGCTTTTCTATATACTGAATTCTTTTTTAGACATAGAAGGTGAAATGGAAGTAACAGAGTAATTTATTTTATTACTTCTTGTATGCATACCATTTTAAGTTATAATTATATTTAATGTTTTTAATCGGCTTTCCCTCTAAATTGCAGTGTAGTTCAAAAGGATAAGTACCATTTATGATCGTCTTTAGCTCAGGCTATTCATTAATAAGATGTCAACTAATGACAACTTGGCTGTAATGTTTTAATTTTTACTTAGTATTGTAACTGTAGGCATTTGCACCTGAGTCTATCTGCCTATAAAAAAAGGATATCATTTTGGTAGGAGCAATGTTAGAACTAGGCTGTATACTGCACATGCTTTAGTGTTATTCTTCTGCTGGCTGGTACATTGGAAATTAGGCCCTATGGTGCGGCTATTGTGGTTAAGCTATCAGATTTTATGTTTTTAACATTAAAACTAATCTGTCTATACGCCGGGGGGGGGGGGGGAAGGGAAACTTGCTTGCAGTTGTTTGGTAGGTCAACAAATATCTTACGAATAACACGATGTGCATTCGTGTGTGTGTGTGTGCGGGCTAATCAGTTTTAGTTGTTCTTTTCGGTCATATTGCAAAAATGTAATAGTAATTGGTTTCTGCAAAGCATGTATATGTGGATGTATTAAGTTATTTATTTTCTTAAAATGCAGACAGAGATTACACATTGAGAGGATGAACTTAAACTAGGTAAAAAAAAAAATGAAAAACTTACACTAGGTACAAAGTGTCTTAAATCTTAAACTACTACTGATCTCTTTTTGGTATCTGAGTACTTCAAATTTATAATTGGATTATCTTCTACTTGCTTTATGCATGCCAAATTTAAAATAATTTAAATGTGGACCTAAAATTTGGTTGCTGCTTTATTCTATTACATCTTTAGGTTAGTGAGACATTTGATTTTTATTTGTTTCATATTCAATAAATAAGTAATCATCATTATGGTATTACACAATCCAAGGTGGATTTAGAAAGTAAAATGGCTGTCTTTTAGTAGTTGTTAATAGACGTGGTGTAAAATCGTTACACTAGGTTGGAGCTGATCTCTCTTTAACAATTTGGAGGATTCCCCTTTTATAATCCTTTGAGAAGACTACAGTTATAGGATGTATATTTCATATGGCTGCATGCTAGTTGCTGTTTACATGTTCATTAGATCATTAGATGTGGCATTATGTTGGCTCTGCTATAATTCTGTATTGATGCACAACTTTGTGTTGTAGAGCTTTTAGTTGATTCTACTTCAGTAGTCTTTTCCAGTTACCGAGAAGTGACATGATTCGGAACTCTTAATCGCTGCCTCTTCTAGCATGCATTGCCCATTTTCTTTCATGTCTTTGATACTTGCGGGAAGTATTCTTTATATAATTAGTGTGCAGTCTGCAGTGTAAAAAACTGAAACTCGAGGTTTTTGCACTCCTTGTAATCTTCCTTGTATGAACTTTACTAGCATTACTTATTTTCTTTATGGTTTCTTACCGTTTGCTATGTCAACTCTACGTGTTCAAACCTTTTACTTCCTCTTTTGCAAATTAAAGAACTACAGCTTGCAATTAATTGCATCACAGGAACAAGCTCGAAAGGAGAGGGAAGAGCTTGATAAGATGCTTGAAGAGAACAGAAGGCGGGTGGAAGAGGCTCAGAGGATGTTAGCTATGGAACTGCAGCGGAAGCATTGCAGAGGAAGAAAGACATCGGGAGTTAGAGCTGATTCAAAGACAAAAGGAAGAGGCAGCTAGAAGAAAGAAACTGGAAGAGGAGGAAGAACATACAAATCAGATGATGTCAATGGGTAAGAATAGATCTAGATCACGGTCAGTTGGTCTGTGATTGTGATGGGTGACGTGAAATTCATCATAGTTGGAACAGCAACAACAGGCTTCATACTAACAAAAGATCTGCCTTTAAGCAAATTATGCCTTTCTCATTGCGGTTTTGTTTGCTTAGTGCTGGTGCTCCAGGGAGACATTTATTCAACATGGTCTTGTTTTTTTGGACTTCAATCCTTTGAGAATTTTGTTGTTCTTGTTTCATTGATAAAAGTACCTTTTCTGTAGGCTTTGCAGTTAGCAAGTTTCAGGAGTCCAGATTTTTTCTTGGGCACTTTAACATGTATGTATGGTTGTAAACCATCGAAAAGTCTATTACACCTAAAAAATAGTAGGGTTTATTCCACATACATTCACGGGAATGCTTGGGCCTTTTTTATGACCCGCTTATAGTTTAAGAGCCTTTGTGAATGTGGCGCTTATTAAGTATACCGTCCGCTAAACGTACAATATCTTTATATCGTCCTTCCCTTTTCGAATACTGACCTTTTTTCAAATTTTTTTTAAAAAAAATTGATTTTTGGAGGGAATGAGAAAAATCAGGAACAAATACTAATGAGGAAAATTTTTTATTTTAAACACTGATTTCTTCAAAAAATATTTGAGGAAATGACAAACTTATTTTTGAGAGAATTAAAGAGTAACAAAAAAAAAAAGAGTTTTGAGAGAACAAAAAGTAAAATAAAGTGAACTTTGAATACTAACTTATTTTTCAGAGAATTAAAGAGTAACAAGTAAAAAAAAAAAGAGTTTTGAGAGAACGAAATGTAAAATAAAGGGAATTTTGAAAACTAACTTCAAAAAAAATTCTTTTGAGTTTTGAGACAATAAAAAGTTAAAAAAAAATAAAAATAGGAAAATAATTCATCTTTGAGAATGGATGAAAAAGTTTAAAAATATAGAAAAATTAAAATGTTCCAAAATGTAAAAAATAAAAAATTAAAAGTTCAAAAGATTTGTTTAAAGGGTAAAATGCTTATTTGATCACTCAATTATGGCTAAGTTGTCATTTTGGTCACTAAATTTATTTGGTGAGCGAAAATATCATTAAATTTCTAAAAATGCCTCTTTGTAGTCATTACGTCTATTCCTCCATTAATTGCTTTGTTAGTCAATGCAAGTGCCTATCACATGAATTGGGGTAAAATTGTCCAATCACCTTTGTCACACTTTACCATCAACATCTTCCTTCCGCATCACCATACTCCTTCTCCCTTAAAAAAATAATTTTGGTTTTTTTTTTTTTTTTTTTAAAATTTTTTTTAAAAAATTTGAAAAACACATTGAAACTAAGATAATTAGAACACAAATTACTCTTCAAACTAGTATTTTTGTCAAATTATACCGATATTGTCGAAGACCCAATCTCCAACAACGGTACTAATTAAAACTTGATATGTAAAATATCTAGACATAAAATTTATAATTTTCTAACCCAATTATTAACTAGATAATGCACCGCAAGTGTACGAGATTAATAGTATATAGCAGAAGTAGGGGTCGAATTTATAAGGATTAGTTTAATAATTACCAGTTATTTGACTCAAATGCTATTTGAAGAAATCATTATGAAAGAAATTTGACTAAAATTAATCTAAGAACTAAAATTATAATTAATTTATGAAAGCAAATAAAATACTCTACCCATTAATCTATGAAAAGAAATGAAAGAAAACATTAAATTGAAGGCATGGAAAAATACTTCAAAACCCTATAAAGCCATTAAAAGGACAATAAACTCAAATTAAATAGCGTAACAAAAAATATTTAAAAAGATTCAAGAATTCTTATCTACTGAAGAATAGCAAATTTTCAGTCCAAGGTTGTCAATTTTAAACCTCTCTTCAACTGTTCTTGACAAATAAAGAAAACTCTAGTCTAATCTTGCATCCCCAAAAGGGAAGTTGGAAGAAAAATCGTGATTTTGAGGTCCTAAACCCTATTATTTACAGTTTTTAAATGCTACATATTGTAGGGCTCTGAATAAGTTTCCAAATGCTACAGGCGTAAAACGGATACCCAGAGCCCAAAAAAATACCAAAATTGCATAGCAACCCAACATAGGCGAGCACAACGCACGCACATGCATGAAAACTTTAATGCATTTTTCTATCATGGAAGATTTCAAACATACATATTTGAAACGTGTTTGGTACATTACATAAGTCAAAAGACATCCTCCGATAAGTGAAGGTGCCATATGGACAAGTGAAAGTAGTTTTTTTTTGTTCCTTTGAGGCTATGACAATTCGAAAATAGTTGGAGTAACCATCTAGGAAATAGTAAAAGGCATGACCTGCTAGCTCCCTAACATTTGATGAATGAATGGTGATGGAAAATGGATCTTATAGGTAGCTTCATTTACTGTAACCAATGCATACTCTCCACTCCGTGACCTAGAAGGAATTATCTCTACTCTACGACCAACTTAGAAGAAATTAACTCATTATTTTTACTAGTTATCACTGTCATCTCTCCCTTCTTAGATACCACTTGAGTAGGACTAATCCACTCACTATCAGAAATCGCATATATAATCCCAACATCTAGCAATTTCATTACCTCTTTCCTTGTTATCTCCTTCAATGTGGGATTAAGCATATGATGCTGTCTACAAGCCTTATAATTCTTAGTCATTAAGATTTTGTGCATGGAAATAGTAAGGCTTAGCCCTTTAATATCGTGAATGCTCCATGCAATTGAACTCTTATGATTTCTTAAAACATCAAGTAACCTACATGATTGCTCATCAGATAAATTGGCACTAACAATGATAGGAAATGTTTCATTCTCGCCTAGAAAATCATATTTTAAATTTACAAGGAGCAGTTTAAACTCTACCTTGGGGGGGTTTGTTAGTCGGAGATCCCCTACCTAATTCTTTTTGTGGAACTCCTTAACTAGACTTAGGATTTGCTTCTAGCATCTTCAAACATGTCCTTCTTGCTTTATCATGTTTTTCCACATCTTTCGTTTGTATCAAAGCCTTGTTTAGTGGTAGTCGCGAAATTTTGTACCTACGAAAATCATCAACAAGGTCATCAATAACAACAATCATTACAATATCATCATAAATAGAAGGGAGTTTACAAGAAGTAAAAACGTAAAAATTGACAGTCTGATCATCCGCTTTCAATTGTAATTTCCTCTCTTGGACATCTATCAATTCCCTGCTCGTCACCAAAAAATGGACTCCCAAGGATTAGTGACATGTCCTTTTCATTTTCCATGTCTAATATGATAAATTTGCTAGCAGATAACACTTTCCTAATTTTACCATAATATCCTTAACAATACCCTTGGGGTATTTAATATTTCTGTCAGCTAAGCTAACTGAAGAGAGGCATTCGTTGGTTTAAGTTCCCCGACATTCAACCTCTTGCAGATGGACAATGGCATTAGGTTGATAGATTCAACAACGGCTGTCTCTATCGCACAAAGCCTTTTCAAATTCTATCCCCAACTGTGCATGGGAGGGAAAATGAATTGAGGTCCTTCATTTTGAGAGGTAACTTTTTTTAAATTATTGCATTGTACCCTTCTGTCAAGCACAAAATTTCGTCTCCCAATAATTTCCTTTTATGTTTGGGACTTGCTTCATAAATTTTACATAAGTGGGCATATTTTCAATGGGTATGTTGACTTTTCATGGCTAGTTGAGATTTACATACTTTTCATGGCTAGTTGATTTTATTGTAATATTATCTTATGATGAATACTTGAGCAAGACAAAATAGCGTGCTACCACCATGCTTGTCTCTAAAGACACTGTGTTGTTTTTCTCCTTAATTGAGTTGCCCTACACTCGTCCAAGTTCACTTGCTTTGGCAGGAGGCTTGGAGGATTGGTTTCAAAGATATTAGATAAAGGATTTTGTAACCAACAGATGATAGGTCATTTTCAATCGTTATCCTTTGCTCATCTCAATAAAGCTGATAATGCTCAGATCATTTACCACTCTTACTTCTTCTTGCTCCTAGTTCATATAATGGTCCAAAGTTCTAAGGTTTCTAAATGTGTGGACAAGGCCTAATTCTTTTCTGGAGTTTTTTTAGAGAAGTTGGAAACAATGTAGTATGGGTACTCATTTCCAGGCTTTCTTAGAAAAACTGAAAAGGATTAAATTTGATTTAGAGCTGGAAACAAGGTGCAATTTGGAGATATCTTTTAGAAGACAAAGGAAGCAGAAGAGGTTGTTTTGCAAAAGAAATCTAGTTTACTTGACTATGCTAGTCAACTGGCACAGGTTGAGTTTGCTCAGGCTCAGGCTCAGGCTAACTAAATCAAGCATCTGGCAGATCAGGAAAGTTTTTTGGAAGCAGAAGGCATATGTAAAGTGGCTGCATGAGGGTGATACTCTAAATTTTTTCAATCTCATCTTCAAGCAAAAAGGAATCATTTGAGTATCAGAAGAATTAAAGGAACTGATGGAGTCTAGATAGAGGACATGATGATCGATAAAATTAAGGAAGAAATGTCTCTTTTTTAAAAAAAATTTGTTTGAAGCAGAAGCAACACAACTTGTTGGTGATTCACTGAATGTCATCCCCAAAATTGTGACTTATAAATAATGTTTTTCGGGAAGCAATTCCAAGCTTGGAGTAGGTTAAAGAGGTATCCTTCTCAATTGCAATAGGTGTTGATGGATTTAATAGAGTTTTCTACAAATCTTTTTGGCATATTATTGCTAATGATTTGTTCAAAGTACCTGTGGAGTTTTTTCATGGAGGTTTGTTACCAAAAGCTATCACTAGTACACTCCTTTGTTTAATTCCAAAAGTGAAGAATCCTGCATCTTTTGCTAATTTTTAGGCCTATAAGCATGTGCACATATGCTAGCAAGATTTTCTCTAAGATTCTAACTCATGGCTTGGTAAGCCACTGCTTGAAATCATTTCCCCAGAGTAGAGGAAAGGTTTGTGCAAGGAAGGGTTATTTCAGATAACATTCTCCTTGGTCAAGAGTTGTTACATCTGGAATTTCATTGATAAAAGGACAAGAGGAGGTAATGTCATTCTTAAACTTGATATAACAAAGGCTTTTGATAGGTTTCTTGGCAGTTTCTCTATGAAGTCTTGAAGCAATTTGGTTTCTTTGATCAATGGATTGCTTTGAAGCTAATACTATTCAATCTTGTTGACATTCCATTATTTTAAATGGTGCTCCTACTTCTTCTTCAACTCTTCTAGAGGGGAGAGGCAAGGTGATCCCTCTTTCCCTTGCACTTATCGTCATTGTAGCTGAGGCTTTCTCAAGAGGATTGAAGAGGGAGTTTCAAAGTGGAAGATTGATAGTGTATGCTACAAGCAGAAAGGGTATTCTTCTCACACATTCATCCTATGTTGATGATGCAATAGTCTTTACAAATGGTGTTTATACCATTCTAATAACTCTATGAAGTAGAGTTATTTTTCACTTGTTTTGATATGAGTTGAGCTAGGATTCAAGAGTGTTTTATGTATGTTTTGTCATATTATTCGAGTATTATTTGTTTTGTTAGTTTATGTGTGATTTGGATGCTTTGTAGGGACAATGGAGTGAAGATGTAGAAAGGAAGAAGAATGTGAAAATAAGAATATTAAGTGCCAGTTCTGATGTAGTGCCACGACGTTCATCGACAGTACATTTGCAGCACTACGACCAAGAAATTTTTGAGAATCTGAATGTAGAGTGCCACTATGCTCTAGCAAAGAAAGAATCAGAGCACTGAGGTGTAATAGATGATTTCCAAATCGGGGTAGTTCGCGAGTTTATCTGTTTTGGACAAGCATATCTTCAACATTCTCGACCTAAAACCTTTCCTAACCTTAAGGGTGCAAAGGCTTATTTTGCACCGAGTTGAGACCGCGGTCTCAAAACTGAGACAGCGATCTCAA
Source organism: Cinchona pubescens (assembly GCA_025175665.1). Taxonomy (NCBI): domain Eukaryota; kingdom Viridiplantae; phylum Streptophyta; class Magnoliopsida; order Gentianales; family Rubiaceae; genus Cinchona; species Cinchona pubescens. The sequence continues at coordinate 699,833 of JANKKI010000170.1, forward strand.
CATCAATCCAGACCGCGATCTCAAAACTGAGACCGCGGTCTCGACTGCGAAGAAAGTTTTAAAAAGATTTAATCCTCTCTTTTTCTTCTCACAAACTCTCTATTCCTCTTCCCATCTTTCAAAAAACCTAACCCCAAATCCCCCAATTCTTCTTTCATCTTCACCAAAAAATCATGAAAAACTCCGTACCCACCACTAATTTCACTTTGTTTTTCCATAGGAACATCAAAGCAACCACCTTTTTGAAGATTTGTGGAAGAAATTTGGCTTCAAGGGAGATAGACATAAAGGCAATTTTTGGAGAATTTCAACTCGAAAAAAAGAACGGGTAATATCTTTCCTTGAATTATTAGCAATTTTTGAAGACAATTGTGGAATTTGGTGGATTAATATGTGAAAAGTTTGTGGTATTGAATTAGTGAATTGTGGACAAGTAATTTGTGCTAGAAGAATTTTGAATTGTCCAATTGTTGAAATTCTTGGTTTGAATTGTGATTGAGTTGAATTGAATTATTTTAACAATTGCTGGGAATTTGGATTGTGATTTGTTGGTGTTGAATTTTGCTTGAAAGTTGGCTTTTTGAATTGGTGATTAAATTCTTTTGAGAATATGACAAGAGGTTGGTTTATGGTAGTGCTGAGAGAAGAGTGAGAATGAGAGGGAGAGGTACTGGTTCAAGAAAAAGGAATTTCGGAGAGGGGACAAGCGGAGAAGGGGGGTCGGAACAACCATTGGAGGGTGGTGAGCAAATTGAACCTCAATTCTCGAGTAATAGAGCTCAACAGTTATTCAAAAGTAACGAGAAGCATGAGGTAGTTAGAGAGAGGAACTTTGACCTAACCATGAATTGGGGAGTATACGAAGATTCTAGGAGAGTGATAGAAGAACAAATTAGGTCAAGGCATTGGGTGGGTTTTAATTCTCAGGTTGACCCCGGGGCTACCCAGTTAGTCAAAGAATTTTATTGCAATTTATGTGAGTTAGAAGATAGAAAGGTGCGCATACGAGGGGTTTTGGTAGATTTTGGTGCTGATGTGATTAACACATATTTTAACATACCCCCGTACCTTCTAGTCAATACTTGGTATTTTTTAACAATAAAAATAAGGACATGGATGCAATCAAAGATGCAAAATCATTTGTGATAGAAGGGTAGAATGGATTAAGAGCACTTCTTCTGCTATGGAATTAAATTTCCTCGTCAAGGACTCTCATTAGTGGCTAAGTTGTGGTTTTATTTCATTAGTAGCCGCATTTGGAGGTCCAATGCAGTGAGCTTTATACAGAGGGACAAGGTACTCTTAGTTTATGTCGTCATGACTGGGATCCCGGTGAATATTGGTCACCTAATTAGACAGGGGTTTTTAGAGAGTGGAAGGTCGGGACGACCTATATTTTACTCCCCTAGTCTCATTCACCATCTTTGTACAATAGCTGGTTGCCCAATTGGTCCTTTGGAGTCATTGACACATCTTAAAGGGAGGATCAATCGGGAATATATCTATAGGATGGTGAGAGAATATGAGAAGCACCACAAAGAGGAGCACCCTGCCTAGCCACAGCCACAGCCACAGCCTCAGCCTCCACCACCTTAGAGAACTTCAATGATTTCGTTACCCTCGGGTGTAGTATTCAATGCTCTGGTATAGGCAAGTGAAGAAGAAAGGAACGATCTACAGGGGTACTGGTCGTACAGTCAATTGGTGATGCACAACAACTTGACTATTATTGGAGAAGCTTTAAGGGTGACTTCATTAGGTACTTGGGTCCAGCCACAATCTCCTCTGGCATGGCACTTTGGTCCACCTCGTGGACAGCACTACACACCATCGGTGGCTACCACACATCATTAAGGATCTAGCCACGCGGGTGCGACTGGAGGGGACATAGATGATGATCATGAGGAGGCCCAACCTAGTGATGCAGAAGAAGGTCAATACGAGATGGAATGAAGAGAAGAAGCCACCATTTGTTTGTGCATGAAAGAAGACCAGCCTTGATCATTGAACTACTTTGATGGATGATGATGATTTGCCTTGTTTTCATTGGACACCATAGTTTTTAATTACTTTAGATTATGTTTGTTTTATTTTCAATTTTTGGAATTGAAGAATTTCAGTTTTTCTTTCTTTTAAATAGTTTGGCTAATGGCCTTAAGCTGATGCCAAGTGATACATTTTGATGCTTTATGGATGAAATTTCTTTTGGATTATTAAACTGACACTTGGCGAAGTTTGGTTATTGCCTAATAAGAGTAATATGCCTAAGGGCGCTAAGCTGATTGTGAAACCCAGTATTTTAATAGCCTTGTTCTTTGATTTTAACTGGTTTAAAATGTTTTTCATATTATTTTTAGTCATAAAGTACTTCAACTTATTCGTTTTAATCAAACAGATCATGTACTATCCATCAAAGTAGTTCAATGATCAAAAGTTGGACTAAGTGTAATTAGTGCATTGTGGTGTGTGAGTGTTGTTTGATGGCTGATTTATAATGTTAATTTAGTAGCAAAAAAATTAGTTTTTGGGTCAAATAGTCAACTTGGAGACTATTTGGTCAACTTGGGTACTATTTGGGTCAACTTTTTACCGATTAGCCACACCCTATTCATCAAACATGTGTATAAGGCTGCATTTCAAGCTAGCACTACTACTAACTCTATATGTCTCTTCCAACATTTAGATAGTGTCTATTTTCTTGGATTTCAATATGAAATCACTACATCTTTAATAAAACTAAGATTTTTGTATTTTAGCACTTTTTGGCTTATGGGCTTTATGATCCAAGCTTTAATTTCAAGTTTTGTAGGATTCTTTATGGCTGAGAAAACCCTCTTTGCAGCCTTATATGTGTTGATTTATGTATGTTATGGGTTGTTTTTAGTGTTTTGGAGGTTGGGAAGTGATTGGGGTTGATTTTTAACAACTTTCCACGGTTAGATTACATATTTTAAGATTATGAGTTGGGGTTTTGTCTTCCATATGTGGCCCTAGAGTGTTATGCTATGAATGCTTATTTCTATGCATATAATGATGTTTTAAGAGTGTTTTAAGGTTAGTTTGGATAGGAAGCATGTTTGAATCATGCGTGTGGCTAATCGGTAAAAATTTCAGTTTGGTAGTAAAGAGGGAATTCCACCCATAGGTTGTTGCTCTAATGTTGTAATAGAGTTAATTGTAGACTTAAGGTTATGGGGTATGGATTGTTGTGGGGTGCTATTGATATAGTCTCGGCTATTGCTCCGGTGAATCTTTCCGTTTATGCATTGGTTGGTTAGAATATGTTGTTTTGAGTTGGGTTGTAACCAAGGTCCCTTGAATACCTTGGAATTGGATTTTGTTGGGCAGGGAGGATAACCTACTTATAGCCTAGGGAGAGGCGAAGTTTTTTCGGTTTTTCTGGAAAAGGTGCCAATTAATCCTAATCAGCTGAAATATTCACCCAAGCCATTAACTAAGTGTTTTGACTGGGGTTTTAGCTTGTCGAAGTTGGTCGGAATTTGTGAATAGGTCATTTTTGACCAAAGAGCTGTTGGTGTCGTTTTCTATCGTTTCGCGTTGTTTTCGCTTCCCTAGTCATTCTTTAACTTCTACATCTCTTCTAAGAGTCCTCTTATACTGTTTTAGGTACCACGCCACCTAGAGACGGCGATCGCGTTCAGTGATCATTTGTGCAGTTTTTGCTTTGATCAGAGGTGGGTAACATAGACCCTCTTCCACTTGTATTTTGTTTAACGACTTTCAAAATATGTTTGGATGGATTTTAAAATGTGTATGATGTTTGGAACTGCACTTTTACCAAGTTTTGGAACTATTACATATGAAATCGAGACCAAGCTATTTTATGTTAATCAATTGCTATGTTTGCAAACTCTTTTGATATGAAAGCATTTTATAACTGTTTTGGCTCATAGGTGACCTAGGTATATAATTTTGGATGTGTTTGGAAATGTTTGATTTGGGGAGAACCGGTTCTATAGTCATCCATGGGACGCCATGGTGATCTATGATTATGAACTATTTGATCGGGGTCTTGTCTTTGGGATAACTTGACCTCCGTGTCGACTAGTAGGTGTGGTAGATTACTAGATCGGCTCTACAGCAAGCGATTTATCTAGCGAGAAGAAATATGAGATTTCAAAAGAGTTTGCAAACATTGCAACTGTACTTGGATTTGTTCGCTATGCTTTAGCAGTTACTATGTTTTGAAATGATTGGATCTTTTGGCTATGTTTTGGACATGCCTGACGTTTAAATGGCATGATACATTTTAGAAACTACTTATGATTATGGTTTATTGACGTTTAAATGGCATGAGACATTTTAGAAACTGCTTCATGACTATGGTTTTCGCAAATGTTATTATCTTTATGTTTTCTTTTTATCGAAATGCTTGGCCCCATTTGAAGAGCTTTTATGATATCCACTGAGCTAGTTATGCTCACCCCACGTGATTTATAATTTTTCAGAAAATGTGTCAAGTTTTTGACTCTCCACCGCGTTAGCAGCTTTTAGATTTTCTCCAGATTCCACATTACTGGTAGGACTCTGCGGATAATCTTCCAAGCTTCTCTTTTGTTTGGAGAGGGGTAGTGTATTAGATAGGTTTTGTATTGATGAACTTTGTTTTTGTTGTAGCATCTTTTGTACTAAGAAGAAATTTTGTAATTCGTATTTTTGTGTAAAATGAAATATTCGGTAGTCTTTATAGTTAAGTAATGGTTTGATGGTTCTATTACATTGCGGTTAAGTTTGTTGCTCTGTTCGTTTGTGCCTTGCTCTTTGGGCCGGTGTACCATTAGCGCGGCGTGTTATGGTCCCGTTTTTGGGGCCTGACACTGATGCCATCTTTGCATTCGTTGATGAGTTGAATGAAATATTGATCTTGTTTGAAACTTACTTGGTGAGATGCATGGCATGGTTTCCCTTAACATTTTTACTCAATTTTAATTCTAGGCTTAAAAGTAGGACATAGTCTAAGTAGCTTTCGTTATTTTTGGGTTTTGTCTTGATGTTTAATTTTGGGTGAGTGGAAGGATGATTTATTCATCAACTTGAATAAAAGAGACAAGTTTGGGGGTGTTTATCTTTTTGTGTTGGAAATGGTTATTTTATATATTATGTTGCCACTTGATGATTAATGGATGGAAAGTTGATCAATTAGGTACTCAATGATGATAATTTTGATGTTCAATACCTTGTGAGTGGAAGTACATGATTGATTCTTTTCAAGAATTTTTGCGTGAGTCAGTAGTTCATTTGCAATATGAAGAATTCATAAACTTGGCATTGCTATTTTTCAAAAAGAAGTGCTGAAATTTTAGGAAAATTTATTTGAAATGTTATTCCTTATCAAATCATTTATATTATGTGGTTGATGAACTATCTTTTGGAAAGAAATGAGTTAAATGAAGTAGAAGGAATTTTGGGACATTTCGTGTGTTTGCATAGGGAATGTTCTTCTAACTTGTGAATAATTGATATTCGAGATTAATTTTTGGTACATTTTACTCCTTTTCCTTGGTTTAGGGCCGAAATTTTTTTTTTTAGGAATAAGGCGAGTACGGGATTCCGACATGTACCCATGTTGTTTCTCCGAAATAAGCCATTAGAGTAGTAATAAGGCGAGTACGGGACTCCGACATGTACCCATGTTGTTTCTCCGAATTAAGCCATTAGGAATTGCATTTTAATATACCAATAAGTTAAGGATTTGTAAACAGTAAATGTTTGTAATACTTATCATTAATCTCATATTACTTATTCCTTGTTAGAGGTTTATTCCCGAAATGTGTGACAATTGCATTTAAGTTGATTCCTAATTGAACTTCTACTTTCATAATGCTTAGTCGAGAAAGTTGATTAACTTTATAATTTTGTGATTTGAGAAGTAATGATGTTTCAAATGAAAAAAATTAAAACTTTTGGTAACTCTTTTCGAGAATGGTAATACTTAGTGATCTGAAATCTTGTGTAGTGAATGAATTTGTGCTTCTTTGGAAATTGAAATTGAAATTTTGGATTGATTTACTCATATTCTTCATATCACCTAGTGTTGAACATTTCTTGAGAGATGGCTTAATTGTTCTAAGTACATCCATGATTCATCAAATGTCACGTCAACTTTGGAGGTGTTAAATGTTTGAATGTTAGTAGGTTTCATTTATTGTTAATCTTTGTTTTGCTCGGGACTAGCAAAACGCTAAGTTTGGGGGTGTGATAACTNTCTCTAGTAAACTAGAGTTATTTTCCTCTAAATTGTAGCGTTTTGATAGTTTCAATTTCGAAGTTAGATAAGTAATTGAAGATTTTAGTTAATTTCTTTCATATGTATTAGTATTTTCGTTTTTGAATTAATTATGTTAATTTTGTGTTAAATTTTTTAGTTAATTAAGTGCTTAATGGTTTTAATATTATGCAGGTTAAAAAATTAAAGGTTCAAAGTTGGAAGGAACAAAACTCAAGGGACCAAATTGCAAAATGGATGAAATGAAGATTGCTGGAAGGAGAGTCGAGATCGCGGTCTTTACTGTTCCAGACCGCGATCTCGACTCGGGAATTAGCCTTACTATTTTAGAGTCGAGATCGCGGTCTCAAATGTTCCAGAACGCGATCTCGACTGGCTTAATGCTAAGTTTTAAGGGCAATTTTGTAAACTTCCAGCCCAAAAACCCTGATTTTGCCTTGTATAATGCTGCATTATTTAAGCTAAAGTAGAAAGTAGAGTAGGAGTTAATTGATAGTTTTAGAATAGAGAGCTTTAGATAGTTCTAGATAGATTAGGACAGCTTAAACTACAAGTTACTTTTTCTAATATAAATTTCTCTTCACTTTCATCTTAGATCTTCTTTAAAATTCTTGTCAAGTGTAAATTTTTATTAGATAATCGTAGTGGGTTCTTCGCAAGCTTCAAGTAGATATAATTTTTATTTTCTTTCTTATCAATTTTAGTGAAAATCTCCTTACTTTCAATTTAAGGTTTGTAGGAAAATTAGGATTCGTTTCAATTTCTTGCTTTCTATTTAAGAATTTTCAATTCCTAGCATTAATTTTTAGTTAATTCTTAGTGGGTTTCCTTAATTCTAATCGAAAAATCCAAATTTGTTTTTAATTTCCTCGTTTATCTTTATCTAATTTTTACCTTAGAAATGAATGCTCTTAGTATTAAATTTTTCTTTCTTGTTTAGTCTTTTTAGTTGATTTATTCTCTTGTTCTAAATTTTAGTTTAAATTAGATTAATTAGAAATTAGGTTAGAATTAAAATTATTGCTTTTATTAGAATAGTTCTATCATCTACCCATTGATTTAGCTTAACTAAACAAATACCCTTAAACCTTGGTAATTGCAATCGACAATCCTTGTGAGAACGATCCCTACTTCCCTTTGCTACTAGTTGACAACCGTATACTTGCGGGATGCCATATAGTTAGTAGTAGGATTTAGGTGTTCATTGAATTATAACTAGATGTGTTAAAGTAGGCATGAAGTTTTTGTACTTTGTTTTTCCAAAACAAAACTTTCTTGATTTTCTCTCAAGTAACACTTCACTGTTGCAAAACAATTCCCCTTTTAAACATTCCCTACGGCAAGCCATTCTTCTACCCAACACATTTTCAGCTTTAATCTACTTGCACCATAACTCTTCAAATTGACCAACTTGCCCTTGACCTGCACGGAAAAAGGAGAACCGATATAAATAATAAAATTACGCACAAATTAACATAAGAACTACTAAAAATAACACATCACAACTATACTAACAAAATTATTAACACATAAATATAATAAAAACACAATATTATAGACATAAAAAACCATAAACTAAATCCAAAAGTGTAACAGAATAACTTAATTCTAAGTTTATCACCATGAACATGTATACTTGAAAAACAATAGGTCAATAACATGTCAATTCTTAACCACATACTAACCCATCAAGTAATACACTGAACACACTTCAATCACTTCCTGCCTAGGCACTAAAAACAAGGAATCACAATAACTCCCAATTTGTGTTGATTAAGTCAAGACGCTGAGTTACTTACAAGTCCAAGTCTCCAATACGACATTCACAATAACTCAACCTATTACATAGGCACAAGATCATATTAACCTATGCTCTGATACCACTAAATGTTATGCCTCAAAATTGGGATTGTGACACACTATACCCTGGTCTATCCCAATCATGAAAGGCTTGATAACAAGAGTATCTACAAATCATAATCCTAAATAATGCATCATAATTTTCAGCTTCCAACAAAAACATAATACAAAACTAGGGTAATATTATTCTTCCATGCAGACATACTTATATAAAACCAAGGGATAAGGAAGGTCAAAAAACATTGAACATGTTATTCAATAACAAAAACAAACCTTAACTATACAACATTGGCATGCAGGCCAAACAAACAGGTAAAACCTTTTACTATACAACTTGCAATACCTTGGCTCAAAGGGCTAGGGTCCTTACCAATATTCCCTTCCCATCTCCAAACCATGCACAAACTAACAAAGCACATAGGCCACACCTCAACTTCAAAATAACATAAACATGTAATGAGCAAAGGAATGCCCAGTAAATCACACTTAAACCTAATTACTGAAATGTAAGCTTACAACCACTGTGGGGTGCTCGGGTGCAAAAGTATACAATGTAATCAAAGTCATGTTATGTAGTTGCATCATTTCAGCTCATGGTTCAAGTATGCCTTTCAGAACTTGATCTAGGTCTATTTATTATTAGCCTGAGTAGATCAAGGCATCATAAAATATCCGTTATTTATCTCCATGATAGACTGGGTAGAACGACACAAGGCAGAGTACTCCATGATTCATCACATTAAAGTAAAACCAAGCCGACTTAAATGACCAAATGAGCATAAGAAAAATGTGATAATGAAAATCTTCTCACACAGTTAACTCACGATTATATATGACAAAGTGCTTTCATGAACGGATAACATTTACATTCTTTAGCACTTCCACTCAATTTCCAATTCAACGGTTAATTTAACGATTTAGCCTTTGCACTCATTCATGCAATATAAATCTTATGTCAAGTATTAACACGAACATAAAGTGCAGGCACAATCTTAAGCACTTTACTTAGCAACATAGAACGTGACTACATAATCACCACATATACCACCATAACCATTTTTATTTACCTTTATTTAGTGGCAAATATCACTGCAGAAGTAAACATATACATTACAATCAATAAAAAAGGTCAAGAACTACTTACCTTGCAATTCGCACACTTTCGTAACCCTGAATTTTCTCGGCTGGAAAGCCTACTTTCTCAGTCTAAAACCATGGGAGAGCGATGTCACACATTAGTGATGGATTAGGTGTACCTTATTGAAACATGAAAAATCAAAACAAAAACAAAATTCTGGAACAAGGATAGAACGTTGTGGCACAAGAAACGAAAGAAAATGAAACGTCATAGCATTCCTCAATTTTCTTAGTAGGAATAAGCTGGCTTGTCAATCCAGCCAGCACTCAATGCAAGTCATTCTAAGGCACAAAAATCCTTCAAAATGATGAATAACAAGGGCTAGATCAAGTGTAAACAAGTAGGGAATGATCTAGGCAAGTTAGAACATGATTAACCACCAAGAAGCCCTAACTTTAACCCTAGGATTCATGAAAATTTTGCATGGCACCCAAATTCAAAATCCTTTAAATCAGATGCTCCAAGAGTTTATTGGACTAGAATTCAAGGCTAAACAAGTTAAAGAGCGTTTTAAAAACAAGAAACAATACAAACAACAAGTTTTAGACAACTTTTACTATTGAAAAAGAATGTACAAACACTATCTCAAGAAATGGATACTAATTGAATAAAACTTACCAAATAAGCTAAAAGGTTTGATCAAAAGCACTTTTGAGCTCTCAAATCACTTCAATGAATAAGTTTCGTGGCTAAAATTGAAGAAAATGAGAAAGAGAAGTTGGAAGAAATAAAGGGATTTCAGAGATGTATTTTTGGGTTTAGGAAGAAGAAAATGAGGGATTTTTATCTACTTTCTTGGAAAAAAATAATTTTTTAAACATTAAACTTTAGTCCCTCACGTTTTATAAAATTACACTTTTGTCTCGCGACTAAGAAAAGTCCAGAATAGATAAAATGATCATTAGACTCTAAAAAAACTATCTATGAGTGTTTTAAGAGGATTAGGATGAATATATATGAACGTAGAATGATTTAGAATAGTCCACATAGAATAAAAAGAAGAAAGGATCTCGATGCTAAACTAGAACTTTCTTCTAACTAGGGAGGGTAAAATGGTAATTGAGCGTAAGAATAGACTTTAATGAATACTTTGAGGACTAGAAATTGATGAAAAATGTGTTGGTGTTACACATATGAAAACATGCACTAAAATTAATAAAAAGTAGTCGAATCATAGTAAGCATCAAGACTGATATGAATGAAAAATAACTCTATTTTGTAGAGCTATCACCTAACATTTCTCACCATAAGTTGGATAGGATTACTTGAATAAAATGATTCTAAATAATTTATGTGTTCAGTTTAGTAACCTGACAAGAGAGCTAACCGCAAGGGCTTTCATAGGTTCACAACATTCTTGTGACATTCGCCTAGATTAATTCTAAGAAGACTTAGTCGAAAGTAAGTAGAACAGGAATAGTACTAATTAGAGAAAAGCCGGTGCTTGTTAGGAATCTCTGTCTTACATTTGTCCACATTGAATTTTTACAAGATTAGAGTGTGTGTACGCATAGTTGTCGATGAAGTAAATTTCCCTAACAACTTAACTTTGTTAATCTGATTCATTCCAACTATTTTAGTATAATAGTTATCAGATAATTATTAGAATACTATTTGTTTAATTCTTAGATTACTAAAATCATTAAATGAAGTAAATCACCTATATTATAGTCCTCGTGGGAATGACGCTCTTACTTTTTATCACTTTATCACGTGAACGATTAGTGCACGTGCTAGAGTAGAATTAGCATGCATTACGGTTTTGACGCCATTGCCGAAGACTTGTCGATTTGGCTTATTTTAGTTTTTGTGGTTAATCTAGGAATTTTATTTACTTGCTATACTTTATTTTGTTTTGTTATTAAGTGTATGATTCTTCAGTTTAATTGTGAGCTTTATAGTTTATGACCAGGAACGGAAAAGGTGATGATGCACATGTGAGCCAAGGAACAAGTAATGGAGTCATTGATCAAGCTCATGGAATTGATCCTATTCAAGTTCAAATCACATGGTCGAGGGCAAAGAAGTTGCATCAAGCCATGCTGGGCAATGTCTTATGTCAAGGAGATTTTTGACCAATAAGCATTGTGGTTTGCAAATGGAGGTCAAGAATTCATTCAAGCTCAAGTTAAGAGACCCGTCCTTGTTTCAGATTTCCAAATCCAAGAAGATTCATGTCCAAGAAGCCCATGGATTGAAGAGCTTCAGGAAGGGTTTTTAAAACCCAAATTCGACCATAGTCCTAAATCGGCCATTCCAATCCTAATTGTCTTAGGGTTTGGTGTTAACACTTATTTTAAGTTGTTAGTTAGCTGATTTTCTTAATGATGTTCATAAATCCAGCGTAGGATTATTTTAGTCCTATCCGTCATTTTTAGTCTTGTGAGCCAATTCTAAACCTGTTGGGATTTGGTAACGTTGTTTCTTAGTAGTATTAGGCCTATTTTTTAGGGTTTGATCTGCCCCGTTACATTAAAAACACCCCCATAGCCGATTATTCACTCAACATTATTCTTAAAAACTTTGTGAGAAAATTCTCCAACTAGTCTTCCAAAGACGTTGGGTATTTTGCAAGATTGATTCTTGTGATTACCTAACCTAAATATTGGTTCTTGTCTTGTTATAGACAACAGATTGATATCTCATTTAGTTAGGAGCAGCTACTTCGAATTCTTGATTACTTAATTAGATGCTTTGAAACTGTCAAATAGGATTTGTTTAGGCGTTCTTGGGTTCCGCATTAGTTTTAGATCTCATCAGTTTGTCTGCCGGGTTTGCATCAGAGTGGAATCAGGAGCTTTGGTTCCTAAACACATTTGTTTTCTTGTTCTTACATCTTTATATCGTCTTCTTGTTGTTCTTGTTAAGTTTGAATTGAAAAAAAAATTTCAGCTTGTTCTTGATTCTTGATTCTTGTTTTGTTCTTTTTGTGTTCTTAGAAATTTGCAGCCGAAATTCTTGCTCTTTTGTGTTGGTTATTGCTGTGATTTTTCTGATATCCAAGTGTTCCTGTTGACAAAAAAATACGGATTACATAAAACCCTAGATGATTAAGGTTTTATGCGATTTATTCCTTATTCTTCATGTCCATTGGTTCTTTCTTGAGCTCTTGTTAATTGTTGGGAACTGATATTGTGCGGCAAGGTACAAATCTAAAAAATTTTTACTATTCATCGATGCTATTCATTAACACTGTTCCACAAGAGAAAAAATAGGAAAAAAAAAATAGAAAAGAGGTCGAATTACAACCCTAGTGGAATTAGGGTTTCCAAGTGCTTGCATTAGAAAGTTTGTGCTATTCCTTGTTTCTATATACTTGGACAATTTAAATCCATTTCTTTGTTGGAATACATCATTAACTTGAATCTTTGTCTTACTTGGATTACTGTTCAGGTAAATAATTGATTAGGTAAATAAAGCCTTAATAACCCCAATCAATACCTACACACTCACAAGGATACATGTTAAGTTGGCAGATTGGATGAGTAAGGATCATTCCCACGAGGACTATGGAACAATTGCTATGGTTCACAAACCCATTTACTAGTTAGACAAATTAATTAAAAGAATTTGTTAACACTAGATTCTATCTAACTTAATTAATTCTAGCCACTAAGAAGATTAAAAATAAGAACAATAACTAAAATTAAATAAATCTAAAGAAAGCAATTAACTATAATAAAATCAAACTTCAATTAATAAACTAGAAGTGCAAATGCAATAAGATTAAATTTAAACTACGAAATTGCAATACAGAACTATAATTGAATTGAATATAAGAATGCAAACATAGTAATCGTAGCTGAAACAAAGGTCGATGAAGGTTGAACACTTGATAAAAAATTAAAACCCTAACTAATGGCTTCTAATGCTATCTAATGAACTACCCACTCTAATGCTCTAATGTCTAACTTCCTCAACTCCTCTCAATATTGGGGTATTTATAAGGAATACAAAGGTATAATTTCCTATCGAATGATAGAAATATGGTACACCTTGAACAGGAGTCAAACCGAGCAACAGAAACTTCAAAAACAAGTAATTTCTATAACCCACAGCTGCATCGTGCACATGTCCGCACTAATTTGACACATGCATGTGCACGTAAAACAGCTCTTGAAAACTTGCACTCTGGTTCCTGCGCTTGTGCGCAAACTTTGTGTCGTGCGAATTGCCTGTCTCAACTTCTACCTTCATTTGACCGTGATATTGATGAAATTTGGAAAACTCTAAACATGAAAGTTGCATCTCTCTCTCTTAGCTTTCTAGTGCATCTTAAATCAACTCAATCAGAGGTTGGTCAAAAAAGTTATGCTCAAAATATCAAACGTTATCCAAACTCGCTCCTTGTTGGTGCACGTTTTCCATCCTTATGATTTTTCTCCAACCTTTTGATCCTTTTTGACTCCTTTTACATTCCAAACCTACACAAACTAAAAATAAAACAATTAAACATATAATTAACTCAATTATTGCATACATCATATGAAAACGCAGTAAATGATACATAAAATATAAGACATTTATGAGCTTATCAAATTACCCCACACTTAGCTTTTGTTCATTCTCGAGCAAAAATGGAATGGAAACACAGAAGCTCACTCATTGAAAATGCACCGAACACATCTCAACAATTGTCCATATAAATAATCAAGAACCAATCCACCATCAGGAGTAATCTAAGAACTCAAAAGCTCAAATGCTATTAAAATCTTGACATGAAATCCAGTGTGTATGTGAATATAACCATTCAATAAAAATGTAACTTTAGGACACTCGGATAAAAATCATGCGCACTCTTAGAATTTTCTGAACGCTCCATAGCTCACTTTTCTTTCACCTCTCTACTAATGTAGACAATCGACTCAATTTATATCACGTAAGAGTTTTTAGCTTGTAACGTTAGGCTAGGAAATTGGCTAATCAAAGAAGGGATAAGGATATCACAAGACAAAACCAAGATCTTTAAATTAATGTTGGTACACATCAGAATAAAACTGCTTCTCCAACACATTAAACCACCTACCCTTGAAGAGAAAGAACCCTACTCTTAATCAACAAATACTATGAAGAATTTCATAATACAAATAACAAAAAAAAATTCGTTATAATTGAGAACAGAACTCCTTCTTCAACTTCAGCCCAACATGCCAACATTTTTCCAAACATTTCTTTCATATTTGTTTTCTTCATTTTTTTTAATGTCTGCTTCCAATACGGGGTATCGGTGATAGGCACTACCTGCAATCACATCAATGCAGGCTCGAAAAGTGTACTAGGGAAAAAATTTTTAGTAAGGTTTGGTTTGAAAGGCTCAAACTTCCAAACAAATGCTCTACCCTCATCCTTAAACCAAATCAAGTCTCTTATAAATTTTGCCTCAAAAATGTAATAAAGCAAATTTCTAGGATGCAATATAGGTGAGTCTACATAATTCTCTCTAAATGTCAAAAATAAAATATTTTATGGCTATTAGTGCTCAAGAATTCTTAGAAATCATGCAAGAAAAATATCAACACCGACTACCCACTCATGATAGTTCAACTCAAAAATTATCATGCAGAAAATCAAAGAGACATGCCTAATTGATTGCAAAATTTTTGAAAATTTCAAAATTTTCAGCTACTTCATGATTTGAAGAAAAACTTTTAGAAATCTTGAAAAAGCTCTTAAATCAATAGAAAAGCTAAAAGAATTGCAGAAAAAATTGAGAAAACTACACCAAACAATTGTAAATCTAGATAACTTCCAACCCCACACTTTAAAAATAAGCATCGTCTTCAATGCAAAAAATAAAAGCACGAATGGGGTAAAGAAAAGTTTCTCTGGCAATGAAGAACATTTGGTGCAGTGTATTCCGAAATAAATATCCACGAGGTGATTTGAAACGTGTCATCAATACTAGAACAAAAACAAAACATTAAACCCTTCAAGAAATCAACAAAAATAAGAAAATCAAGGAATGAGATTCCACGATAGTCTGGAAAAAAACTTAATCCCTGAAGGGCATACTTAACTAATATCACAAATACTATGACAATTAAATGAGTTAACAATAAAAATATGTAACAATACAACATCATCTAAAAGTGCGAAAAATATCAAATAAAAATATTCTAAGGCATTCATCTTCTCTAATGTTAGCATAGAGCATGTAGTAAACTCATGAAAATAAGGAAGAAAAGTAACGAAGGGTTACTTTAAATCCGGCCCGTGCACATGCATGAGAAAATGTGTGCATATGCACACAACGCACATCCATCAATCCAAGCTTCTGCTTCTTGCACGCACGCGCAGGCAGGAGGGCGTGCACATGCACGCGACGAGAAACCCTTATCCTAGCTTCTGGATTTCAAGCACATGAGCACCAAATGGCGTGCATGTGCACAAAGTGAACATCACGCAATAAGGTGCCTAGTGTACGATTGACAACCTCAGTTTGACCGTCTGTTTGTGGATGGTAAGCAGTAGAAAACAACAATTTAGTACCCAATTTATTCCACAATACATGCCAAAAGTGTGACAAGAATTTAACATCCCTATCAGAAATAATGGTATGTGGAATGCCATGCAAACGCACAATCTCCCTAAAGAACACAGATGCTATATGAGATGCATCATCAGATTTTGTGCAGGGGATAAAATGTACAATATATGCATCTGACCATGCGGCTTCTGTCTCTTATACGTGGCATATAAAGACCATGCGGCTTCAATTTGGACTTGGCACGTTGGCAGTCAATGCATTTATTACACAGATTCACAACATCAGACTTCATGTGGGGCCAATGAAAATGCTCTTGAAGTGTGTGCAGTGTCTTTTCGATGCCAAAATGTCCCATCAACCCTCCCCCATGTGATTCCCTAACAAGAACTTCACGTAAAGAACAGCAGGAATACACAGCTTAGTCTCATAAAAAAGGTAACCTTCATGAAGATAGAACTTTCCAAATTTCCCATTTAGACATGCAGTATAAGTATCAGAAAAATCATGATCAGAAACATACAAAGATTTAATATACTCAAATCCAAAGAAATTAGCATGCAATGTAGTGATCAAGGTGTACCTACGGGACAAAGACATCCGCTATAATGTTATCCTTCCCACTCTTATATTGAACCACATAAGGAAATGACTCAATGAACTCACTCCACCTAGCATGTCTACGACTCAATTTGTTTTGGCCCTTTAAGTGCTTTAGAGACTCATGATCAGAGTGAATAATGAATTCTCTAGAGTATAAATAATGACTCCAATTTTCCAAAGCACGTACTAAGGCATAAAGTTCTTTGTCATAGGTGGAATAATTTAAAGAAGCACCACTTAATTTCTCAGAAAAATATGCAATAGGTTGCTTCTTTTGTAACAATACAGCTCCTATACCTATGCCAGATGCATCACATTCAATCTCAAAAGGAGTATCAAAATCTGGCAAAAGTAAAAGAGGGGCAGAGGTTAACTTAACTTTGAGCGTGACGAACGCCTTTTGTTGAGCTTCTCCCCATCTAAAGCCGACGTTCTTCTTGATAACCTCAGTTAGCGGGGCTGCTATGGTGCTAAAGTCCTTCACGAACCTCCGGTAGATCTGTGTTAAACTCTCAAGCCCATGAAAGCTACGCACTTCAGAAACACTCTTGGGGATCGGCCAATCCTTGATAGCAGCAACCTTGGACTCGTCCACTTGGATACCCCTAGAGGAAACAACAAACCCAAGAAACACAACACTTTCCAAACAAAAGTGGCATTTCTTAAAGTTAGCATACAACTTTTCTTTTCTTAAAACAAGCAAAACAGTTTTAAGAACATGTTCAATATGCTCATTAAAGCTTTTACTGTAAATCAAAATATCATCAAAATAGACAACGACAAATTTACCAATGAAAGCTCTAAGAACATGATTCATAAGCCGCATAAATGTGCTCGGTGCATTAGTGAGACCAAACGGCATGACTAACCACTCATATTTGAAAGCAGTTTTCCATTCATCACCTTCTCTCATCCTAATCTGCCAGTATCCACTTTTTAGATCTATCTTAGTGTAAATGCTGGATCCATGTAACTCATCAAGCATGTCATCAAGACGGGGAATAGGATGGCGATACTGTTACCGTGATTTTATTGACGGCGCGGCTATCCATGCACATTCTCCATGAACCATCAGGTTCCACAAGGTACTAGTATTGTAGGCACATTGACACGGGCTCATACTTTCTCTTACACGGCCTTGACTAACTAGTTCTTTGACTTGCTGTTGAATCTCCTTAGTCTCCTCAGGACTAGTTCTATAAGCAGGACGATTGGGGATCACGGCTCCAAGCACTAAGTCGATTTGATGCTCTATGCCTCGAAGAGGAGGCAAACCAGAGGGTATGTCTTCGGGAAAGACATCACTAAACTCCTGCAAGAGAGCTTTAAACATACTTGGCAGAGAATCATCTAAGTTAGTGGTAGAGAAATAAACATCCTTATACACAAGCAAGACCATAGACAAATTACACTTCTGTACGTCTTTAACTTGCTGGGTTAATTTTCCATCTTCTTTCACTTTAGACTTAGCAAACTTCCTTTCATTAGTCTTCTTTGACCTAAGTTCGGCCAAAGCCTTGTTATGCTCCATCAACATTCTTTTTAATTTGATTTTGCTCTTGAAGGACTTGTTGGGGAGGTAGAGGATGCAACACAATGGTTTTACCACCCTCTTCAAATCTAAGACAATTAGTATGACCATCATGCAGTGTTTTCCTATCAAATTGCCAAGGGCGTCCAAAAAGTAAATGACTTGCATTCATAGGGACGACATCACACAACACTTTGTCATTATATTTGCCTAGGTTAATTGAGACATACACTTGCTTAGTTACTTTTAGTTCACCATTGTCATTTAACCATTGCAGTCTATAAGGTCTAGGGTGTTTAAACGTTGGCAAATTTAGCTTATCTACCATGTATTGTGAAGCTATGTTCACGCAACTCCCATTATCAATAATTAAACCACAAGTCTTACCTTGGACATGGCATTTGGTGTAGAATATGTTCTCACGTTGTACCTTAGTAGGGTCGTCAGTGGCTTGAGCCTGCAATCGTAGACTAGGCACACTTGTCCATCCATGCCAATCTCATGGTATTCATTGTCTTCATCACTCAAATTAGGTCCTTCTAATGGTGGCATCTCGTCTTCACTTTCACTCGTCCAATTGCCATTAGGGTGAGTGTATAAGACTTTCTTATTCGGGCATTGGGATGAAATGTATCCTCTCCCACTACATCTGAAACACTGAATGTCCCTTGAGCGGTTAGGGGCCGAGGTATTACCTTGGCTGTTTTGGGCCTTTGGCTTTGCAGGAATGGGGTTCTCCTTGAGTTTCTCCATTCTCTTGCTCTGTTCAGGGTTAGTTCGAGGAAATCTCCAATTTGAACTGGAAGTAGAGCTAGACTTGGATTTACCTAGGAGAGCCTTTTCTACATTGTTTGCCCTTTGTAACAGCTCTTTATAGTCCAAGTACTCGTGAAGATCAACCACGTCAGCAATCTCTTTGTTGAGGCCGTTGATGAATCTCTCCATGGTGGTCTCTTCATCTTCATACAAGTGAGTTTTGCTCATTGCCATCTCCATATTCTCTCGAGCATACTCCTCCACAGTCAGATTCCCTTGTCGGAGAGATTGGAGCTTCCTTAGCTGTTCCCTGTGATAATGAGCAGGTACAAACCTCTTTCGAAGAAGGGGTTTGAGGTTAGTCCAACGAGTTATAGGGTAATCACCTATTCTACGTCGTTCTTTTATTTCAGATACCCACCAAGTCATAGCATAGTCAGAAAAGCAGGATACAGCCAACTTATATTTTCTTTTCGTTTGAATAGTCATAACAATCAAACAAAAAGTCTACCTTTTGTTCCTAATTCAAGTATTCTTCAGGATCAGCTTTACCTTGGAACGTGGGCATGTTTGGTTTGAGAGAGCCAATTTGCGTGTCCCCTCCCCCTGGGTAGTGAATCCCCTCCCTTGGTTCTCGTCGAGGGTTAGGCCTTGGAACTTGCTCTCTTCTTTGGATTTGTCGTGGACCACGCCTCCTATCAAAAGACAAATTGGTTAATTCATCATAATCTAAATCATAATCAGACTCTCCTTTGTCTTCTTGAGTATTGGTTTTGCGTGCGGTCTCTTGATTTGGAGTAGTTGAAGTAGATGCTTGTGGTTTGCCTCGAAGTTGTTGAATTTCAAGACTCATAGTGGCAAACTTCTCATCAAAGTCCTCCATCTTATTTAAGATCCTTGCCATTACACTTTGCATAGCAGTTTCTTGCATCTCCTTGTTCCTCTGTTGCACGTCCTTTTCCTGTGCCATAGTCACAAAACAAAGACTAAAGAGAAGAGGTAAAAACAAAAAAAAAAGGTTAGTGATAATCAATAAGAGAGGGTTTCACTCTTTGGGGAGTAATGCACTCAAGTCCTCACTTTGGGTTTTATCACTCTTAATGATCTCACCTTACTCTTTGAAAATCTCACTTCACTCAAAGATTCTCTTATGAAGCCTTGTAAAAACTATGAAAATAGCCAAAGGGTTCCAAAAGTTGATCCTCAAAGCAACCAATCGTATTGATTGGAAATAATGTCCAAAAGGATCTCGGATTTAATCAATATAGTTTGAAAAATTTAGGCTTAACCTTTCGGATATGAGTCAAGGCAAAAATCCGAAAGTAAAAGGACACAAAGAAAAGCATAAAAAAAGAACAATAAGATCACAAAATTTAGTAAAGAGAGTTTACTAAATTAAAGAAGATAATTTCAAAAGAAAGAAAAGAAAGAATTTTTTTTAATGAACAGTACCCGGTGAACAGTATTGGTGAACAGTATAGTAAACAGTATCTATGAACAGTAACTAGTGAACAGTATGATGAACAGAACCAGTTTTTTTTTTTTTTTTTTTTTTTTTTTTTTGGCAGCAACAACAAAGAGAATAATCAAGACAATTAACAAAGTAGCAACACTAGATCTTTTTTTTTTTCAATGAACAGTACCGGCGGTGAACAGTACACGATGAACAGTATAACCGGTGAACAGTACACGATGAACAGTATATGAACTTACAATTTGAGTTTGACCAAAATTCTAGCCAAAGCTCTGATACCACGATGATACGGGTTGATCATCTCTAATGCCCAGGGTATGTAGAACTTGGTCACAAACGTAGGGTTTATATGCACAAGCGAAAAGTAGTTGTTAATAGACCTCCTTGATTAGCCACAAGGCAATCTTTTAACTATGAGCAAGGAATTGATCCAAAGCCTAATTGGCAGAAAATCAATACCTGGTGTTGGTTATAACCTGAAGTGCTCAATCTTGAAGCCCCAACTAGATTCCTAGTCTAGACAAGACTAAAGAGAATCTAAAATTCTAATTCACTCGTATGAGAGGAAAAAGAAAAACTGAAATCTTATTGCCAAAATTCATTTCTCAATTGTGTACAAGACCCCTCTATTTATAGTTGAGGGTGGAGGATTCTAGGACTAAATTATTCAATGTGGGATAGCTAGTTTTAATAGTTGGGCTGGATCCTACAGCCCATTAGCTTTTAAACCCAATTCTTGTACACTTAACTAATAGCCGAAATACATGGCCCAAAAACAAATAATTACGTCTTGAAACCAGCCCAATTAAACGTTCCTACACTAACACTTAAAACAATTGGGCTCAAAATAAAAGACTAGACAACTAAATAAAAAGAATATTCCATGGCCGAAATAATGAGGCTAAATTTCGGCCCTTCAGCTTCTCATCCTAGGCTTGATCTTCAATGACTTGGACGTCCATTACTAAGAACATCTTAGACTCTTTGGTGGACTTCATCTCCAAAAGGTTTGTGAGCTCTTCTTGATCTTCAACAACTTCAACTAAGCCCAACATAGCTTCATTGAGGTTCTTAACTCTTGATCTCGTAATTGGACCTTGTGGAACTTGAAGTGCGGATTCCGTGAGCCTATATCGAGCCTTTGTGGACAATTGATCACCATCAAGTCCTTGGGATGTATCAATATACCTTCAGCCTGATTTCAACCGGGAGAAGACAAGCCTTACTATAAATCATTCTATATGGAGACATCCCAATTGGAGTCTTGAAGGCAGTCTTGTATGCCCATAATTCATCATCGAGCTTGTTAGACTAGTCCTCCAGCAAACTCTGACCCATGAAGAATTCATGGTTTTCTTAAGAATGCACTTCAACTCCCGATTATATACTTCCACTTGTCCAAAAGTTTGCTGATGATATGCTAGGGCTATCTTGTGGGTGACGCCATATTTGGACAGGACGGATTAAATCAAGAAATTCTTGAAGTGTGTTCCTCCGTCACTTATGATAGCTCACGGGACATCAATCCTTAAATATATTATTTCTTACAAAATCCACCACTAGTCTAGCATCATTAGTCGGTAGTGCCGCTACTTCTATCCACTTGGGCACATAATCCACCGCCACAAGAATGAATTTGTTGTTGTGTGATGGAAAGAGGCCCATAAAATTAATACCCCACACATCAAAGATCTCACAAACTAGGATATTATTTAAAGGCATTTCATCCCTCCTAGACAAGTTACCAGCACGTTGACATTGATCACATTGCAGCACAAAGTCTCATGCATCCCAAAATATTGTAGGCCAGAAGATTCTACTTTGAAGGATTTTAAGCCGTCATCCTTTGAGAGCCATGATGCCCTCCCAGCGGTAAAGAATGACAATGGTATTAAATTCTTTGAATCTGACTTTCAGGTATGCAGCTCTGGATCACTTGATGCTTACACCGGCGATAAAGATAAGGGTCATTCCAAATGCAATATTTCATCTCCAAAAGAAATTTTTTTTTGCTTATTGGAATCCATAGTGGATGGAATCACATTGGCCATGAGAAAATTAACGATATCCGCATACCAAGGTGCGCTACTATGCACTCCCATTAAGTGCTCCTCTAGAAAGGTCTCATTAATTGGCACTTTCTCACCGATCTTTGCCATTGGTCCTTCTAACCTCAAATGGTGATCCGCCACATTATTTTCAGCTACATTTTTATCTACCACATCCCAATCAAATTCCTGCAACAGTCAAATCCAACAGATTAGTTCAGGTTGCATTATTCTTAGTCAATAGGTAATTAAGAGCCGAGTGATTTGTATGAACAATCACTTTACTACCTATGAGATATTGATCTAAACTTATCAAATGCAAATACTATTTCTAGTGACTCTTTTTCAGTTGTAGAATAATTCATTTGTGCTTCATTAAGGGTACAGGTAGCATAGTACACAACATGCAAAAAATTATATTTCTTTTGGTATAATACCACTCCCACGACATAGTTACTTGCTTCACATTAATTCAAAAGGCAAATTCTAATTTGGAGAGATTATAACAGGTATGGTAATCAAAGCTTTTTTTGATTTAGTATATGCTGACAAACATTCATCATTAAAATCGAAAGGCACATCTTTTTGCAACAAAGTACATAAAGGGTGAGAAATCAAAGAATTTTTTTTTATAAAACGTTAGTAAAAACCAGTGTGACCAAGAAAACTCCTCACCCCCTTCATATTAGTTGGAGGTCAATGACTTCTACTTTAGCCTTGTGCACTTCTATACCCTTAGCAGAAATTCAATGGCGTAACACAATCCCTTCCTTTATCATGAAATGACACTTTTTCCAATTCAGTGCTTTAATCAAATTAATAGATTCACATCTTTTCAAAACACAAACAAGGTTATCCAAACATGAATCAAAAGAATCAACAAAAACACTAAACTGATCCAAAAAAATTTCAATAAATTCTTCAATCATGTCATGGAAAATAGCAAACATGCATCGTTCGAACGTGCTAGGAGCCCAAAAGACATATGCCGATAAGAAAAAGTTCCCTGAGGGCAAGTAAAAGTGGTTTTATCTTGATCTTTAGGGGGTATGGATATTTGGAAATACCCTAAATAACCGTCGAGAAAGCAATAAAAGACATGTCATGGTAGGCACTCAAGCATTTGATCAATGATTGGAAAGGGAAAGTCATCTTTCCTAGTGGCTTCATTTTCCAATAGTCAATGCACATCTGCTACCTCGTTACTAATCTTGAGAGAATTAGCTCATTTTTTTTTCATTCAACACTACCGCAATCCCTTTTTCTTTTGCACTACTTGAGTCGGCTCACCCATTCACTATCACTGATAGGATAAATGCTAGGATACCGACATCTAGTAATTTCAAAACCTCCTTATTAACTACCTCTTTCAAAGTAGAATTTAAACTTCTTTGAGGTTGTCTATTTGGCTTGTTGTTGTTATTAAGGAGTATTTTGTGCATGCAAACTGTAGGACTTATTTTTTAATCTCTTCGATGCACCATGCAATTGCCCCACGATACTTCACAACAAAAATCAACTTTCTCAATTCAATGTCAAAAAGAAATGCATTAACAATGACAAGATATGTATTATTTTGTCCTAAAAAAACATATTTAGGATGAGAAAGAAGTTGTTTGAGCTCAACCTTGGGTGGTTCATTGGTCAAATAGCCCCCTTTACATTTACTCTTCATATCTCTCTCTTCCTTAGCTCTCTCCGACTACTTATCTTCAATGATATCTTGTTTGCTAGGCCCCATCTCACTATCATGGATGTCTTTCATGTCTATGGTGTCCTCTTCCATATATTTCCTATAAAAATCAACAACCAATACATCAATAATAGGTATTCAACACTCATTACATCATCATACTTAGCAAGAAATTTAAAAGAATCAAGAACATTAAATGAAGCAATGCCATTGTTGTATCTAAATTATAGATTTCTGGATTGGACATCTATAATGCCTCGTCGAATGGCCAAGAAAGGTCTTCCCAGAATTAACGGGGTCACCAGAGCTTCCTTCATGTCGAGCATTGTGAAATCTGCTAGTAGGAATACTTTGCCCACTTTGACAATGAAATCCTCGACCACTTCCACCGGTTGCCTTACACTTTTGTTGGCTAATTGGAGAGTGACATTTGTGGGTTTCAGTCCTCCTCTGTTCAACTTCTTATAAGTAGAATGAGCCATAATGTTGATGGAGGCACCCAAATTACAAAGGGCTCTTTGAAATGTCACCCCTCTAATCTTGCATGGAATAGAAAATGATCCAGGATCCTTGAGTTTAGGGAAAGATTCTTTTGGATGATAGCACTGCATCCTTCATTTAGACATAAGATCTTATCCCCCATGATAGCTTCCTCTTACTTAATAAAATCTATTTCATAAAGTTAGCACAGATGGGCATGTTTTAATAGCTTCAATGAAAGAAATGTTGATATAAATCATTTTAAAAATTTCCAAAAATCTCTTGAATTTCTTAGCTTTCTCATCTTATTTACCAGTTTAGCCATTGAAGTTGAGAGATTTTTATTCTCACATTGTCAGTCAAGAGCTCTGGTAGGTTCCTCTTCGTCATCCTAGCTCTTGAAGGATTTTATCTTTCCCTTTTCCCTTTTCTTCTCCACAATTCTTGCATCATCCTCTTCAAGTCTCATTGGTTCCATGGTTTTTTAACTTCTTAAAGTAACTGCTTGAACATGCTCTCTACCATGGGTGTTATCCCTTGGGTTCGAAATGGTGTCACTTAGCAATGCCCCAATTGGTCTCCCATTATTTTGTAGTGCTAATTGTCGCAATTGAAGTTCCAAGTTTCTTGTAGAAGCTTGCAAATTATCATACTCCCTCATTTGAAATATCATGCTTGCTCTGCAAAGCTTTGAATTCCCTCCTCAAATTTTCTTTGTTGGATTGATCATGGGTTATATGTGAAGGATAATTGGAATTTTGAGGTGGGGGTCTTGGTGGTGGTAGTTGGTATGAGTTATTTTATTGAGGTGGAAAGTTTTGGACATTTCTTTGGTAAGGTGGTTGATATGGTCTAGAGTATGAAGCTTGGTTAGAAAAATTTTGTTGTGGCTAGTTATATTAAAAAGATGGATTTTGATTATTGTTCTAATTACTCCAAAAAAATTTGGATGGTTATGCCAAGATGCATTATAGGTTTTACCATAGGAAGTAGGCTGATTCCTTGGCCTGGAATTTTGATTGGGAGTATGTTGGACTTGTCACCTTGCATTATTGATGTTTCACAAAGGCCATTTTGATGATTCCCACTATAGAAATCACAACTAAGCATCCCTTGAGAAGTTGAAGTAGTGGAATTCACAAGACTGCTTCCCATATTCTCTAGGACTTTTGTAAATCAAATTTGTCATCACATTCATCATCATACCATGTTGAGCTAAGAAAACATCATTGAGATTAATCATACCTCTTTTTGGGCATTCACTTGATGCACTTGTTTTGTTAGTTGTTGTCCAACTGAAGGAGTGATTGTCCCATGGTAGTAGTGGGTTGATGCCATTCATTCCAATAGTTCTTGTGCTTCTTCCGGGGTCTTTAGAAGAAAAGCACCTCTTGTGCTTGCATCAACAATCAAACTCATTTTTGAAAATGATCTATTGTAAAATGTTTGAACTTGTAGCCATAATGGAATAGCATGGTGTGGATTCTAAGTAACACCTTGAAGTGCTTCCACACTTCATCTAAACTCTTCCCAGTGATTTGTCTGAATTAAGTAATGTTATTACGGAGTATTGCCGTTCTAACCGGTGGAAAGAGCCAATTGGTTCCGCATGGTGAAAGTGCCTTATTGAAAATATTGCAACCAAGACTTTACCATATCTCTCAAAGAAAATGGAAAGTCTCTCCTCTTATTCTAATACAATCTGGATGTACTTCGTTGTACTTGAATGTGTCAATGACTTCCTAAAAAGTTCCCAAATGTGAATAGGGATCCTCGTTTGGCCCACCACCAAACATACTATGGATTTGAAATATTTGAATCAAGGTAAGCTTAATCTCAAAGTTATTGGCTTGTACGAACATTCGGGCAATGCTAGAAGTTGTCCCCTCAAAATTTGGTGTAGCATAATCCCTGAGAAGTTGAGGATTAACATTTCCTCTATTGCCATTGTTACCCGCTACCTCATCTTGCTCCCTAACATTATGATTGGATCTTCCATTGTATTCTTCCCTTAGTTTGACTCAAGTTGTTTCCTGCACATTTTGGTTAGAGTTCTTTTAATCTCCCAATCACAAGAATATAGCGATTGTTCATAAGAAAGAGTACCTACAACCATAAACTGTAAGGAAAAACAAAATTTGAATATCAAAACAAGATCCCACAAAAGAAATTAAAAAGAACAAAAAAATTAAATTGTGAATTATTTAAAGAAAAAGAAAATATCTAATCTCGTAAGGCTTGCTAAATCTAATATTGCCACTAAGAATAATCCCCGGCTACAGAACAAAAAACTTGTTCGGGTAAATAATTGGCAAGGTCTTTTAGTTCACAAACAAGTAATAAATTAAACCTTAATAACCCTAATCAACACTTACACGCTCGCAAGGATACGAGTTAAGTTTGTAGATTGGGTAAGGATCGTTCTCACGAGAACTATGGAAATAGTTACTAAGGTTCACAAACCTATTTACTAGTTAGACAAATTAATTAAAAGATTTTGTTTTCAATCTAACAAAATTGATTCTAGCCACTAAGAAGATTAAAAATAAGAACAATTACTAAAACTAATTAAATCTATAGAAAGCAATTAACTATAACGAAATCAAACTTCAATTAATAAACTAGAAGAGTAAACACAATAAGATTAAATTTAAATTACAAAATTGCAATAAAGAACTAGAATGGAATTGAATATTATACATGAGAAAGCAAACTCAGCAATCATAGCCGAAACAAAGGTTGATGAAGCTTGAAATCTTGATAATTAAAACCCTAACTAATGACTTCTAATGCTATATAATGATCTAATGTCTAAATCCCTCAACGGGTCCTGATATTGGGTTATTTACAAGGAATACAAGGGTTTAATTCCCTATCAAATGATAGAAATATGAAAAACCACGAAAATGAGTCCAACTGAGCGAAGGAAAGTTCAAAAACAAGTAATTTTTGTGACCCACTGCATTTTCGTGAACATGTGTGCATCAATTAGAGTGCATGTGCATGTAAAACGACTCCTGGAATCTAGATCTCTGGTTCTTGTGCTCGTGTGCAGACTTTGGGTCACGCCTGTGCGCGCTGGCCAGATTATCTATTTGAATTCCTAGCTCAATGTTTACCTTGATGCTGATGGAATTTGGTAAAATACAAAGTATGAAAGTTGTAGGTCTTTCTCTTACCTTTCCAATGCATCTTGAATCAACCTTATCAATCAGAGATTGGACAAGAAATTTATGCTCAAAATACCAAACAATATCTAAATTTGCTCCCGCTGGTATACATTTTCCATCCTTATGATTTTTGTCCAACCTTTTGATACTTTTTATTTCTTTTTTCATTCCAAACCTACACAAAACTAAAAATAAAATAATTAAGCTCATAAATAACTCAAATATTACTTGCATCACATGAAAGTGTGGTAAATAATAAATATAGAAAATTTATGAGCTTATCAATTACACTAATACTTATTTCCAACTAGGAGTAGTTATAAGCCTTTTCCTTTTAGGATTTGAATTAAACTGCTGCAATTTTCCCACTTTCGCAAGGCATCATTCTCAATTGAAATTTTATTTTCATTTTATTTTTTCAGTTTCTTTATATTTTTAGTTCTCGGGTTCATTAGAAAATGTGAAATTCCCAAAATACCCCAAGTCCCCTCAGGTTAATTCTTTCTAGCCCAAAATCCTATTTTGTGTTGACCATCTTATCCTTCTTCTTTAGCTTTGTGTGTGTTCTTTGATAAATCAATCTGTCATTACTTTGTTATTTCTTACTTCCTTAGTCTATAATTACCATTTGTGTTCTAAAGTGTTAGCAATTGCTTATGTCATTCTTGCTGTGTACATTCAAGTTTGCGAAAGACTTTGAGAAGAATTTATATGAGAGGAAAAAGCCAAGAATGGTGAGCTCAATACAGGGTAAAAGCCTTGAATTTGAGTGAAACATGAGTGAAATTGCGTTACATCTTCAAATTTAAGTGTAAACACTAAGGGAGTGCCGTGAGGTTCTAATCTACTTTATTGAACCTAACTATCAAAAATCTCTTGTTTCTTTTTCTTTTTGTTCTTTTGCAGGTTTAAAATGTCTTAATAAGTGGAAAGTTCAAGGATTAATGTCTTGGAATCCTGAGTGGCCAAAATGGCAATATCTTTTGCGGGTATTTAACTCTCTCTTGAGGTATTAACTAAGGGACGGCATGAGCCTAGCAGAAATAAGCCATCATGATTATAGAATCCTACAAGCTTGTTGAGGTATGTATCTTAATTATGATTCTAATGATTATGAGTCTAATGATGAAATGTATGATGCAAGTGCATGGTCAAGGACTCGATGACATGTACGAGATGGTGGTAAGATTGGCGACAATACTGGAAATATTAAATTGGCCATCCCTAATGTCTATCTCGAATTTGAAAAGAAGGTAGAGGTTACTTTTGATTGTCATAACTATTCTGAACGAAAGATAGCTCAATTAGCTATTGCATCATTTAGTGATTATGCTTTAGAGTAGTGGGATCAATTTAAAACTGGTAGAATTAGGTGTGGAGAGCCACCAGTTAATGATTGGACATCCTTGACAGTTGCATTAAACAAAAAATTTGTAACTTCTACATATCATCATGATTTGCATCAAACATTGCAAACTTTAAGGCAAGGTAATAAATCTATAGAAGAGTATCTTAGGGATCTACAAAGGTTTCTAATGAGGGCTAATGTTGTAGACCTAGATTGAAAAACCACTATGGCTAGATTCTTATGTGGGCTTAATAGAGAAATTGCCAACATTGTAGAGTTGCATCATTAAATTGATTTGCAAGATACGGTTGAAAAAGCAATTAAATGGGAAAGGCAACTTAAAAATATCAGTAAATCTAGAGGTGAGTCTGGTACTAATTGGCGTAGGAATTGGTCTAACAATAATCCCTCTCATCCTAATCCATCTCAAAATAGACCAGCTAACCCTAAAACTAATGAATCCAGACATAAACTTGCTAAACATCCTACAGATTCTTTAGTTAAAGGTTCGTCTTCTAGCACTTCAAAACGTATTCCTGATATTAAGCATTATCATTGTTTGGGTACAGGCCATTATGCAAATGAGTTTCCTAACAAGGGCACACTTTTCATACAAGGGAATGAAGTGGTAAGGGAGGGTAGTGAAGATGAAGATGATTCCAAGCAGGCATTATAGGGCCCTAACGATGATGATGAGGAGCAAAAGGATCTTCTGATTCTCAAATACCAGTCTTGGTAGTATTGTGGGCACTGAACACTTAGACCAAGGACAACCAAAATGAGGTACAATATGAGCATATTTTCTTTACCAAATGTGTTGTTCAAGGTCGTGCATGTGGTTTAGTCATAGATGGTGGTAGTTGTGTTAATGTTTTAAGTTAATGGTCGACAAATTGAGTTTGATTTGTCAAAAACATCCACATCAATATAAATTGTAATGGCTAAATGAATGTGTTGAAGTTGAAGTAACTAAACAATCTTTAATTTCATTAGCTATTGGAAAGTATAAGGATGAAATTTTGTGTTATGTGCCAATGCAAGTGAGTCATATCTTGTTAGGTAGACCTTGGCAATTTGATAAACCCACTAACCATGATGGCCATACTAACAAGTACACATTATTTAAAGAAGGCCAAAAGATTGTTCTTAAACCTCTGTCTCTATATCAATGAGTAAGGAACAATTGTACATTTGAACTTATTTAATGATTACTATAAGTACTGGAAAAAGCTAAATTGACAAAGGGTAAGCATGTGGAAAATCCTAATGAAACCCTAAAATTCGACAACCCTAAAGTGAATTGGTTAAATCTAAAAATTCTAAGGGTAAAGAATTAAAAAAGAAATCTAATTTCTTTGTAGGCTTCAAAGAGGTTCAGTCAGCCATGATTTTAAACTTGGATAGGTTTTTACTTACTTTTAAAGTAATTTATTTTGTGTGGTCTGACCTTGATCCAGCCTTGCCGAGATCTTCTGAATCTCTTTTGTAGGAGTTAGAGGTTGTGTTCCTCAAAGAGATTTCCCTTAGCTTTCCATTTATCAGGAGTATTGAGCACCATATTGATTTTGTACCGGGCGCGGTCATCCCTAACAAACCTGCATATAGATCGTCGAGGAATCAACATAATGCCACAAGGGTTAACAAGGGTCAAAATCTTGTAGTTTTCCAACCGAGAGATTGAGTTTGGGTACATTTCCGAAAAGAGAGATTTCTGAACAAAAAAGAAATCTCCTTAAACTTGGGTCCTCGTGGAGATGGACCTTTTCAAATGCTTGAAATGATTAATGACAATGCCTACAAAATCAACCTTCTTGATGAGTATAACGTTAATGGAACATTTAATGTTACTGATCTTTGAGCCTTAGGAAACAAGAGTGACACAATGAGTTCTCCTCATTCTCTCTAGAAACTCTCATCTCTCTCTAAAATTCATCTTAGCCAGCAGTTCGACAATGGTTGAACTGCTTGCCCTTCAACCCTTGGCTGAAGGGCTACCACTTTCTTTTGCCAAAGCTCTAATAGGCAAAGCTAAAGGCATTGATTAACTCCAATCCGATTAGCCTTTGAATAAATTGCAAACCTTCAAAGAGGAATCTGCTATTTACTTTTCTAAGGAAGAAGTACAAAAGTTGGCAGCCCCATTCCGTTACATACTAGTGGTAGTTTCCCAGGAGGGAAACCAAACATGGAAACGGTGTGAAAGAGTTTCCAAACAATTGGATTCAAGGGGAATTTCACAGGGAAGGTTGGCTTTCTTGATCATAAGCACATCCTCATTCGATTTTCCATGGAGGAGGACTATCTACATTGTGGCTCAAGAATGTTTGGTTCATTAATAGATTTTACATGCGCGTTCTTAAGTGGCACCCTCTATACACACTAGACATAAAGCCTTTGATCGTCCCTATATGGGTCATTTTTGAAGGTCTTCCCACTGTTTTCTTCACTAAACATGCTGTTTTTAGTCTTGCACAGACTGTGGGAACTCCACTCAAATTAGACATGGCAACGGAATATTTTCCTCGCCCTAATATGGCTAAGGTCTATGTGGAAATAAACCTCTTGGAAACTCTCCCTTCATGTGTGCAGTTAAGGGTAGGGATGAGGGAAGATGGAAAAAAATTTCATATGAGGATCTCTCATCCTATTGCACCAAATGCAACAAGATAGGCCACCACATTGCTGATTGTAAAGCAGGAGCCCCAAAATTACCAAATCAACAAGAATTGAACTCGGCTAAGATGGTTGCTGTCATCCTCCGAAGAAGACTACCACACAATGGCAACCTATTCAACCTCATGATACAAATCCATCAGGGATATCCAAGGAGAATCATTTGGAAATTCAGTCCAAAGAGGATGCACATCCCCAACTCCAAGCTAAGGAACCTCCGGCAGCAAATGTGGTGGTGGAGGTGAAGGAGCCACCAGTCAAGAAGGTTACACCATCTTCAACAAACTAACTGGTTACTCAGCCGATCAAAGTGGTTACACCAACCCCAACAAATCAAGAAATTCAAAATTCAAATCCCTTGGAGGATGGGACTCCAAAGTCAAATCGGCATGAGGCAAATATGGAACTAATAAACTTGAACTCAATAGCTTTGACTCATTCCAAGGACCAATTGAACTCTCCAAATAAGCCACAAGATTCGACAATTCAAGTTCTCATGCAAGAATTTTGGAAGAATTGCCATGTTACTTTTTAGACAATGATTCTACCCATGCACAAGGCCATGCACAAGATGAACCTCTAAATGATGAAAATGAGTTGGCCATCAATCCAAACGGAAATTCCTGCTCACCAAACCAGATGAGAACTTCTCCCCATCAAATCTTGGGTAGCAAGTCATCTTCACATCTTTATGTTTTGGACAACAAAATCAAAGATGCTTCGGACAGCCCTCATATCCGAATCATGCAAAACCACCTAGCCACAGGTCAGCCTCCATTTAAGGAAATTGTACTATTCTCAAGCAACAAGGAACCTTCAAACATATGTTCGGGCAGTAAAGAAACCAGCTTCATGTCCAACTGGCCTTCCTCTCAATAGCCAAAGTTTAAGTCGATGGGCCACTCCACCATGCCTAATGATAAGACATTGGTGGAACAAACAAGCTACTGTTCAGATAATGAATTTCATAATAGCCGGGATGTGCACCAAATCCAAGAGCTGGAATTTCTTGCCCCAAAATGGAAAGGAACACGTAAGAAGACATACAATATGCCAAGGGTAATGTGAACCAGGCATTCCTCGAAACCTCTAATGTTTTCTCTGGTCTAGTTCTAGAATGTAAGATGCCAATTCATAGAATTAAAGGAAGCTAGCATCATAGATTTCACAAGATGTTAGAATTCAAAAGGTTTGTCTTTGAATTCATTCACATTGCTGGAGAGCTAGGCTTCATGTTAGCCTTCATGTAACTTTTTTTTATTAATAATAAATGAGAATCCCCTTCTAGTGGTGGTTGCTCAAAAAAAAAAAAAAAAAAGTTTTACTGATCTTTCTCTTTTTGATTTTGATGTAGGAAGCGATTTGGGGACGAATCATACAAAGGGAAAGGGAGATGATGCACACATGAGCAAAGGAAAAAGTGATGCAGTCATGAATCAAGCTCATAGAATGGATCCAATTCAAGTTCCAGTTGGACCAATCATGAGGTTGAGGGCCAAAAAGTTGCATGAAGCCGTACTGGGCTTTGTCAAGGAGATTTTTAACCAACAAGCATTATTGTTTGCAAATGGAGGCCAAGAATTCATTCAAGCTCAAGTTAAGAAGAATGCCCATCCCTATTTTAGAAATCCAAATCCAAGAAGATTGAAGTCCAAGAAGCCCACGGATTGAAGAGCTTCAATAAGGGTTTTTAAAATCCGAATTCAACCGTACTCCTAAATCGGCCATTCCTATCCTAATTGTTTTAGGATTTAGTATTAATAGTTATTTTAAGTTTTTAATTGGCTGATTTTCTTAATGATGTTCAAAAATCCAGCTTAGGGTTATTTTAGTCTTATCTATCCATGTTAGTCTTGTAAGCCAATCCTAGACCTATGGGATTTGGTAAAGTTGTTTCTTAGTCATATTAGGCCTATTTTTTAGGGTTCAGCTAGACTCTTGTTACGTTCAAAACACCCCCCATAGCTGATTATTAACAAAACACAATTCAAAAAAACTCTGTGAGAAAATTCTCCAGCTAGTCTTCCAAAAACTTGGGTATTTTGCAAGATTGATTGAAAATAGATACTCTGAATTCTTGATTTTCCTAATCAAAGGGTATGAATCCATAAAGTAAACGGATTTTTTTAGGTGTTCTTGAGTTTCGCATCGGTTTTGGATCTAGTTAGTTGGTCTATATCACATTAGATGATCTTGAAGAGTTCAATCCAGAGTTCAAAAGAGCAATCAGACATATTTAGAAAGTTACACACAAAAACACAATGGCATACGATGATCGTAATAGCAAGAGGAACGGTGTAGATTACACCAAGAAGTAGAGTACAAAACTATGAAGGACTATGCTTCACCTACAATGACGGGTTCTGATTCAGGCATTCAAAGATCTATGGTGCAGGCAAACACTTTTCAAATTAAGCTGGCCATAAATAATATGTAACACCAAGCTTTTTTCATCAATTTGATATTCCTTGAAATGTTCACTGATTTCTATTATTAATGCTCAATAACCATTTTGCCCTTCGTAGTTTTAATTTTTGCTTTGTGTATAAAGTGAGATCTGTTGAACCCCAATTATGATAATCATCTTTTGATGATGACCAAATCACACTAACAGTTTGAAAACAGAAGTGTGCAGAAAAATAGGAATATGCAAATGACTGTCTGAAAGACAGAGCTTCGGGTGATGGTAATTGTCTGACACAAAAGAATCTGAAGCAGTCTCGGAAGAAGAACAGCGTTCGATCATATTTCCAGAAGACATTGCTTCGATCGGACGCAGGTTCAAACTCATCCTCGGACGTCCGAACGTAAACCCTCAGAGAACGAATGCAGCGTTGGATGCAGAGGTTAGCAACAGCCTTCCAAAAGGTCCAACGGCTAGTTCGTTCGAACGAACACCCACTGCATCGGCTGTCCGAACGGTCCAACAGCTAGTTTTCCAGTAAACAGAAAATAGCCGTTGGAAAGTTGTTGGAAGCAGATTTTTGGCAACTATAAATATCCCTAAGCCTGAATTAAATAGCAGAGACTTCTACATTGATTACAAATAATACTTGAGCTATTTGGGAGAAATAGTGGGTACAAGTGTTGTAATAGTGTAGGTAGTTTTGTGAAAAGAGCTTAGAAGTGTAAGAGTGTGTTTCTTCAAGTGTAAGAGTGGAGAGATAACAATTGTAACAAAGGGAGGTTGTGAGTGTAAAACTCTTGGCTCAACTAAAGGAAATTAGCGTGAGCAATAGTGATCCTCATTTGTGTATAAGAGGTTATTGTCTCACCTACTTTGAAGAGACTTTTAGTGGCTAAACTTCAAGTTGAGAACTTGGTAGTTGCCTTGTAAGAAGCTCTTTGTGGTTGTAAGCTCCAAGCTTGAGAAGCTTGGGAGTTTGGTTTGATATTCTTAATCTCAATCTGCTAATTTGTTCTTCATGCTTAAATTGTTGAATATCCATTGTATTCATTTGTGCTTAAATTTTTATTTAGTGCATAAAGTTTGCATTTCCTATTAAGCACATAAAAAGGTTTGTTTTTGAAATAACCTAATTCACCCCCTATTAGGTTGCCCTTTGGAACCAACAATTGGTATCAGAGCATTGGTCTCTTTATTTTGCTTAAATTGCATTAGAGTAAAGATCATGGCAACCAATAAATGCTTTGTTTTTAGAGGAGCATTCTATCACTAGACCTCCCATGTTTAATGGCATTAATTTTATTTTTTGGAGGGATAGAATGAAAATTTTTGTTCAATCTATTGATATTGATTTATGGTATATTATTTGTGAAGGTCCTTTAGAAGCTAATATTCTTGATGAAAATACTCATAGATTAAGGCCTAAGACTAGATATGAGTTAAATGCACAAGATAGAATAAATTTATCTTTAAATGCTAAAGCCATTAATATTTTGTATAATGCCTTGGATGCAGATGAGTTTTCTAAAGTAAAAGGTTGCAAATCGGCCAAGGAGATAGGGGACAAATTGAAAGAAATCCATGAAGGAAGTGAAGACATAAGAGAGCAAAAGAAGCCACTTCTTGTGGCCAAATACGAATCCTTCAAAATGGAACCTCATGAGAACATTAACAAGATGTATTGTAGGTTCAATGATATGGTAAAGGATTTGGAAGGTTTGGGTAAAGAATATTCCTTGTAGGTGAGAAGAATAGAA
Organism: Cinchona pubescens; assembly: GCA_025175665.1. NCBI lineage: Eukaryota > Viridiplantae > Streptophyta > Magnoliopsida > Gentianales > Rubiaceae > Cinchona > Cinchona pubescens. The sequence continues at coordinate 735,502 of JANKKI010000170.1, forward strand.
AAATTTTGGATGCTTTACCTAGGGAATGGGAACCTAAATCCATTGCCATAGAGGAGTCTAAAAATTTAAATTCTATGCCTATAGAGTCTTTAATTAATTCTCTAACCTCCTTTGAATTGAAGATGAAATACAAGGTACAAGATGAGGAGGCAGAGGAAAAAAGAAGAATAGCATTTAAAGCCTCATCAAAAAGGAGAAAAGACTCAAGGAAGCCTCACTTCAACAACTTCCAAATCACTTGGGGTGATTGCAATTCGGATGGAGAGGTTGAAGAAGAATATGAGGAGGCTCAAATGGCTTTTATGGCACTTGGAAATAATGAGGTATCCTCTAGTTGTGATTCTTGTGATGATTCATGTGATAATGATGATGATGATGTTGAGTCATTTATTTTTAAAATGCATGAATGTTTGAAAGAATCATATGCTAAGAACAAAGAGTTAAAAATTAAAGTTAATACTTTATTGAGTGCCAACTCAAAACTTGTTGCATGAAAATAATTCTTTGACAAAAGAAAATGATGTTTTGAAAGAAAAAATTGTTGGAAAAACCAAGATCATGGAAGAACAAGTTTCTTTGAAGAAGAGATTAGATGATCTTGATGATAATTTGAAAAAGAAGAAGGAAAATGTTTTTGAAAAGAAAAGAGCTAGAAATATGTTTTTGAACAAAAATTTTATCACCTTTAGAGAAAATGATTTGTGCTTTGTTGAATCTAAATCTTCTTTTTATGGCAATAAGAATATTATTTGTAATTATTGTCGTCAACATGGCCATATAAAGAAAAATTATTATGTTAAAAGAAATGAAAAATTGGGAATAAATTCTATTTGGGTGATTAAGCATGTTACTAATCCAATTGGACCCAAGAAAGTTTGGGTACCAAAAGTTGTTGCTTAACTTTGCATGTAGGTATGCTTGGAGAGCACCAAAGAATTCAAGATAGATTATCAATGGAGGGTGTTCAAGGCATATGAGCTAAGATGACCAATTAAAATGGGTAATATCTAAAATTTTGTGTTAAGAATGTGCTTTCATTTATTAAGTTGAACTATGTTCTCTTGAATGTTACTCATCTATGTGATTGAATTTGTTTAGAATGATATGCAATATGTATCCCTAATTTTTTTTTTCTATAATAAGTCACTACTTGTAAAAGAAAGGGGGAGCATTCAAAATTTTTTAAATGGATCTTTTTTTGGAAAAAATTGCATCACACATGCTTCATTGTTTTGATGATGTTTTTTGGTGAGGAATGAACAAAAATTGTTTTGATCCCAATTCTTTGCATGAATTCCCTCATATCTACTTGAAAATATATTCTTGAAGAAACGTTTTGCATAACTTGACTCATTCTCCATGTACTCATATTGAATTATATTCACCTTTCAAGGGAGAGAATAAACTTAGGGGGAGCTTAAATTGCATTATTTATCTTTTGTTTTGATAATGCCAAAAGGGGGAGAAATAATGGACAAATTCTCATGTGTTGTACTTCCATACCACATATTTTATGGTTTATTTTGAATTGTCCAACTGATTTGTCATCATCAAAAAGGGGGAAATTGTTGAACCCCAATTATGATAATCATGTTTTGATGATGACCAAATCACACTAACAGTTTGAAAACAAGTGTACAGAAAAACAGGAACGCTCGGACGCAAATGATCATTCGAACAAAACAACCAGAAGAATCCACGGATGCAAATGACTGTCCGAAAGACAGAGCTTTGGGCGATGGTAATCGTCCAACACAAAAGAATCTGAAGCAGTCTCGGACGAAGAACAGCTTCCGATCATATTTCCAGAAGACATTGCTTCGATCGGACGCAGGTTCGAACGCATCCTCGGACGTCCGAACGTATACCCTCAGAGAACGAATGCAGCGTCGGACGCAGAGGTTAGCAACGGCCTTCCGAAAGGTCCAACGGCTAGTTCGTTCGAACGAACACCCACTGCATCGGCCGTCCGAACGGTCCAACAGCTAGTTTTCCAGTAAACAGAAAATAGCCGTTGGTTAAAAGTTGTTGGAAGCAGATTTTTGGCAACTATAAATACCCCTAAGCCTGAATTAAATAGCAGAGACTTCTACATTGATTACAAATAATACTTGAGCTATTTGGGAGAAATAGTGGGTACAAGTGTTGTAATAGTGTAGGTAGTTTTGTGAAAAGAGCTTAGAAGTGTAAGAGTTCTTCAAGTGTAAGAATGGAGAGATAACAATTGTAACAAAGGGAGGTTGTGAGTGTAAAACTCTTGGCTCAACTAAAGGAAATTAGCGTGAGCAATAGTGATCCTCATTTGTGTACAAGAGGTTATTATCTCACCCACTTTGAAGAGACTTTTAGTGGCTAAACTTCAAGTTGAGAACTTGGTAGTTGCCTTGTAAGAAGCTCTTTGTAGTTGTAAGCTCCAAGCTTGAGAAGCTTGGGAGTTTGGTTTGATATTCTTAGTCTCAATCTTCTAATTTGTTCTTTAAGCTTATATTGTTGAATATCCATTGTATTCATTTGTGCTTAATAGCAATTTTTATTTAGTGCATAAAGTTTGCATTTCCTATTAAGCACATAAAAAGGTTTGTTTTTGAAATAACCTAATTCACCCCACTCTTTTGGGACCAACAAGATCAACTTGAAATGAAATTCTCAAAAATTTTAACGTAGAATTTAAGATGGTAGCTCACTTTCTTCTTAATTTCGTTCCTACACACCAAAATCACAAAATTTTCCCAATTTTCTCCCAAATTTATATTTCTTTAATGTTTATTTTTTAGCCAACAAACAAGTCATTGGAAGTGAATTTAATGCTCAAAAGTATTCCTAATCCAATATTACTGCCTATTAGATAAGTTATTTGTGAATTAACAATCCTTGATGTGAGATAGGGTTTCTAAGCCTTGCTTAAGATTCAAAGTTGTTCAATTCTTATTGTTCTTGTTTTATTCTTGTAGCCAAATATTTTTTAACTTTTCCAATCTTGCTTCAAAATTAGAATTACTTCTTAAACAAATAATTTGAAGGGTTATTAGAAAGAGATGTTTGGGGGTGTTAGTTGCTTGCTTGTTCTTGTGTAGTTCCTAAGGTATGTAGTTAGGGTTTTTGGTAATTAAATCTAGTAGGCTACTAACTAAAATTTGGGGAGTGAAATAATAATTTTGAGAACTTGGGGACCATAGTGTAAATATCGATTTTACAAAAAATAGAAAATGCAAGGAATATAAAAAAGAATAGAAAATTGGTAGGTAAGCTCAAGTTAGTAGGGGGTGTCACCTCCTAAACTTTTCTTGTCGCCACCAAATAGACTTCTTATAACTTATATAAATATATTGTTCTACTACTTAAATAAAAATTAATTGAAGGCTGAAATAAGGAGGAAAAAATAGAACCTAAAAAGAAGGAAGAAGAATAAGAGGGCTGATAGAGAGAAACAAGACTTCCAACAAGGAAGAGGAGAATGATAAGTGGACAGCTTGGATTACCATGCTCTTCAAATTTTAGGTGAGAATTTTCTTACTGTTTTCTAAAATAAATGATATATATATACTATATATATATATATATATTAATATAAGATTTTGTGAAGAAATAAACATGATTTGGAGGTAACTTGGTTGCATGAAATATATTTAAAATCAAACTCCCAAAACTATAGAATTTTAGACAGTTTTGGGCAGTGATCTTTCATAGGCTGTAACTTGTTGTAGAAAACTCCAAATTGATCTATGTATGTTGTTCTAGAAACTAGAATCATACATATTCAATTAGGTGTAAGGCTCATGATCCAATTATTTATGTATTGATGTCAATGAATCTTTGAACTTAGTGAAAAATCAATTATGTTTGTGATGACCAGATTTGGTTTGATATTGTTATGGATTTAGAGCTATCTTTTATTTAGTTATGATTTGATTCAGAGTGCATTCACTTCATGAAAATTTTATTATTTTGAATCTTGTTTCTAAATGTTCAAGAATCATGATTATTGGAATTTTATATCTCAGGTTATGATTTTTTAAGTACAATTACCCAAATATGGAGTTTGCAATGTGTTATTCTATATGATGTCTCATTTTGTGGTTGAATTTTGGTAGATTATAGAAATATTTTGAGAACGTATTCTTCATGAAAGTTTTAGAATAGTAAGTACAGTTTCAGAATCCTTGAGAATTACAGTAGTTGGAATTTCCTATCTTAAGATATTTTGATTTTAGTGAAACTATTTAATCTAGAAACTCATAGTGATGGTTATGATGATACCTTATATTTGTGGTCATTTTGAGCATTTCATATTATGAATGTGAGGAAGATTCTTCTATAAGAGTTATAGTATATTAAGTTAAGTTTATGACGACACCAAGAATATGGTTGTTCGATTTGTATAACACAAGATATAAAGTTGTAGTGAACTCCTTCTATCTGGAAATTCTATTATCATTTGTGTGAAGATAAAACTTATCATCGTTGCTACAATTGCTTGTATTTATATATGTGTTTTGATGTTGTAGTGGACTATTGTATATGTTTTCATTCATAGCATAAAGCGACTTAGAATTGAGTAATTTATTTTGTGATTAGGTGATTTAGGGCCTGTTTAACCTGAGATATATTTAACTTAGTTTTGTATTAGTAACTTAGGTTTTAAGTTTTCTAAATCCTTGTTGGAATTGAAATAAATGATTTTTAATTAAATAGAATATGATTTTAAAGAGTTGAATATTTTCTTGATGTATGTATGTTGTGGTTTGTGCTTGTTCTATAAGGCCTTTTGGGGGCTAAATTTTACACATATGAGTACTAGTGAATTTGACATATTAGTTTAGCATAATTAGGTGCAATATAATTAATATAATTAGGTTGGATTAAGATTAGGGGCTAAATTTTGATTATTCCTCTTATTTATTAATTAACATCATTGTGAGAATTACATAACCTAGGAGGTTTAATTTGAATTTCCTTGCTTAGCGGTGGCTGGAATAATAACTTCAAGCCAAATATAGTTTAAAATAGAAGATGTAATACAAAAATCAATGACTAAAATACAAGATTGGAAGCTCTTTGGTAACAAAATAGGTTAAAGGAAAAGAAAGAAAAGGTGTTTTGTGAAGACTTTAATATGAATTGTGAGTGTTCCTAACTCTTGTTTTAACAAAGACTTTTTTGGTGAATTTCATGTTGCTACTAAAATATTAAGTGACTTTTTATGTATTGTTCAGATAACTAAATGATGCACACAATGTAATATTTCAATTCTAGAATCATTTCACTTCAAATTCCATGAAAATGATTCATTTACACGAAAACTTTTTTATGCATATTTGTTCACTTGGTTATGTAATTTATCGCACCAAGAAGACTTGAGCCTAAAGAATCTTGTGCTACATTTTATTGCGAAAAACTTGATATTGTATTCATGAATTACTTGTGCATGTAAACTGGGTTGTGTACTTTATCGTACTAGGGAGAACTGGGCCCTGCCATGTGTCGGTTGGATATGCTAGGCCATTATTAGACTTGGCCTAAACAATCTCGCTACCATGGCTATGCAACCCATCTTCTTTGCTGACAGGATGATCATCAGCATGTGGGTGTGTAATTATTATTTTGAGAGTCTCGAGATTTTCCCCTATTGTTGTGAATGTTTGATGGTATATTTGACAAAGATGGTATATTTGACAGAGAATTAGAGTTGGAGATTATTATATATTTTAGAGTCATTTATCGAAAGATGGAGTTGTTCTTCATTATTTTTGGAGAGAATCCAAATATTGGAAGCTCACATTAAGCTCTCTCGTTACCACCAGTATCCTTTTTATTTGTGTTAATTTGTGAACTTGCCTATTTCATAATTGTGTTAAATTCTATGACTAAATGAATATAGATTGACCAACTGTTGAGTTTAATTTTCATTATCAAAGATTATTGGAATCTTTTTGTTTGACAACTTAAAACCTCACTGAGCATTAGCCAACTTATTTTTTTTTTATATTTGTTTTCCCTAGGTGAAAAGGATTAAGATAATGAGAATTGTGGACAAGAAGGAGTTCTAGAAATTCATTGTTTTGTACTTTAGGAGTTATAATTTTATAGCTAAGGTAGTTTGTATTATGGATTTACTCCTTCTAAGTTGTAATTTGTACCAAGATTTGTTGGAGGTAAATTCTACTTCTATGTTAGTAGTTCATTTATTTAATTATTCAAAAGTATGCTTAAATTCTTATTTTTTAAGTATATTTTAGCCCTAACGAGAGCAAGGTGAATGTTCGTCCGAGTCCCTAAAGTGGGGGTCTAGGTGGGGGGCATCACATAATATTGTTCAATCTAACCAATTTGGTAGTTTGTCTTACGAAAATCCTAATGCCTACCTTACAAACTTTTTAGAGTTGTGTGATACCTTTTGTTACCAAGGAATGTCAAAAGATGCCATTCATTTGCGATTGTTCTCGTTTTCCTTACTAGATAAGGCTGAGTATTGGTTGACTTCCATGCCATTGAGGTCAATCACTACATAGGCAATTATGGTGGAAAAACTTTTTGGGTAAATACTCACCCTTTCTAAAACTGCACGTTTACGTAAATGAAATTACTTCTTTTTTGTAGAATGATAGGGAATCAATGTATGAAGCATGGAAGGGTTTTAAAGATGTGTTAAGGAAGATGGCTAACCTGAACTTCCTTCATAGTTACGAGTATAAAAATTCTGTATAAAGACACTTGATTGATGCAGTTGATGTAGTAGCTAGAGGAAGTATTATGAAGAAATCACCTGAAGAAGCATATGAGCTATTAGAAGAGAGGGCTACAAACATTATCATTTGTAGCACAATTGTAAGCTATTCAAAGGAGTATCAATAATTTATTAGCAAAGCAATTGCCTGTGTTTTTTGTGGTGAAAATCATCCTAATCATGAATGTCTACCAACTAATACTCTAAGAGTTCTCAAATAATCTACTAAGGAGAACAAATCTAAATACAAAGCTAAAAATTAACTACCTACAACAACTCTACTCTTCTCTAGAAGAGAGAAGAAGATGGAACATGTTGATTGAGTCCCCCAAAGTGTTGTATTTATAGGTAGTGAGGCTGTCCTAGGGTTCATGATATGTTTCAGCAGCAGAGAGCTCCATTCGGATCTAAAAACAAGCTCTAAAAAGGTAAGAATCAATAACTACCTTATTTTACATGTCAGGGTAAAGCTATAGCACTATAGTTTTGCCTTGGTAGCAACGTCGCAGCACTGAGCTCTCGGATGATTAGAAAAACCGAGAACATCACTACGGCGTTACAAATGTACTTGTTATGAGAGGCACTGCAGCCCAAATAAATCCTCTTCTGTTTCAGCTCCGCTTCACGTATTCTTTAGAAATCAAATCCAACCTCCATTCTAAAAAGTACACAAACACAAATAAAAACCATAAAACATACAAAATGTGCGAAAACTTGCACTGAATACTTTAAAAGCACTCAAACAATAGCAAGAATTGAGACTGAAATGAATAAAAATAACTCTATTTTAAAGAGTTATCACACCCCAACATAAACTTTTGCAAGTCTCGAGCAAAACAAAACAACAAACACATATTCAACAAATAACCTAACACAAAAAATGGCTGACTTTATAGAATTCACAGTGTTAGCTTAGCAACAACTAATAACCAATAAAGAGAAAAAGAACCATCAAGTCCATAGAACAATTTGAAAACTGATCCCTCATCAATGAAAATGTTATACACAAGATACTTACAAAGACAAGGTTGACTAATGCTCAACAAAATAAGCTCACCACACAAATTTTCTTGGCAACATAGCATCAATAAGGCTTTTTTTCTTAAATTAAACCACCAGAATGGTGAGAGAATGGACACCCTTTTCATTAAAAAGAAATAAGATGTACAAGGGAGAGGAATTGGGCCAAGACCTCCTAAAAAAGTACAATTTACACAGAAATGTTTCTAGGATGCCCTTTTTTACTTGAGACATGTGACTCAAAATTAAGCTAAATAAATTGATGGTGCTTGCCCCGAAATTCCTTTTGAAACCCAAGATATTCCACATACACTCAATGCAAAAATAAATGAAGAAAATTATCGAATTGGGAAATTTAGTAACATTTCTTGTTGTCATTTGATGTGTCCTTGGCTGATTTGATAGTCCTTTACACCTTCTTCCTTTTTTCGCTGGGGTTTTTCTGAATTGCATAACCTCATGTTGTTGAGCCATTGATAGTTGTAATTTCCTCCATATAATTATGCTGATGGCTCATAATTCCTTCTTTGATAAAGCAGCTAATTCCTTTGGAAATTCCAAATCTAAAAATAAGAAGTATAATTAACTTTTTGTTTGATTTGTGCCATTGCTGACTTATCCCATTGCTTCAGAATCTAACATTCACCATTTATCAGGCATCTCATTCATTAATGCTCGATCTGCTGGATCCAAAATTCAATCAGCTGAATCCAAAAGGACCCTATCATCACACATAGGAGTTGTCACCACCCCATCCGTAGGAGGGTCCTTACATGGTTGTGCATGGCAATTCCATGTATGAAGGGACTCTTACGTAGATCCTTGCATGGATTTGCATGGCATGTTGTCTCTTATCAACTCTGGGAGGAGTTTTGCATTGACGGACCAACAACTTGTTGGGTAGGAACAACCGAAATTTGAGAGATATGGCCAACACATCCCCATGTTGTGGGTAAATATTGGATTAGGTCTTTTCATTCACAATTAAGTAATAAATTAAGCCTTAATAACCCTAATGAACACTTATGCACTCACAAGGATACGAGGTAAGTTTGTAGATTGGGTGAGTAAGGATTGTTCCCACGAGGACTATAGAATAATTACTAGGGTTCACAAACGCTATCACTAGTTAGACAAATTAATTAAAAGATTTTGTTTCTACCTAACTAAATTAATTCTAACCACTAGAAAATAAGAACAATTATCAAATCTAATTAAAACTAAAGAAAGTGATTAACTTCAATGAAATCAAGCTTTAATTCATAAACTAGAAGAGTGAACAAAATAAGATTAAATTTAGAGTTAAATACAATAAACCCCCTTAAGGTTTGGGCTGTTTTACACTAAATATCTTAAATGTTATTTTTTCTCACTTTACCCCTTTGACTAACTATCAAATATAACTCTGTCATTAATTTTTTCAAAAAAACAAATTTATGCCTAAAGGTCAATTGCGGCAAACCCCCTTAAGGTTTAAGTAAAATTTCACTTTACCCTCTCATGTAAGTTTTGTAGCATTTAATACATTGGGATAAAAATAAAATTCAATAATGTTGTCAATATCATTAAAAATATAAATATGCTCCAAATTAATTAATATTCTAATTCTCAAATTATGCTTTCTTCAATATTTAAAATTTAAAAATACAGTGAAATAATTAATTTTGAAATATTTGATGAATTATTAAAGCTATTTCATCTAAATTATTTTAATTTTAGTTTTTGTTTATATGATAAGTTTACTTTGTATAATTTAGGTATTAGTTAAATTATATTAACAAAGGAAAAAAGTAAGAAGAAAATCATTTTAAATAATCATAAAGAAAAGCAAAAAGAAAATAGACTGATATAACTTTAATAGATGATTATGAGTTTTGTATATTTAAAAATTTGTCTTTACGTGAAAAACCTGTATAATGAAAAAACCAAAAAATGTCGATAGTGTTAGAAAATTTTTGTATTTATATATTTTTCACAAGGATATTTTAAAGAATCATTGTTGTTGGTGGGCATCATTATATTTTTAACTTTTTAAAAATATTTTTATAATAATTTATGACTAAAGTAGATTAATTGACACAAAATTAGAATTAGGGACTAAAATGACAAACATAATAAACTTTAAGGGGTGGTTAATTTTATATATTTTTTTTGGTAGTGTCTAGGGGTAAAAATGTCTTTTTCAACGTTTTAATAGTCACAAACTACAATAAAAAGCTAGAATTGAATTGAATTGAATGTGAATAAGGAAAGCAAACTTTGTAATTGTAGCTAGAACAAAAGTTGATGAAGTGATGCCTTACACACCTAGTTCTAAATTTATAAAACACCTAAATCCTACTACTAACTAGGTGGCATCCCGCAAGTGATACGCTTGTCAACTAGTAGTAAAGGGAAGTAGGGATCGTACCCATAAGGATTGGTGAATAATTACCGATTATTTGGTTAGATTACAAGTTGAAACGATTGATTAAGAGAAAACATTTAACTAAATCTAGAACTAAGGAACTAAAGAAGCAATTTGAAGTAAAGATTAAACACTAAGAAAGCAATTAAAAAGGAAGTATCTTTACAAAGCAATTAAAGGGGACAGTTAAAATAAAAGTATATTAAGCAAGCTATTAGTTAATCTAAACTATTCATTATCTCCGAGAAAGCACAATTAGAGAAAGTCCATAATCTATTCTATGAAAGCTTGTAACAAGAAAGTATATTTAGAAAGCAAATAACTAGCCTAAGCTACAAATTAATAGAAAGAAATCACAAGTAAGGAAAGCCCATTAGCTAATCTATTAATTAAGCTAAGAAAACAAGTAAAGAAAGCAATTAAACTAAAAACCTATAAACTAATCTAACCTAATTAACTATAATATAGAAACTATCAATTACCACTAAGGAAGCATAACTGAAGGAAACCCATGAACTAATCCAACAATTAAACTAAGATATCATGTAAAGAGAGTAACTATGTGGAAGCAATTAAACTAAATAAACATGAATTAAAGATTAACTAAAGGAATTTTAACATAAACAAGGATCTTACCACTAAAAAGGTTCAATCTTTAGTTCGAAAATTAAGATTACATGAAAGTGAAATCCTACTCTAATCAAATCTAAGAAAAC